>JACCHY010000037.1:0-1200000 GCA_018907195.1 Dolichoris vasculosae | reverse complement strand
GCACAGTGCTTTTTATATACTCATTCTGATGGATACAAAGATTTGACTAATCAACAATTTAATATTTTCTTATTAATGTTATATTATTTCTAATTTATTTATCATTATTTTATATAATATTTTTTGCATACATTCAAGTATGAAAAAAAAAGTTTATTAATTGTATTTAAATATGAAAAAATATTGTTTGAGTTAATGATAATGATTTTTTGTATTACTTTTAATTTATGTCAACAAAAATGAATGCCAAATAATTAGTTCGAAAAGAAAATTTTAATATTTACAATAAATAGATAAATTGAATAAAAAGATTTAACTAATTCTAATTAAATATAAGTTTTTAAAATAATCATAATTGTTTATTTTAAAAAATTATAATACAAATATATATTGAAATAATTAAAATAATAATTATTTGGTTAATATTTTGGTTAATTAGAATTATTTATTATAGGAATTACCGATTCCTGAAATTTAGTTTTTGTTACATCATATCTAAATATACTCTACACAATAAAGAATTTTCTGAAATACCAAGGTCTATCATTAATTTCTTAACAGTTTCTTTTCTATTGTTTAAATCCTCACAGTCGTGTAAAAAAATCTAAATATCAGAAATTTAATTATAGAATGTAGAAAAAATAATTTACTTATAAGATTAATTTAACTGTATCTTAAGTTAAGTGTTAACTGAAAATTGTGGACTTTTAACATCTAGTCATTGTAAAAAACTAATTCTCAAATATTATCTTAAAAATATTATTTTTACAAAGATTGTTAAATTAATTATTTTCATATTTTTAAATTATAATTTTAAATTATAAATCAGAAAAACGAATAATTTTAATCTGTATCTAAGATTTGTTTGAATAGTGGTAAATTAAAAAATATCGTATTGATTAATAATATGTAATAGAAACTTGCTTAATTGTTTAGCTTTTTTTTCACTTTTTTGATTAATCTTTTCATCATCTATTTGGGTTTTATTTAATTATTTTTCATAGTTTTTAACTATTTTTTACAATAAAACATAAAAATAACTTAATATATAAAAGTAATGTAATCTTTTCATTATATTTTTATCTAATTCTACCAAATAATCTAAATCTTTATAAAAAGGTTAGAAATATATTCAATATATAATATTGGCTAAAAATATAAGCATTGTTTAAATTTTGTTGCGCAACATATTTTATTATTTATTTATTTTTTATTAAGTATATAAATTATAATACATAAAACATGTATTAACTTTTCATATGTTAAGAAACTACACAATTTAAAAAACAATTTTATTTAAATTATATCCCACTAATTTTTTTAATAAAAATTATATATTATATAAAATAAAAGTATTTTCAATTAAACATTCAAAAACAATAATATGTAATTTTGAGAACATATAAATTTAATATAGATTATATAATATTGTAGTGTATACTCATATCTTTCTTATCTTATACGATTCATATTTCTCTTCATCGTAGCACCTCTTGTACAGATTCTATAACTTCAAATTGTATGTTTCATTTCGCCGAACTCCAGTATTCGTCATCAAGTCCGAGATTAGTGCTATCTTTTAAATATTAGACTACAGCAAGAAGAAGAGAAACAGACAGAATGCAGACCATACTAAGTCTCTGTAACAAACATTACTATTTTACTACTAAATTACTGTATCTTTAATATATAACTTATATTAATAAATAAATTACTTTTATTAAATCATATTAAAAAAGAGTTACTCATTTGTCCGACATCAACCCTTTACAATAATATACAACAACATTTTTGTAACATATAAATGTAACAAGTAATTATATTTAAAATACAATATCGACTAAGGTCTAAAATAGCTCCAATTTTAGTTTTAATACTTTAAGATAATTTATTTATTCTTATTTAAGCAAGAGTGTAATTTTTATTTTTTATATATACAGAGTAGTTCACTATTCGATTTGAAAATTACATTCTTTTCTTAAGTAGACAACTATTAGCTCATCTTCCATTTCTTCTATCAAGTTCAAGCAGAAATATCATTGGTTCAAATATAATTGATTGATATATCAAACCTTGTTATAAATTGAACATGCATATTTATTTATTAAATAAAATCAGTGTTAATAAAAACCCCTTTGCATACTTCTTTCATATAAATATTTATTGTTTCTATAACATTTATTATTTCATTTATCCTTAAATATTCATGATCTATAATATGTAATATTGCAAATATTTCTTCAAATATATTATTTATAATATCAGAATTAAACATGCTTAACATTTACTAAATATTTAATTAGCTTTTCAATATAATACATGATAAAGTTTTGTTCAGTATTTATTTCTTTGTTCGATTTATATATTTTATAGAAAGATATTACAAGTATCGTAATTGATTTTATATATATTTATGATTAAGTCAAATTAAAATAAAAGTGTTTTGCTAATATTTATTTACTGAATTTTGAAAAGTTTTAACAACAATTTTTAAGCTAAATTTTTTATCACCTTATAAAATATGAGTTATACAAATGAAGCGAATATAGTATATTACGTCTAAAAATTCAGCTGGTAAATATGCTGCAACTGCCGTACTTGTGAATCTTTTTATCCTTGTCTACATTGGTTTTTGAATTTTTCATGAAATTTAAATAAGAAAATCAAAGTTTAACTTTCGAAATATAATTGAAATATTATTTCAGTCTAATTTTATGTATCAAATATTTATAAATAGTATGGATGATTCAAGTCTAATATCGGGTAATTTAAATATGATAATCATTATGTTCTACAAAATTATACAATATAAAAATTATCTTAAATTTGAGGTTATTTTTTAAATTTTATTCTTTTTAGGAATTATATTGTATTCTTTAAATTATACTAATACTTCCATTTAGTTTATTATAAATAAATATGTATTTTATAAATTGTAAATGAAATAAATTTTTTTTATATTTCAGGTATTTCAAATATATCTCGAATTTCTAAAATAAACAGTTCGGCATTTTATAAATTTGATTCTACTTGTAATACATCTGAATGGCGTAGTATATGTCGTGATATTAATAAAAGTATTAATAATGATAGTCATCGAACAGATTTAAGAAAAATTTCACATTTAAAACAAATTAGTAAAACTCTTAATTCTTGTGAGGAGAGTACATGCGATTATATTAAATTAAAATTTATTTATCAATGTCTTGAAGATATAGTTTTTAATGATAATAGTTTAATTGAAAATAGTATAATTAAAAAATTAAAAGAACTTATTATAATTCATGAAACAAAAAAATATTTATATCTTCCAAATAACCCAAAAGAATTAAAAGAAGAATTAGCTTTGTTAGGAATTATAGATCTACCAAAATATGAGTTCAGCTATGAAGAACAAATAACAATAAAAAGTTATTTGGAAACAAAGTTACGAGAAAGAATATATAAATTTATATCAATGTAAGTAAATCTTTCGATTACTACATAATATATTATTTAATTAAAGAACAAATTTAAAAAATTTATATTAAATTTTTTTAGTTATATAAATCTCTTAGGATCAACCAAAGAAATATTAAAAAATTATGAATCTATCCTTTGTTCTCGTTTTCAACAAAAAACTGAATTAGAGAATATACATTGGAAAGATAAAATTGATGAAGTTTGTTTAGAATATAAAAAAGATTTATTTCAATGTCTAAAAATGCTAGATCAATGGAATAACTTAAAATACAAAATTAATGATAAAAATACAAAAAATGTAGAAAATGTATTACTTCAAGCAGAAATAGCAGAGATGAAAGCTATTATTACAAAATTATCTTGTACAATACGAATGTATACAGAGACACCACTAACTGTAGAAGCTTTTAAAATACTTAATTTATATTTAGATGAAAAACTTTTAAATGTTAATGAAGAAATAGCTAAAAAATCCCAATTGATAAAATCATACGAAGTTATAAGCAGTATAGAGTATAACGAAATCTCGAAAAAATATTTGAGCTTGTGTGATTTAGTAAAGAAGAAAAGATATTTATTAAATAATTTGTAAATAAGTATTATTTGTAATAATTAATTTGTTTCTTTTATACATCATATGGTTATATATTATACATGGTATCAATAGTTAAATTAATTTAGATACTTGTTAACATTATTATATGAAGAAAATGATAATTTTATAAATAAAAATTTAATATGAAAACAATCTTTACAGTCTTAATAGTTAAAATTTTATAAAATTGTTACAAAATTATTTATTTAAGCAAAAAATGAAAATTATATATTAAATATGTATTGTATATTTCTATTTTAAAAAGTAAATAAATTATAATATTTTGAATTTACATTGACAATTATATTAATTGTTATACTTAACATATTATTTTATTTAATTATTCTTGTAGTTTTTTAACATAAGTAAAATAATTTTAATCTTGTAATACAGACTGTATTTTATAATCATCAATTTATAATTTTAATAGTCACAATGAGATACTATATGTTTGTTATATGCATATGCATTTTGTTAGTTTTCATTAATGTCATAATTGTACAATTATTTACAAGATTTAAATTAAAGTAGTCATTTCTTCTTTTTTATTCGAGTTGATCTGACTAATTCAAGTGTTCCACATTTTTAAACGCACTATTTCCTTAGTCTAATACTTCCAGGTTCATTAAAAATTCCAACCTTCAAAAAGATACACCACGCGCCTGTTATCTTATGCGAATGGTTTTGTATTCAGTAAGTATCGTTTAATAAATATTACTTTTATATCACGCTTATTAGAAAAAAAACATCGATGATAAACGCTCATTCTCTGACAAGTAGACAAACCAATTCTAAACATAAGAGTAGCTATATTAAAGCGGCATTTAAATGGCTACCATCACAGAAGATTCAGAGGTATTAGACAGCGGCTTAGACACTAGTGAAATGCTTTCACCAGAGATCAAATCATTTACACCCGACGATGAGGATGATGATGATGAAAACGAAGAGGTTTGCTTTAATTTTTCTTTATAAAATTTATGTTAATAACTGTTACTTAATAATTGAAACTTATTACCGGCTCGTTTCAACATGTTTTAGTAACGAATATGGTCTAAAAGATGCATTATGTTTTTTTCTTTTCGATTTCATAAATGCAACATGTTTATGTAATTCACATTATTAGCACTTAAAATTTATAGAATTATTAACACTATTATGTTAAATTTACAAACAAAGTTTAGTCATTAATAATTTAAATTTTGTAACAAAATAAATTGAAAATTACTTATAAAAACTACTCAACATGTGATGTTAATAATATACGTATTTATTTAATAATTTCGTAATGATATTTATTTATTTACTTGTATTTAATATTTTTTTATTTGAAGGATGAAAGTCTCGTAGAAAGATTAATTGGACTTAGAGAGATGTTTCCAGAAAAAGTGAGAAATTTTGGCTATAATACAGGAGTTTGTATGAAACATTGTATTACAGGTTAGAATAATATTTTGAATTCTATTATAATTTATCATTAATATAAATATACATTTATATTTATGTTTTAGATCGTTATTATTTAAAGTTTTTATACAAATAATTATTTTAAACGCATACATATTAATTTGTAATTTTTAATCCTAAATTAAATAAAAAATATGTAATATTTTAAATCTAAAAATAAATATAATTCATGTTATTAATTAATCAACTTTTATTTTTATAGGTCTTTATTCGATTTCACGTTCTGTTACATGGTTACTTGTTAGTTCTTCTGCAATTTTACTTGCACCAATAATTTTTGAAACTGAGCGTGCTAGAATGGAAGAAGTACACCGTAATCAACAAAAGCAAGTTTTATTTGGACCAAGTTCTACTGTATCGAACTCTGGTTCTTCTGGTTTTCCAATGGCTCCTCCTATTCAAAGATAATTTTTTTTAATTCTACAGTATTCAAGAGCAACTTTAAAAGTTGTTTTCAAAACATATTCTATTGTCACATTGAAACATATAATTTCTTATTCTTAAATACCTTACAACACAGAATGTTATGTGAATTTAAATAGTTCAAGAAATATATTAGTAATAAAAATCTGTAATTAGTGCTCAATTTTTAAATTGTGTGTAATATAGTAGTGCAAGTAATAATTATCAAAAATTTATTATATTTAATATATGTTTCTAAAAGATATTTATGATTATAAAAATTTATTTAGGAATCTATTTATAAATTTTTTATAAGCTGTCATACTCCAAATCGTTCAGTTATAGAAAAGTTTTAAATGGTTGTAGAGTATTTAGTTTCTAGTATGTGACAAAATCTCCTGTAAAATTTTTTGCATAATTTCGTACATAATTTGATGTGATTTATAATTGTCGTAGAATTAAATAATTTTGTACTTTATCATTATTTCCAAAATAAATAAAATATATAAAAAAAATATTTTTAATCCTTTAATTAAGGAAGAAAATATATAATCTATGTACAATTTAAATAGTAAGAACATTTTAACCTATTAAAGTTTATCTTAACTACTATTCTTTTAATTTCTATAAATAGAATATTTAATCTAAAGATAAATTAATTTCTTAAAACAATAGGTAATAAATTATTATGAACTATATGAAGGAATCATTTTTATTTAAATTATTTAATTGATTAAATTTATTATGAAATCGATTTGATTTTACAATAATTTATCAAGCTTTAAAAAATCTTACAACTCGAACAACATATTGCCTACAAATTGGACATTCTGACATTTGTTTTCCACAGTTAATACAACAAGCCATGTGTCCACATTCCAAAATTATACATTCAATTGGAGCATCCAAACAAATTTTACAAAGTGCATCTTCATCTAAGGTTTCAATAACTAAAATAATAAATAAAAAAGATACAAATTTAATAAATGATTTGTACTTTAGTAATAAATTTGTATGGCTGTTGAGTAAATACATATTTTTTATATTAATAGTTTAAAATTTTCAAGTTTACTAGTAGCATGAAAATTATAAAGTTTACATTTAACTTGATTGTATTAATTTTTGTATTTAAACAATGCTTATTATATAAATAATAAAAAGATTATACCTTTTCTAGATTTTCGATATTCTTCCCACAATCTAGAAGCTCTGTCTAGTAGTTCACATCTTTCTATACAGCCTTTAAAATCAACTCTATTAGCGTTAAGTAAATCTTTCAGTTGTTTTACAGTCAAATATTCTAATTCTGAAAGTTCATTTATATCTGACAATTTAACACTTCCAGTCCACTAAAAAAATTAAATTTATTAATTTAACTTTATTATGATATTTTATAAATATATTACTAATTATTGAATTTTATATGATAATTAATACTGTTTGTATTTCTGTCAACATTTCTGTATGGTCTGTACGAGATGTTTCTAAAACTTCTTCTTGCTCTGTTATCACAGGTTCAGGTCCTACATTTGTATTATCATCACTTTCTGAAATTTCTTCAATTTCAACATTATGTGGCAATCTATTTATAGATATTTCTTGAACTTCTCCAAATCTGAAAACATCACTATATAGTCTTTCATTGATTTGTGGACTTCTAGATCGACGATTTGCTGAAATTTCAGGTATTTGTGACGTTTCAAAAATGTATGATGGACTAAAAAAATTAACTATTTTTATTTAAAAAATTTATGATTGTAAACATTTGATATTTCTTAAATTTTTAATGAAAAAAACATACACTTCATTTGATTCAGTTCTATTTTCATTTTCTTGATCATGCGATGAATTTTCCAATCTTTCATTATTTATTCTTACTTCATTACCGTTAGCAAAAATAATTAATAGATTAACCAAGTCTTCTTTTTCTGAAACAAAATTGGTCAATATTTTTTCTTTTTTAAATAAAATAAAAATATGTTTAATTCAATTTATTATAGTTTAATCTACATAGATTCTATTTCATTTCTAAATGGTATATAATTCTAAAGAAAAAACTAATATGGTATGGAAACTTCAATTATATTTAAAAAAAATATTGCTTACTTTATGAAAAACTAATAATTTTTTGCAAGTAATAATAAATTTTTTTAAAGATGCTATTAATTCATAAAAAATATTTTGATACTATATATAAAAAAATTGCAAAATAACAAGTATATGCTTTAATAATAAATAATTAATGAATAATCAATCTAATGCTCAACCTAAAAAAGTTTAATAAATCACTTTCATCTTATATAATCAAAATATTATTTGTTTTAATATTGATAAGGTAAATAAAATTAATTAATTGCTTTAACTAAAATTTTTTGGATAAATACATCATAAACTATAAAAGTATTTTTCTTTACAATATTCAATTATAAATATTATGTTAAAAATCCTTTGTTATATTATAATTTGATTAATCAAAATGTGTATTTTAAATATTCATTATAAAATATATGCAATTAATAATTTATTTTTTGATAGAATTAAATAAAAACATGATTTCAGTCTAAAACAAATAGTTAAATTATATAATTTGAATAAATAAAAATAATATAATAAAATGTAACTTTTTAAAAAGTTTTCATTAAGTCAAAAATAAAATAATATATTTAGTAATTTATTGCTTTTATAATAGAATTTAATAAAAAATTTTAGTGTTAATATTTTAAATATTTTACCTATACATCCTCTAATAGATACTTTTTTTGCCAAAAGATATTGTCTTAAATATTTAGAATGCATTTGTAATATTTGACTTTTAATAAGAGGTCTACGAGAAAGCATACTACAGTTGTCACAGCTTAATATTCTATCAAAACGTTTTATTACACACTGTGTACAAAAATATCTTAAACAATCCATACATTGTTTCTGAAAATTCAATATATAATTTTATTATTTAATATTTCATTATAATTAATGAAGTGATTTAATAAAAGTTATAAGGGTACATATTTTTTTCTTTTAATCAATGTATGTGTAAAAATTTACTTACTTTTCTTTTAAATAGAGTAAATTTAATGGCACATGCATCACACGCCATTTCAACATGAATATTTTAATAAAAGAATCTTAAGTCTTGATTTAACTGTTTCTATGAATGTTAAATCATAGCTATATTGGTTTTTCGGTTGAGAAAAGAAAAAAATCAGAAAAAAGACACTAAATAAATATCAAATATTAGAAATTAAAAAAAACAATTTTAAGTGCATTGATTATTAATTTTATCCAACGTTCATTTTAAAAAATAAATTGAAAATGAGGACATTAGTAATTTTGCTTTTATTTTCAGAAAAAACTAATTAATATATTTTTTCACTTGCGTCAGCGAGATCTTATACGTTTTATTTCAATAAAATTTCGAACTTAGTATTTATAGAAAAAAAGTAAGGCACATTATCATGTGTTACATTTAATGTTATATTATTTGCAGCTTTTTAACCACTATTTTAAATTTTTATTTCTATTATGAAAATAAATCGTTGTTTTAAAACTTGATCTCTTGTATAGATTAACTTGAATATTTACGAATATATACATAAAGGTTATATGTATTTTCTGTGCACATGCGCAAACATATAAGCTAGACGGGAATATTTTATCCTTGATATAAAATATTTTTATGCATGAAATACATAAGCGAGCATAGATATATGTTCGCAAATTATTAAGTGTTTTATGTATATACTATATATAAAAATATTAAACAACTTTAAAATAAATTCTGTAATTATAAATAGTTTAAGCAAAAAATCGAATTTTTTTAAATAAAAGAAAATGAAATATTTTTCATGACTTCTTATGAATATATTTTTATTTTTACATGTATAAAATTTACAAGTTAATATTTCCTTCTCTTAACAATATCTGGTTTCCAATTGATTGGATGACTTTCTTCTGATGCTTCATCATCTTCTTTATACACTTTAATAGTTTTATCAGCTTCAGTTGTGATCATTCTTGTACCAGACATATCAAAGGTGATACTAAATATTCCAGCCTCAGAATCCATTGAACCAGGTTGTACTGGTGCTTGTAAACGTTGAAAATTGTATCCTGTTCTCCAATCCCAAAGATGCATTGTACCATTATCTGCTCCAGAAACTAAAACACCATCTTCATTAACTGCAAGACAATTTATAATTGCATTATGACCAGATAAATTTTGAATAAATTTTCCATCTTCACTTTTCCACTGTTTTATATTATCAGGTGATGCAGAAGCAAACATATTTAATGTTGGATGAAATGAAATAGCTCTTACACTTTTTTTATGATTAGTAAGAGTCACCCTTGATTTACCTGCTGCCAAATCCCATAATCTTATAGTACAATCATGACTTCCAGTAACAATTTGAGGATCAAAAACTTGACAAATGACACTTGCTACAGTATTAGTATGTCCAGTCAATGTATGTACATTAGCTTTTGTTCTCATATCCCATACCCTAGCAGTACAATCTCTACCAGCAGTCACTAATACATCAATAGTAGGATGTAATGCCATTGAATACACTGCAGATAAATGACCATGATAATGTCTTATAACTTTATTGTATTCTAGATCCCAACACTTTATTTGTCTATCTTCACCACATGAAAACAAATATGGATGTCTTTGTGAAAAAGTAAGTCCTCTTACACTACTAATATGACCAGTTAAGGAAATTTTAAGTTTTCCTGTAGCAAGATCCCATATTTTAATAACTCGATCTGCAGAGCCAGTAGCAAACCACTCATTTCCAGGTTCAATAGCACAACATCTTACCCAACCAAGATGACCACTAATAACTCTGTAAAGTTTCCAAGGAGCATGCCACTTTGGTTTTGTGATCGGTAAAGTTTTTTTAATTTGATTTGTAATAATATTTGAAACTGTATTGTCAGCTGCTTGTATCGAATTATTAACTACAGCTAAACTGTTATTACTTAGAGGTTCAATTTCTGATAAGGAAGAATTTATTTCACTTACCTTCCTCTTCTTCATTTCATTATTTAAATTAACTTGTTTCAAAACAAAACCATATGAATCTTTCGCTTTCACATCAGTTTTTAATATTTCTAAATCTAAATCAGTTGGAGGTAAATTTCCTTGGTTAGCTAAGAACATATCGTGTGTTCTTTTTAATGAGCGAAATACCAATGTATGAACCGAGTGTCGTTGTACATCCATTTTTTCAGCAATATTTTATTATAAACAATAATATTTAATCATTAGTTTTTCAGTAATACTAATTTCATTTTTGAGGTTAGTATTAATTTGAGGACGCAACTATATACACTATATGGTTTGCCGATAAAATTAAAAATACAAATTGAAAAATGTTTCTAAATCTTTATTACTAGCTATATATTTGTCTTTTATAGATTTTTTTAAAGGTTGCATGAGAAGTCAGTGACGGAAATTGTGAGAAAAAGAGAAAGATAAATATAAATGCGCGTGTGAACCGTACGAAAACTTGAATGAAAGAAAATGGAGAAATCAGGAAAAAATATAAATTTTGAAAACTGATCATTTAACCGACACTACGATTTTATATATATTTACGAACGTTTATTAAAAAATAAACTTAATTTATTCCGTTATCGGTGCTGAAAATACTCTAGAAATGATTTTCGTATTAATAATAATACGTTTCTAAACATTTAAATTTTGTTTGATTTAAATTTTGTTTATTTAAAAGATATTTTTTTCTACCTTTATTAAAAGTAAAATAATTTTCATTTTTTTTAAATAAAACTATTCTTATATATTTATATGAAAGTTGAAAAGGCAAAAATTCTAAATTCTCGATCTTTGAAAAAAATTTTAAATACATTTTTGTAACTTTAATAATTAATATTTGTTAAACTAAAAAAGTGTTTTTTAAATCTGTTTTTATATTTTAAAGTAAAAAGTTTACTTGGTATAATTATTTAAATAAATAGATATTTAAATATATATATCTCGAAAACTATTTTCCTTAGAAATTAGAAGTGTACTAAAATTTTTGTATTTTTCTTTTATATTATTATTGAATGTTTTGATTTCTTTCGTATTCTTTATCCATTATAAATGGATGGTAATGAATTAAAAACTCAACTTTGCCACGTATAGATAGAATGTATACACATACAATGTGCATAAAAAAACATTTTTTTTTAAATATTCTCTTTCAGTTATTTATGTACTAAAGTATATAACTTGTAAAGAAATTCGTTAATTATTTCGTAATGATCAAAGTTTAAACACGATTGGCTGAATGATAGAGGATTTTCATTGCATGTATCATTGCATTTGATTATGGCGTGTGTACTTAGGATGAGAGAACCTGCAGTTGTAATATTCTATGATTTACTAATTTTATTTCTTATTACTGTGAATAAAGTTAATTATTTCCGGAATTTTACGTCTATGTGAGTTTATTTTACTTATAAATATTGAGTAATACATAAAAGCAATTTTTTGCACAAAAGTAAAAAGTTACAATTATAAAAGAGCCTGTAGTAAATATTTGCTAATTTTCATCAAATACCGTTTTCTTTCAAATTGTGAACTATTGAATTAATTATGTGAATAAAATGAAAATATCATCTAATAAACTTAAAACTGTTTTGATTTGTGAAGAATTCATAAGGTGATAATAATATATTTTCTTACTGATTACTTAAAATTGCGTGACTTTAAAATTCATAAAAAATAAGTAAAATCAAGATTTAAATTAGTTACTGAATACTATAAACTGAATTTAAATAATAAAAAAGAAATGTTATAATATTCACTAATTCTTATTACACTAAAATCGATTAAAAACAATTACATTATTCTAACTGAGTAAGCATGGAATAATAATAATTAAGAATATACCTGCTTTTTCGAATTCTGAATAAAGAAGTTATTGGTTGTCAATTTAAAGTGAAATATATACACATATACTGCTATTTCATATTTCATTGATTATACTTATAAAAAAATTATTACCATTGCAAAATATATGTTTATTATTATTTATCAATTTCATAATATTATCAAGTAAAAATATTTATTATATATACTATAGTTGACAATTATTTTTCAATATACTTCAGAAGTTAACCTTTCAATATTTCTTTACTTTATTGAATATATTACATTTATATTATTTGTAAAGAATTAAATCAGTACTAGATAATATTTTCTTGGATAACTTAATATAGAATATAATCAAATAAATAGTATTTTAAAATACAATTAAATCAATTTTTATTCTATTTTATATTCATTGAAAAATATTATTTATTTATATTAAATATAAAAACTTAATGTTGCTACAAAGCATCATTCACAAAAAATAATATTAATAATAATTTAAAATAATAAACATTAATATTTGTGTAATTTATAACAATATAATTTACTAATAAACAATTAGATCTATACAAATTAACTTATGATACTTATTAAGAACAAGTAGTTGTATCTAGTTATTAAATATCACTATAAGTATTTGCATACGAAATGAATTGCTTATTTTATTATTATGAAATAGTTTAATATATCATTTTGTACTTTATAAAAGACTATATAATAACAAATTATTAAAAATCTATTTTTTTTATTGTAGGGTATTTTATAATATAAATAGATTTACAGTTCAAATATCACGGTTTTGAAATCTTAATATTATATTGTTTATTTAAAGGTCGATAAAAATGTAGATTTGGAGTTAAAAATTTTAACAATAATTATTGGTTTTACAGGCTATTATGTACATAATAGTTTTAAATTAAGGTACAAAATTTTAATAGTTTATATGTATAGTTTTAACTAATCACTAAAATTTTATTAGATCATTACAATTTTAATATAAATAACTAGAAATGTGAAATGAAAAGTGTGACTATTTTTTCTAAATTTTTTTATATGTAAATAATTAAATTTAAGTTTTATCAGGATATAATAACAAATTTAACTTAATAGATATTGCCAACATTAAAACACCTTTCTAAATATAAAGAATATTATAAACATTGTAATTAAATTAAAGAATCTATTTTAAATATAAAAAGGAATATTTTTATTAATTTACATTCATTCTTATTTCACAATGATCATAATTGTTCATTTACTTTAACATATAATTATATTTTTTATAGAGAAATGTATTATGCACAAATTTATTAATAGTATAGTAGGAATAAAAAAAAAAGTAAAATATTAATCATATCAAGTATTATATATATATATATATATATATATTATACACATGTTTTTATTCACTGAAATTAAATTTTTGATGTGAAATAATAAAAATCAAAATTAACAGTAATTTGAAATTTTTAATTTAATATAATATATTTTCTTATAACTTAAAATATTGCAATTTAATAGTTTGAATGTATATAACGATTATAATATAATACAATTGAATAAATACAAATGTACATTTTTACAAAATGGTAACGATTTAAAAAATATTTAAAGATCACTGTTATCTTTTTTTCTACAAGTTATTTGTAACTATATTAAAAATAAAACAATATATATATATATATATCTAATGTAAATTAATAATGCTCATCTGATAAAAATTAACAACTCTAAACAATTAAAATATTATGATTCTTTTATCAACAGAATATCAAATTATCATATTTTTTTAATAATAACATTTCATAAGTGCTAAAATTAAAATAAATAATTATATTTTGATATCTAACTAAACATTTCAATATTTTTAAAATATTTGTTTCGTATAATCCAATAAATTTAGTAATATACTTTGAATTAATATTCTGTAACTATATATATATATATATATATATATATAATTTAAATGATTAAATACAAAACAAATTAATTTTATTCTTATATCTTATATGAATTAATTAGTTAATTAATGTTTTTCATTGTTTTAAATGATAAATTACTTTAAGCATAAAATATAAAAAACATTATTGATAACTTATAATAAATAACACTTATTGTTATATATGAAGACTACTTAAACTTGTACATAAAGGGAATTAAAAAATTTATATAATGCAATGAGTTATGACTGGCATAGAAAAAGCAAGTGAGTAAATTAACAGGCTCAATATTCATTGCAGTGCACGTTACTTTGTATGACTAGAAAATGCGCATAAGGATTTGCTCTCATTGCTCGAATTACTTGTAAATAATTTTATTAATCTATTTAAAGTATGAATATCAAAGAAATGTGTCTATATTCAAATGGATGGCAATTTGACTAGTATTATGAGAATGGTTGAGGCTCTGGTAAAAATGTCATATTGATGCAAAGCTCATGATCACGTATATCTCCCCAGCCACCATTGCCTTTACGCAATTTTGTTTTCTTGGAAACACTGGCCACAGTTAGGGTTAATTGTGAAGGGTAAAGATTATTGCGGGCTGATTTAAGGATATTCTGCACTTTGGCTATTACTGTAGTCGATTCACAGTTCTCTTTTTTGTGGTGAACTCCACTGCAAATATAATATTATAATTATTTATTATTATAATTTATATTCCTTAACATTTATATAATTTATGTAATTTATATAATATTGTAAATATAAGGTGATTCATAATAGAAATATAGTTAGAATGTTTTTTTAATATTAGATTAAAAGCACTGTTTTATTATAAATTCTCTAAAAATATAAAAATTTTTATTAATTATCTTTGGTATTTCTATAAGGTTTTGAGTGATTAAAATATGATTCAATATGCATTTATAAGAGATCAGAAGAAAAAAAAGTTATACATTCTTAAATAATAATTATATCATTAAAATAAAAACTTAGTAACAATTTCTAACTAAATTTTAGAAAAAAACAATATATTATGAAAGTTTTAATGTGTTAGAATATACGAAATTTATGAATGTATTATATAGTATTTAATTTATTACCATACATACAAATTGAAATTCTATTCAATTGTAATAGAATTATTAGAAATAGTAATTTCATTTTTAATATTTTGATTTCTGTATGTAATTTGAATATTCATCAAGTTATTGAATTTATATAAATATCAGTCATTTTGAAAATTATTTTATAGAGTATATTTTACAAGATTTATGAAAAATTGAAATGGCTATTTATATTTAACAAAACATATACTGTTATTAAAATTATTTGAAGGTTTTTTTATAAAAAATAATTTAATAAACATTAATAAAATTGAATTATAAATTGTTTATTTTTTCATAATAAAACTTTATTTTTTCATTTGGTGGTTAAAATTTGTAATTTTTTATTGACTAATTGAAATATTTTTTATGTTGTGTTAAAAAATGAAAATAATTTAATAATTTTGAAAGAAGAAAGAGAAAATTTATCGTTATAATGTTAAAAATATATATATATATTTATATATATATTATTTTTAAATATGAAAATATATTAATTTAATTATAAATTAATTATATATTCTGAACCTAAATTATGGTAATAAAATCTATTTTAAAATTTACTTAATTTACATGACTTAATATTAAAAAGAAAATAATTGTCTCAAAAGCATTATTATTGATTAAAATTAATACTTAAAATAGTTTTAATATTTAAATTTAAAAATTATATAATTTTTAATAATTACTGAACATAATTTTTTATAAACATAAAAATATTTGAACATAAAAATATTTTCTTTTTAATAATAATCAAAGCAAAAATATATTATTTTATATGCTTATATAAAATAACTTTATGTATGAAAATATGCCAAATTATTTATATTATTTTTATATTATTTTATTTATTTTGGAAAAAAAATAATATTACAAAATTAACACTCATTCATTGACAATAAAATTTATGATTTTTCATTAATTAATTTTTACTTGATAAACTATGAACAATCATGTATTTTTTATTTGTAAATATATGTAATTATGTGCAATCATATCAAATTATATGTCAATTAAATATAAAAAATATTTCAATTATTTTTAAATTTATATACACATATTTTTATTGTTCCTACTAAACGAACTAATTCTTGATTTAGAGAAGTAATATGTAAATTAAAAAAATTATATACATCATTTAAAAATTTATCATAATCCTAAATTGATTTTCATAATTTAAATATTTTATAACAAATAATGAATATCATAAATGTATAATACAATAATGTACGGGGATAAATAATAAATACTAACCATTCACCGAGATGAAAAACACGTGGTGCACGCATCATCATAGTAATTAAACCAGAGTCAATCCGAGGAGCGACATCGTTTCCGCGACTGGACGGTAGACAGGTTTGGGCAATGTGTTGCAGGCTCCAGTCCCAATTGTAGTCATCGTAGGAGCAGAACTGCACTGCACATTTTCTGAGTTTACTCCATGTTTCATGATTCAAGGCCATTCCCATGTTGTGTTTACTAGAAATCCATGGTATTACTTCCGCCTGAGTTTCAACAAGAAAAAATATTATTTACCTATTTTATATGTTTTTTAATGTACTTAATATTTATTGATATATAATATTATTTTCCACTCTAAGAAGAAGATATAAGCATTAATTATAAATTTTTATCTTTTCTAACTTTATTATGATTAAAAGTTCACACAATTACATAATTATAGGAGTGGGTACTTTTTTATGCTGACAGCTACATTAATTGAACAATAAATTCACTACATTCTATTAGTATCATTGTTTAATTATTTTTTAAGCAATATAAATTTTATTTATTGTAACTAACAAGAACTAAATTTTATAATAAATTAATTCAATTATCATATTGAAATCGGTATTGTATACATTAATCTAAAAATTAACATAGGATATTTAAAATAATTGAAGCTCTTTAATCAATATTTTTTAATTGAAAAACATTTGATATAATATAAATTGTTTATTTTTATATCATTTATTAAAAGAAATATTTATGCAAAGACATTTTGTATTTTAAAACTGATATAATTAATGTAATCAATGAAATTTGAATTATTTTTTATATATATGAGATACATATAATTTAAAAAATTCGTATAATGTTTATTCTACAATTATTGATTATTTAAATAATAAATAATTAAGATTTAAAAACATAAGAAAAAATATTAATTTAAGTTACTGTGAAATGAAAAATTTTATAACATGAATAATATTTTATTTATATAATTTATTCTTCTTGCAAATATGAATGTTTTATTATTATATATAATATATACATATATATAAATTATTTAAATTTTATTTAATTTTCATTATATTATATTTTATTTAATTGTCTTTAAAATTGAAATAAAGTTTAATAATAGAATGAGGTAGACTGAAAATAATTAGAAGTATTGAAGAGTTGAAATTTTATATATAACACTAATTTGTAAGCTCTAGTTTATCCTGATATTCATTTATGATTCATGTTTAATATTTTAATATAACAAATGATTATATGTAATAAAATAATGAATAAAATATTCAAAAGTCTAAATATGAATGTTCAATCAAATTCAAAGTAGATATAATTATGTTAAGTATTAAAAAAATAATATTATATATAAAAATAAGTAAATAAAAATAATAAATGAATATATTAATAGTTTTATGTTAATTTTTTTCAAATTCACATTAATATATCTTATTTAAAAAAATTGATAAAATTTCATAAATATTTGTTGCTATAGTTAAGTAAAATTGACTTTATGAACAGATTGGTTCTAAAACAAGAGATCTAACATAAACTGATAAACCATTGATTTTTCATATTATACATTTTGTTTATAGAAATATAAAAATATATGATAAGGGTCACATGTACAAATTATAATTATCAGAAATTTTTAAATAATAATTTCAATTAACTTATGTGTAAATGAAATTTATCCAAAATTTAGTTATGGTTTAATACAATTCATTTATTACTAGCGCATAATACTTTTATTTATAAGATGTTATTGTAAAAATTTGTCAAGATGTTAAGATGTAAAAATTTTTATAAGAATATTTTTGTCAAAACTATTGGTTATATTTTAATTTTTATTAATGATATATTAAAAATTGTTTAATAATGTATTAAAAATTAATTGAAGAAATAAAGTCGAAATAAATTTTATCGAGAAAAATTCAGTTAATTAAAAAATTTTTCAATAGTATAAAATTATTTAATAGAAGTGATAAAAAATTAAAAATTAATATTTTTCTTTTGTTAACATATTTTTATAAGTTTTTATGTGTTTATTACATTTACAAATTAACAATAATTTCTTATTAGTATAATTGATGGTATATTAGTCTATATAATTATATAGGTCATACATGACTATATATAATTATATTCTTATTTGTCTCTAATTTACTTATGATAACTATATTTTTTAATTTTCATAAAGTTCGAATTTCAATACGATAATTTTGGTTTTAAGTATATATTTTTTATATTATATCATCACACCCAAATAATTTTATTAATTAATATTAAATATTGTATTAAATATTAGTACATTAAAATATTTATTATAATATATAATGAATAATTTTTTATCAATATTCTATCATTACTTACATATGGATCAATATGATCATAAACTATAAAATTAATTTTTGAAAAATCATACAATTAAAAAAGAATATATATTTAAATTAAAATAATTAAAATATAAAATTAAAATCATATATTCACGATTTTTAAAAACTTATAATTTAATTATACAAATTCATACTTAATTATTAGAAATAAAATCTTTGTTTGAATTATATTTTTCAATGAAATAAAATTTCTCTTTGAAATATAATAAAATTTCAAAAATAATTATGATCTAATTTTATTCAAGTTAAAGTTTTGTTTGTTATTTGAATATTACATATGTAAAAATAATACTCAATTATATAAAAATGTTCTAAATATTAGAAATAAAATTATAAAGAAGTATTTAATATTATATCAGTTCATTTATATGATATACATATTATATTGCAATTAATTCATTATTAAGAAATATTTAACAAATAAGAACTATTTAACTAAATTAATAAGAGATAAATTTTTTCTTTTTAAATTAAAAAAATTTATTCTGATATTTTTTTTTTTTTTGTTTCGTTGAATCGAAATTGTTTTTGTAAGTTAATTATTTTGATATGTATTTATGAACATGTTTGTTTTACATTGTTACGTATGAGAACTACTATGAGAGTATAAGAATTAAATAAAGATTACGATGATTTTATTGATATCAAAAAAATTAATTCAAATCACACTGTGTTTTTAATGAAAACTATTTATTAATTTTTGTTTAAAAAGATAAGTTTTAATATTAAAATAAATATTTTGTCTTTTTATAATTCATTTCTGGAAATTTAAAATATTTATTGAAATCAAATACAAAATTCTTTTAGGTAAAAATAGAATATTCTTTATTTCAAGGATATTTGTAGGCTTGATTTTTAATTTAATTCAATGCAATATATTCAATACTTACAAATTTGTTGCAAATAATACAAAACAAAAGTAAAAATACTATTATTTTTAAACAAATAAATAAAAATTTTAATGATTAAAATATTTAATAAACAGAATAATTCCAAATATTTTCAAAATTTGAATTATGATATCAAATATTTGTCTTATTTCTTATTAGTTAAAAAAAATTATTTTAGAGAAAATATTTATAAAAAAAATACGTTCATTATAAAAAACGAATTTACAATTTTAGTTTAATGAATACTTTAGTAGTATTATCAATTGGTGTGCTGAACTTGTCATATTTTTATTGTTATTTATGACTAAGCTATCAGTTATTCCAATAAATTATGTGATAAACTATATATTTACGTTAGATTAAATTTCCTTGAATTTATTCTAATTCTAATTGATTAATTTAAATTCTTTCTAACAATAATATTTAAAAAAATATTCGCATAAGATAATTATAAAACTTTTGTAATAATCGTAAGCATCTAAATTCACTTAATATCTAGATTATTGAAAATGCATATGCATCCCTATTATCTTTTACGTTTATTTCAGATGAAAAAAGTTATGAAATAAAAGTTATCGTTGATTGAAAATATTTTTTATTTTTATATCATAGGAAAGCTTATATTATAACTTTTAATTAAAATTCATAGATAAATCGTGATAATGTTTATAATTACGTTTTATAAAACATTGAACGTTTTTAAAATGAAAATGTATCGGTTTATTAAAATTTAAAAGCCTGATATATGATTAAATATTTCAAATAAGACATGATTAACAGGGTCGAGTATTTTATTACAAAAATAAATTTTCCGAAATGTCAAAATATAAAGACGAAAGGAAAAGTAGAGGCAAGAAAATCTAACGGATTATAATATCATAATATGAACATAGTCAGAGTGTGTGAGAGTTAGATATATATATATATATATATATATATTTAGATTGAAAGTTCTAATGAAATGAACCTTTTGGTAGTGCTGATAGAGGCTGGGCAGAAGCTGGTAGGCCCACAAAGGAACAGCTGCGACCTGTAGGCCGCGTTTCGCGAAGGCCGTCGAGCCGCCCTCTTGGATTTGCCTGTTCAGGCTACTGCCGCTTGCCAAGTCTTGCCTTTTGAGACCCCGGAGCAGCTCCTTCTGCAGCGCTCCGTTCAATTCCAGATACTTTATACGTTCACACATTTCTTCATTTTTTACTAATGTAAGCATCACATCAGCCCTCTTTCTACTTTTTTGCATCTTTACCTTTTCTTTTCTTAATTTTTTTATTTTCTTTATATTTTGAATTCAACACTTTATTCATTATTCTTTCGCAACATATTCTCGAATCATTAGAAGGGCTAAAATTATTTTGCAAAAAATATTTTTCCCTGTTCACAAAATATATTAACTGAGCCTTCGCAGTAACGTTAACTTCTGTTTAATTTTCCATTCGCTAAAATTTTTTCTACACAAACTATGTTTAAAAAAAAACAATTTTTTTGTTGTAAAATTATCTACAAAAATAGGGCTTTCAGGTATTGAAAGCTTTCTTTCCTACAAAAAAAAAGTATAAATTCAAAATATTCAGAAAAATCTCAGTTTTTCATTCAAGGAAACAAGAAATTACCATAAAGTACATGCATGATGATATATGTGCTTTTTTGCTAATGAATATATACAACAATACATCCGCCTGGTTCAAGGTTGATGAGTAATTTGTCGTATATTTGAGTTTCAATTTACCGAATATTTTTCCTTCGAGTGTTGCGAGATGTTGTTTGATTTCCAGGATCTAAAGGGTTATTTATAAATTTATCCATTAAGCTTAATACTTAAATATAGATTTTCTTTGATGGTGAATTTTGCAACACTCCAAGTATAAAATTGCGCTACATTGTATAAAAATTTTAATTTCTATCCTTAAGAATCATATTTATAGAAAATTTTTTATAGATAATTTTAATACAATATTACAAGAAATATGAATGAATTTGTTCTTTCTCTAACATTAATTTTAACAATTTCTGTTGTAAATGCCATCTTACGTTTATCAAATTGCCAATGACATTTATTTATGTACTTCATAAAATAGATACATTATTAGTGCTGATACGATTATAAGATATTTGAAATAAAAATATAATATAGTTTAAAAGTATATAAATTGAATGTATTTAGAACATTTTTCATTTTATAATCGATATAAAATTACAAATACTTTCATGAAATTTGAAATTTATAAAATTATACTTTCTTTTGAATAAAATTAAAAACTTTTATTTATATTTTCAATAATTTTTACAATTTTTTATTATTAAATTAATTCAATATTACATTGGTAGATCATTAAATTTAGATTAATATTATTACTGTTCGATATTAAATCACTATACTTACAGTTTAAATTTAATTAAATTTCTAATTTATTATTATTATGTCTAAATTTCTGAATATTCATATTAAAACTATAAAATAAAGTTATAAAACGAATTTTATATGAAATTGTATAGCATATTCCATTCCGTGTATTTTATCAAATGCACTCTCGTAATTTTTTTGATCTTATATAATAAAATAAGTGTGATGAGAACAATAGCTTATATTCTACTCTGATAATATGCAAAAATGCCATAAAAAATATGAGGTAAAAAAAGTACATCTTAAAAGATAAACAACGTTGATAATTTATTAAATTACTACCTTCTTACTGAAATCGGCGTAATAATTGTAAGTTTTGAGGTAGGTGCCGAGTGATAAAACATTGCAGCGTTCGCAGCTGTGTCTGCAGGTGCGTTCCATGAGTCTTAATACGTGGAGGAAGTCCTCGGCGACATAATGATCTTCTTCAAGAAATAAAACTACGCCGGTATGGTTGCGCATTGCAAAAAGTTGATCGAATACTCGATTTGCTTTCCACCACCAATGATGTTTTGTCTGCGTAAATTTAGCTTCGCGGTAATGTCCATACAGATCCGGACTCTGAGCATTCGTACATCCTAAATTCAAAGCTCTGTAAAAAGATAATTATAATATATGCCTATGTTTATGTTGAAAAATTTTTGAAACAACTTATGAGTTTTCATATTGTTCAAATTCAATTAATATTCAGTTTCAAACAAATAGTAATAAAAATAAATTTAGAAATATATTGAAGTGAATATTATCGAATAGTAAAATTATATTGTATATTTGATTATTATAATATGTAATTGTATATGTATTCAATTGATCAAATTATTATTTTTACCATAAACAATAAATTTAAAATTAATTAAAAATATTATTATATCAAATTATAAATTATTTGAGTATTTAATAAATTTGATTGATTTTGATGTAATTAATAAATATAAATTCGTTAAAAAATATTACTTAATTAATGTTTAATAATATTTCAAAATATTATTTTGATTAATAATGTTTAAAATTTTTACAAAAAATAATGAATCCTGATCTGAATTCTGTAAAATTTCAAATTTTAATTGAAAATAACTTAGCACTAAGATTATACATAATTATATTTTTAATTATTGTAATTATAATATTTTTGTATAATTTTCATTAAATTTCTTATTCATTATAAAATAAAAATGAAAGTATATTTTTTATTTTATACGACAAAAACATAGAGTGAATATCAAATATTTTTACTATCTTCTATCAAAA
The DNA here is from genome assembly GCA_018907195.1 of Dolichoris vasculosae. Taxonomy (NCBI): domain Eukaryota; kingdom Metazoa; phylum Arthropoda; class Insecta; order Hymenoptera; family Agaonidae; genus Dolichoris; species Dolichoris vasculosae. Next base: position 1,175,971 of record JACCHY010000037.1, on the reverse strand, counting down.
GTATATAATTTATTAATTGTATTCGAATTTCCAGATGTTTTGCTTAGTATTATTATATGATACATAAAATGTTGATATTTTCATGTTTACGAAAAAAATAATAATCAATTTCAATATATTTTTTATATAATTATGTAGTGTAACATCAGATAAAAATTTGATTTTAGTAAATAAAACAGAGAAGTTTTAATACGCAGCCGTAGTGAAAATATATTCTAAAAATATAAAAGTATAAATTTAAAATTAATTTATACTGTAGTTAATTAATAAAATTTCTTAATAATATTGAATTATTATATAGTTTTATTAAAATATAAAGAAACAATTGTCTTCAACTAACAGTTTATACACTGGATTTTTTAGTATGATTATTTAATAATAATACGTAGTAATAATAAAAAATAAAATAAGTAATAATAAAATAAGTAAATAGAATAATAAATTTAAGCTTGGTTAGTTATTATCAGCTTGCATTCTCAAATAAATTGATTAAAAAAAAAAGTGGAAAATAGGTTTAAAAAAGTGCTAAATAAATTTTAAACGTAAAATATATAAAACGTGAATCGTTTTCCTGTAATTCTCATAAACATCTGCGTAAATTTGCATTTTATTATAAATAATTTAAATAAGGTGTTAATTTTTTATAAAATAATATTATAGTTTTTTATTAATTACATATTTACAAAAATTAAAAATGTTTAAAGTAATATAATTCATTTATATATAAGTTTTTAAATTTAATCTTAATAATTATTTAGTAGTATCTATTCACCAAACTCTTAGACGCATTTATATTTACTTTCATTTATTTATAATGGAATTAAAAAATGTTTTTATTAAAGATAACTTTAATAAATATGAATCTTTAATTGATTGATTTAAAAGATTATCACATAATTAATATTAGTAAGTCAAATTTAAATTATTCTTTTTTTATGTGAAACCAAAGAAGATGCCTCTTATTGACAAATGTATATTTTTAAGATAAAAATAATTATCTACATATTAATAAATAAGAAATTTCAGAATAAAAATGAAATAGAATATAATTCTTTTAAGTTTAAACGATTATTTAATTTTCTATAGCTTTAATTTTTATGTTATATTTGTATTTTACATTTTTATGTACAAATTGTTATATTATTAAATCATATTCAATTAATTTAAATCTCTCCTGTAAGTTTTTTAAACTTTTACGTTCATCAATAACTTTTTTTGTATCATGAATATATTTTTTGTACTATAAATATTACAATAATTGTAAAAATGATATTGAATCTTAACCTAAGGATATATGTATTTGTGAAGAGATATAAGAGCTCTTTAAGTATTTTAAATAGATATTTTAATATATAATTTCAAAAACATTTTCTCAAAATTATTAAATAAAATTTGAATTAATATATAATAATTAATTTGATTAGTGTATAATAATTTTATAGATTAAAATAATTTATTCATGCAGTTATAAGTTGATACATGTTTTTGAGAACGCCAAATAAAAATCTGGCTGATACATAAATATAATATTAATTAAACATAAATTGATTTAATTAAATATTATTTTTTAATACAGTAAAATAATTTAACAATAATAGATAAAATTTAAAAAGTAGAACAATAAACATATTTCCTATAATTATAACGTGTTTTAAATATATATTTTAAAAATTTATGTCAAATGTACTTAAATAAACGTAAAGTTTAATAAATGTAATTTTTCTCTTATTGATATGAATCAAATTATTCTTATTAAATATTCTTAACAATAATCTTTATAAAATCAAATGGAGAAGCATTCACTCATTGCATTTGTTCTAAGATTTTTAAATGTTATATATATATTTATTTGAATTAGTTGCTCATATTTTTATTTTATCAAATTTTTTCGTGCTTAATCAATTACTTTTTGTTTATTATACAATTTCTTTGATTTTATCAATTATACTGTTTTAAAAAGGGAAAAACATTTTTAGTGCAGTAGAAGGAAGTAGATTGGAATAAATAATATTTTTGCGATGTATTACTTATAATATTCTAATTATACAATACATACACAATAGTTATATATCAAAAATCTGTATAAATCCTTTTAAATACAATAGTGTGATTTATAATAAAAATCACAGTCATTATTGTTTTATGTTAATAATATAAATTTATTTATTTCTATGTAATATTTCAAACTTTGTTCTATCCTGTCTGTCATGTGTTATTAATACATCAGTTTTGGTGCTGCGTCTTTTTCGATTTGAAATATAGTCTATACGGAGGGTTTCCTAATTTTTTATTAAAATCCGAATAACGATATGTCAACTTGTGAATTGGCATATTTTAGCATCAGAGCATTTAATTTTTTTGTATTTTAATAAATAATTTTTTTAGATCTGACTCAATATAGTTTAATTCGGATTGATTAGGTGATTTTGAAATGTAATATAATTATTCATTATACATTATCTAAGCTGATATTATATTAACAGAAATGTAAGAATAAAAACAATAAATTAAAAATTGAAATTATTTAACGTAATATTAAAAATATTAGTACAAATTTCTTATTATTCATTAAATAATCTTAAATCTTACCTTTAAATATTCGTCCGGTAGCTCGTAAAAAGATTTTTTTGTTCAAACGATTTTATACTCTCTTTATTAAAATCCTTTTTCTTGTTTTTATACGATTTAAGGTCATGTTTGTTAGTATTAATAATATCGATAATTATTTATTATATATTATTATTTAATGATGCTTTAACTAAACGAATCGCTTTTAATTAATATAAAAATTTGTTTATACTCACTGTTCTTTACGAATATTTCTTGGGCAGTCATTAGGGCTTTCACCAGGAAAAGTTTTAGGATTTGTTTGAATGCTATAAGGATAGAACATCTGCATTACCCTGCAGAAGTCAACATTTTGTATGAGATAATTAATGTCAGGATTCCAGACATCATGACTAAAGATGAGTAATGTTTGTTCAATCCCCCTCGCCTGAGCTAGTGAAATTATGAGATGACGTAGGTAAGTGAGTCGATCATGAACCTGGACGACGATGACTGTAGCATCAGGCGCAAGAGGTCCAAAGGCCTCTTCATTGAGAATATGCTGTTCTGCATTAATACGTTCAATCTGTCGGCGGATCTCTGTTATATCACGCTCGCTTAGTTCTTCACTAACACCATTGGCAATGCTTCCACCGTTACTGGATGAAGATCCTGTTCCATTTATAGAATGCCGGATATAGGTAAAATTTCGACGTTCTTTTAAAAATCTGCAATTAGACATATTTTAATCATTTAATAGCCTTTTAGGTATAATAGTAGTCTGTTTAATGTTAGTAATGTTCAAAGTTTAATTTCTATAAATATAAATTTTACTAGATAGATTTTAAAATTCTGCTAATATTATAGTAATTAATAATTAATAATTGTTACCAAATCAAAATTTATTTACATAATAAATAATAACAAATAATTATTAATATTATCTTTATTTTAACATAATATATAATAATATATATTGATAAAATAATATAACATAATTACTAATTTTTATAAATAATAATTATTCATATTTGCAACAATATTCAATTAATTATTTAACTTTTTAAATATTCAATTTCAGCAAAATAGTTTTCAAAAACATAATTTTGAAGTTATACATTTTTACTAAAAATGTTTTTTGATATTATTAAAATTTGTTTAAATTTGAATTATAGTTTAAAAAATATATTATTATTTTTCCTAATAATAATTTATTATATTGTTTATCATATTTATATCTGGTCAACCACGGCACAGTAATTCTATTTTTCCAAAATGTGGTAGAAAATACAGGAAAGTGATTACATAATCAATTTTGTTTATATTATTTTTTAGTATTAATTAAACGAATAAAAATAAATATAAACTTAAATGTATTATGTTTATGTTAATATTTATTACATTTACTATTTGATTTAAATAGTGCGTATTTTATATTTTTAATTACAATTGATATTATGAAGTTAGATTTTTTAATCTGTTTTGTACTATTTATTGTTTTAATTTAAAACTAATTTACAAATGAAAGCAAATTCAAAATGTTTGCAAGCATTCATTTCCAATGCCGTAGTTATTATAAAATTATAATTAATAATAACTATAATCATTGATAATTTTTAAATAAATTTTTATCTAAAATATAAATCAGGAAATTGAAATTTATAAGCACCATCTATCATCCTATTATGAATATATAAGCAAATAAATATATTATTAATAAAAGATTCATTATATTATTACATTTTAAATAATGTTATAAGTATTTTTTGATAATTTTAATTATATATAATAATACTTTATAAAATTAATTTTATTATTAATAAAGTTTTATAATTGTTTTCCTTATTTTTATTCAGTAAAACACTGAATAATTCTCACCTATGCAATTCTTGAGGTACAAGGGCGTAGAGGCTTTCATTGACGATGGGTTGATTCGACCAATCGCGATTAGTCAAATTAATGACGTGCAACTGCAGCCATAAAAACGTCGCGAGAAAGACAAAGACTAGAGTCCTAACCAAAAATCCACGATTAGTCCTCGATGCTCCAACAACTGCAACAGCTGTACCTATATTTTTAATACGATTAATTGAAAATTTAAGATAAACAGTTCGTCTCTTAAACGCATTATTCATTTTTAATTCTTTCAGAACCAGTGTTGTAATATTTATTATATACATTCATTCATGTAATGTAAATATTTTAAATCTAAAAAACGATATTTAAAAAATGTTTATATATTGCACGTAATATTTGAAAATATGCTTACAAGAAATTTTCTTAATAGCACGCATTTATATTGCAGAGCAATGATATATTCATGAATTAATTTCAAATGTATTATACATAAACAAAATTATGTTTTTTTATTTAATAAGAAAAGATTTTTCTGGTATTAATTAGATATAATATGAATCATTTATAATTACTAGTTCATAAAGTACTAAACTTAAAATATTACTTTAAAACTATATAATATTAATTACTATTAATATGATTAATATTATTGTTTATAATATGATATAATAATATTATTATCCTAAAATTTATCTAAAGCATTTTATTATTAATATTATTATTTTATTTTATTGAAATAATTTGAGAATTAAATCGTCGAACTTATACTAATATGCAGTTTAGATTTTACTATTTAATAGTAATTATAATTTTTTATAAAAGAAAAATTATTCAGTTTTTATTTCTATTTTTATATCATAATTTTATATAATTTATTTAAAATTTTCAAATAAAAAGAATAATACAATTATGATGGTATATTAAAAATATATTAAAACATGTTTCAAATTTCAACTTAATTTTATTAAATATGGTTAATCCAATAAATTAATATCTTATAATAATAATAATAATAATAATAATAATAATATCGATATTTTTCAAAAGAAAAAACTATAAAGTGAAAGTATGTGCACTATTTTTTAGGTGATGTTTTAAAAATAATTGTACACTTTATTTCTTTTAGATTTCACGTTTAATCAAATATAAATTTGTAATATTTAAAGGACTATTTATTAGTTTTTTAAAAATAAAATATGGTGATATCGTACTATAATATTAACATTTTCATTAACATTTTCATTTTTTTGATTAGTGAAATTTATTTTATTTGAGAATAAATACAACATCCTCGAATTTGTAATTATCTTTTATAATTTAAAAAATTATACCGATTATACTTAATGGTATTTTTTATTTATAAAATTATTATAAGTACTTTTCAAGAAATGAGATGGTCTTGCGGTTAGAAAAGAATTTCTAATTTCATCTTATTTTTATAAATATGTAATATATAGTGGATTATAGTCAGATTATAAATTATATTTTAAACAAAAAAAATGAATTTATTCTTATGTTTATAGTATATTTCTGGATTAATATATTATATATTAATAGTGGAAAATTAAATTTATATGATGCATAACACACTCATATAAAAGTTTATTTGAAAACGATCAGACTATTATAATAAATAATACATTTTAATCAGACATTTGTGTTTTAACTATTGAATATGCATGAAAGTTCAATAAGAATCCATTATACTCGAAATTGTTATTAATTAGATCGGTTACGCCATTTTTCTAGTCATATAAAAAAGTTATTTTTATTTTAAAAGGTATTTACTTAATAATTCAGCTTCTCAAGAAGCCTCTAAATTCTATACTTTATTGTATTTTTACTTAAAGAATTTTCTATATCTTTGTAGCCTACTATTGTTTCTTTATTTTTATGTTTTCTAATTTTGATTTTTTTTATTGTTAAAAATAATGTTTATATATAACTGTTCATATTATTGATGTTTGTATAATCATTTATGTGAGTTAAATGTGTTTATGTAAAATTAAATAAAGCTTTGAAAAAAGAATCGAAAGAATCTTGTGAAAAAGTAACAAAAAGAAAAATAAGAAAAAATAAAAGATAAAGAAAAAGTAGAGAGGGTATAATAAAAAATATTACATATTAAAAATAGAATTTCACAAAATTGTTTTTTTCAAATTTTTGTTTTGTATTTTTTTTATTTTGTACAATTTTCTTTTGATTTATTATACGTTATTATTGATATTTTCTGATATCTGTTCCAAAGGCTGAATTTAATTTTCGCTTTAAATAAAAAAATTTTTAATGATTAAAATGGCGCTGTTACCAATTGTTATAAAAATTAAAATATAATATAAAATAGAAGTTTAAATATTTTTAAATTATTTAGAAATAAGTCTTTTATTAAAAGCTGTATTAAACTATTAAAACTGCTGTTCCAAATCTAAGTAAAAAATAAAGACAGAAAAGCACCAATATAACAAAATCTAGTAATCTTTCAATCCACTACTTGTTATTTGTGTTTCTCTCATGAATGTAAAGATATTTTGTTTTTTGTTAATTTATTTTCTATTTGAGATGCGTACATCTGAGTTTTTTTTCGATTTTTCCGGTGGTGGTAGCCATATATGAAATGCACGACGGTTCCAGTATAACATTTTATGGAATTATTCTGAGTTGTGTGCGGTAGTACATAAATTTGCTAGTTTTAAGTCGAAGACATGATGTAATGGTTATTGGTCCCTGAGACAAAGATATGAATAGTTGTATTCACCGAAAGAGTTTGCAAGCAAGTTAACATAAATTTTGGAATAAGTAATGAGAAAAAATACATAAAATGTATTTCGCTTTTATTTATAGTGGATAATTAACTAATTTTTGAATTTATTCTAATTTTATTTTATTTTCATTAAAAGATATAAAAACATTAAAGATATTGATGAGACTCACCTCTCATACTGTCCTATTTAACTGTCGGTTCTGTAAAAAAAAAAATAACACAGACAGTTTTTGTTAATGTATTAATTATAAAAATTTATCTCTTTTAAAAATAAAATTTTTTTTTCTGATAGTAAGTTTTACTTAATAGAAATTCATATATTATCTAATTTTTGTACTTATATTATAATTAATTATATAATTTGTATTATATTTATTTATTTCTAAATATTTATTGTCCTTGAATGTAATTTTTTTAATACTATTAATTATTAAAATTATCATCAAAGAAAGTATCTTTTTATGATTTTTATTGCATATTTATAGACAAACTATTTTTCAAACAAACTAATTTAGTTATAAAAATAAAATTTTATTCCAATTTATATTAATGATAATATAAAAAAATTATAGGACGAGATATATTAGTTTTATTAATTAGAAAAACTTTTAAAATCATGTACTCAATTGCCTTGATTAACACAAATAAAAAACTTTTCTTTTTTTGTTTTATTTTCAAAATATATTCATCATTTTATAGTATTTAATTTGTTGAATTTTATACTTATTAACTTATTATAAATATTATTTTGAAACGAAAGAGGTAAATTACAATTTATTAAATATAAAAAATATAAATAGACTACAAATATTTACAATATTAAAATATTAAAATTTAAAATTAATTATTATAAACATTAATATGCAGTTTTATTTTTAAATAATCAAAATTAAAGTATATTTTATTATATAAGATATAATATTACTGAATTTTAGTTATTCTTAAAAATATATAATCAGAATCATAAAGCATCAATGCGTCAAAACTAAACACGTATATATCTTAATGGTTTGATAAATTCTAACATTTCTGAAAATAAAATGTAGTTATCATTTCTACCGTACAAATATTGATTCATTTTTTAGTATTTCAATTAATACAATATATTTATAAATGAATTTATAGAATATTATTGATATAATATTTGATAGATATAATCAATTGCATTTTTCTTATGGAATTAATGGAATTTATTTTCAAGAGAAAAACAATAAAAAAAAAAGCAATTAAAAAAAATATTTAAATAAAAATGACTTTTTTGTGACAACAACAAAAACAACATCAAATTAATTACTTAATTATTTCATATAATGTTTAAAATTTAAGAATTTATAAGTATTATAGAAAATTCGATATCAATTAAAATTTTCTTAGTAATTACAAATTGAATTCTGTTAACAAAAAACTTTTATAAAATACTTTTTAAGAATTTTGGATTTTGATATCTAATTCAAAATATACTTATTACTATTTTTCCTATTCATTATTTTTAGTTAATTTATATGAATTTAAATAATTAAGATATCAATTAATAGTTATCATAATTTTTGATATTTATATTATAATCTATATTATAATAATATAATAAAGTTCTACAATTAAAAAAATGAAAATTTTTTAAAATCTATTTGTAAAATATTGTATTAAATTTAATTTATACATTTTTTAAATATTTTTATAACTATTTAATTGATATAATGTAACCTACATAAGTTTTCATTATTTATTATTATACCATTAACAAATTTAATAGTTATAGAATTTATTTCAACTCACTTTGAATGAAAAGTTTGCAATGAGTAATTCTCCATTTTCCATCTAATCTAAGAAATAAAAAAATTAAATTAAAGTAAAAGTAAAAATTTATTAAAATCTGATATAAAAATCATTATAAAAATGAATTTTATAAATTATTTTACATTATTAATTTTATTAATCATTACAAATATTTTCTAAATATGTCTACAAACAATATATTAATTATTTATAAAAATTGTATATATTGCATTTGAGATTATAATTAATTTAATATAATAATAATTAATATATACTATTATTATAATTTTTGATACAAATTTTAAATAAAATGTTTGTACATTGATTTTTTCCACGATTTTAAGTAGTTATATGCATTTTTTTAAATAACTTAGATATTCAATTTTATATTATAAATGTTTCTGATTATTTTATATAATTATATAAACACGTATTTTTGAAATAATTTCTAATTTTATACAGTTATAAAATATTAATATCGTAACAATTTAAATAATATGATGTTATAATCTTATTTTTTGATATTTCTTGAAATATGAAAATATACTTAGTACAGATGTTAAGACTATTTAATTACAAATGCAAAAAATACAAAAAATGTATGTACACAAGTGTTTGTGCTGACAAATGTTTCTAATCTGAGATAAAAATATATAAAATACAACGACTGAATACATTTTCAAAGTTTATTTACGTTTCATTATATTTTTACTTATCAGTTTTTGACACTTTTATTACTAATTATTTTCATATGCAGTATATTTATTTTAAATTTTTCAAAAGTTTGAAGTTTTAAAATAGAAACATTTGTTATAGTGTTTAACTATACTCATATATTTTTAATTAATCAATATATATAATATATTTTTAATTAAAAGAATTATTTATAATGTTTCAAATGTATGTAAATTAAAAAATAAAACAAGCATTGCTTTTACTTGTCACAAAAAATGTTAACATGATTGCATAATCAAAGCAATTTCTTATATAAGTTATTGTATATGAATAATATTTTGATAACCAGTGAAATAAATTACATTTTGTAGATTTAAATTATTTTCCAAAATGTTATTCCTTAGCTTAAAGAAATTAATCTTGATATAATTTGAAGTAACTAGGTTTGATTACGGCAAAAATTTGCATCCAAGCCGTAAAAATAGCTTTCGTTAAATTATGATAAGATTACACTATGCTGTTTCTAAAGTTTTCGATGCAGATTTTATAATTTAAAATCCTTAGATTCTAACGAATATATATTTAAACTTGAATCTTATATACCTTATAGAATTAAGCATACACGCACACTTCCCCTACACAGAAGTAAAAATATATAAACAAGTTTTTTATATTAAATAAACCAATTTGTACAAATATTTATTTTTTGGATAAATTATATCATTAATTATTAATTATTCGATAGCAAAAAAGTAACCACTTATTTTATTATTATTTTTATAAATGTCTTTAGACAGTAGCTTTCAAATTATTTATATTATTTAAATAAGAAATATTTTAAATAATAAATAATTTTGATAAAATATCACTCATTTGTGATCGAATGTCGTATTTACATGTGTATAAAGGGATAAATTAATAAATAACAAAATATATTAATATTCACTGATATTATATATATTGTTATGTATTAAATACAGTTAGAATAATATAAAATAGTTGTAATCAATGGTTATTTTAAAAGTAAAATATAAATTACAAATATTAGAAAATTTAGATCATCTCATTATCTAATTTTTTTCTAAATGCAAGTAATAATCATGCCTTAAACGTATTGTAATGATACATTTAATCTAAATATTTCAAATTTTAGTAACATCAATTTACTCATATAGGATATATAATAATATTGAGAGGTAGTTTAATATAACATAATAATTAATTTCATAATGTTCATATATACTTTAAAGATAACGAAATTTAACACTTTTTATAAGTAACTGAATTTAACTTTTATAAATTATGAAGGATTCATTTAAAATATTTCAGACAATTTGCTGACTAAAAAAAATACTAATAATTAGAGTTAATATTTTAAATTAATGATAATAAAAAACTATTGTTTGTGTATCCAAGTGTGTGCACATAAGTGTGTAAGAGAGGGACAGAGAAAAAAAATATATTTAAACTAGAAACATACTTACTAAGAATAATAATTTGCTAATATAATTGAAACATATGCCAATATTTTAAATAAATTCAACATCAATTAGATGATATCAATACTGTAAGTCTATCAATATATAAAGATAAATAATTGGGAAAAATATATATTCTCTAAAGAAAATAATTAATAAAATACTTTTTCTACAAGTAGTAGTGTTACTGACTAAAGACTAACTTTATAAATATTCTGGCGAGTTATATACAATTTGATAAAAATTTACGTATAAATTATTTAGTACTTTAATGATACTGACTATCCATGTTTGCTATTAATGCAAATACTCTATAATCCAAAAAATGTAAAATATACCAACAAAGAACAGAAAATGAAAACTGAAATATAGATAAGAATATGAAATTTTGTAATACATTGAATAAATGTTTTAATAATAATATATCAATGAAAAAGATATGCATAAAAAATACCCATACGTTTATTATTGACTAAAAATGGAATATTGATTATAAAAAAATTTGAATATTTAATATAATAAAAAAATTTGAATCAATGCAATAATTTCCAAAAATGTTTACATTGTTTTATAATATGTATGTATGGGTATAGGTAAATTTAATAAAATACAGCTTGAATAATAAATAAATAAAAAATATCACTTACGTAGGACATATAGAGAATAATGAATTTTTCAATCATATATTTGTATAAATCTATCGTTTCATTATCATGTACTTTTCAGAAAAATCAATTTATTGTTCAAATAAAAAAACATTTTTCCTTTTAGTATAATTCTTATTAATTAATAGATAATTAAAACCATTAAAAAGTTATTACAACTTATGAGGAAATATTTTAAATAACCTGCTTTTAAAATAATGGATACAATTAATATCTGATTGGTAAAGTTCAATAAAAAGGAGGGTATAAAAAAATTTTAAAATCGTTGAACAAAGTTGATTGAATTAAAAAGTAATTACATAACAGAATAAATAATAACTTTTTAATAATATATTATATCTTCGTTTTTTTAATCTACATTTTGAAACATAACAAATTATTAAAATTAAAAACAATCTTTTATTAAAATTCACTAAATTTTAATAATATGTTTTTTGTTAATATTATGTAATTTGTTTTTATATTTATACTTATTTTAAGCTTTAAGAAATATTAAAATTTTGATGTATCGAGGAGTTTAAAAATAAAAAAATCAAGCTGAAATTTAGTATTACAATTAGAAAATATATCATAAATATATTCATTACTGAAATATTCAATGAATTTTTTTAGATAATATTATTGAAGAATTTCAAGAAATTAAACTTAAATACAATTTTCACGAACTAAAATACTTTCTTAATTTCAAGATTTAAATTGATTTAAATTAGATTAATACATTTTTTGTTAGATTTATATATTATTTAAAGTATTAAATCAATAAAAAATTAATATACAATATTTAATATATTATAAAAATCAAAAGATTCAATTATATGTATATTGTATACATACTGATTAATTGCATTATATATGATTATAAATAATATAATAATTGAGTTATATATTTATAAGAACATTTAAAACATTTCATAAATATATGAACTTTGTCTTTTATAATTACAATTTTTTTATATGATTAATATTATTTAAATAATATTAATTATCAAATAAATTTAATTATAGTCTACTTTAAAAGTTTAATGTTTATTTACATGAGTAAATTTTACGTAAAATAAATATTATTAAGTATATAGTTTTGATATAGTTTTATATAAATAATAAGGATTATTTTTAAAATAAAAATTACAAATTATTAAAAACTCTTGAAATCTAACCATTAACTAATTTTTCCTCCGCACAGATATTATTAATTACCAATCTTCATTTTAATTTGTATTTTCGCATCTATATGCTCAAGTCTGTATTTCACTATATCCAGAATTTGGAAACAAGCCAAATATAAAAATTTCTTGCAGAACTAGTCAGTGAAATCCGAATAGTTTGTCGCAGTGCTTTTCTATTTCAATCATAGTAATATTATACAAAATTCTGCAAGAAGACCGCAAGAATATGTGTTCTTAAATATTCGCATCGTGGGAGAAAGTACTACTTTTCTAATTAATGAGGTGCATAATGAGATCACTGAAATTTTTCGCATACATAGTTTGTTTTTCTAATTATTATTTTATAAGTCTTCTACATTGCCTGCCTTTTCATCTTTATTTTATTTTATTTTAAATCGCTATGTATTTTTAGCTTAACTCCAATTTCATACTGGGGTTTTTTTTGCATAGTTTAGCATATTTAATAGATAATGCAGTCATAACTAGAGCAAATATTAAAATTGAACATTCATTATATCTTAATATTTTCAAAATAAATAGTTACAGAGATAAAATGTTTATAGACATTGAAATATATAGAAAATGAGATAGAAATGAGTGAGAAAAATCTTTAAGTAAATGTTATTTTATATTTAAACAAATTTATCTGAAAGTATCATAATATGAAGTGTATATATCTAGTATTATAAAAAGTTTATCAAACATTTAAATATTTTGAAAATATTATGCATCTTTCTTATATATTTTTGACTGTAATTATTAAATATTACATTTAATGTAGAATATCAATATAAGCTATAAATAACGGCACTTATTAACCTATAGCAATACTTCCATACAATTTTGTACAGATATTTATGTATAATATTTTATGAAAAACATTTTAAATAGAAATTTCATAAACATAACTTTTTTAAAATTAATCTCATAAATATAATTATTTTAATTTATTTAATAAATATAATATTTAGTAAAAAAAACTTTATCTACAAAAATTCATAAAACTAATCAATGTTGGTGTATTTTAATTAAGCTAACTAAACTAGTTACATTATATTTTATTATTATCTCTAATTATTTTAATATAATTTGAAATATTTTTTCGAAATATAAAGTTTTTAAAAAGACAATAATTAAAAATTTTAGTGAAACATCGATATGAATATACCAACTTATAGTTTTGTTAATATTAATTATTAAATTATTATTGCTATGGTCTTATTTTCTTTTGTATAATTTTTGTATTTATTATTTCAACTGATTAAATATAATCGAAGATTTTTATCTTTAGACGATATATATAACTTAAATAAAATATTCGCAATTCAATAATAAAGTTTAATTAATCGCTATAGATTAATTAGAATCGAAAAAATCAGAATAGATCTCTTCAGTTAAATGTAATGCAGTATATCTGATCAGCACATATTCCAGTAGGATTATTATAAACATTAGGGAAATTTGGCGTAGAACTAAATACATATTGCATTAATTCAAGATACATTTAACGTTTACATCTTGAACTTGTAAAGTTTTTAAAGAAAATTAGCATGTTAAAAAAGATTTACAGATAATAACTATGGCTGAATTTTTGTTCTTTTAATGAAATGAACAATGATTATAATACATTTAGAAAAAATTAAATAATTTTTTGTATAGAAAACTTGTAATAAATTATTACAATAATTTGTTATAACCAGTTGTACCTATTGAAATAATTACTTTTGGTCATTTATTATATATTTTGTTATTAAAAATAGCGAGTCAATTAGTTCAATATTAAACCATCAAAATAATATATAAAATATATTACACATAAATATAGACTATGTTGGTGATTTCGTCATAAATTTTAGTATATCAGTTATATAATGTAAATAGTATAATATGATGAATTATTAAAAAAATTGTTGATAATTATTTCTAATATTATTAAATTGTAATACAATTATTCAATTTATTTTTGAAAGACATTGCGTTATAAAAATATGCACGATATATTATCTTTATGTAAAATTATTACTTACAAAATTATCATTAAAATGTATATAATTTACAATAAAAAAAGAAATATTTTAATACATCAATAAGTAAAATCCGGAAACAATCATAATATAAAACGTTACATCAATACAGAATACGGAAAACTTACTCTAATAAAAAGCTATAAGTGGTAAGAAGAAAATCTATTCATTAACGTCATTGATGTTGCAGCATTTCATAGTAATACCAATTTTCGCGAATTGTCCTCTAAGACTAAACACTCAATTTTTATACGCAATGGCGACTGCTGCCGGAGGACAACTGACTCTGACTGACGACTTTTACGAGCTAACCGTCCGCGAACCAAAAAGTAAAGTGAGACCGTGCGTACGCAATGTAAACTAGATTCAATAAGTCTCACTTTCTATTATACGAATATGTGCAAGGAAAGTCGTTGTTTCGTTATTCAGTTCTTAAAATGGATCTCGACGCGTGCTTTCGTATTAAGTTCTTTTAAGCTCATCTATAACCAATCGAATACAATGATGTGAAAAGTCTTTAATTTGTAATATCGTATTTTCGAATTTTACATTTAGCTCCGATTATCTTTTTGTTTTAACTAAATAAATAGATTCTTTATATGATTCTTTTTTACAAT
Source organism: Dolichoris vasculosae (assembly GCA_018907195.1). NCBI lineage: Eukaryota > Metazoa > Arthropoda > Insecta > Hymenoptera > Agaonidae > Dolichoris > Dolichoris vasculosae. The sequence goes on along the minus strand of JACCHY010000037.1, from coordinate 1,160,405 downwards.
ATTATGACATGTTACGATATATAGTCTTTATATATTGAAGGTTAAATAATTGGTTCTGTATAAAAAAACATACATTTTGTTAATCTTGTTTGGTTTTCTGTTATAGTATATTTATTTAAAGTAAGTATTAAATAAGTATAAAAATATAATTTTTACACAAATATTTAGGATAATATTTAGATAATATAAAAATTGAAATATATCTTTCTAACTTATTACATTTTTATTACTTATAATGTGAATATTTTTATTTCATAATTAATTAATTTTTGTAATTAAATATCAACGTTATTTTATTTTAAAATATAAAAAAGAGTATTTATGTTGTCCAGGTTGGGGAATAATTTATGTATTTTATAACATGCGATTCTTCAAAGTGCGGCACAATAAATGTTTATCGGCTACTCATTTCTTTTCACTTCCTGCACTGCGCGTATAAGCAAAATTGCCTCACGTATTATCGCTCTCTTTCTTTTTCTTTCTCTTCATCTACTTTTATACCTATTCAAAAACAAAAATTGAAATAAAACATTCATACTTCTATATTTATTTTTTATCATTGTATTAATTAAGAAAATTATTATAAACCGCAACAGTGACAAATTTTGAGTTATAACTATACATTTTTTTAAAAATTGAATTTAATCATGTCTTTTTAAAAGAAATATCTTTTACTTATGTTTATTACTCACTCGATGAGAAATGAAGACTAGATAGTATATTTCGATCTAGAATTATTAAAGAAATATAATAAATAAATATTTTATTTATAACTAGTAGTGGATCGAAACATAACGATTCTTACGTTAACATGATTACTTTATCATGTTGTATTTAAAGGTATTTCTTTTCTAAATTAATTTAGACGTTTTAGTTAGACAATAATATTTATATTTGAAGATTATTAAAAATCTTTTAGCTTATTTATTATTATGAAATAAAGTCCAAGTCATCTTATGACGATTATTATTATTAATTCTATTTCTTCAGATCTTACTATTCCTAGTACTCCTTTAATTTCGCTGGGTTTACTATTGCCATTAATAATCTATAACATATAAAGCTAATTAAAGATTATATTTTTTTTCAATTGAATATTTATTGTGCAGGTAATTATAAAATTAAATCATAGAATTATTATTGAACTATCAATAATTAAAATTATATCACAAAGTCAATAATTAAGTCACAAAGAAATAAATCCAGTTGTGAAAACGAAATAAGAAAAGGAATTAATTTTAAACATCTTTTTGACATTTATTTCCAACATGTATATATAAATATGCGTGCGCGTGTATGCGAACGCTTTCAATTTATTGTATTTTTAAATAGGTTTTTCATTAAAATAAACAGTATTTATAAGTAATTATTGTTGAAAATATTTATGACATATGTCATAAAATCAATAAAATTAAAATATGATTACTGGATGACATAGATTTTGTTTAACTTACAATTAAAACAAAGATGTAATGAGAACATATAAAAGAATTATAATCATTAAATTTAAATAATGTATTCAACAATTAAAATAATAATTGTCCTTATATAATTCTATAAAATATTATTGAAATTAAGTATTTCAATATAATTTTTATACATATTATTTTTAAATTAATAATATGATTTTATGTGTTAATTAACGTGCTTATTGTAAATAATTAGTTCAATTTATTTATAAAATTTACAAATACATTTTCACGAAACATCTAAGTAAATATAAAAAAAATTATAAGAAGTTTAATAATTTAGATTAAATAGCTATAATAATAGTAAACACCTAAACAACAAAAACTGCATAAAATTAAAAAAGTAAGCACTCACTACGTATTTGAATCAGCATTCAGTGGTGATTAAGAATGTATTATTTCAGTTGGTCGAAAGGTATAAAATATGTGGAGCATTGTTGAAAAAACAAAAAAGTTCATTGACACTTAGGAACTTACTAAAAATTTTTCAAATATGAAAGCTGCAATTCATTATTATGTAATCATAACGAAATGGATTACTTTAAAGCATTAACGAAAGATCCCACAAATTGTGTACTCTCTATACATATCGTGTTCACTCTACCGGGAACGATCACTACTATTATGCAGCTGAGCCGGACGTTCCGAATCGACTAACTTCGTTGTTGCCGTTGTCGATGACATTGCATTGCTGCTGCCACCACCACATCTTCGCGTTACGATTTGTGACTACACCAAACACCAAGTTCAGCATTTTATCTAATCTTATTTGCATGCCCTTCTTATTTTTTCCATCTTTACTGTCCTATTATTACTCTTTTAAATGCAAAAATATTTTAACAAACGTAATCTACTCTTACAAAACTCTATTAGCGATCATTATCAATTTATAATAAATACTCCATAAAAAAATTAAGTTCTTATGAATATGAAAATACAAAATTCTTTATCGTTCTTTTGTTATAAATACGCACGTTTTAATATAAGGATAAATGTATATATTCAATCAATCATTTTTAATTTTTTACCATCAGTGGAGATATTTATAAACATTATCTAAATGTAATAAATTTCTTATTTTAAAAAACAACATTTTTCTTAATGGTTTTTAAATATATGTAACAATATTTGTATCTTAATTGAATGTATCATTTGAAAAAATAGAAAGAAAATTATTTTAATACTTTAAAGCTATAATAAAATAATATAAAACTTTTACATTATATAACTGAAATGTATTAAAATTACAAGTAATATAGTATAATCAGTACACTGTAATAAACTTATTGATTATAACTTTTGCAGTATTGTTCATTTTTCATTTCAAATTTAATATTCATTTCAGAATGTTAACTTTGCTTTATACACAAAAATCTTCAGAGAGTAACTTTTAAATGCTTATACAAGGATTTTATATTCAGCATATATTGAGAATATATTTTAATAACTTTCAGAATTTATTAATAACTTATTTATGATCTGTAAACTAAGCATAATGAAATTTAAGAAAAAAGTTGGAAACATTTTGAGTTTTTTAGAATTCTAAAAATTGAATTTTAACATGAATTTCAATAAAATTATTTTGCTTATTATATAACTATACGAAATTATTAAATTAAATCTAATAAAATTTTAACAGAAATTATTTGACCGAAATACTTGTTTGGTAATTTTCATCATCAGGAAGAATTAAAACACGTCTGTATATCCAAAACAATTATACAAAATTCTTTAAAAATAAACCTTTGACAATCAGAGTTTTTTTAGAAAATAAATTGTCTATAAAATATAAAATATGCTAATAAGTTTTTAATATTTATAATAATTTTTGTTTATAATAATCATATTTTATCTTCTATTGGTGTAAGATTTTAATAAACACACTTATTAAAAAAAAGATTAAAACGATATTCTCAATACAAAAATAATAATTTACTTAAATATATCTAATTTATTTATCTATAAAAAGTAAAGCTTTTATCATATTTATCAAATTCTTTATAAAGTCTAATTTATAACTTATGTGTTATTTGCTTTACAAAAATAGATAATCATAATTAATTTAGTTAATTCTTAACATCTAAAATATCAATTTATAAATTGAGTAAAATTTAAAAAAAAAGTTATTTATTAAATTATTATTTCATTGAAATAATAATGCTTTTAATACATTACAACATTTATAAAATAAAAAGTAAAATTGATTAGAGTAATTAAACAATCATGTATAATGTATCTTTATGAATTAAATAACAAGCACATTTAAGACGTTTTAAAATAGATAGTAAAATTAATTGGAAAATTTTTATTTTAAAACTTTATATCATACTTTGATAAGACATTAAAATTTTAATTTAATTCTGATACTGTTTAAAATTCGATAACTTTTATTACAAAGTAAAATTAGTAAACTTAACTTAGTAATTGGGTTATTGTATTATTCATAATTGCTTGTAATTGACTTATCGCAATTTTTTATTGTTCAGTCATTAGTAAATTTTAAAGAATTATTCATAATAGGTATTATTAATTGAGTATTATTATTGGCTTACAGTTTAGAATAAATATGGTATAAACATATACTCAGTGAAAAGAAATCTTTACTTTTTAGTACCTCGTATTTAAAAAAAAATTCTACTTTGTTAATAAAAAATTTTTTAAAAACTCATGTTTAAGAAAAAGAGAAATAAAATCTATAATTTCTGCTACCTAAAATATAAACATTGAAATACCTTTCTTTTTTAAAATATTATTCTTTTTCAACTGAAATTATTTAATTAAAAGAAAATCATATAAAATAATATTTAAATAGCTTATTAAAATTTGTATTGTTCTGCATTAATATTGTATTTTAATTATACCAGCTTTTAAATTATTACAGATATTTGAATTGATATAAAATTCTTTTATCATAAAATTTTTATTAATGTAATATAAAAATTTTTATGACGCATCATTTAATTATATAATTTATTTTATGAATTACTTACTCAATTTTATTTATACAATTTCGATTAGTGTATATTTTGTTAAAATTAAAATTCTATCTTACGATTATTATTAATGATAAAACTCTTCATAGATTAGATTCTTTATAAGAAAATCATAATAAATATTTAAAACATAAAATATGTTATTATCCAAATTATATTTAAGCAATAAGGTTATTATGCATTGTAATTACTTTATGCAACAAGTTTAATATTCTATGTTTCCATGTAATTTAATATACTGATATGAATAGATATATTTAAGAAAATCTCGTTTTTATACACATAAACTTGGACTAAAATAACTCATTTACTAAAAATTTTTTAATGTACCTTTGACATTAGTTTTAAAACTAATATAAATATTTTTTAAGCCAATTAAATACGCAAAATTACAATAATTAAAATAATTGTTTTTGCGATACATTTATATTGGATATTTTAGTGATGTTTCTTAAATTGTTTTGTAATACTAATTTTTTTCAAAATGTTTTTAGATTACTCATTAATGGTAGATATTAAAATTTGTCTATGCATTCATATTTAATAATGTAGCTTTGACAAGTTTATAAATGTTCTTAAAACTGTTTCAAAGATAGTTTAAATTTACTTGCAATATAAGACATATTTTTAATGTAAACTTGTAAATTTTTCATATAATAATGAAAATTAATTAATCAAAATAGTTATGGTATAATATTAAATAAATTTTATATTATAACTTTAAATAAGCGTGTTTTTTACATTATTTTATAGAAATTATAAATTAAATTTGAAAAAGATAATAAATATAAATCATGAAAAATACATCTTTTTATTTTACTTTTATGTTATATTAATTGAATAAATTTAAAAATAAAAGATGTTTAATGAAAATACTTCATTTTATTATCGTTATAAAACAATAAATAAATTTTTATTCAATACCCTTATATTATACTCAAAATCAATAAAATACATCTAGTATAATTTTAAGAAATACTATATTTGAATTTAATACGTATACTAATTTCTAAAAATTAATTTAATAATAAAATCACTATATATTTTGTAATTTTGTCGAGTTAATGTAAAAATTACGTTTTTATAAAATATCTATAGTGTAAAAGAAAAATATAAATTCTAAATAATATTTTATGTATGAGCATATACATCTAATTTTTTAATTTTATTTGTAATTATACAAAGGAAAAGTTTTTCTATTATATTTAATGTAAATATTAAAAAAAAACTAAATATCAAATTAATATAAATACAAATATATAAAGTGTAAATAATTTATTAAATTCTTTTTTAAAAGAAGAAAATGATTGTAAACAAAAATTAATGTATGGTACTAAGTATAAGTTATTTTCATTTAATTATTATTAAATACTAAATATATAATCAAAGAAAATTAGAAATTATACAATAAAATCAACAAATATTTTAGAAAGCTAAATTGTTTATTTAATAATTATTATTATATATAAATTCTTTTAAAATAAATATTTAAAACAATCTAGACTTTTACATACCTTGTTTCATAAAACTTATTTTTATTATGTAATAATTTATCAATAACGAAGTTATATATATATATATAATTGTAAACCAAAATTACTTATTCTAATAAAAATAAAAAATACTATTTTAATTGTAGAATGAATGGTTATTATGTATTTTAAAAGTGTTTTGTTTTAAAAATAATAAGTAAAATAATTTAAAAGAACTTTAACTTTAAAATATTGTTGGTTTTTCAATATTTTAAAACAAAATATCATAACAATTGAAAATGAACTTAAATAATGTATATAATATATAAATATATAATAGGAGTATAATACTAATATTATTTAATTGGAATGTAAATTATTAGTATATAATATAATAATTTTACGAAGAATTAATTAAACTATTGGTATTAAGCTTGCTTTTACTTTATCAAATTAATTCAATAAAAGCACTCTGAATTAATAAAGACAATTATATTTAAAACTAAAAATATAACAGCGCCATTCATGAAACAAGAAGAGTTAATGTAAATACGATAAGAAGTAAAATTAAGTGCTACAATATTTGGAATAGTCATGGTAAAGCAACATTCATTAACCATAAATCTTCAAATTTAGTGAAAATATAAAAGATGTACAAGAATAAGTTAAAGACATATATTAAATATAATCTTTATAGATCATGTACATAATATATATAAAACTACCAAATTTTTATGTGAATGCATCTTAACTTAAAAATTACTTTTTATAAAAATTAAATATGATTCCAGAAAATTAAAAAATTTCTATTATTACGTAATTATAAAAGGTTGAACCTTGATATAAGATTATCACCTTTTAATAGTCTTTTACAGTTATATAAACTTTATATTTAAAAATTAGTAACAAAAATTTTAATTATTTTATAACTTATTCATTAATATTTTAACAATTTATTAAAAGGATTTATAAATAATACGTATCCAATAAATTTATGGTTTAAGTGTCATTATTATAAACTATTCTTTCAATAACAATGTAAAAATTAATTTTATTTAATTAAATTATATAAAGATAAATAATTATCAAGATTTAGAAAAAAAGTTTTTCTTTACATTTTTTACATTAAGTTATTGGGTACTCAATTCTAATAAAAGAAAACCATCAGATTGTCAATATATTATAGCATATAAGTGACTATTATAAAAATTTAAAAAAAAAAATATTTTTCTGTATAGATTTTATTTTGATCCGTGATTTATTTATATTTATATATAGAATTATAAATTACAAACGTATATATTAAATCAATATTTTAAAACGAAAAATTGGAAAAATTCACTAAAAATAACAATAATTTAATTTTTCAAAATAATTGATCACAGGTTAATTATATTTTCAATAAACGCATCTCTGAAAATTAATAAAAAATAAAATGTTTGATAACATTAATAACATAATAACATAATAAATTTAATATCTATTATTCATTGTGTTAAATCCTAGTTTTTAAAATTGTTGATATTTTATTAAAACAATAAATAATATATGTTATGATAATAATTCAAGGATAATAAATTCTAAAGAGTAAATTCATGTTCTTTTAATAGTAAAAATTAAATTAAATCATTTTTATATATAATACGCAATAAAAATTACAATTTATATTTTATTCGTTAATCACAACATTCATTTTCTTACATTGATTTTTCTTTGCTTAAATAAATACTTTAAATCAGATTCTATACAGGCTATTGCATGTTTTATAATAAAATATAAATAGGATCTGAGCAAAAAAGCTCCAATATTCTTCTCAATGATTTTCGAGATAATTTTTTTCCTTTTAGCATTTATAACAAATGAAGAACATTCAACTTTGAGAAAATAAATTATATAAAGTAAAAAAGAACCTTTGGAAAATTTCAAAAATGGGGTAAAGGAGGGAGAAATGAAAAAATAAAGTAAAACACAAATGTCTGCATTTTTTCTAGCCTTTTAGCCGACTCAGCTGGCCTACATTTTGGTTTTGCAATAGATGTTAGAGATACATCATTCTAATCTATATATATCTCTCTCTTGCTTCCTCAACTTTTTATTTAAAAAATTTTTTTCATTCATATATAATTTTAATACAATTTAAATTTTTTTCTTGTTCATGATTAGTTATAACTTTCTTAATTTTTATATGCTACTCTGTCTCTAATATCCTTATTCTATTCTACATTTATTTCCCATTTGTTTTCTTTGTATTTGTTTAAAAAATCCATTTCATAATTTCTGTATACTTATTTTATCTCTTCTCTTGCTGATTATGTTCTTTTCTATTTTTATTTATTATGGACCATTCTCCATTTTTACTTGTATTAACTTACATTGTCATATAGAAGTAAATACTTATTTTGAAATAGCAATGTGATAGACATGGACAAAGTCTTGGTCATTTGTACTTTCTTGTAATTTATCGTTCTTACATTTTACACTCTCTATTTCTGTTTTTCATTTCTCCGTTCTTTTTCTCTGAATTTTTATTTGCTATAATTTATATTATTTCTAATTTTGTACGTGAATTACTAAACAAATATTTATTTGTATAGTATAACGTAACATTTTATCAATTTTTTTTTCATTTTTTTCTAATTTATGACTAAAAGAATTTTTATATGTAATAAATTATGTATTGTTATTTATCAAGACAGAATTTTTTATGAAATAACACAGAATTTTCTTTATCTAGATTAAAAATAAAATCAAATATTCTTTAGTTTTAATACCAAAAGAAAATTTTAAATTAAAATTTAAATGAAATCTGAAAATTTTTCAATGATAATTTACATTATTATTTCGATATATTATTTTAAATATATCTTTTATTTTTTTAATTATAGATTTTTTTATTTTTAATAGATAATACAAAATGTTAAATTTTTATATACAAATTATCGTTTGCTTTTTATTTATTTGCTTTTTTATTATCTGCATTTATAAAAAAAAAAGTAACACAACCCGAATAATAAGTTAGCAGTATAAAAAAATATAAATAGTAATATGTAACCAATATTAAATAGTAGTGTAAATGATTTTTTTTAATTATGAGTATATAAAACACGTAGCCAAACAAATGGAATCTGATGGTAAAGAAACTAAAATAAAGCATAAATATAGTTATATCTCCATGATAGTCTTCAGTTTCTATTTGAAATAAAATATAATTAAAAGAAAACTTAATAACAATAAAAAGAATTGCAAATGAAATATCAATGAAACAGAGAGGCCAGAATAAACTATATACCACTTTCTTATTACGCACATTTATTATATTATTCATAAACAAATGTATTATTTAATTCTTCCATTAATAATCACTATTATATAATTTATCAGTAGCCAATTATAAATAGATTACTTCAATTTTTAATATCTATAATTTATGAGAATGAATTTATATCAACAAAGAATGTTTTGATTCATTTAATAACTCTTTTTTAATAATTATATGATTTATTCTCTATTTATTTATTAATTTATTATTTATTTATCACTTATTCACTTTATTTGTACATTTCATTTTTTCTACATTTCATTTACTGAAAAGTTCATAAACCAATTTCATTCAACTTCTTAATCAAATTTGTACGGCTAATATATAAATTCTCTATCAACATAATATATAACTTCTCAATCACAAATTTCAATTAATTTATTTCAAAAACTAGAAGTGTCATTCATCAAATAATTCTTAAATAAAAATTTGAATAATATTGTGAGGTAATAATTTTTTATGAAAAAGGTTCGAATATTTATCTTAAAAATAATTAATACTAATATTTATCAATGGACTTATTCCAATTTTTTAATTATATTTTAATAATTAAAAAACTCAAAAATGTACGAACATTATTAAATTTATACGTTATTAATAATTTCAAACATAAAAAGATGTACAATTCATTATGCAAATAAATTTTTGTTTCATATAATATAATATTTTTTTATATGTATTTGCAATTTATTTATGTATTTCAGTATATAAATTAGAATACACATATTAAAAAAACAAATATTTATAATATAAATGAATTACTTTTAATAATGTTTAAAAATCATGAAAGATACTATTTTTCAATAAAAATTTTCAAATAATTCCAATTTTTTAATTACCTTTATTAAAATATAGTTATTATATATTAGTATATTAAAATAAGATTTATATAGTAATTACAAATAATAAACATAAATACAACTTAAATTTAAAGACAATAAAAATAGATTAGCTGAGCTATAATGAACTTAAGATATTTATTAACTTAGTTAAACTAATTTACTATAAATACGTCAAGAAGTAGTATTATAATACTTAATTTTTTAGATATCTGAATAAAGTATTTGAAATTTGAATACCAATTTTAAAAAATATCAAATTAATTTTCCTAAAAACTTTTTTGTAGAATTTTTTATTTTGCAATAAAATTATTTCATTTTTAATAACTTGTTTTAATAAATAATTTTTCACTGGAAATTTTCATTGCTTGATTAATATACGTGTTTTTGATTTTAATACAACGTCTTAAAAGTATCAATAATAAATGTAATGAACGCACTAATTTTTGAGCCATTTTTAATTATATTCACATGTAATATTTAATTAAAGAAATCCAATATAATTAGTTCTTTATAACAACTAAAACCAAATTTTTTTCAGGAATATTATAAAAAAATAAAATACGATTCAGTGTTATAGAAGTCTTATTTATATATATATTTTTTGTAAACTAATTTCTTATAAAAAAATATATCAAATTAGTCGAGAAATATTTCTAAATCTTTTTAATATAAGTTAAATCTCTATGATTTCAAAATAAGTTATTTTTTTTAAATTCTAATTATTATATAATTATGAATACTACCATTGTATATATATACAGGCTATGGAATATTTACTGGCTATTTCAATAATTATAATAAATAAGCAAATATCTGTAATATTTCGAAACATTAATTTTTAGTGTAAAAGTTTTTTTTAATATTCATCATAAGGAAAAAAATTATAAAGTTAGAAATAAAAAATAAAAATATAAAAATAAATAATTTTTTCTGTACATAATAAATAATATAATTTCAATCTAACTAAATGAATATATACTTTCAATAATTGATTTTAAGTATAATAATTCTGATTCATCAATATCAAATTTTTTCGATATTCTTTTAAAAATCTTTATAAGTTTATGGTACCTTTTAAAATGAAAAAATATCTAAAATAATTGCTACCTTTCACACACAAAATATTTTGTGCTTAGATAATTTACAAAAGTATGCAAAACTTTTACTGTTTTACTATTAAAATATAGTTATACAACTTATTTCGCAACGTTAAAAATATAAGAAATTGTATTATAATTCTATTTTTCAAAATAAAAAAAATTTTTGGTAATAACTAGTTCTTGTGCACTTACAATTATACACTTACATTACACTTACAATTTAAAATATAATAATATTAAATTTTAGAGTTTATGTATATAATTATATTTAAAATATTTTTATTTTATTCTAAACTATTTATAAATAATAATATTATATGTAACTTTATAAACATATGATTTGATTCATAATAAAATTCAATACTTAGTATTTAAAAGAACATTTAATACTAAGTATTTAATACTTAGTATTTAAACTTCTTATAAAAAAATCGGGAATTTTAATTATAACAACATGAATTTTAAGTTGAATTATTAAATAAATAAATAAATAAATTCAATAATCTTTTTGATTATTTATATATGTGTGTGCATATGTACGAAATATTTAAAAAAGTATAATATCAGAATTTTTTCTGTTATATGCATTTATTATTAATTTTTAATTCGATACTTTCTTAGAAAACGACAATCAGTGAAAAGAGTTGTTTAATTGTAGCAAACTTTTGTAACTCTAAAATTTTTAATTAATTTTTGTTATTTAACTTTATTGTCTATAGAATTTAAAATACCAATAACGACAGAAAATATCTTTTTAACTGGTTAAATTGATCAAATAAATAACTATACATACATAATTATTTCTAAATATATTTGTGTATACTTATTTGTAATAAATAATAAACTTGTTATAAACAATCTATAAAATATCTATCTATCTATCTATATATATATATAATGATAATGAATTATTTTTTTTTATATAGCCTAAGAAAAATTGTTGTCATTTATGTCTTTTTTTCGAAAAATTTGAAAAAAATATTCTTGTGGAATATCATGAATAGAAGTAAACATATTACCGTAAATGTTAATTTTTCCCTTCAAGAATAAAAGATCGTCCAATACTTGGTACATATACTTATATTCCCTAGAATTGATTAGCTTATCAAATAACGTGTATAGTAATAGTAAATCGATAATAATAAGACATGTTTTAATATGACAAGAGTTATCTACATTGAATCGATGAAGAATCGATGTTATATTATTTTAATTAGATAGTGGTGTTTAAGTATATCTTTAGATGCTTTTATGTATCCGTGCTTGCACATAATCGAGTATTTACTATTTATAAATAATGTATAAATATGGTTGTATAAGAGTGCAAATATAATGACAATGATCGAAAAAAGAAATAAAGAGAAAAAAATGTGGAATTTTATACGTCATAATCGCTTGCAAGACAACACTTTCTCCCTCTTTTTTTCATTAGACATCGATTTTTCATTAATTTGGTCAGAATTTTGATATTATGAAAAATAAGCAAATTATGATGAAATAATCAAATATGTATTAATTATTTGTTAACATGCATATATGTTTTATAAAAAGTAATAGAGTTGAAAGGGTTAGAAATACTAAAAAGAGACAGTAGTGCTGAACTTACACAATAAATCCGTGGCAGAAGAGAGGAATATATGCCACTTACTTCAGTTAATACCATAATGAAGACGACAAAGGTAGTGATAACGGCAATAATATGTTTTATGTGCCACCGTCTCAAAAAGCTATCACTCATTCTTACACTGAAAACTTTAAAGCACTCAATTGACCAAGATAGTTACCCCTCATTTTCTCCTTCCTACTATTCATGGTTACTCTCTATCTCTCTTTTTCTTCACTTTCTTTCTAAAACTTTTACCCCTAAAACCTTATACGACTTTAATTTAAAGAACCGGTATTTCGGGGAATAGGAACAAAACTCAAAATTCGATGTATAAAATATATATTGTACTAATGCTATATAAATACATAATATTAAGTTTATAAACAACGCCGAGCGGCAATATTATATTATATAATTATTTTTTATACATATAATTATTCCTAATAATTAAGAAAAACTAAAAAATAATAATCTAAGTAAATTAAAAAAAAATAATTTTATTATATCACATATATGTATATATTGCATACGTGGTTTTTGTACTTAATACGTTGAAATGTTGTCTTCAACTCTAAAAAATGATGGCATTATTTTTCTTACATATTATTAAAATTATATATGAGCCTTAATTTTAAATTCGAAAATAATAGATATTTATAAATCAATAGCATTGGATTTTAAACTTTTGTATTGTATAATATATACATACACAATTATATATTTTCAAAATTTTATAAAAAAAATAAGCTACATTTGCTAAATACTTTTAACTATTAGTAATTGTAATAATGCATCAATTTTAATATATATGTGCACATATGTGTGTGTAATTATTAGTGCATAAAATAAGTTGTCGTGTATGCATAGGTAACTTGGAAAATTCTAGTTTAATATCTTCCCGTGGTTAATGAACGATGGAAAAAAGCTATATGCTTGAGTATTTCAAAATAGAACAGAATACGTACGTTTATATTTTAAATAAAAAACAACAGTTCGACATTAATCTTAATTTTATTATTTTCATTAACTTTTTCCTTCGCAAGTTTTATCAAAGATCGTTTAAAAACAAAGAAACAAAAGATATTAATTAAACCGACAAAAGAAACAACAAGGAAAGCACACCTCAAGATTTCGACAAATTAAAATACTGGATTTAATATTTTTTTTAATATTCACGCGCTTATAATTGCAGGCACAAACATCTTCATACCAACCATCAAAATACTAGAGTAGAGAGATTTGAGTTATAATGATGGTACGATGGTAACGATGGTAATTACTTAAATGAAAAAAAAATTGGCATGTCATCGATGGAAATTATTTCGTTTAGTGATAAACCGTGTTTTATTTTATATTAAAATTACCAAAAAATTATAATTTGTTATGCTGATAATAAATCCTTTTGCTAGAAAAATGGTTAAGAAAATTGTAATAACTGATTCAACTTAAGGATTTGTCAACTTAAGGTAAGCAAATTATTTTTTTAATAATCGCGCCCTTAAATGGTGAATGAAAACACTTTAACATTGACCTAAATACGTTTAAACAAAAATTTAAATATAGGATGTGATCGATGAAGGATAAAAAAAGTGAAAAGAAACCAAATAAACAAAAGATATAAAAGTGATTATTCAATAATACAAACAATAGAATAATGAAAACTGCAATAAATTATACTTGATTTTCTGATGATATCTTCTGATTGGTGTATATTCACATTACAAACATCTGAAAGCAAAACAGATGATTTTAAAATGAAAATCATTATTTAGTGCGTAAAACTTAACGTTATAAAAATTAATATATATTTGTAATTAGTAACTTATTTGGCTTTCAGCTTCATAAAGGAACTTTTATACCATTGATGATATGAATTTTATCTTTAGTTTAATAAGGTATATTGTTTATATTTCATGTAGAATTTTATAAAAATAATACAAAAATAAGAATTTCAAGATTATTTTTAGAAATAGCGCAGTATTAGGAGCTGGATATTTAAGAAAAACCATTGTCAATAGTCTAATATTGAATTCTTAAGTGAAAGAGAATTCTTGATGAGATCAAACTATCCTCGTTGACAATGATGATGCTTATAATTTTTTTTCAAATTAAAGAATACTGTATAAATTGATTAATTTTTTGTGTTAGGTGGATATTTTTGGAAATTCATTACGAAGTATGCAAGAATTGCTATGGCATTAAGCAAAATATTCAAAAAAGTCATCTTCACATTCAGACTAAAGAAGTAAGGATTAGTTATTCATGAATGTTATGAATCATAATATGAATTCAAGATGCATCAAGAAACTGTTATAATAAAGTATATCAGCTCGCATGAAACTTACATAACCTGTAGTTCTTTCTATTTATAATGTGTTAAATAAGTTACTGTAGAAATGAATATATATATTGCAAAAAACTTTGCTATTAATTATTTGATTTCTAATCAGTTTTTAGATAAATTTTCTTAACTTTAGGTTTTTCTTCTCAATTGGTTAGACAATTATTTTGTATTATGAGCTAGATTCTTTATAATTTAGATAGAATTTCTCAATTCATAAAATTCTCATTGAAATATTTGTCATTTTCTTATATCTAATATCGACTAATTATTTAAAGAGCTATTATTCATTATATCAGAGACATGTAATAAGTAAATGTAATTTTAAGTACAATAATCAATAATTATATAGTAAGGATAAATGGATGATTAGTAGTGTCTTTTTGATTGACAAACTTTCAATATTCTTATTAGTTGGGAAAGAAACTAACCTATTCAATTTTTGTGGTCTTTTTTTATGTAATTTCTCATAATCCATTGAGTACTATCATGGTGCAGTTAATGGATTTTTTTGAAGATTTTTTTGTGTACTCTATAATTCATTCAAAAAATTTTAGGATTAAAAATAATTTTCTAAAACCTAGTTACCTCAGCAGGAAATTCTCAATTACAATCCATCTACAGTAAATGAATATATCACTATGCACTTTATTTCTTTCAATGTATCTTCAGATAATGGCATTTTAAATTAACATTAGTAACTAAGTATTATATATATTACAAATCAACAAATTATGTAGACAACTTTTATTAGATTTTTTATTTTGAAATTGAAAATATTTTTTCGGAATAGTATTCAGATTATGTCTATTTTTTTCTTTAATAAAGTTTTACCAAACATTAAATTATTTTTTTGAATTTTTAAGAATTCAAAGCATTCAATTAAGAAGAATGTGTTCTTTAACCATAAAAATCTGCATTTATTTATTTAACCATTTTAACTTCATTTCAATTTATCGATAAAAAAATATGAAAATAGATATTATAAACTATATAAAGTTTTTGATAAAAATTATAAAATAGACCCTATGAATGTTTCTAAAGAAAATTAGAAATAGTTTCTTTTTTAATCTAACTAATAATAAATTTTATTTTTTTCAAATAGATAAATCAAATCAAAGTAACTAAATACAATCTATTAACTTCGTATGATAATTTATAAAATAAAAGTTTTTATGTAGTATCAAACAAGTTATAGATTAAATAGGAAAATTTTAAGTTTTAATGTTTTCTTGAGGGGGAAAAACATTAAGTTAATACTTTGAATTATCAATAGAAGTACTGTCACTGTGGCAAATCCAAATTGCTGATGTGTTTACATATTACTCCAAAACAAATAGATTGGTAGTATAACAAGGTTAATAATAAATTTAGCAAGTCAATTATCATTTCAATTTTAACGAGCATATAATATCTATTAGATGAAAACAACAATCATTTTTAAATTACCACATTTCTGAGCTTATTCATATAATTCTGACTATGTACGAAAGCGCGACACGAGAAAGAAATAAAAGAAAAACTAAAAAATTCTCATAACTTTTATATACATAGATTCATTAAGAAAATACTTTTGTGTTTTGATTGGAGGCATATATTTTTCATTTTATTTTATATACATTCATAATATCATTAAAAATAATTTAAAGCTAATTTATATAATTTATAGCCTTCATAAGTTTTTATAAAAATATAGGTAGAAATGAGTATTGTTATAATTTAAAACTACTTTCATTTCGAATTTCAGAAAGAAGTTAAAAACAATTATCTAAATTTTTTTAATTTATATTAATTTAAATTATAATTAAATTATAATACAATTATAATACAATGCATGATTAAATAAACATTTAATACATTTCTTTTATTAAATTAAAATTTTTCCTAAAAATTATAATATAATTTTTTTGCTTTAGTAAATTATTTATTATTTTTTCCATACATAAAGTTATAAGTCGGTAATACAATAACATAATAAGAAATAAGGAAAAAGGAATTTGTTCTCTTTCATTCTCTTTTCTATTTTACAATACGTATTTTTATTTATGAGTAATTAATAGTTGTACAAGATTATAAATATATATATAACAGAGTGACTAATGTTTTACTTTTATGATTATAAAATATATTTCTTGATCGTAATTAAGTCTTTTAAAAATTGTAATAGTTAATTTTATAAATATTTTATGTATTCAATCTAACCTCTTTTCGATAAAAAATGGCTAATACAGGAGTATTGCCATTTGTGCGAGGAGTGGACTTTAGCAGAAATGATTTTGGAGTAAATAGTTTACCTTTTTATTTTATTCAATTGTAATGTCATTTTTATTTTGAAAAATGAAATTAACAATAACTAATGTCAGTTAAATTAAATTTTTTATCACAACTTGTCATTAATTATTGATAATTTCATATTAGATACTTTTTCAATTTTCTTATATTTTAATGTTTTCTCATATTAAAATGAGTTTTTGTATTTCATAATATAACAATACGATTTTTTTATATATTGCCAAAATACTAGGAAGGAAAATTTCCAGAATCCGTTCGTTTGATGACAGGAATACAATGGCTTAAGTTAGATAACACAAATCTAGCGGAAATTCCTGAAGAAATGGGAAAGCTTTTGAAACTGGTTAGACTAACTATTGAAATTTCATATATATACTATTTTATGAAATATTTAAAAAATTATTTAGTTTTTTATTGAATAGAACAAAAATTTTATAGATGTAAATTTCTTAAAATATTATTCATAGATTATTTAAAATTTATTATTAAAAATGGGTCTTAAAATAATAATGTATTTTTCACAAATAATATATTATTATAGGAACATTTGTCTTTAACAAAAAATAGATTAGAGAGATTATTTGGAGAATTAACTGAACTTGGATGTTTAAGAACTTTAAATATACGTCATAATAATATAAAATCTAGTGGAATACCAGTTGAATTATTTCATTTAGAAGAACTTACCACCTTAGACATAAGTCAAAATAATTTACGTGAAGTTCCAGAAGGGCTTGAAAGAGCTCGCTCATTGTTAAATCTTAATTTAAGTTACAACCAGTAAGTTTAAAATATTATCAGTAATTATTTTTTTAAATTGATATATAATATTTTTTTCAGTATTGAAACAATTCCAAATGCATTATTTATTCATTTAACTGATTTACTATTCCTTGATCTCAGTCATAATCAATTAGAAACACTACCACCTCAAACACGTAGATTAGCTAATTTACAAAGCTTAAATTTAAATCATAATCCTCTTGGACATTTTCAATTAAGGTAATATAAAATTATCAATATGGCTGAACAATATAACTTTATAAATATGCATTTTTAATTTCAATAGGCAACTTCCTTCATTAATGAATTTAACAACATTACAAATGCGTGATACTCAACGTACTCTAAATAATATTCCTTCAAATTTAGAAAGCTTAACAAATTTACAAGAATTAGATTTATCACAAAATGCTTTACCAAGAGTCCCAGATGCACTTTATGCACTTCCTAATCTACGTCGACTCAATTTAAGTCATAATCAAATTTCTGAACTTTCTACAGCAATAGGTAAAAATACAATTTATGTAACCATATATACAAAATATATTTTTATTTTATATAATATATTTTTTATTAGTTATAATACTCAAAAATTAATTTTATATTCTATATTTAGAAATGTGGCAAAAATTAGAAATTTTAAATCTTTGTAGAAATAAATTAACAGCGATACCTGTTTCACTTTGTAAAATTTCATCACTAAGAAGACTTTATTTGAATGATAATGAACTAGATTTTAAAGGTATTCCTTCGGGAATTGGAAAACTTTCATCATTACAAGTTTTTTCTGCAGCTAAAAATCGATTAGAAATGATTCCAGAAGGTCTTTGCAGGTAATCATGATTCTTTACATTTTTTAAAAATATATATAATATATATAATAATATAATAATATAAAAATATAAAAATATACAAATTTACTTCTTGACTCTAGATGTGGTTCTTTAAAACAGTTAATACTAACTTCTAATAGATTAATTACTGTACCAGATGCTATTCATTTATTGACAGATTTAGAATGTCTTGATTTAAGAGATAATCCGAATTTAGTAATGCCACCAAAACCATCAGAGATTCAAAGAGGATCAGGCATTGAGTTTTATAATATTGATTTTTCTTTACAACATCAGTTACATCTTGCTGGAGCAAATATACCTGCACCTACACAAACAGCTAGTAAGCTTAAGCTATATTTTATATGAAGTACTTTCTGGAACTTTATTTGATTAACCAATTTTGCTGGAAGATAGAAGATTAAAATAAAAATAAAATTGCAAATTATATTTGAATATAAAAGAACTTGATAAGGACTTGATATTATTTAATAAACATATTTATCAAATAGATTATTTATACTAATGGAAAATATAACTGTTTTTATATTAAATTGTATCTCATAATAGATAATTTAGATCTATTAACTCTCCTACATTAGAAAGATATCAATATTTACAATAATTGATTTTTTAAAGAAACCAATTAACAAATATATTTATTAATAAAAAAATTTCTATAGATAGCAGTAAAGATCCCATTGCTAGGAAAATGAGATTAAGACGAAGACGTGATCAAGAAGAAGCTGATCAAGACCAAGCAAAAATTTTGAAGGTTTGTAGTGTATAAATAACATTTGATAAATTAGTTTATTATATTTTTTAAAAATATATTTAGGGAATGAAAGATATTGCAAAAGACAAAAATAAAGATAGTAATTGGGAAGATGCAAAAGCAGAATCATTAAAGTACGTATACTGTTAATTAAAAAAACTGATATTTTCAATAATTTGTATAATTTAATTCGATAGACCAAAAAGGTGGGATGAAACTTTAGAGAAACCTCCATTGGATTATTCCGAATTTTTTGATGAAGATGCTGGACAGGGACCTGGATTATCAGTTTGGGAAATTGAAAATTTTTTACCAAATCAAATAGAAGAAGTTGCTCATGGAAAGTTTTATGAAGGAGATTGTTACATTGTTTTGAAAACTAGTATCGATGAAAGCGGTTCAATGCTGTGGGCGATATATTTTTGGATTGGAGAAAAAGCTACAGTAAGTTCTAAATGTATTATCAAAATATTTCAATTAGATATAAAGTTATAAATATTTTTATCACGGAAGACAAATTTTTATTATTTAACACTGTTATTTAATATTATTATTTAAAGCTTGATAAACGTGCATGTGCAGCAATTCACGCTGTAAATTTGCGAAATTTTCTTGGTGCACAATGTCGAACAATAAGAGAAGAACAAGGGGATGAATCAGATGAATTTTTAATGCTTTTTGAATCTGGTATTACCTACATAGAAGGTGGACGTACTTCCTCAGGTTTTTATACCGTTGAAGATACAGTAAGCAGAAGTAAATTTTTATTTCTAAAATTTTCTACAACGCAATGCATAATTAAATATATTTTTGTTTAGCCATCAGTTACAAGATTATTTCGAGTTCATGCTGCTGGTGCTTCAATACATTTAGAACCCGTTCTTGTATGCGCACAATCTTTAGATCCAAATTACGTATTTGTTTTAGATTTTGGTAAAACAATATATATGTGGTATGGAAAAAATGCAAAAAATACATTAAAATCGAAGTCGAGATTAATGGCTGAAAAAATAAATAAAAATGAGAGAAAGAATAAATCTGAAATAATAACTGAACTAATGGGATCTGAAACAAAAGAGTTTTGGAATTGTCTAGGTGCAAATGGTCCAATAAAACCAATTGTAAGAATTTGATAAATATTTATCATTATAAATTATATATATATTTTCAAATATTTTAATATTTGTAACTCTTAAATTTTAATGTTTTTTTAATTTCAGGAACATATTAATGTAAATTTTACACCTGTTGTACCAAGGTTATATCAAGTTCGATTAGGAATGGGGTATTTGGAATTACCTCAAGTTGAGGTGCCTCATGGTAAACTAGTCAATAGTCTACTTAATAATAGAAATGTGTATATTTTGGACTGTTATTTGGATGTTTATGTGTGGTACGTATTCATATTAAAAAAATATACATTTCAATAATGAATCGCAATTATAAAAATATATTGATACAATTAACGCTTTAGGTTTGGAAAGAAATCAACTAGATTAGTACGAGCTGCTGCAGTAAAATTATCTCAAGAATTATTTAATATGATTCAAAGACCAGAATATGCTCTTGTCACAAGATTGCAAGAAGGTACTGAATCTCAAATTTTTAAAAGTAAATTCACTGGTTGGGATGAAGTTATTGCAGTGGATTTCACAAGAACTGCTGAATCAGTAGCCAAAACAGGTGCTGATTTGACAAAATGGGCTAAACAACAAGAAACAAAAGTAAAATTATTTTCAAATAGAATATTAATTCTCACAAAATATTTTCTAATAATAAATTCAATTCTTAATTTTCAGGCGGACCTTGCTGCATTATTTATGCCCCGACAACCTTTAATGTCTCCTGGAGAAGCACAACAACTAATGGTAGAATGGAATGATGATTTAGAAGCAATGGAAGCATTTGTTTTAGAAGGAAAAAAATTTGTTCGCCTACCAGAAGAAGAATTAGGACATTTTTACAGTGGAGATTGTTATGTTTTTCTTTGCAGATATTGGATGGTAAAAGAATCAACTATACACTAATAGTAATACAGCAAATATTAATATTGTTAGAGATTTGTTTTGCATTTCATATTTTTTAGCCTTTAGATATCAATGAAAATGATGATGGTGATGAACAATGTGAAGATGATTTTCAATGTATGGTTTACTTTTGGCAAGGAAGAGATGCTGGTAATATGGGTTGGCTTACTTTTACATTTAGGTAATTATGAATAAAATTTATCAGAAATTTAAAAATTTTATGTATAATAAATTTTTTCTGTTACATTTAAGTTTGCAAAAAAAATTTAAATCTTTATTTGGTGAAAAATTAGAAGTTGTTAGAACACATCAACAACAAGAAAATTTGAAGTTTATGGCACATTTCAAAAGAAAATTTATTATTCATCAAGGTAAAAGAAAACCAGTTAAATCAGATGATACAAACAAAGTAGAATTTTATCATTTACGAAGTAATGGTAGTACTTTATGTACAAGACTAATTCAAATTACACCAGATGCAAATTTATTAAATTCTGCGTTTTGGTACGTTAATAATTATAATACAGATATAATTTTTACAGTACTAAATATATAAATATTTTAATTTGGTAACTCACATCTATAGTTATATTTTAAATGTACCATTTAATAACGATGATGATACTGGAATAGTTTATGTTTGGATTGGTTCTAAATGTGATAACGAAGATACTAGATTAATTGAAGAAATTGCTGAAGAGATGTTTAACAATGTAAGTTTGAATATAAATAATATACATTCGTAAATAATTATTTATCAAACTTTTATAATATAGCCTTGGATTAGCCTCCAAATTGTAAATGAAGGTGAAGAACCTGAAAATTTTTTTTGGGTAGCTTTAGGTGGTAAAAAACAATATGAGACTGATGCTGAATATATGAAATATACCAGATTATTTAGATGCTCAAATGAGAAAGGATATTTCACAATTAGTGAAAAATGTACAGATTTTTGTCAGGTAAAGCAAATTGATTTATCTATATAAATTCAAATTTATATTTTATAGAATCAATTAAGAACATTATTTATATTTTAGGATGATTTAGCAGATGATGATATTATGATACTTGATAATGGAGAACAAGTATTTTTATGGCTTGGTACCCGGTGTTCAGAAGTGGAAATAAAATTAGCTTACAAATCTGCTCATGTAACTTACTATTTTTATAAGATAATAAATTTATGTCTATTTTGTTTTATATATAATCATTGGCTCTTTTAGGTGTATATTCAACATTTAAGGGTAAAACAACCTGATAAGCCCCGAAAATTATATGTTACTGCTAAAGGAAAAGAATCACGTCGGTTTATCAAATGTTTTCATGGATGGGGTCTACATAAACGACCTCCAGAATAAGTTATATAACCTTTTATTCTGTTTTCTTCTA
Organism: Dolichoris vasculosae; assembly: GCA_018907195.1. NCBI lineage: Eukaryota > Metazoa > Arthropoda > Insecta > Hymenoptera > Agaonidae > Dolichoris > Dolichoris vasculosae. The sequence goes on along the minus strand of JACCHY010000037.1, from coordinate 1,137,164 downwards.
AATTATTTCTAATTATATGATTACAGTATATTGTTATATTGTTGATACAAATTATATTTATATAATTCATTACAAATAACAGGCAATTATTTTTATTAGAAATGTTTTATTGTGAAATCATTTGTGTTAAAAACTTTCAAATGATAATATAACATTACATTTATTTATCTTTACTTTTTATGATGTAATTAAATTAAATATAATATAAAATGACGTGATACATAATTCTGATTTTAAATTATCTTAAAAAGATTTGTCAAAATATATTCAGTTAAAACAAACAGCTAATACCACTTACAATTATAAATAAATTTGAAAGTTTTATTACTAAATTGCAGTTCTATAATTATTATTATAGAAAATTGATTGTATAATAACTTATAAAGTATTGTAAAAGAACCATCAAGATTAATACAATATTTGTATTTTGTTCTTATTTTACTAATTTTATGGTGCTAGTTTATTCACCACATATCAGTTTTAATAATTATTAATTCTTGTAAACATGTACAAAACCTCAATACATTATATACATAAAAATGTCGATATTTATTATTATAGGTGTTTCATAAATTTATTGATAATACTCTACAAACATGAAATATTTTATATTAAAGTTTCTGTATAAATAGTATTATAGTCTATAAAATTAATATCATTAATTTCTAAACTATTAAAATAATTTAATATTATAATATATGAATATTAGATAATTATTTATTTTATACAATATATGTTTATTTATTATTTTATTTATACTTAAACAAATATTTATATACATTAATGTTTTTTTTAAATTTTTTTATATAAAATTGAAATATTTTCTTAAATAAATTTATAATTAGAATTAACTTGTAATTTATACTTTGTGTTTCAAGAATTATGAATTGCAAAAACTAAAATATTGAACAATCTAAAAAATATATAAAATATTTTTAATTTATACACAATACAGTTTTAAAGTTAAAACTTGTTACAATTTATATTTTTACTTTGATTTAATCTTCGTCATCATCATCTGATGGAACAAAAAGCTCATTTTCTTCCAAGAAATTAGCTACATTTTTACTGATAGTTGCTCCTACAAAAATTCCAGTTGAAACTGCACATATAACTCCCAAATAACTAAACCGAGGTTTCTTTGGTTCTGGTAAAATTGATCCAGATGGTGAAGTTATTGCCGAACGAATGTTGGAATTTAAAAAAACTGCATTTTGCGATCTGTGAACTATTTTTATCATACTTATTCCACGGACAAATAACATTTTTATAAATTAATACGGTCTTTATATTTCTTAGTTTTAATGAATGGTAAACACTTATAATAAATAAGGTTATAATTTTAGAGTATAGAATATTAAAGATTTTAAATAAGTACTAATTTACTTTATTATTAACATAAAATTAAACATATCAGGGTAATTAAAAATAAAATTCGAACTATAAGCCTATTTTTTTTAATATTAAATCTACATTTCACTTATTTAGTACGAACTTTTCTTAATATTTCTAGGTCAAAACTGTTTTATCGGTAGAAAACGATTTTTTTACCGATTGATTTAATGATATTAATATATTAAATATAAAATTAAATTGGATGAAAAAAATTAAAATAAATCGTTTAATGTATTGATAATTGTAATTATAGGCAATTTTTAATACTAATAAATGTTACAATCTCTTATTTTTACTTAAAAAATAAACCAATTTTTAAAAAATCGAACACTTAAAATTATAAATATAATATAATGCAATAATTTTTAAATCGAGATACAAAAATGTAAATCTATTTTTTAAATTTTTAAATATTCAAAAGTAACGTTTATTTTTTCCATCAGTAGAAATTTAATTCAACTATCTGACAATATTTTTTGATAAATAATAAATATCATTTTCTAAAATATAACTGTATTTTAATTTTATAATATAATAAATCTAATACAACATATAATTTAATTAACTTTAAAACTTTTTATGAAGATGTAAGTAAACTTCGAAAGAGTTGTAATCGTATTAAAAACAAGTTGTAAATTTTTGTGTATAGAAATGATTACAATATCGAATTACAAAATGTTCTGTAAAATTAAATAACCAATAAGAATAAAGAATTTTTAGTTAATTTATTCAACAAGAATTTTCAATATTTTTATGAAATGAAAAAACTTGAAAAAATATTGCATTTAAATAATACTTTAAAAGAATTAAAAATTATTATTATATGAATAAAAATCATGTTTGTATTTGGTTCCAGGAAAATTTTGCACGTTAAATTACTGAATGATTCTTTGTTTGTATATATTTTCTATAATTTTTGTTTATTTCTATCTAAAATGATAATTCTAATTCGACATATATACAGAAAATTATTTCAAACAACCAAACAGTTCGTATGCTTTTATAGAAAAAAATTTTAAATCAACCTCTAACAATTTAAATATTCAATGCGAAAACTTTTGGAATACCTTTATGTATTTTTTACGTTATTACTCAAAATTTTAAACAGAACGGTGCTTTAAATATTATAAACTATACTATTGAGATAAAAAGGTAAGATACTTTTATTTATCCTTAATTACTATGTTTTTTTGATATTGTATTGCTATATATTTGTCGCTATTTGTCGTGAAAAAATTTGAAGATAAACAATCTCGACCTTTGGAGAACGAATGCATTACTATATATCACTTATCGTAGTTAAGCTATTGTAGCAACTCGAATGAATATCAAATACATTGTTTAAACTCATATTTCTATAATGGTTACAATAAGATATCCATTATTTCAGTACTATTAATTATGGTACAATATTTATTAAACCTGATTTTACACATCAATTTTAGAAGTCTTATTCTTGTAAGTATCAGTAATGAACAAAAATTTAAAAATCTTATAAAATAACAATACTTTTACATACAATATCCTTAATATCATTCATGCATGGTTTCACTTTGACTCAATCAAATTGTCAGTTTAGTTAAAAAGAATGTCAAAATTATATTAATAAAGTACAATCAGTAACTATATTTTACAAGCATATCGTTAATATGTTATTTATTTCGATATATTCTTATCAACGTAATTAATTGTATTTCCAATAAAATACTTTTTAAGAATTTCGACAATAATAAAAATAACAATAAAGTTAAAATTGCACGATATAGTTATTAGAATTAGCACGTTATATATTTATAAAATATAAAGTAATATAGATTTTAGATATAATTGATTTTGATATACAATTTGATCGGTAATAAAAATACAATTATAAGTATAAAGTACTTTTTAAAAAATACGTAAAATTAAGAAAAATAATAATAAATAATCAACATAACAATCGAATAACTGATCAATAAGACATCGAATACAAAAAGTGATAACACATGTAAATATCCTATCCAAATAATAAATCATAGAAATCACTTAAAAGTTACAGCTATTACATATTACCTTCCTTATCTATGCACTCAATCTTGTGTGTAGAGAATATTATAATATGTTTAAAAAAATTGTTTGAGAAAATTATGATAAAATATTTTATTATATATTAATATATACAGTATGTTACGAAATAAATAATTTCAATGCTTTAAAGTACAATAGACGTATATATTACTTTCAATATTGAAGATAACAACAATAATAAATTCAATAAAATAATTTGTTATTTTAGTACTGTCATTTGATAAGACTATAATTCTAGAAAAAGGATTATTAGTACTATATTTTACTCAATTATTAAATAATCAAAACCAAATCATAAAAAGAGATATATTTTATTTTTTAAATAGTTATAAAATAAGATAGCACAATGGTAACTTTAATAATATAACAATTATAGAAAAGATTTAGCTTAGAATGTAAATACCTATATTATGCTAGTACCAATTATTTAAGCTCACACTTATATTCAATACTGCGTTCTTAAATTATTCAGATTGAATACAGGCAGATAATTTCATTTATTCAATTATAAATTCTGTTTACTAAATGTATTATGTCTTGTATCTGATATTTTTAATATTACATTATTATTAATAAGTAGATTTAATGTTTAGATATGGTAAATTAAATCAAAAAATATATTTTCATCAAATTAAATCATAATATCTATTTTATTATATAATATAATATAATACAATTTATAATATTAAAAAGTTTCTCTTTTTTTTAATAATTAAAACATATATATTTACGAAAAGAGCTGTTTAAATTATTTTTTTAATATCATTTACTTTTAAACTAATTTTTAACAATATATTTAAAAAAATCCATATATACTTTATATTCACATATTAATAATAAATAATAAATTATTATAACTTTCAGATATATATGATATAAATTAAAATGAGATACAATATCTGAAGATTTAAGATATTCGTCAATAATTTTCACTGTTCATTATTAATATTATTATTATTAAACTTTTAAATACACAAATATATAAATATATATTTTTTACTTAGAAAGAAAGTTTTATTAAATAATAATATAACTTAAAAAATTTTAAGGTGCTATAAAATGTATTTATAAATTGGACCATAATCATACGTTTTCAAGCACGTCAATAACCATACTAATAACTTTAATTCAATATTCATAATTTTTTGCCACGAATTTTTTCTTTAAATTTATTTAAAAAACAAATAAGTTATTAAAAAATATATACTTTAAATATTCAATAAATTTTTAAACTAACAGAAAAATAGTTTTTAGAAAACAATCGGTTTAAATGTAACTAAATATTATAATGATTTAATTAAGAGATACAATTTGTAAAATTATCATTTATAATTTAATACTAAATAAAAAATATTTTAAAAAATGTAACAATAACTAGTTGTTTTTTTGTAATGTATAAAGAATAATAAAAGCAAATGTTTTTTTAATTAAAAAATGTATGATTCATTCATTATTATAGATTATTTAGGTCATTAATAATAATAATCTTTTTATATTCGAATGGGAATTTAATTAAATAAGGATTGATATACAAATAAAGTATATATAATTATTGAATTATAAAATTATAAAATAATTCCAAGTATATTTTTAAAGTATAGTATATCTAAGATTATTTAAATTCGATTATTTTATATTATCTTCTTCAACTTAAAGTAAAAAAGGGAAATTCTTATAAAATTCAAAATTATGAAAAAGTAATTTTATTAATAATATATTCTATACGCAAAAAATAATGTTTCAGCTTAGACCTGAATCTGAACAAAAAGTTTTTATAAAAGAATTTTAATGATTTTTAATATTAAAGTATTATATTTAAAAACTTTTTATAGGATAGGGTTAATAAATGACAATATTAAATACATTTTTTTGTTATCATTTTCATATTTTCATAAAGATATCTATAAAAAAATGAAATTCATAAGAATTAAATTTTGCTAATAAACCATCTTAAAATTGAGTTTTTAGATAAAAATTTTTATTCAAAATATTTATCGTAAGAAAGAATTAGTTTTTGATAAATTCAAAACTATATTTAACAGCAAATTTTAGAAATATTACATAAATTAAAAATTGAAAGAAATAAATTACTGAAAAAGTAAATAAAATATATTCAAGAAAATTTTTAGTATATATAACATTGTACATAAACTTACTAGACAATACACTTTTAAACACTTTATTCACCTTGAGATGTTTTTATCTCAATCTCTATTGTCCATAGTTGCCGTTATATTTGGTATATATAAAAATGTACATTTATAAAATATATTTGCAGTATAGATACAAATTTTATTTGATACACGTACAATGTATTTCTTTATTTTCACTTTTATATTATACGTTTTGTTATTGAATTATTAATCTGATTTAATCCTAATGTACATTACATATATCTATATAAGTACCGTAAATTAAAGTATAACTTTTTTCTTGTGACTTAATATACACAAAGAATGCAATTAGAGTTATTTCTCAGATAGCGTTAATCAGTGAGTATGGAAAAACTTAGTGTAGTAATTGTAATCGGAATTTTGTTCAAATTTAAATAAATAATATATGAATTTTTTTGAACGAAAATTTTTTATAAAAATATTAGTCAGAAGACAATAATTATTCTTTATCGCTAAGTCGCTCTCGTATCAAAGAAATAATATTTTCTTTTAAAAAGTGATATTTAAAGTTTTTATAAGATTATAATTTATGCAAATTTAGTACTTATTTTATAATCAATTAAATAAAAAATGTAAGTTTGTCAAATATTCAATATTTTATCCCATTTTACTAGAATAAATTTTATAACAATTTGCCTAATTATATATATTATGTTAGATAATAGATAGATCGAATAATAAGTATGGACATTAATTCTAAATTACCAATAATCAATTATTTGGATAAGAAAAAAATAAAAGAGATGTTAAATGATTTTAAAGGAGAAAAACTTGGTTGGGTACTTGTTGGAGAAAAAAAATGGTTTCTACCCGTAAAATATGTACAACAGTGTTCTACTTATTACAACTTTGAAGTAAAACCTAATGATACATGGATTATTACTTTCCCAAGATCAGGTATTATTCATAAATGATTTAAAAAGTATTTATTTTTTTATATTTAAAATGTCTAATAAATAAATTTAAAAATAATATTCATAAACAAATCTTAAGAAAATTAAATAAATTAATTATCTGTAGGTACCACATGGACACAGGAATTGATATGGCTTTTAAATCGTGATTTAGATTTCTCAACTGCAAAATCAATCCCGTTAGTAACGAGATATCCCTTTTTAGAGTGAGTATTTTTTTAAATAATAATATTAGACTGCTATCAATGAAAGTATTTAAAATATTTTATTTTAAAGTCTAATATTATTTTCATTAAATTTATTATAGATATGTGATTATTATATTTGAAATAAATTACAGGCTTTCAATGGCAATAAATGACAGTACGTTTCAAAATATTCTAGACGAAAATCGGAATGATTTAAAAATTAAAACATTACTTTCCAATGTACAATCTTCATTCCAAATTGCACATTTAATGCCATCACCAAGATTTATTAAAACTCATTTTTCATTAAGTTTAATTCCCAATCTTCTGAAATCTGATTGCAAAGTACGTATTTCTTAAATATGAAAATACTTTATGCATACATACACATATAAACACATTTTTACTCACGCACACAAGATTCATCTTCTTTATAATTATAGAATTTATAAAATAAAAATGATACAATAAAATTTAGATGTTGATTTCGAATTTATATAATTTATTAAATTTTCAAATTATTAAAATTGATTTTCTATTTATTTAACTAGAACTTTTTAACTTCCTTTAAATAAAAATTTAATCATGCTTTATAAGCAATTATAATATAATATTCAGTATTGTTAGAATTACGATATTACTATAATATTAAATTTAATATTTAATTAATTATATTAGAAACTTTGTAGCTAATATGATTAATATAAGAACAACATTCGTTCTTATTTTGTACTAATGTTATTTAAAGAACTTGAATTATTTAAATTTATATAATTTATGTGAATTATCACTTTAGCTTTTCTTTAATGCTTTTATATGACAACTTTTTTATTTAAATTGTTATTTGATATACTAACTAGAGGAGAAAAGTAGATTAAAGTAATAAATATTCGATGTTATCCTCGTTATCTTCGTATCACAAATGCGTTCACATATAATTATGTTTATGAATTTCACACTAACGGTGATGATTACTTTCCACTTTTACAAAGGTAAAAAGATATTTATCCTCCTGTTAGTTAAAAAACACAATTTTCCTCTGCCGACACTTTTTGATCGTAATGGTCCTTTCATGCTTGCATTTGTTTTCTCTCTCCCTCCCTCCCTCTCTCTCATTCTGAATTTCATGCTTTTTATTAGTTTTTATTTCTAATTATAGTTAATGAATTAATGAATATCTTGATAGATTTAATTTTTAAAAATTTTAAAAATGCATTTTTGTTTAATACTTTAAAATTAAAAAAAAACTTTTTATTTGCATTCTTGAGATGTATTCTTATCATAATTTCATTTTTATTGATTTCTATTACCTATTTCAATATCAAATACTTAAATTTATTTATATAAATAATTTTAATTGTAACTATGAAATTAATTATTAAACTTAACTAAAATCAACGCATATAATTATTGTAAATATGCAACTTTTAAATTTTGACTGATTAAACCATACATGTGTTTATTAAAAATTATTTCAAATATTATTTGTAAACATCAATTAATTTATTCATTTTATACCTTTTAATCAGATTATTTATATACATTAAAATTAAAAGTACCATTTCAGAAATATATAATCAATTTTTTTCGTTTTAAATTATTTTGTATTAGATAATCATATTTTGCTATCTTATATACTTTCAATTTCTTTGTTGTATCAGAATTAAATCCAATATAGTAACGATTAAATGATTGAAAATGTTACAATGCAGATAAGTTGAACATTTAATAATAATAGATTTTTCAAAATAAGACGACATACGCGGTAATAAAATAGATGTTCTAGAGCATATTGCTGGCTGTTTTTTCAGCGTTTCTATTCCTCCTTGAATTTTTTCTATTTTAAAACATACATTTAAATTATCCTTATATATCCGTTATACTCTTCTCAAATATATTTTTATTATCTAAGACATAAATTATTAATAACAAACTAAAGTTATTAATGTTCTAATAATAATTAATAATCAGTGATAATTATAGCTATGATCTAAATATAATCATTGATTATCATAATAAATTAATCAAGATCAAATTCTAATCAATTCTATATAAAATTTCCAAAACATTGGTTTATCTAAATTTTAAATGATTTACTACATGTTGGAAAAAAACACGTTGGTTCTATATTCTCAAATATTCTTTTAAAGAGTTTATTTTTAAACATATTTTATAATCACTTTATAATTAAATATATATTACTAACAATTATTACAATTTCAAACAATTAATATCAATTTCTAAAGTTTTCTTATTATTTTTACTAAATACTTATTTGTAATTTTCATATATTTAAAGATTTTATTAAATTAATACGTGACTGTAATTGTAAAAAAGAAACAGCAGTTACTTTTAGTTTTATATATGGATTAAGCTTTTCATCACGAAGGGATACAGCAAGAACGTATCAATTACTAGAAAATTATATTTTAATATTCTAACATATGACTTTATACATTTCTAAGGTACAGACTTTTAATTTAACAGTTCATTTTATATGTGAATACTATTAGAATAAAACACCAAATTTATTTTTTAAAATTATGGAAGTTATAATTACACTTTAAAATGATATGGGAATTTCAAAATTACTGCGTTGAAGCTATTTATACAACATTTATATAGTCACTTATTCCAAATACGAGCACCTTCTTTGCCAGTATTGACGAGCTTAATTTTTTCTTAAAATGGTCCGGAAATAGTTTTCACAAAAATCATCGTCAAGATAAAGTCTACCGTTTACTTATATTTATAAAAATCTAACTTTTAATTATTTATTTTATTTATTAGTAAATATCTATTTATCACCATTATTATAAATTAAATGAATTTTTTAATTTCATTCTAATCATTATATTTAAAATTTTATCTTATAATAAATAAAAGAAATATTCTAGTTTTTGAAAATATTAAAGAAAAATAGCTATTTTAATTAATCACTTAAGGTAATTTTAAAGATTTTGTATTGCTTGAGAAAAATAATAAATATGAAAAGTTTCAATTATATATTGTTACATTATACTAATATATTATATATTACATATTTTAAAATTTTTTAATTTATTTTAATTTTTTTGTAAATAATAATTATAAATATTTATAAATAATAATAATTAAAATATTTAACATATTATTTACAGAAAATATATGTAGCACGTAATCCAAAAGATGTTGCAGTATCTAATTATTATTTTCATAAAACTGTTAAGGCTTATGATTATCATGGAAATTTTGAAAAGTTTTGGGATTATTTTCAAAATGACAAGAGTAAGTTATACATCTATATTATTTTAAGAGATTTAGATTTTTCATTATGTAGTAATAATAAGGTAAAATTAGTATACATTGTAATATTTTATACTTTTTTGTGTATGTTGAAAAAAAATGATTACACTTCTTATACATTTTTTAATAAAATGTTCTATTTTTAAAAGAAAATAATTAGGGTTCAAATTGTAAATTGTATTTAAACTTTAAGATTATCTTATTAATTATATTATCTACAGAATTTCAAGTAAACGAAAAAAATGTTTGTATTTAAACCGTGAAATAAAAAATAATATCGTTTGTGATATTAATACATTTTCAGAAATTATAAAATAAAAATAATAAAAAAATATGTACACGAATTAATTTATTGTTTTCTTTTTAATTTTTAATAAATTAGAATAAATTCATAATTTTCAAATTGAACCTGTTATCTTTTATTTACGTAGATGTATTAAAAAATTATATGTATAAATGTTTTCCAAAAATGTATCTAATACATATATTTTACTTAATTATATATATAGATTTTATCTTAAGATATGTATATTTAAATTTTATTCTTCAAAACAAAATCTGCAAAATTTATAAAATTACTAAAATTTAATTTAGTAATGATAATATCCATAAAACTATTTATATATATATTAAGAATTTAAAAATTGCTCATATAATTTTGTAATATTACTTAAATAATTATTCTAAAACATTCGTTTTAAATAGTTTCGTTAATTTTTCTTTTAGATGAAAGATTTTTTTAAGGTATAGGCTCAAATCTTATGAAATAAAACTGTTTACATATGTAAAAATAAAAAAAGAAATATTTTTCACAGTTTCTTGGGGTCCTTATTGGAATCACGTTAAAGAAGCATGGGCTCAAAGACATAATCCAAATTTTTTATTTTTATTTTATGAAGATATGATTCATGTAAGTAAAAAGTTATTTAAAGTAAATTACAATAGAATTTTTCATTATTTTCTATAAGGATACATAATTTTTTGGTATTTTTAAAAAATATTTGTAATAAATTCTTGTAAACATATTTTTAATAATTAAAATTAATATTCAGTTAATATATTTCTTAATGCAAATAATTTTTTTTATTAAAAAAGTTTCTATGTTTTTAAAATATATTTTAATATCAGTACATTTTTTATTTTAGGATCTTTTAGGAGAAGTTAAAAAAATAGCTAAATTTTTAGATAAATCATACACCGATGAACAATATCAAAAATTAATAGAGCATTTAAAGTTTTCGAATATACAAAATAATAAGATGGTTAACCTGACTAGAGACAATTCAAAAGTTTTTTTTAAAACAGATAGTTTTATTCGACAAGGAAAAAGTCAAGCGTGGCAAAAAATATTTACACCTCAACTTAATATTAAAGCTAATCACTGGATTAAAGACAATCTCAAAAATACTGACTTAAGATTTCCATTTATTGACATATATTCCTAATTTTTAAAAACAATTTTATTTAATTAAAAAATATTTATACATAATTTTGTGTAACTAAAAAAATTTCGTCGTATTTTCAGAGTTTTTTTATTATTTTATAAGAATAGATTTTTTAATATGATTAATAATAATAAATATTGGAAAATGTAAACACAGTTTATTGTATAATAAATTGTATTAGAAAAATTAAAATTTTAATATTAAGGAACAGTGTTGAATTACTAATTAAAATATAGAAGAAAAAATCAATATAATTTAATAAATATCATTTTACTTTATTTTTTATATTATTTTGTATATAACTGAGTGCAATCATTATGTCTCTCTTTAGAATTATAATATACAGAGGAATCGAAAAAAATTGTATAGATATTCATAACTCAGATAAAAGGGTTTTCACCATGTGATCGCAATTATTTTTTAAGTGTTTTTAAAGACTATCGTTAATTCTATTTCTTGATATTAAATGAATTCATTTTTACTGTTAATAAGTTCATTAATGATATAAAATAAATTGATTTAAAATTTGAACAGTAAATTTAAACCTAAACAAATAAGTATTGAAAAAAATTAAAAAATATTTTTTGAAAAAGATTAAAATTTTCAATTTTAATAATTTAGCAGATCCTAAGGGTTAGATTTCTAGAAATATTTAATATATTCATAATTTTTAAATCATATTTATACTGTATTTATGTTAATATCGCTATAATTGTTATTAATGAACGTTAATCACTTGTAGATTTTTATAATATTATTGTAATGTTTAATAAAGTTTGAATTTTGAAAAAAAAATAGAAATAATTATATTTTTATTTTAATACCATATGAATTTAGAAACTATTTTAGAATAAATAAGTTCCAGGTAATAAAAATAACGTATAATTAAAAATAAAGTAAAAGGTCTTATTTACATTTAATAAACCAACTAAAACTTCCTTTATAGCCTGGCATTTTTCTCACTGGATAAACTTTTGTTTTTGAAAAAAGAATGCGTATAGAATGGGAAATCATTGAATATGAACAAAATATTATGTTAAATAATACATATTATTAAAAATACATACATGCATATAATTTATATACTATGAATAATAATGAACATTCTATAAAATTTATGGAATACTTTTTATGCTTGTAGTAATAATTTTGAACAATAAATCCTAGGAAAAGCACAATAATAAAAAATAATATAGATAAAATAATACGAAAAAGTAAGATAAGTATAGATTATTATGTATTGTAATTATGTTTGTGAAGACAATAGTAACTCCTCCAATCATTAACGAGGAATTAACGAACCTCATAATGTACACGGGAAAGAACCACGATAACATACAGGAGGCATTCATGGGAAGAGGAGTGATTTTACTTGGTTGTGTTTAAAGGTTTTTTTGACATCTTACTTATCCTCTCGTGTGACTTTTATTGATCAACGTTGATCCATCTTACTGTATGGGCCATCCTATGGTATACACCATCCTACCTCTACAATCTGGCTTGTATGGTCGACATGAGAGAGCTCACCTAATCTTGTGATGAAATATTTCGTCACAGTATAAAGACTTTTATTTCTTCGATTTATAATATATTTCTATTATTTATATATTCCTTCATTATGAAGTTAAAATATTACAATAACAATAGTCTGTATTATGAGTTTATATATTATAATAAGCATTGAAAAATGAAAACTAGAGCGCTCGTGGCAAACTGCATAATTAGTCATGATAAAATACTATATATACGAGCATAAAAGAATAAGTAACTTCTTATGTATATATATAAACTACGTGTACCTGTGCAGTCAGGCGTAGTGCAGAATTATATATTATGAATTGAATGAATCCGATTTTTTGTTGAAGTAGTCGAAACAATATGGAAATTATAATATAAATTAGTTATATATTACGTATTAATCATTAAAAAAAATAAATAAATGTACGAATAAACATAGATTATTTTATTTAAATAGTCATGAAGAATAATCTTTATAATATTCAAATTGTAAAATAATTCTATAAATCTCAAATTAGAATAATATTTACTTTAAAATCTATATAAAGTAGAACATTTTTTCATTTTAAAAATTTTAATCCAATTTAATTAAAAAAACCTTAAAATATTACTATAATTATATAATTTTTTATGGTCACTTTAATCAATATTAAAAATAAAAATAATAATAACAAAATTAAAAACAAAAAATAGATACTTTATTTTATCATAAATAAAAAAAACTTGGTAAAAGGGATTATACTGAAGTAAAAGATTCAAGTTTGTTTTTATGCTTACTTAATTATTAAAAAAATTGACATCTGGTGAATATTTTTCATTAAAATTTTTATAGTAGATTAAAATACATTTCTATAATACATATCTTCAATATAAAAGTTATTGTTTATTGCTTACAAGAATTAATGATATATAAGAAAAATTTTAAGTTATACAGTTACAAAAGAAATATCATATTTACCATTTCCATGTAAAGTTTTTCAAAATACACTTTTAACAATTCTTAATAAAATGTATACATTTGATTTAACGATTAATATTTAATTTCATAATTACAGTAAAATATAAACAACGAATTTCACTTAACATATATTTTATTTTTTATATATTGCATTAATGAAAATATTATTTTATTCTTTATTCTATAATAATAAGTTTCTGTTCATATATAATTAAAATATTATTTATAGTTAGTTGCATACTTGGGCAAATTTTCTTATATGTATGTAAATATGTGCATATATCTAGATTTTATAATTCGTATAGTGACAGACTGGAATATCATATTTTAAAATTAAACAAACAGTCGATACGTACATCGCAATAATATTTGTATATAATTTCTCTTTTTTATATCATACATTTTCCAGACATTGTTTATATTGAAAATTATTTTATATTTTTTTCATATACAGTTTTAAATTGAGCACAAATAACTGATCTATTGAGTATTTCCAGTTCAAATCGATCAGTAGCTAACTATCTAAATATTGAATAAAAAATCTATTACAAACGGATAATTATTATTTCTATTACTATCTAAAAAATAAATAAGTAGTTAAAATATTTATTTCATTATTAATTGAATTTTTCAATGATTGTTATTTTTAAAAAGGTCATTAGGACTTATTTTTTTATCATGTACGTTCATTTCATAATTTTGTGTATGGCGTTAATATTTTATGTCGTATCTAGGTAATTTAAAATTAAAAATTGCAATTATTGCTCATAACTCATTTGTGTGAACGTATACGTGTTTATATAATCCGATGAATTCATTCATTTCAATTTTAACTTAATCAATAAAACATGTTTGCAATTTTACATTTTACGTTTTATTATAATTTATTATAATGTTAACAGACGTTGGTTTAAGGTATCATATATACATCTTGAGTGGACCACCGAGATAGAAGTCAAATTATAAATTCAGCGGAGATGATGCAAGAAGAAGAAAGGTCATTATTGTTACACTTTAGATTTATTAGAAAGGACATAACATCGAGACAAAAAAATAAAGCAGCTAAATAAAGAAAATTAACGCCTTAACAGTTGCAGAGAAAAAGGCTTTTTCAATAAATCTCTTGTATTGTCTTCTTAGCAAGGTTTTATTGTTGGTTTCTATATTGCCGAAGGTGAAATATACCAGAATGAGTTATCTTAATGTATGTCGATTTGTATATATTTTATTATAAAATATTTAAAATTATTATTTTACTGTTTTTCTGTTTAATTCTTTAAAATGTAAAGAAAAAATGTACAGGCAGTGCATTTATGCATACGTAACATTTAATCTAATTAGTTTAATTTAAAAGCGATTGATGTTTTAGAAAAATATATGTTAAAAATTAATAAACACCATATGTTTTTCATTATATTGTAAAATGAAATTTAAAAATTTGAAACCTTTAGAAATACCAGAATAAAAATTACTCAAAATGACTTTATTGGCAATAAGTATAAAAAAAATTTTTTTAACGAATTATTAACGCTAAAAGTTTTTACATATTTAAATTTTTGTCGATGTGTAACCTATTTTAATAATTGAATTTTAAAATGTGTAAAAAATGAAGAACGTTTAACTTATTAAATTTATTTAACGTTAATATTCTGATTTATAATTATGATATCGATTGCTTTACTAGTAAAATTTTGTTCACCTATATAATTAAAAAATCTTCTAATTGTAAATAATTTGAGGATAAGATAATCTTTATTTATTTGCTTAAATTTAACTTAAAGTTTTATAAAAGTTCATTCCGTCATAAAAGTAAGCTTCGATTCAATTAACTTAACACATTTCATGTAAATTAATTCATATAGATAAACATGCACGAAAACGAATAAACGTGCACATACACACAAATTAATTTTTATTCAAAATTTATAATTTGTTTATATACAACCAATTAGAAATCACGTCGCAGTCGCAAAAATTGTGCAGGATACATTAAAATCATATTTTACCGCCGTGGCTCAAAGGAGTCACAGCGTACGAATTATTTGTCAATATCATCAGTGTAGTAGAATGTTCATCTGGCAATCAGGAGGGTCTATACTAATGCTTCATTCCAAGACACCAGCTAACTTACATTTTGTCAGTTTTGTCGACCTAAAATTTAAATTACGATTATTCTTTAATAAGTTAATAGCGATAAACGATTTTGCTCTTCCCTCAATTTTTTATTACTTTAAAATATTATAAAAAGATTCATTATCAACTCTTTAAACCCCTCAAAGCCACCACATGATGACATTCATTATTTCACCTTAATTAACCGAGAACTACTTTTAATCTATAGTTTATTGTCATCGATTTACATATTTAATATTAAGCAAAATAAAACTTAGTTCTATTATTTTTCTTCAGATATTCATAATAAATTTACAAAATGTAATGCGATTTTTTTTACATTATATTAGATTTTAAAAAATGACTAACGTAAGAAGAAAAGAATTTAATTCTTCATTATAAAAGTTGGTTATCTTGTGATATAATTATAAAGTATGAAGCTAAAAGGTTTAAATAATAGATAAATCTGAACATCAGATGTATATTAATACTTTGAAGATATTTTTTATAAAATTATGAATATTAATATTAGAACTTGAAATAACATAAAATCTGTCTTATATTAGTCATATATTTATACAAAATTAAATAACTTAATAAATTTTTTTATTTTTTTATGTATATATGCAATAAATAGGAATAAATTAAAAAATATACTAGTTAATTTACAGGTTAATATATTTTTCAATCAAAACAGTTACTGGTTTCAGACCTTTTATGTAAAAATAGGCTTTATATAAATAATTTTATATTATATATAGTATCAAACAAATTCATGAAATAAATATATTTTTTCATTTTTCAATACATGATATTATTGATAAACGATATTATCAATTTTCTGAGTAGATCTTATGATTTAGTGTAGATACTGGCTTTACTATAATAAAAAAGTTAATTAATTTTATCTGTTAATGCTTACCTATACAATATAAATAAATCCACAGTTGTTTTATTTGTTTGAAAAGTGTTTTTAGATGATCACATAACTACATTAATATCTTTGGTGTAAAACTTGAATAAAAAAAATTTTTTTATTTAAATTTATTAATTTAAATAAATTTTTGATAACTAGTTATTTACAAGTTATTAGTATGAATCCATTTATATTATTCCGAAATTTAAAAATAAAAATACAATTTTTTATGTCTCAATACACTCTAGCTTACTACAAACTATAAAATTAATATGTTAAAAAATGTATAATATAAGCAAAGATTACAAAAATAATTATTCTTGCTTAAAATATAATTAATAAAATGATCTATTAAATTTTAAATATATTAAATCCTGCAGATTTTAAATTATTTGCATATCAGAAATTGATCAAATACCTTCATGGTTTATTTATAACAGTTAGCATAAATTTAAGTATTTTATTATATATTTAAAAGTAAACAAAATTTGAAAAGTTTTAAATAAACAAACGTATTAAGAACATTCACATGAAAATTATTAATTTTTAAATATTTATGTATGTATATATAATTAGTAATATGCTTTACTCACTTAAAGTATTAATATTATTACAAGCATTTATTAAAAATGATTAGTAATATATATATATATATATATATATATTAATTGATTTAAAACTTTTAAATTGAAAATATTACATGAAGATTATTGAGCTTTAAATTGAAAATATCTAAATTAATATCTAAATAATTTCTAGTATAATACAGAAAAATAGACTAAATTTACTTTTATTCCTTAGTATTTTAAATTTAGAACCAATGAAATTATAACTTTATAAATTACAAGAATTAAATAATTTTTTATAGTTTATGTAATTAATTCAGAATACTTATTTAGTTCATTTAGTGCAATACTTATATGATTTTAAAAACGTGCATTTAATTACAATCTATATTTTATATAATATTAGTATAAAATAAAACAATATATATATAAAAAATTAGGGTGGTGAATTAATTTGGAACATAAGTATATGAAATATATAGAAAATATATTGTAGTATTATGATTTATTACAATATACGATTTATTTAATTTATACATGAATATTTTACTACAATATTTTATTATTAGTAAATGTTAAGTTTTAAATATAATTTTTTATTATTGAAATTTCATCGAATTGTTATATTATGATCCAAGAAAATTATGTTATTAATTAATGTAATCAATTTAGAAAAGGTAAGCATGTAAATATTTTTAAATAAAACTTATTTAAATAAATACCTACCAACCATTTTGTAATCAAGTAATTATATTTACGCGTAACAATACGTATATGTATAATGATCGCTACTGTACTGTTGTATCATTGTATTATTGTTACTATTATTACTACCATTACTATACTAATGCTACTTTAATTACTACTACGGCTAATTATATTAGTATCAGCATAACAATGTAGTAATAGTAGTAACATAAATTATGTAAATTAAGAGTATGATCATTCGATTATGTTTCTCGTGTGTAATTTCTACGATTCGATGAAGTATTTGAAGTAACAGTTAGTTGACAGCACATTTATAAACGTAATATTTTAATACATATAATGTCATAAGAACATAAGAATTAATTTTAGTTTTAGTATAATTATAGTTATAAACGTTTTATTTTTTATTATATTATTAATATAAAAAAAATTCAAACATTTTTCAAGTTTATGATTAACATAAATTAACATAAAAGTTAAAAAAATAAATTTTATAACCTTTAAAAATTATTGAATGCATTTGATTAAATATAAAATTCTGTTTAATTTAATTAATTGATTTAAAAAAAATTAATAACTTACTTGATATAAAAACAATAAATATTTATGATAGCTATAAAAATTATGATAATTTTTTTTTAATAAAAAGAAACAATAGATTAGAAAAAAGAAAGATAGAAAAAAATAATACAAAAATGAAATGAAAGATAAACTAAATTTTGAAAATAGAAAAAATGAAAAAGAATAAAATATTAGGTGTACAATATAATATAGAATAACACATACGCAATGTATATATCTATAACTTTTATCAGAAAACTTTTAAAGTATTTTTGATAAGAATATTAGACTAGAACTATATATATAATATCGTAATTATATGAGAGTATTAGCAAAAAAAAATTAATATTTTAAAAAAGATCTTGAGGCTCTGCACAGGATTATTATAATAGATTATGATTATAACTATTCACTAATTATTTGATTAAAAATAGTATTTTATGTAGTCATTTATTAATTATTTTCAAATATGAGCCAAAGTATATAATATAGTTAGAGAAACCAACATGTTTCAAGTTTTTATTGAGTTATATCTACATGTATATACAAATCATATTATTAATTAATTTATACATTTCTTTTTAGTAAATAAAGGAAACATTTAATTAATGGCGCTACAACTTTTCTTTATAAGAAAAATTTATTTTTTATTGATATAAAATGTATATGAAATTTTATAACTGTTGTAATATTTAAAAGTAAAATATTACATAAATAATATATTTTTTAAATAATTTAATTCCTTAACTACAAAATTTAAAAAGTTTTTTTTAATAACGATTTAAAGTTAATAATACATGTGTATAAGAGTAATAACATGTTTTAGTTTATAATATTAATTCCAAAAAGGTTTCCTTTTTAATCAAATTTTTTTCTTAATATTAACGTTTTCTTATGCGTAAATTAAAAGTCATTGAAAATTTTAGTGGAAAACCGTATTAAATATACAAAAAAAAAATTTCGAAAAAACATACTGAAAACAATGGTTGAGTTCCAATCTACCTTAATCGGTAAAGTGAGAACAAAGCTCATTCGAGAAACTTGAACAAAAACTAACAAATTTGCGGACTATCGCTCACAAATCCTTGACATAAATATTTTATGCTTTCGTAAATTATAAAGTAATGAGTTAAGAGAGTATAGAGATGGCAGTAGATGGTGTAGTAGTAGTAGACTCTCATTTTCTTTTTATTTTTTAGTTTTTTAACGTTCTATTTTGCTTGTTGATCGCGATATATCTTCACAGTCGATACCTGGAATTTTAATAAAGCTATAAGCTGTTTTAAATATAATATTCAACTATTTGATTTTTTCAAAAATTTAGCTGAACGCATTAATCAAACATAAATAAAATAATAAATAAACAAGTATAAAAATAAATAACAATTATTAAAAAATATGTATATTATTACATTATGCAGTCGGCAAGTATTTTTAAATTAAAAGCTTTGAGATGAGATAGAACTGTCTCACATTAGTAAATTTTACATATATTTATCGTAAGGTATTAAATAAATTAATTTTGGTCAACTATATTATTTATTATAAGGAATTATTCAAATTCCTATGAATTATAACATTTTCTACATTATATGCATATATTTTATATTAATATATATTTTTAAGCTATCTATTTTTAATTCTCCTTATTTTATAATAATTATATACTTTGAAATTGGATGTTTGTATAATAACTGTATATATCAAATTATAATTTTTTTATTTTTATTTACATAGGAATATACATTTGTTTAACCAAATCTTGGTTTTAGGAAAGATAAAATATAACAATTATATTTCGTAGTTTTATTTGTGCTGTGAGACAATCTATCTACCTATGCATATTACAATCTACTTGGGACAAATAACAATGATACAAGGAGAAAAACCAAAATAGTTACCAATATGAGTAAGCTAATTGTAGGTAGATAATAGTCTTGTGTTAGATGTGACTAAGGTAGATTTTCCTTTTAAATACACACTGCTGCGCGCTGGCGAGTTGACTGCTGTATCGTTACTGGAACAGAGCCGAGGCTCATATTCATATATATATATACACATGCGCGCAAGCTCTCAGCACGTTTATTACAAAGCTTAATGTATATATGTATATAATTCACTTTAATGGATCTATTAGTTGCACTATCTTTGATTTGCATAATTATAAATTTATTAAATAATATATTGAATTCAAACAAATATTCATACGATTTACATTTACGTATTTATGATTTATCACAGTCATAATTATTAGATTAATCAATTTAATTTATAATTTTAAATAATTAACTTATATATTTTATTTTTAGATTAATAGATAGCTATTTATCAAAACTATTTATATCTTGTATTATTTAAAGATATTTCTTTTATATTTATTTTTATAAAAATAAGTAATTTTTAAATAAGGATTTCTTACATTATAAATATAACGTTCATTAAAATATCAATAAATATATTTAGTAAAATTAATCTATTTTGAATTATGCAAAATATATAAAAAAGTACTAAATTTAAGAATGTATAGTCATCTAATTTAGTTAATTATTATTCGATAATAATTATAGTTTTAGTATATACCAAAGATTTTAATTTTCTTTTGAAAATGTTTCATTATTATTCATTATTTATTCATATTGGGTAAATTCTTTTATATTTTATGTGCCATATATAATAGCAAAAAATTTTATATAATTATTTTCTGTATTAATAAAATATAAATTATAACTATATTGAATTAGTGCGTTACATAAAGAATGCATACGCATTTGTTTTTATAGTGACATATATAAATTATTGCCGATAAAAAGCGCAATGAAAAGATTAGAATAAAAAAGGCAGAGCATTACGAAAGTATAAGCCTAAATGCAGAATTATTTTTATAGGCGTAAAATCTTACCTTCTTCGCCTTAATGAAGCATTTTGGCCGGGTAGACCGAACTGCCCTCTAGGTATAACCATACGTGCATTGCCCTGAGCAGGTCGAGAACCACCATAAGCTTGCAGCATACTTAAATGAGCAGCATAACCGTCGTGAAGAACCGTTGAGAGAGCATGATTTTTACGTGGTACCTTTCCAATTATGAAAATTTGGTTTGGCTGGAGATTTATTGAGGTATACACACTTATGTCTTTGTTGCTACCATATGCGTGATGAATTATCACATCATGTTCCTGTGTTGATAATATATTATATTTTAAAAATGAAAAACAACGAACCAATGTAAATTTCCAAGAAAAATCTTTAGTATGTTTAAAATCATTTTGTATTTATTTTATTTTTATTGGCTTAAATAATAACGACTGTAAATAATTGTACAAAATTAATACTTTAATTAAATCAGTTTAAATAAAATAGTTTTACATTTTAATTTAATTATTAAAATTTAAACAAAATTATTTTATATGAAGTTTTACAAAATTAATTTCATATAAAACTGTACTAAAATACTATTTTTATTTGGATTAATTAGTAAAAATTATATTTACAAAATCTATTGCTAAAAAGAAACTTAAAGTATCATTTATTTTATATTTAAAATAGTAAAAATTTCAATATTAAATCACCTGTACTAAATTCTTAAGATAAGCAGCCTTATGAGCCAGAGGATCAGTAGATAAGCCATCTGCAAATGACACAAGTCCGTGAGGGAAGTTGTGTTGTGAAAGCCATGATATAACCTTATGTTGTTGCATGTCTGGTCTTCCAGTTATATAGATAATTAAGTAACCTAGTTCTTGCCAATGTCTAAAATATATATATTAAATACAGTAAAGGAAATAATATTTTTTTAATTGTTACTTAAAATATAAATTTACCTAACGATGTCAACGGCACCTGCCCTAACCTTAGGATCTCTTCCTGTTACAGAGACACTTGCAGTAAAAGAACCATCAATACTAAAAACAACACACTCAGTTTTCGGTGGTATCACAGTCATAAAGAAATCTACAAACGTATGATCGCCTCTGAAAATTAAGTATTACATGTAATTTTTAAATAAATTTTAATATTATGTTAAAAATTAAAAAGAGGACTATCTACCTTACTATCATTTTAATAGGATAGAGTCCATATCCTAACGTTTTATCATCCGGAATTTGATAAATTATTCTACCACTTTTATCCGTTATTTCAGTTGAATAATAAATCCATTCACCCGATCTAACATCTTTCATTATATGAATATCTACTTTTTCACCTATAAATTTAAATTAATTAAATATTAAATTTATATATATATATATATATATATAACTGTAAATTAATACCTGTTAATGCTATAACTCCTATTGGACCATACATAAATCTAGCTGCTAGTATTTGTGGTGTACCATCTCTAACAATAACATCATTAGCTCTATGATTTGCAGCAATATTCTAAAAAAAAAGTTTATATTTTTAGATATATAAAAAATGTTGAATACATTCGAAGCGATAATAAACAGTTAAAGTTCTCACTTTTAATTTGACAGAATTTCGTTTTTTATTCCACTTTTCTCTAGGTTGACCTGGATGGAAATCTGTAAGTTCCTTTTCCTCATTTCCAAGTAGTTGCAAATCAAACCTACCAAGTTGCCTAACAATAAATGCTATAACATCCGAAGACTCCCAATAGCTTGCATGGAATAAATGAGGTAAAGCGTTTGTAGGAAAATTTGTAAGTCCTTCAGGGCAATATAATGCATAGTCTATCCTCTTAGTACCCCACCACTTTTGAGTAACTATAATAAATAATATTGAATAATATAATAAGTATTATTTAAATATATAATTACTATTTTACACTTTAGAAGGAAAGTGCGATAAATACAAGAAGATACAGCTTGAAGTGGTACAGTATCAATACCAGACATGGTGCTATGGATTGATATATCTGATAGTCTTCTTAAGTGAGACATTGTGACACTGGGAACGTTTAGTCCATCAGCAAACAATTGAGGATTTGTCTGTAATGTTTCCACTGTAACATAAATTATAGTCACTGAGAAAATATTAATTATAAATTGTGTATTATGGAAAAAATTCAAATATTTTCTGAAAATCTTTTTGGATTTAATAATTTTTTATAATTTATTTTGTTCTTTTAAAAAAGTATAACAATTATTTTTCAATTATTTTTCTAAATCAATCTAAATATTTATTAAAACGATTTATAGGTAATTACTTAATTAAATTTATAAATTTGTGACTTTAAGAAATATTTACTTAAGTCTACTAAATATTTTGTTTTTTACACATATATATTTTTAATTGAATCGAATCAATATAAATGTTCTTATTATGAGAAGATATTAGTGAGATATTTACAATAAATGCAGAAAATATTTTCAGAAAATACTATGCAAATTGATTGTTTTAAATAACTAATAGGTAATGTATTTCAAAAATTAAATTATAATAATGACACTATAAAATTATATTCATTTCATATATTACTGTAAAATAAAGTAAAAAAGATCAAACCGTTTTATTTGTGATATTTCAACAACAATTGAATAACATATATATCGTTATATTGATGTATTACTCAGTCATAAACTGAACCATAAACATCAAAACACTATTAGCACAAATAAAAATTTACTAAAGTAAAAAATCTAAATATTGCATTAATAAATAATTGTTATCTAAAATAATAATTAAGAAAACATAAAAATAAATAATAATGAAACAGATACCACCTTAGTATTAATAAGAGGAATACAACAAAAAAAAAAGAACAAAATTACTATTATATCCAAATACTAATAAAATAAATCAAGAACTTGAAAGTTCACAAGATGACATAACAAATACAAATTATTATGAAAACATTATTAAAAATTTAAAAGAAGAAAACAATAAATTGAATGTAATAATTAACGAAATAAAAAAATAATAATAATGATACAACCGATGAAAACCAAATATATAATATACCTATAAAAAACAAATTTACAATAATAGAATCAAAAGATTTACAAACCAATAACAATGAAATCAAATATACAATATTGGATAAAATAAGAAAGAAAAATGAAAACAGAAACAAATTGAAGAAAAAAAGAACCGCTGAAACTAACAATACAAATAAACAGAAGACCAAGAAACCATTATTTCAAGAAATAGAAGCAAACAGGGTAATAATGGTTAATACAAGCGAAATGACCAACAATAAACAAAATAACAACAAACGCCATCTATAAATATAATATTTCAAGAATCAACTCGTTAATCAAAAACCAAAATAGATATAACTTATTAAACTTAATATAAAACCAAAATCCAGATATATTATTAGTATCAGAAAACTTAATAAAACACACAAAATAGAATTTAAAAACTATAATATTAGAAATGAAATGCACGGGAACACCTGCTATAAAATCTGAAATTTATATATTAAAATTATAAATATTGAGCTCTTTTTGTTTCATTGGTTTAGTTTCATTCAATTAAGGCGTATAATGCTATGATCAAGTGACGAATTTTGTTATTACAGAATTTTTATTGAAATAGGAGTCCATGGATCAGCATGTGAATCTAACTTAGAAACGCTATGAGAGTAATACAAGAAGAAAAAATTAAGAGTAGAGAGAAGTTCGAAAGAGGGAAGTTCAAAAATTTTGTAAGACTATAAATTGAGGCAAAATTGAAGAACATTATAATTTTTTATTCGTTGGCTGAAACTTAGTCTAATAAATCGATTCACTTTCTGTGAATAAATAAATAAATATAATTAACACGATAATTTTCATTACAATAGTTACATAATTAATATATATACTTCTTTTAACTTTTAATGAATAATAAAGGATTGATATTAAATTTTATATTTTTTAAATTTTGTCCAGACAGTAATCATAAGTTATAATGATTAGTTGTAATTTTATTTTATAGTAAAGTTATTGATTATTGAAGTTTTTATTTATTAGCTTACTGATAAAAAATATTCTGTAATAATGATTTTATATGTTTTCTACATAATTTTTTTGTAAAATAGAACGATTACAATAACTTTTATGAATAATTAAATTTGAAAGATTTTTTTGAATGTATTAATGTAGAGAAATGAAAATGAAAAATACACCATTATTAGACTTCTATAATAGTAGTTAATTATTTATAATGAATTTTTATACATTGATGTATCTATTAAATCTAATGATTCAAAGTCATTTCGATTTGATCAATTCACATCTCTTTTATTTAAAATTTTCTTAAAATAATCCGTAATTAAAATGTTAAATTTATAGTTACTTACATAAGTGATACGGTTGACCATTACCTAGAGGGTATTTCTGATACCGTGCTACGTTCACTGGTGGTAATAAAGAGAACCGTGCTGATATTAGTGGCTCTAATCGAGCCGCTACAGGATCACTTGGATGAAACAAATTGTATACTTGATTAATATATGGCTTACTTATATTATTGGATTTTTCTCCTGTTGAAGATATCCTTCTGTATGCTAATACTAAAGACAGTGGACTGCCAAACATGAAAAATTTGCTGACATCAAAATCGAGTTTGCACTGATAAGATTTGTCACTAGAAACATAATAAGTAGAATAAATAAAAATGGATTTATTTATAATTTATTATTTCAATTTTTAAAATTGTATTATATTGAAATTATTATTATTTTAAATTATTTTTAATAAAACGGGTGAAGTTTGTGTCAAAGTGTGATCAGTTCATTAAGAGAAAAATACCAATGAGAAAGTTAATCAGTTAAAAAAAAATAGTTGTTCAGGGATTATGAAGACAGGTATGAGATTAAATTAGGGAAGTACTTACTATAAAAATGTTTTAAAAGTTATAAATATGGAATTTAATTTCATTATGTAATTTTTATAAATAATTTTATTTTTTTTCTATTATAGCATGTAACGATAACTATAAGACAATGTGCATCAATTTTAGTATAGAAATTCTTAGTAAATGATAACATTTACTTTTCTTATTTTAGAAGTTGATAAAATTAGAATACTAATTTCACCAATAAGTGAAAGATTGCTGTATTTGAAAAAGATTCATTTTTACTGCTCAAATTTTCTTAATTAATATGTATTTATTATATGAATATTAGTTAATATAATAATTAATATTAATCTTCAATTGTAAATGTAGCTTCAATAGTGGATAATTTGTTTTTATTTAAATATAACCATAATTATATTTTTTTAAATTAATAATAATTATAATCTTCACGATACTTTTGGGGTCAAAAAAGATTATTCTTATTTCTTTTATTTACAAGGTTATTATTCGGACACGTATAACAAGTCTCGATGTCGCGTACAATACTTTGTTTGACAGTGGTTGCTTACAAAGGTGCTGCGATCTTCAACTCGGTGTCGTCGCTCGAGTCAAAAGCTACTGTGCTTGAACGCGTACCTGCTTATATATTATTATATACTCTCTTAGAGGAATTTAGCTCGGACAAGGAGTTATTATACGAGTTATTATTTATACGATGCGTACGAGGCTAACATTGCACCCGCCGCGAGCGTAGCTCTGCAAGGATCTCTCGTTACTCCCTTCCTGTGAGAGGCGGGTTGTGTATGGTGTGATCATGTATGGATTATGGGCGTCCCCGCACCACGTGTTCGAGGTCTGGAGGCGAGCGACTCATTGTCCATTATTTATCTGGGTCCGGGTATTTGGATCGAGTCTTTACTGCTGGTTTTTTTCTTACCTTATCTAAACTCAAACCTCTTTCACCTGACCCGGCCTCCTAAGAATTTGCTTGTCCGTAACACGATAGTGTATAACGATTTTCCGATTTTTTATATATATTATTAAGTTCAAATACTTTACATAAAGTCATTTAAATTATGTATTTTTTTTACATATAATAAAATAAAATACAAGAATATACATACGTTGTATTAGAAGATCTTATCGGTACTGGGGCTGAAAGGTGCTTTCCATTTTCATATCCTATGTTATTCTCATGATTGAAATTATCTAACATACTATTTTCACTATTATGTCTAAATTGATACTGTGACGATTTACAAAGGGCATCATAAGCTAAGATTGAACCGATTGAGTCACCGATGAAGCAGACTTGACCGTTAAAACCTCGTCCTTCTTCACTCTTAGTAAATTCCTGATGAACTTGATTCGCTCCATTAACAACGCGTATTACCGCATCTTGATAGTCAGAAGTAGAGGTAGCTAGTAATGGAATAGCACCAATCGGTATCGTATCATGGGTTATCTGTGGCGAGTCCATACAAGAAGGTGATACATCGAAACTATAAGGACTTAGACTGCAAAACAAGCATTACATAGAAGCACCGCATACTTTGTTACAGGTACATTGAAAAATGATTTAAAATATTTCAAAATTCATTTGAAATGTAAAATATAATTATGTTAATCAATGAATACTGCAGACATTATTGAAATTACGTACGTATATTTTATATACACTTTGAATATTTAAAGTAAATGGTATTATTAATTATTTTGAAAATTTTTTATATTATATACATGGATAATTAAATAGAAGACTTTTTCTAATTACTTTAAGATCAAAACTCATTTAATTATATATGTACAATTTCCAAATTCAATGCAAATTATATAAGCAAATTTTTTTTTTAAATCTGTAAACTTTTAATATTAAAAAATTTTCATAGCCTTTTATAAATCACTTTTCTTGCTTTCATATTATTTATATTAATTACATTTTATTGTAATTGATATTTTCAATATTAAAAGCATATTTTGAAACAAATGATTTTTAAATAAATATACGTGTAATATCTAATACAGCCAGTTTTTATTTAATAAAAAATAGAATTAATAAATAAGTGTATACATTTATTTATATTCTCGAATGAATAAAATATTCCTTATAAATAATTAATTTTAAATGATTATCCATTACCGGATTTATTTACCTAGATAATATACCAAGACCTTCAGTACAGATAGAAGGACATGAAACAAACTTGATTGCTACATGTCCAACCATTGTTGGATAGTGTTGTCTTATAACTGATTCAAAAGCTCCTTTGAATGTTGTTATATCTGACTTTTTAGCAGTTAAATCTACGTTTGCATCTATAAATAAAAATAAGTAAAATTACTTTGGTAATATAATTTATTTTTAGAATTTAGGTTCTATTTATTTTTATTATTTATGTTTAGAATTTCTTTTTTTTCTTTTAAAAATTTACAAAATATCATCGAATTATTCGTTCTAAAGTAAGAGTAATTATTATTTATATAACTGAAAGTAATTATATTTTAAATACAAATATTAATACTTTATTAGATATACTTATTTCACTTTGAAGCATTGGATGTGTTCTATTATATATCTATGAAATATATTTTATACATTTTTTCATAGTATGTACTAATTTCACAGATTTTTTACCTTTTAAGATTTTAAAAAACTTATTATCTTGATTATCATGATTCATTCTAATTAAGAAAAAATAGATTTATGCATTAATATGAGTAATGGTATTTTACTAATTTATTAATTCGCAAGTGAATATTTACCGTTATATTTATCGAAAACAGATTACTCAAGCTTAATATTTATATTAATGTTTCTTGTTTTAAATTTAGGTTTGTATTTAATAAAATTATATATTTAATAAAATTATTTATAATTGTCCAAAATTAATATTAAACTACTATACTTGAATTTTAATAAAAAAAATTATAAAATTTTGTCCTGAAATAGATGTATAAAATAAAAATTAACAGAATTAAACCAAATAAATACACATTTTATAACAAACACTTTATATTTGAAGACTACCAGAACTATGATATTGATATTCGAAATTTTTATTCGAGTTTGTTCTCACTTTCTGATATCTTTCTCTCTCTCTCTCTCATTCTTATTTATACATAAATTTTGCTTGCCGATTTCATATATATGTAGTCGAATTTATAAGGTTTAGAATATACGGTGATCCGTACTTTATTGTAAAATTCATTTTATTGTATAAAATTCATTTAAATATTTGATAAATTAATTGATGAAAATAAACTATATACATTTATTAAAAATATTCATACAAAATATGTGACTTAAACAGTAAGTGATTCAAGTGTATGATTAAATGAAATGCCAGTGCATATGTAATCTTTTATATTATTTATATTCTAAAAATAATTTTCAATAAACAAAGTTTACAATATATTTAGAAGATTATGGACTAAATCATAATTATAAATTTATATTTCAAATTTATAAAGAATATAGTCAAAAATATAATAATAAATGAAATTAAATACATAATATGATTATATAGTTATAAACAGCATAGATTTGACAATTTGTATTTCGTAAAATGCGTTATACCTAAAACACTCCCAGCATGCATAATGATAAGGAGAACAGTAGTGCTGCATGGTTGATGAGAAGGTGAATGTTGAGGTGAAGCTGGGCAGGAGACATCAATACTAGCTGAGGTATGAATTTGTAACCGTTTGTTGGCACGTTCACTCGCTACTCGTTGCAAATATGAGTGCGAGAATATACTATCATCTGCAAAATCAAAATAATGTATTATTGAAATGTTGATGAAAAATTTCTATTTCATTATTAATATTAAATAATGTACTATAAGAAAATTTATGATTAAATAAAATAATTATTACTGGATGCGGAAAAAATTTTTTTTATTACAGAAATAATTATTTTTATGTAAATAGCTTCCCCATAAATTAAATAATAAAATAATTATATAAGAATAATAATATTATTATAGAGCTGATAATGACTGGATAGACATAGTATACTATAAAATTTTTTTTGATCTTACTGATTATAATTTTAAAGAAGTCAATTTCTATTATTATTTTTATAATTTTGAAAAAAAGTAAGAGAAAATATTTTATTACTTAGTATTTATTTAGTAAAGTAGTGCAAAAATTTTTTTTAATAATAATATGAAAATAAATAAATAATTTTAAGAATAGTCTATTATATACAGCTAATTTGGATTAAAAAATTTATTATAAAATATAATAAGTAGTACAAATGTACAATGTAAACTAATATACATACATACATTCATATATATATATATATATATATATATATATATACCTTGTTTATTAAGCTGTGGTGTTTTAGGAGATGTTAAATCTTCCTCTTCAGTTAGAAGATCCAAAGAGCTCCATTTAACTAATGATGAGTTATCTTCAATCTCAAAATTCTCTATTTTATCAGAAATTTTAATCTGTTTTTTTATTTTACTTCAATATTCTCATTTTCTTTAGAAATGAGCAGGTATATAAACCGTTATTAAAAATACTAAATTTCCATAAATTTATAATAAATCAAATAAGATAAGCAAAAATTTAATTCCAGTTCATGTATAATAGAATAAATTTTGTGCAATAATTTAATCTATTATACATTATTTATTACATAAAAATTAATTACATTTTTATACTTAATATATCCATTATTTCGATATAAGTTTTTATTTTTTTATCAGTTGAAAACAAAACCGATAAATATAAAATGAAAATCAAGATTAAATGATTACATTATTTATAACTTTTATGTAATATAAAAATGTATATAAAATATATTATACACTGATTTAAATATAAAAAATATATATAGATCAAAGAAAATTATGAAAATTAGATAAAAAAAAATATTTACACAGCATGATCGAATAGCACAAATTAAAACTTAAATTTTTATTATCTAGTAAAAGGTTGAAGTTGAGAATTTAATAACTTTAAAAATCTATGATAGTATAAGCTTGTTTACCATAAAAGTGTTAAAAACATAATACATAGTAAATTTCAATTTTCGAATATATTTTATATATTTTTGAATATAAACAGTGTAGAATACTTACCTTTAAATATAGTAGGTATAATGAATTAAGTTATTTTTGTGGTAATTATGTATGTAACAAATAACAAAGAGTAGTATATAGTATTATTGACATAGAAAATTGTTTTCTTTTAATAAAATGTACAATTTTGTATCGAATAATATTATATATTCTTTCATGAATTTTTTACAGCAATGTTTTATAAAATAATTTTCATTAATTTCATTTCTTTTATTATTTTTAATGTATTACTTTTATTTCATAAAGAAATTATTATTCAATAATTTTTATTAAATAACATTGAGTTTTTTAAATGAGTATTTAATGAATTCGTTATATCTACTAAAATTTAATGTTATTCTACAAAGATTTATAGTTTATATATAATTTTATATGTTAACTTATAATATAATTTTAAAAAATATATATCAACAATTTTCTAAAGGATGAAAAATATATCGATGTAGAAATATCCATATAAATCTATACTTAATTACAATATTGTGTGAAATATTAAATTAATTGACTATATTTTTTAAATAGAAAAGATTAACGTTTTTTTAAGTTTTTCAAGCTAATATAAACATATTTATATTATATTCACTTTAATTTTGAAATAAAATTAAAAAATAAAAGTAAAAGTAAATATTACTTTGTAGGATATTATACCTTGGCAGTCGAAAAATTCCTCATCACTGCCAGATTCCGATTCTCTCACAATGCTTTCTATTCGCCAATTTACTATTTGAGAATTGAAACTCTTCGTTGAATTTGGTGAATATAACGAGGAACTATCCTTTTCAGCTTTAACCAACTTTTCAATTTTCCTATAAATACACAATGGAATTTACTATTAAAGCTCAAATTCAACAAATTGAATAGCATTAATAATAATTAAGAAATAATAAACCTTTAATTAAATGTATATAAGATAAACGAAAACAGAACAAATTGAAAATTCAGTAAATAATTAAATGTACTTCATTTTAGTTTATAAAATAAATTTTATTGTCATTTATGAATAGTTGCATATAATTATGTGGAGCATTATTTTTAAATTTAGAATCATTAAAAATCTCTTATTTAAAAAGAATATAAAACACAAATATTTTTATTTTGTTATTACAGAGAATAATTTTTATTTAGCACATACTGATATAGAATTTTAATTTCATGTTATTTTCTATTTTTGAATAAATGCCATAATACTTTTATTATGTAATATTACAATTAAATATAATTAGTTTTAACAAGGAAAAGAAAACACCTATATAAAATTTTTATACAACTAACACAATTATTGTATTTTGTTACTTTGATATCTATTTAAAATAAAAATAAGTATTCTAAATTTATATATTTTATTATTAAATATATCTAAATAATAGTAAGTAATTCATATTCTAATTCTCTCGGATTATATATTAATTAATATAACTTTAATAATAATACATAGTTGTATTGATATTTATGATATAATTTGTAATTAATTTATGTTTATAGTTATAATGATAATATAATAAAAGATTTATTAATATTGAAAGATTTTAGAATCAATTTGAACTAATTAATCAAAAAAATGCAGTTCAAACTTTTTTTTTATTCTATTATGCAATTGTCAGAGATATTTCTACATTTACATACAGATACGAAATATACGCGAGCAAATCAATCATAGGATATTTGAAAGATGTTAATATTTTAAAAATAACGTACCTCGGTGGTAAAACTTCAGTAGGAGAATCTTCAGGACTAATTTCACCCTCGAAACTTACTCCTGTATCAATTATTGGAATATTTGAGGCTTTTCTTAAAGTTGTTGGAGTCTGTATATCTTCATTCTTTTCAATACTACCGAGTGTTGCAGCCAATGTTTTAGCCACCTTCTCCGAATCCTGAGGCGTGATTGTTGTATTCACTTTTTCGATATCTTGCATTTGACCTTCTAAGAGAGCTTCAATTGGATCATTAATGCCCATTTTCGCTTGGAGAGCCAATTGTGTCTGAAGTTCAATTTCTCGGATATCATCCATTGTTAAGCCATTCCATTCGTCCTGCCAAGCCCAGGCCTGGCGATGCGCTCGAACCATCGTTTTCCTCAGTGCTTAGTATATTTCAAGATCGATCATTAATTAAATAATAAATACTGAATAAGTTTGCTCAATATGAAGTAAAATTTATGTATACACTGATTCTGCGATGTCATTTTAAAATTTGATTATCTAAACAGAATTTCAATTTATTGTAATTATTTTTATCAACATATTTTTAAAAGACCTATTAAGTTTATTTATTTATAAAATATGATAATTTATGTATAATACATTAAATAGAAGAATAATATTATAAATAAAAATATAAAAACATGTATTCCATATATTTAAAAAATAATCATCATCTAATATATATTGGTAATTATTTTAAAACACTTCTTCATATGTTTTAGTTATTTTTTATACTAGATTATTTACCACTTATTTAATCATTTTCCTATTCTAGAAACTTTATTTTATTACTATATTCAATATATTCTGACTATTGAAATTTCTCGAATTTATTCTTACCTATATCTTGAATAAATTTTTCGAGTTTGGTTTGCATACCCCAATATCGAAACTCAACTCGGCATAACTTGTAGGCACACATCAAAGATTTTCCTGAAGTAGTAGGTTGAGATTTTCCCTATATTTTAAAACATAATTATATTTATATTTTTTATTTTATATCATAGAATTATGATAATATGCTTTGACACGTACACTTATTTATAAAGAAATCGAATTATTTTATAAATACATGATTATTATGTATTATATATAATTACAGTATGTGAATTATTATATGAACAATATTATGAAAAACAGTGTTTTTATATTATTACTTATTAAATAAATCTATAATTTAAGTATAAGTGTCTAA
The DNA here is from genome assembly GCA_018907195.1 of Dolichoris vasculosae. Classification (NCBI taxonomy): domain Eukaryota; kingdom Metazoa; phylum Arthropoda; class Insecta; order Hymenoptera; family Agaonidae; genus Dolichoris; species Dolichoris vasculosae. The sequence continues at coordinate 1,102,616 of JACCHY010000037.1, read as the reverse complement.
GTATAGTAATTTCAAAATTAAAAAAGAAGGAATGAGAAGATGTTGCTTAAAGTGAAAGATAGACCAAACTCGATGAGATAATAATCTTGTGAAAAAATATAATAATCATAAATAATTAGAGTCAAATCAATGTTGATATGTTATAACTGTTTATAATTCTTTTAGGATTGTTTTTACCGCTGTCTTGTAAAGCTAGAGTATAAAATGTCCGAAGAAAAAAACTTGGATATGAGATACACTGATTAATAAGTCATAAGTACAACATTAGTGAAAAATTAACTGCAATCTAAAAAAACTAGATATTTATAATAATAAAGAATATAGTTCATATGAATCCGTAAAAGAGTTTTTTCTCTATCGTTGTTCAGTTTTTATGAACCTGCTATACAGCCTACATTGACCATATCTTGTGCTCCAAAATGCATCTTTCAAATTTATTTTGTACTATTATTATTAGCCTATTAAATTAGTATTATAATTAGAGAAATTAAGAAATAATATACTTTAACATTGGTCCAATAATCTTCAAGCCAAGTCTCTGATAATGGACCTCTTCCAGTTTTTTCAGAAATATACAGTACTGGATCTTCTTCTTTAATATAATCAGCCCCAAATAACTGATCTTTTACAATGTCGATAACATCTATACATAAAATTTATAAAAAAGTAAACTTTCATATACAATAAAAGAAAAAATAGATTATTGCCTTTCAAGTTATATTATTAGCTATTATGATGTTACATAGTTTTCAAGCAATGGATTTGAATATAACAAAATACTTTTTTCAATGCATTCTTCATGAACTAATTACTTTCCTACTTTTATATTATTAAAAAAAACTATTTATAATTATTATTTATTCTAAGTGACAAATATAATATATTTTATTCAAGTAAATAACGGAGAAAATTAAATAATTTGATCATTTAGTAAATATCGAAACATTTAATTAAATTAATTTTTTATTTTTGTAAAATTAAAATATTTATTGAAAAGTTAAATTAATTTTTTGTACTATATAAATCATTATATGCCCAAAGAAAATTCCAAGTAATCAAGTAAAAAAATGATATTATTTTTTTTAAATTAATATCTTGAAGAAATGAAATCATAAGTAAAATTTTTATCAGACATGCATAATGAAATTTTTGTTATGATTATTATGTCATAAGAAATTTATGATAATATGTAAATTTTTGTAAATAAATAATGCAATAACTTATGCTAACCTGTAACTCGATTTCTGAGATCACTACCAGTGAGCTTAAAAACATTCTCTTGATGACCATTATCAGAAAAGTAGTAAGTTTCTATTTCGACGGAGAATTTCTCGACGAAGGGACAGGTATAGCGGGTTTTAGTGTACGGGTAGGCGTTCCATGCTTCCTCTTTTACCATTAGAGCTGACTTGGGCAATAGACTTTTGAACCAACTTGGCAAGTGACTACCTACATGATAGATCTTATGCGTGTACTGCCCATTACCACCCGGTCCATTTATATATGGTTCATTTATAATTATCTCAACACCACTACCCGCTCCTTTACTTTCTTCTCTAGATTTTTTCTGAAAATACAGAATCATTTAATGATTTTAAATATTAATTTTTCCGAATATATACGTATAAAAATGCTTTTCACATACACTATTTCAAATATTTTTCTTTAATTTATGTGATTTTACATTGCTTGCGACATAGTTTCAATGCATCGGAATAAGCAATAATGCAAATACACAAATAACGAATGAAGACTGGTAATATAATTAATTAATAAAGGACACTATATATAAAATAATTACTTTAATTTTCATTTTTTATGTTATAATATTTTTTAACATCAAAAGATCAATAGCATAACATCCCAATGGATAATAATCAATTGTATTATTAAGAAGTCAATAATTTAATAAAAATTGTCAATAAAATTTATATTTGAAAGTTTGATTAACAATTAATTATTTACTTAATTTTTTTTAAATATTAGAATAATTTTTAAAAAGAATAATAATTAATAAAAATACAATAAATATATGAAAAGTCATAATGATGAAACTCTACTATAAAAATAAATTAAAGTGAAAATTTTAAATTGTTATTCATTACAAACACTATTTTAGTTAACTTTACATATTTATAGTACTTTTATGAATGATTAAAAATAAATTTAACAAAAAATAATTTAAATAAAAGTTTGTAATATTTTAACTTAACGTTAATTTTTATAAATGCAATATTTTTCATAATGTATAAATTGAAATTATAGTAAAGTTAGTTAAATCTGCGTATTCAAAAATGCATAAAAAAGTAATAAAAACTTACGGCTATCATATAAAGTTGCGCAATTCTGTATTCTTCCACGGTAAGTGGAAGAGGTATTCTATATTCTTTTATCAACATTTTAAAAGCTTTTAATTTTTTTCAGCAGAAAATCTCTAAAACAGAAAAAAATGAAATGAATTACTATATAAATTCAAAATGTATTACAAATATTTTTCTATACAAAAATTTATATAAAATCTTTATAAATATAATCAATTTCAAAATCTAATTACATAGCAAAATTTACACACATTTTAAATATATACTGTATTATAATTCAAAGCTTAAAATTGTAAATTCATAATATTTTTCATTTTTAAAAGTATTTTATTATTTATTAAAAAAATTTCCAATGTAAATTTTAAATGAATGGAATAAAAATAAAATTTTTAACAAAACTTTGTAGTTTAATATTTTTTTATCTTTCAAGATTCCATGTAAATATAAAAAAAAGAAAAATTAGTTATCAAATCTTTGCAAAGTAAAAATAAAAATTAGTCTTTTAATAAATTCGTCAAAATAAGGTTATCATCATACCATGATTTCATAATAAATATAATTCTAAATTTGTAAGATATACTTATAACAATTTAATTAAATTTTTATATTTGAACGCATTTTTTCTAAACTTTTTTTCATTTGTTTAGCACTAAAAATCATTTAAATAAAAGTTAAACTAGATTTGTATTTATTTCAATACTACTAAAGAAGGAAAAATATTTCCTTTGCTATTAATAGGAAAATCGATTGCTTTCTTAACAAAATCAAAGAAAACAATGTTTTCAAAAGAATCTTAATTTTTAACAGTGTAAATACAATAATATACACAATATAATACAATAACGTATTTACAAAATATGTAACGCCAATTACAAGCATTCCATTCTCTAGTAGGATTATCACTGAGGATACTGTTTTATTAAATGAATCAAAAATTGCTTTTGATACTCTATATGCATCAGAATTTTCTTTAATTAAGCCTTGAGCATTGATTGAAGTAAAAAGACTTTCCTTACGGAAACGAGTAACTTCAGGGTTCAAGCTCTTAGAAAGCTTTGAATGGTTACTATCACTCCAATACTGAACTCGACTATCTCTTCTGACAGAAGGTAGATATCCTTAATATTAGTTTTTTAGGCAATATATGTATGCATTAGTAAGGGAATGTGAGCAGAATAAATGGCAACGAAATGTTAAAGTAAAAAGATGTCAACGCGTGAACGTCGTATTCGTACTTTCACTCGTTATCAATATATAGAAAAATCATAACAAGTAGATAAAAAAAGCATTATTATTTAGACCATAATTTTTAATATCGAATAAGTTTTCAAAAGATTTATTATTTTATTATCCTAATAACGCATGTAAAAAATATATTTATATATATGCATGGGTATATATATAAAAATTGCAATTTACTTAAAAAATATTAAATATTATCGATTATCTTCATATAATTTAAACTATTAATAAGCTTTATTACATTATTAAATTATTTTATTATAGTTTATTAAATATTTATTGAATATTTATTAGATATTTATTAAATATTCAAATATTTTTTAACGATAACATTGATTTAATGAATTATTCGTACTTATATTTGCAATAATTAAGTTCATGTGAAATTTAAAAATTATTTAAATTTTATAATGAAAATGGTGATTTAAATTTTATACATAGGTCTAACAGAAATATAAAAATTATATTCGTGATCAAATTACTAATACACGCATATCTATTAAAAAGTTTTAACAAAAATTTCTCAGAAATAGAAATATTAGAAGAGCTAAATAAATTGCAAACAACCACCATTCAATTTACTAAAGTTTCCTGTTTCACTACACAAAACTCAATAAAAAATAATATAATACTATTTATTTATATCGTACAAATTTCAGCAGATAATAACATAAATAAATTACAATGCATAAAATATTTATACCATTATAAAATAAAATGGGAAAAAATAATTTTAAAAAATATTATACAATGTCACAATTTCCAACTACTAGGACACACATCACACAATTATAATATGTTTACAAATTCGTAAAATGCGTTCACCTGCTAAACCCGGCGAATGTAAAATCACTAAAGAATCAAAAATCGAAAATAAAGATCTATACTGCATAAACTGCAAAAATTTCGGACACCCTGCTTCGTATATGACTTACTCAAAAATATTAGAAATTAAAAAAAATACAAGAGAAAAATTATGAAACAAAAAAACAAAATAAATAGAATTAATGAAATAGCCAAAAGAATAATACCTACAATATCTTATGCAGATATGACAAAAAATGAAATAGAAAACAAAATAAATCAAGAATTAAAGGTAATAGTCAAATATTTAACGATATAATGCAAGCAATACAATAATTAAATTAAAATGTAAATAATACACTAATACAACACCAAAGACAAATAAACAATGTTAAAGAAGCTTTAAAAACTAATGAAAAAAACTTTTTAACAATCTTTTCAATAATAGATAACAAAATATACAATAAAATATGCACAAAATAACAATACAAAATAATAAAAAAAATATAATGATAACTCAAATCAAAAAACATTCAAAACACTTAAAATTATATCAATAAACGTCAACTCGTTAATCTCAAATTAAGCAAGATACAACTTATTAAACTTAATAGAAAATCAAAATCCAAATATAATATTAGTACCTGAAACAAAACAAAATAAAACACATAAAATAGAATTTAAAAACTACAATATTATTAGAAATGATAGACCAAACTCGATCCAAGGACGAGGAACAGTAATTTTTGCGCTCGCAAGCGCTAAGTAAAAAAAATTTTCGCGGAGAAATAGGTTGCTCGCTATGGGTCCATATGACACGGGGACGCTCGCAGTTCGCGTAAAATGAAACGGACAAAATTCGCTTCACGTAGCTCAGAGAAACGAAATTAAGAAGGACACTTGCAGAGATTTTTCTCACAGTTGCGCGCAATGCTAGCCTCGTGCGCCTTGTTGTTGAGGAAAATTCTAAAAGGACATGCATAAAAGCGTGAGGAAGTAACGTAAGGAAGTATCACGGGGAGGTGAAGTTTGTGGACCGGACAGACATGAAAAGATGCGAGTAACTCGTTATTATACGGAAGGGGTCGGATCTGGTCATCGTGCGATCTAGATTTACAACCAGTAATGAGTTGAAAATACTGCCGAGCTTAGTGGGCGACGTACGAGCTAGGTCGCGTATAGACAGGAGACATCATATACGAGCTGTTATATAACAGGCTTATTCAGTGGAAAAGGGAGAAAAGTTGTTGGTCCAAAAAGAAATTGGGCTGTCTTGTGACAAGCTCCTATACTGGAGATACGAAGTCGCGGGCCCATTAAAAGAGAGAAAAACTATCATGCGAGTATAGGGAGGCGTCGGACCGTATAACAGTGAAAAAGATGTCAACGGTTCATAGTATTAGTCGCGGAAAATAATAAATGTATTGTTTATAATTCGATAGACCTCGGGAGAGACATACAGCTCGGATTGCGTTGCGAGGTGACTTTGGCGTACATGTGTCACCAGATTTTTCATGCGAGTCACCTTACGATAGTAAAACGGAAAAAAAAGTAATCGAATTTTGACGCATAACCGGTAATTATATGAACTCGTGTGAAGAAATCGAAACGCAATCCGAAATAACCTATGTACGCGTTGCGGCTACGTAACAAATTGTGAAATTAATAAATTGATTAAAAAAAGAAACGAATATATATTTTATCTCCAACAGCCATATCAATAAAAAATTAATAGAAATATAACATAATCTCCAATAATGAAATAACATATGCCAAAAATTAAAATAAATTTAATGTAGAATTTAAAAAACTATTCCAAAATCTAAATCTCGAAAAATGAAAAAACTATTACATAATAACTAATGATATTAACGCAAAACATTTATACTTGGAAAAATACCACAAATAATACAAGAGATACATTTATAAAAAAAATTGGTTAAACAGTCATAACACAATGTAAAAAAAAAACTAAAAGGTTATAGAAGTAAAATTATCAATATAAAATGTAACTAATAATGAATTTAATAATGAAAAACTATAAATTTAACTTAAAAAAACGAACTAGAATACATTCAAACAAGTATTAACAAAAAACTGCCAACTAAACATACAGAATAAAAAAACTTAATAAATAATGAAACAAATAATTATATTGATAAAATAGACAATCACATACATTATACCATAAACACGTTAGTATCTAAAATTAAAAAAAACTCCTATGAATTTTATATAAGCAAAGATATAAAAACTACAAAAGGATATTAGCTATATACTATCACCAATAACAAACACAACAAAATTATAACTGTAACAAAAAACAAGAATTATAATGTTATAAATACTTACTCGTTCAAAGAAAAAAATATGTCCAACAAAAATTTTCAGAATCAGTAAATAACTTTTAAATAAACAAAGTAAAAAAATTCCCAAAAAATGATTCAACAATAATATTCCACAAAATTAATTCAATTTTTAAACCAAAAAAGATATGAATATACTTCCATTATTCATAACATTCACAGATATTACAATATTAAGGCAATCAGGAATAAATATAACAAATATAAATAATGACAACAATAGCCACTATACAATAACAAATACCAGAGATAAACTCAATTTACCAGGATTACATTATTCTGAAGTACATAAACAAAATACTACTCTCGAAATCAACAGTATAATTATGTAAGAAACTAATAAATAAAAAAAAAAATAAAAAATGATATAACATAAAATATTACAATAACAACTTTTTCAATAGAAAATATAGCTAATAATCAAAAACAATCAGATAAAAAAATTGATCACTTTATTAACGACATTTGGATAAGTAATATTTTTAATAAATTAAACAACAAAATATCATCAAGATTTGACAACATACCAAATATAATACTGAAACATATTCCCAAACAAATCAAATATTATTACACAATAATATTTAACAATGCATTAAATAATATATACTTTCCGAAAAAGTGGAAATACACAAAAGTAATATTAATCAAGAAAAAAAATAAAAATAATACATCACTATCCAATTTTCATCCTATAAGCTTTCTACCAAATATGGGTAAAATATATGAAAAAATAATTAATCGAAACTTGGTAAAATATTGTAATAAAAATAATATAATACCGGAAAACCAATACAGATTTAAACATAAATATTCGACAATACATGCAATTAATAAATTAATATCGGATATATGCTGGGCACTAAACGATAACCAAAGAGTAGCAGCTTGCCTAATGGACATAGAAAAAGCATTCGACACCACTTAGACCGCAGGCATAATTTATATATTAATAAAAAAAATTTCCTAAATATTTAATAAAATTAATATATAACAGGATAATGAATAAGACATTTAATAAAATAGAAGGAAACGACGAATCAACCCTAGTATTCACAGTAGAATATGGTTTACAACAAGGCATATTAAAGTTTCCGATCCTATTTAATATATACAATAGTGATATTCTCTATTTGTTTGATCTTAACAAATCATTACAAAAATAATCAATATCTTTTGCAGACGATTTAATAATTTATATTTTTGAGAAAAACACCAAAAAATTAACAATTACAAGAATTGTTCAACAAAATATACGATTATTATAATCCATAGAATTTAAAAATTAATATAAATAAATGTGAAACTATTTTATTTCGAAATAACTTATCCTAAATAAGTGTATCTGAAAGAACAATCTGTAAAAAATTTCATATAATGAGCAGTTCCACCAAGAATCAAGCAAATCGATATAAACAAATTGTTAAATATTTAGAATTATATTTAGATACAATATTAAAATATAATTATCATTTAAAAATTCAGCTGAAAAAAGCAAAGTAAAATTTTGGAGATTTAAAGAATTTTTTTATTCAAAGCACTAAAACAATAAAATAAAAGTATTATTTTACCAAGGACTTATCAAATTAATCCTAATATAAGGTTGCCCTATTTAGCACAATATAACAACACACAAAATGGAAAAAATAAGAATTTTAGAAAGAAAATGTATTTGAACCTGTCTTAGTTTGTACAGAACTGAGGCAAGCTCTTATAAAAATTCTGTAAAAAACAAAATATTATACAATAAATAAAATTTACAAAGAATAGATTGCCATGTATTAAAATTAAAAAGGAATCATTATGCAAAATTACACCACATAAAAGAAAATAGTTTAATTTCAAATACTATATACCCAAACCTAAAAAATATCTCAAAATGTTTAAAAACAGATTTTATTCCTTTAGAAAAATTCACATTTCTAGATAATAAACAATAATATTCCAATTACATATCATATTAATAGAAAAAGTAATATTTAGTTATACAAATACAAACAAAACAAATAAAATTTCACTAGTATGTAAGTAATCCCTAAACTAATTAAAATTTAGTAATTGAATATATTCATAAGTAAATAAATATAAATTCCTAATTTCTCATAGTCATTGCTACATGCCCATTTCCTCTCCTACACCCATATGCATATACATAAAAAGCATAAAGAAATCGAATGTGCAGTTTGTATATTACCCATTTTCTGTATATAAATTATACTGTAAAAATGTTTCAAAAAAATTTGTTTTTCCGTAACAAATTCTCGCACACAAAAAAATCTTGATTAAAAAAACATAAAAATAATAATCTGTAAGACTACGATAGCTTTTTATAATAGCATATTAGTCAGAAGTAACTATTATATGTAAAATCATTGTTTATTATGATTGAAAAAAACATATTATATGAATATTGTATTTATTGAGTCCAAATAAACATTAAAATACATATATGTTTGTGGTAAGTGATCCTCGTCTAGAAAAAGCAACGTTGACTACGATCCAAACTTGAATGGGTGACTATATATTTTTTCGGTTTTTTTATCAATTTACAGAAATGATTTCCAAACGACACTTCGAAAAATGTATATTTATTATTTCAATTTTTTATAGAACAATCAACGAATTCATTTAAATATTTTAATTATTATGAAATTATTTATAAGTAAAGCTTATTTTATAATTTATAAGATAAGTGTTCATTAAAGAGTAATGGCATAGCATAACTTATTGCATTTTTAATATATGCATAAATTTAATATATAAAACAAACAAAGAATTTTTCGAAGGATCTTAAAACTATGTTTTTTAATTTATTTTATATTTAAAATCATAATTAATTTATTAATTTTAAGTAGAATTAAATTTAATTATGAAATAGTATTTCATAATTAAATTAATTATTTTAAATCATTCACCACGTTTTTTGTATATTTATATTAAAAAAATATCTTAGCTAATTTGGCATTATTAAAATTTTCTTATAATTAATTTAAAAATAACAAATACTGGATTTAATAAAGCTATAAAATCAGTATTTTTATTAACTTTGTTTCGTTAACCTTTTGAACTTTGTATTTTAAAATATCATTTTCTGATTCCTCGATCTCTTAAAATTATCTGTATATATTTTTATAATTAAATCTATACTTCTTATATTAGATGATAGCGTTTAAATTATTTCTATTTATTTAAAGACTATAAAACAATAAAATTTCAATTGTATTCGTTAGTTGTATTTCATGTGTTCAAGTTTTAATTGCATCGTTTATCGTAACTATATTTAAATAATAATATTTTTACATCATGTATTATTTAAATATTATTCACTAAAATTTTCTATTGAATAATTTTAATATATTTTGTAGCACGTTTTTCGATTCATTAGTTAATTAAAAAAATCTTCTAGCAACTAAATACAAATAATTTATGATATGATAATTACAAGTTACAATATTTAATTACACTAAATTTTTATAGTTTATGTTTATAGGGTTTAAAATTGAAAAGGTTAATCTTGTGTTTATTTATAAATTAGTTTATATATTTTATAAAAATCTTATTCAAATTTCCAATACTTTTTATGATAAATTAAGTCGATCTTTAAACTACTATATCAAGAAATTGTTATACTTCTTTCAGTAGAAGCATCAAAAACAATGTTTACTTTTTTAATTAAAATTAATTTTTAATTTTCAACACAGTCAATCACCTATTCAGGAGACCTCTCAAATTAAGCTGTCCCAAACCCGAAAAACGTTCTATCTCCAAACGCGTGAATGGGAGCCATTCTGTATTAACTAAGGAATGGCTACGAAGAGAATCATCTCCTATTCTTCCTCCCAGTTTTCCGTCGTCTAACAGCAGAATCACTCCAATGAGCACAACTGCCTCGCTACAGTGTCGGCAATAAAAAAATATCGCCCTTGATTAAAAGACCAGAGTTTCATCTTGCTGACCGACAATGCTTCGCTTGCTTGGTTAGACAAGGTTAAGGGATGAGCGAGGAAAACTGTCTTCGTGGGCAATGTTCTTAGGAAGATACTACTTTTTACGTAGAATACATCCCCGATAGAGATAAAGAGTTTTCCGACGCTCTGTCCAGATTACCAGAAATGAGATCCACGAGGAAGATCCAAAGAACTTGGAGTAGCTCCTACCGCCCGAGAAATCGGCGGTGGATGATCCCTACGTACCGTCTACATGTCCGCAGTATCCTTGAAGAAGGCCGTGACTCCTGCTATGGAGCGCAGCCTGCCTTGGCACTATCTACTACTAGACACAGGATCGAAGTGAGGAGCTCAGTGTTTTCCGCTTTCCATTGGATGAAGGAGTCCAGAGCCATCACAAGGAACTATTGAGAACCATGAAGATGTTTTCTCCTGCTACAATTAAGAGGTTAAGAAGGAGTTGCGGTTGCAGCTTTACTAATCCGAAAGGCGGGGTGAGTGAAATAGGTTTCTACTTGATATTCTGTTCAATATCAGGAGGAGAACAAATGCAGCTACAGGTACAACTAAAGCTCCTCCTGGGTTGGAACATCCGACGTCCAAGAGAGGCTCCCCGAGCTGCATCGACGCTGCTAAAGTCACGGAGGAAAGCTATGCCTAGGGGAAAGAGTGGAGCGATCAAAATCCGCTGAAAGTGGGTGAGTGAGTGTTCGCTCGAAAACACCTGCTCAGTTATGTAACCAGAAAGTTCGTTGTCGAGTTGGCCTATAAATGGATTAGACGTCTCACCCGGTCAGTGAATGCCTAAAAGCAGACGTTTACTTGATTAAGTGTTCAAGAGGCGAGCTGACGAATCTCCATATCAATAAACTTAAGAAGACTATTCCGAGGTCTCACGGACAAGACTACCAATCACCGAAGGGAGCCGGCCGACACAACAAAGAACAAAAATAACATACATATTTTTTTAGAAAAAATTTTGTATTTTTTTAATAAAGAGATACAGTGGCATAGCATAGACAAGGCGTTTCAGAAGGAAAAATTATTGACAGAAAATTGAGTTTATTATCCCGGTCAAGGAAATATTAAAGGATATAAATGGTGGATGGAAATGATAAAAAACAACAACTTTAATTGTGTATGCTACAGGCGGCGGGTAAACATCCGAAGAATACGCGGCGCTACATTTTTGTTGATGCTGCACTATGTCAGAGTGCGGAGGAGTTACTGCTGAGGTTCACTGCTTTTCCACCGATGTTCACCTATTGACTTGTGGCGTAAGAAGCGACTTGTGGCCAGGGCCTGTCGCGGGCGGGTAGGAAGCTCCGAACCGCGTCAGTATTCTTACTAGGTAAAATTTATCAAATTAACCTTTCTTTTAATAAGAACTTTGTTTTTACTATTTATTATTAAATTTAAGTATAAAAAATATTTATTTGGTTTTGTTTGATAGTATATGTTTTTCCTGAAACAATCAACCTTTATTTAATTTTAATGTATTTAACATCGTATATATTTATTAAAATGATCCAACATATATTAAATCATAGAAAAATTATATTTCTATTAATATATTGATTTCTAATGAATTAATAAAAAAATAATAAAAAAATCTGTATATTAAGATATATAACTTTCATTATACTACACAAGTAAATATTAATTTGAATTGATATATAATAATTTTTATATTATAGATAATATAATTTTATATTTCTTTTAAATAAATCAATTTATTATTTTATGATACTCTGAATATTTTTTCATAAGATTGTTGGGGAATATCAATGAATCTTAAGTGAGAAGTTCTTTCTATAAAGTTTTAACAAAATGATCTTACAATTATTTGTAAATACTTTATTTCGTAGAAATTGAATAAAATTTATGCATACAGGTATTTATACAGAATAGCCTCTATGTTTTTATTGCAATTTATTAATATTATTATTATTATTATTATTAAGATACGATAAAATGATAAAATTATATGATAGAATTAACTAGTATATGTAAATTTTTGAAAAAGAAAATTACCTAAAATTGATCAATATTTAATGATTGCTATACCTTAATTTTTATTTGTGTTATGTATTAATTTTAGTATTATTAATTTTGTAATATATATATAAATGTACTAATATTCTAATCTGAATATGTAATTTAAATAAGATTAGTTAAGAACTTGTATAAGTTCTTGTTTAGAATTTATTAAAATTACATGCGAACATAAAGGTACATTACAGTTATATGTAAAATATTCTTTTAAATTTTAAATAATAAATGAAAATAATTGCACGAATAATTTTATACATTAATTTTTGTATGTTTTTCAAAAGATATTACTAAGATTACATACTTAAATTAATTAATTACAGTGAAATTTAAAATAAAAAAAAATTTCTGGTTAAATTTGAACTAAACTATATATTTTAAAAATCGAGAAAATGTTGTTATCATGTATTTAATCTACTTGATATTATTCTTAAAAACAATTGTTGCACAGAATTATATTAACATGATTAATTATATTTAACACTAAAAATTAAGGAATTTATAAATTATTTTATTTTATTTTTTTAATTGATTGCATTTTTTATCTTAAGTAGCTACAGTTCAAATTCATAAATGTTTGTAATAAACAGAAATCCTTTTAGTTTGAATTCTATTATTATTGATTTTATACATAATTACTATTAGTGTGAAAAATTTAATTGGTCTATTCCGAAAAAGACTAAACAAATTATACTGGTAGATAATTTAATCTTATAAAATATTTTAAACAATATTGATAATTTTTTATTGTAAATAATATAAGTAAATAATATAATATAATATAATATAATATAAGTAAATAATATAACTAAAGTAAATAATTTACTTAATTTATTTTATGAATTTTACGATGCTTAGCATATCAAAATCTATTTCTTTGGAGTTAAAAATAGCATTTTTACAAACTCTCGTATTTACTAAATAAAATATATTAAAATTTTTATAAAGCAACAGTATAATATTTCAACTATAAAAATTGAAATAATGAGAAAAAGTATAAACACAAGACTATACAATCTTTTACGAGTATTAAATGAATGCACTATATACGAGACATTTAATAAGCTTAAGACTTAGTGAAAAGAATAAAAAGAGAGACAAAATCGCTTCAATAACTTCAACGTGGAAGCCTATCAACTGCTGACAACATCATTCTTTTTTTTCTCATAATTATGTATGTATTTTTTCCAGTTTGTACAAAAACTCTTGTCCTACAAACACTTGACCTACTTTATTACGATTATACATATTATTTATTTAATGCCGTAAACAATTGATATTAGCTGTGTCTTATTACTAATATTAAAAATTTTACGCTTTTTTGTTTTTCAAGAATATTTTTAAACACGGGTTTTTTTAATAATACATGTATACAATAATTATATAAATTAAGTGTTTCCTTAAGTCATTAATTGATTAGAAAAAAATGTATATCTTACAACATTATATCTAAAGTTTATAAAATTGTCTGGATTTTATAATATATAGGATTGGAACAAAACTTATAAAAGCTTGTACATATATTTTTGTACAAACAAATATTTATAAAATGAAATATCAAATAATAAATAATGGTTTTTTAAATAATTCATGGACAAACTTTTTCGAGCGGATGTACGGTTACTTATGTTTAAAATAGACGTCAAAAATGATTTTTCTATCCATCTAAGAGTAATTTATTGCACAATCCGAGGATGCCTTTATTATGCGAAAGAGGAAAATCATGTCTTTGCAATGTATCGCATAACATCGCATCGGTTCAGCATTTATCTGAAAAATGAAACAGAGAGCAAAGAATTGTGAGAACAACAAATGCATAGTCTGTGCAACTTTTTCAAAACATGTAGATGCATTTTGAATAAATTATTATGTCAGACTTATCGTTTATTTCCCTGCATAACAATAATGTATTACTTATAAATCGGACGCTAAATTATAAATTTACATTTTCGCTTTTATGCTATTTTCGTCTATAATTAAACTACATGTACTAAATTATGATGAAAAGTACTATGAAATGACTTTTTTTAATTAAAAAAGAAAAATATGTAAAGAATATCATAAAGTTTTTGATGATCTTTCAAACAGCATCACTGTAAAGAAAAATTCACGTTCCAACAAAAATACGGAACTTAATGTTCAATATTCTCATTACTCATGTTGTTATTATTTATTATTTATTTAGTATTTATTAATTCTGTATTATTTATTAGTTATTACCTATTATTTATTAGAAATTGATGGAATACAAAGTCATACTATCAGGTTACTTGCAGAATGAAAGTAAAAAAATACATGTTTAACATTTTTTTGAGTATTTCATATATTATGATGCATACACGACTAATATATATTATTAAACAGGTGAACTATTCGTCGCTTACATGCTTTATACTTTTAAACAATTAATTTATCGTTTATATAAGTAAGAATGAAAAATGTTTATTAATAAAATAGAACTTATTAATTAATAACTACTTGTTGGTGAGTAACAAATCGAAAAAACGTATGCAATTTTTTCACACAGTCATATTTGTTGCCTTTTTTTACTTTTACGCCATAATTAACGGAACTCGATACTGGAAATTATTTTGAAACAAATCTATATTTTAGAACTTCTAAATTGAACTATTTGTTCATTCCTAAAATCTCAAATTATATCTATCGATTGTCTGAGAGTCAAATGAATTTCTAATGTTGAAATCTTTATTTCTCTACATTTATTTTCACGTTTTTAAAATCTCATAATTCTTGACAATAATTTAACAAGAAATATGAAATTTACAGCAAATTTAATTGAATATTGGCTAATTGAGGAAAATATACTAGAATATACGATAATATATAACATATATTATACATTGTCAAACAATATATAACAACATGAATTCAATGATCATTTCTTTCATTATATGATATGTAATTATTTTAATATAATATAAAAACAGAAAAAAATATTTATGTTATTGGAATTGATACTTCAATTTTCTTCGATTTTCTTAAAAAATTATACGAAAAAATTTTTACATTATAAGATATCAATTTTTATGATAAAAATCAAAATAATTTAATTAATCGTGACAGCATCTACCGACGAATTTATAAAATATTTAATTACGATGAATAAACATATATTATTTTTTAAATACAAATTACTAATTAAATATTTCATTATAAGTAAAAAGAAAAACAACATCATGATAGGAAAAAATCAAAATATATAAAGTAATTAATAAATAGTATCCAAGATTATTAGAAAATCATGATACAATTAATATTTTATAAATTTAGTACTTTTTTATAAGTAAAATTTAATATAAAATATTATTCATTTTGTAATATTAATTTAATTTTAAACTTTTTTTTTAATCTACATGTCACCAGTCAATTTTATGTATATTAAAGAAAAATTTCTTCTTGTTCATTAATTAATTACATTAATTAGAAAGCTTTTGTTTAAAAAATATATTTTTATCGATTGTTTGAACATCTTGATTATGAAACAGTATATTTCGAAAAATTTTTTATAAACATTTTTTTCCAATACTTGTAATATTAAAAATCAGTTAATATACATATACTTGCTAGATATATTGATTAAATTTGATTAGATTTTTAGATAATTTTGATTAAAATTAAAAATATTCTTAATTATAAAATTAATATATAAAAATATAAAAAAATTTATATTTAAAGACATGAATGTAAAAAACATAAATATAATGTATAATCAAATATTAATAATATTTTTTACACTCATACACAAAATATTAATTGATTTTTTATAAAAATTTTCCAAAATTAATTAAAACTATATTTTTTAAAATTGATAAATTAATACGGTTAAGACATTAAGAAAAAAAAATCAAATTATCAAATGGTAATGAATTAAAATAAAGACACTTGTTTACTTTACATAAACTGCATACAAACAATCGGTTTTTAGCAATAATTTTTAATAAAATATATAAAACGTTTTTATATTAGATATATTACATAATATTTAATATAAATTTGATAAGTAATCAATATTAAGAAGAATTTTATTTTTTCTTAAAAAAATTTATACAGCTGTTTATTTTAAGTCGTAATTTAAGCAAAATTTTTTGTTTTAACTAACAAATGATTTTGGAAATTAAGCGCACATTCATGTTAAAATAGCAAAATGAAATTATATTATATATATTGGTCGATGAAATTAAGTTCAATTCAATCAAAGTTCATAAATTTTTACTAGTTAAAGTAATTTAACATTATATTTAAATTAAATAATTTTAAAATATACAAAATATCAGTATTTTAGTATCTTAGATTGTAGTATAATTAGTCGAATTTATTGCATATTTTTTAACTCTTAAAGTTGATTTACCCGTTTAATAAAGTATAATATTTCATAAAAATTGAATTATTTTATAATATGTTTAAGAAAAAAATGTTATAAGCCATATATTTTGTCATTAAGTAATTTAAAAACTATTATACATAAAAATGTAATAAAATTAATTTGATAAGAATTTTTACAAATAAATAAATAATAATAAACTAAAATTTTAATTAAAAATATATAATAATAGATTATTAAAACTAGTTGAAATTTGAATAAAACTATATTAAATCATTTTCATTTTCAAATAAAATTATAGATTTGT
Source organism: Dolichoris vasculosae (assembly GCA_018907195.1). Lineage (NCBI taxonomy): Eukaryota > Metazoa > Arthropoda > Insecta > Hymenoptera > Agaonidae > Dolichoris > Dolichoris vasculosae. Next base: position 1,085,235 of record JACCHY010000037.1, on the reverse strand, counting down.
TTATAAAGTAGGTATATTAATTTTCATTTAAATTTGATATAAAACATAAATAAAAAACTAGTGTGTATACATATAATATTATTCTTTGTTTTTAATACAATGAATTATTATTTCTTTAAATCAGAGTAAGCTGCATATTCCTATAAATTATTCCCAAAAATAATCAGTAGTATCATTTTACAGAATATGATATATATATATAAACGCGATAAATATTACGCCATCTTACTTTTATTTCCATGAATAACTTGATTTCGTATATAGCATCTTACAGAAAGACAACGTCATAGAAGTATTCAAACGGAAATTGTCTTTATTCAGACTAGCATGGATACTTTATTAATTTTATAATAAACTATTATACTAGTTTTAGATTAATATATGTATAATTAAAATAAAAATCATCGTGCACCAAATAAATAACAGAAAAACAAAAAATTTTTATATGTTTTTACTCAGTATATTTCTGCTACATCCAAGGTTCTGTTTTTCAAATGGATATAGATCTATTAAATATTCAATATTATTATTTAGTTGCTTCCTTCATTTAAAAATAAATTTTACATTAGGTTTTAAAAACAATGGATTTCAAATCGACTATTAAAGATAATAGTCATGTATAACAAGATCAATTTTAGTTTCATCGATTATTGCTAGATTTATATTACCAAATAAAGACATTTAAAAAGATTGAATAAAGATTGATTAAAGATTGGTGTAAGAGAGAAGGTGATAGATATTGTAAATGAATTTTATAATTTTAGAATAATTTATAAAAAATCTCTGATATAATGTCAATATCTGATGAAAAATTTCCTATTTCATTATATTTATTAAAATTTATAACTTAAAATTTTAAAGCCTAGTTTATTATACATACATATTATACATATTATATTATAAAATAAAACTTAATATTAATATTAGTTTAAAATATATATTATATACAATATTTTATAAAAGTTAAATGACAAAGATGGTTTATATTTTTTTTCATTTTTGTGATTGAAAAATAAGATGATTAAAGGATAAAAAATAATAAAAGTACTTTTATTTGAAACATTTTCTAAATAAACGTTACATTGAACATATATCAATTATTTTATTAAAACTTGCTTCAATTTAATATTAATATCATGTATAAATATGATACTTGTAAACAGCGATTTTCAAATACCATTATAAATAAAAATGTTATGATGATATTTAAATTCTAAACTTCTACTAATTTTGATTATTTTTCTAATATATTTGGTAAGTAGATATTATACAATTATTATCTAAACGTATTAAATTAAGAAATATTGAAAATACTTTTATATTCAATGTAGGATATGAAAAAATCATATTTATTGATCTAACGTAATAACTTTAATATAAATAAAAAAATTAATTTACTTGAAAATTGTATAAAATAAATATAAACTTGCATATTAAAAATTGAAAATTCCACTGCTTTATATTTTAGAAAAAATGTAACTATCATAATCATTTACACAATTTACATTTATTTTTAAATATTAATATATTATCAATTATTATTTGTTTTTGCGAATTATAATATTGTTTTTATATGAAATTTGTACAAAATAAATATTTTCTAAATTATTTACCATTAAAACTAGAATTAAATGATTATAAAATTCAAAAACAATGTTAAAATAGATAAATAAATATTATTTTAATAATATTTTATTAAATATTTATATTTAATTATAAGCTAATGTAATAATATATTATTTCAGTATCTAATTTAATATTTCTATTTCTTAATTAGTATTAATACATTACTTTTAGTTTACTTTCAATTCAAATTATTGTTAAAATAAAAATTTTAAATACTTGATAATTAATAGTTTTAAAAATTAAAAAAATATATATTACATGTATATTGTCATTTTACTGGATTGAATTGAAATATAATAACTGTAATTAAAAGTATGAATTTTTTAATTTAATTACTATACATTTATATAAAACTATTAATCTCAATTTTTTAAAAAATGTGAATTTTTAATTAAACGTGGTATGGCATAATTTGAATAAAAAAATGTTCTTAAAGTTGTAATTATTACTATATATTTATTATATGTTGTTTTTTAATGGCACGTAATATATTTGAATAAAAAAAACTTTTGTTTATATTGTCTTCAGATAATATAAAAAACCTCTATGTTCATAAATGTATTTCATAATTATGTAAAATATATGTAATTTATAAAATACAGATAAAACAAAAATTGTTAAACAAAAAAATTGCTAGTCTTCTAAAATACTTACAATGAGCCTCAAACGTGATTCCACATTTAAAAGTGAATTACGGCAGATAGAAATTGTTCCTTACACTAGTTTTCACTTTCACTTTGTTCACTTCCTATTTTTTAATCTCACATTTATCTTAATAAAATAATTGTTTTTGTATAAAAAATTAACTGAGCCAAAATTATTACAAACGCTGATAAAGAAAAAAATTTGTTCGATTATTTGTAAGTAAATAAAAATTAAAAAGTCTGCATATTTTTCAAATGATAAAAAATATTTGTATTATTTTTATTTTAAAAAATAGTTCTTCAAAATTCACAAATAATTTGATCTTTTTTCGATAATCAATATATATTAAAAATAATAACAAAATTTATGATTTAATAATATAGAGACTTTATTTCATATATGATTTTTTAAAAATTCAATAAATAAGAATAAAATAATTTTATAAGTGGTACATTTTTAGAAATCAATATACATTCTACATGATTCTTAATTTTATCTTTATTTATATTAATAATTATATATTAGTAACTAATTATTTACTATATTAATATTGGAGCATTATTTTATATTGCCTACATTTTAATGTATTATATGCAATATAATACATATTATGCAATATTATGTATTTTGGTTTGAAATTTGATATAATTTTACTCTATTAATTACAATAATTTTATCCAAATTTTTTAAATTTGTAAATACTATATAAAAATATATAATAGATTATAAATTAGTCAGTATTTTTTGTATTAGTTTTTTACTACCATAATAAGCGAATAATAATTATCTTAAATAAATAATAAAATTTAATGCATAAATATCTATTGAAAATGAAGTTAATATTAAAATATTTATAATATATAATTTACAAAATTATAGAATTTATATTATGCAAGTATTTTCTCAAGAAAATCTTATATCTTATCTAACATTTTTTCATTCTACATGTACTCTACATTTTATTTTTAAAAAAGAATTAATCAGATGAATCCAAGTTGGAATAGAACAGAAACATAAAAATTGATAGTAAAACGCAAAAGATAAAGAAATATTAATCACATAAACAAATTAGATTTCGCGTAATATATATTATTTTTATAGTAAGAGATATTGGCGAGATATCCCTGGCTTTTTTATTTTCCCTACTAGTATCTCGATTGTTTTTATTGACAAATGACAGATCTGTCTTTAGTTTAAGGTACTACAAATTTATCGAACGCTTTATGATTATTCGAAAATATCGCAATAACAAATAATTAGTACATAAGACCTTATTTTATATATTGTTATAATAAGTTAAAAAATAAAGAAAATCCCACACTGAGAATAGTATCAGAAGCAATAAATTTCTTCTTTTAATCATATATAATCACAGATATCTAAAGACATTGAAATTTGAGTCTTAGTTTGAGACTGAAGCTATAACTGCAGCTACATATGTGATCACGTCCCCCTTGCGTAGGTTACATAAAATAACTGATATTAAGTGAGAAAGAAGGAAAGAGTGTGGAGGCCATGCAAGTACTGCTAGGCGAGGATCACCGTACCCGCATGCGCAAGTAGATGAAGTAAACAGAACGTCCTACTGAGCGAAATCATAAATGGATTAATGTAATTCAAAAGATTTAAAATTTGCAAAATTATTTTTTAAATAAAAATAATTTAATCAAGATATTTTCCTCTTTACAATTATAAAAAATTTTCAAATCATGATGTATGCTATTTACAAAACACTTAGTATTTTATTAAAATAAATCAATATGTTATAATAAAATTAAAAAATTGAGCAGGTTTTTGAATTTAATTTCACTTTTTTATTTATTATATATTTAAAATTAAGTTTAATAAAAAATTCAAGTGAAAGAGTAAATATTAAAACATTTTGATAAAATATTCATTGAAATCATTTTCATAAAATCTAATGCGTATTCAAATAAAAGACGTGTATTCTGGGACTTTTCACAAATTTTAGGTAGTAAATTACATAACTTTATTAATATAAAAAATTTGATTAAATCTATCTTTTAAAAAATAATTGTTTCACTGCTTTCTTTAAAAATAACTGTCATTGTTAAAACATAAGATTTTCTCTTTTATAATTTTAAAAAAGAATAAAACATATTTGTTTTCTTGAACTTTGAATATTTCAAGATAATTTGTTATCAAACTTTTCGTGTGTCTATTAAAATTATATTTTTAAATTTAGTATCGATGGCACCTTTTATTTAATGTGCAAAAATATTATTTTTTTATTAATTTAACTTTGATTATATATAAAATAAAAAAATGAATCTATTTTTTAACAATTTATATATAAATTGAAAAATAATGAAAAATATTATTGATTTAACGGCAATTGTTATTATGATAATCAATTATGTAAATATCAATTTTTTAAACTAAACAAAAAAAATTTGACTAATTTTTAATAATAGCGTACAAACCAAAAATAAATAAGAAAAATTAAAAATTATGCTAATGAATTGTATATATACAATAATTACATTGTACTTTATTAAAAACTTCATATATTACTACAAATATTAAAAAATAATTGATTATTTCTTATAGATTTAATAAGTTTATTTTAATATTAATATTTTAAAATTCTAAATTTTATACTAGCAATATGAATAACTAAATTATAAATTCTATTTTCATTATGTATAAAAATAAACTTTTAGTTTTTTCAATATAATGTATATATTTAAAATTTTTTAACGGTTTTGATAATTTATATTAATAATATTAGAAGTTACTGAGTATTGTACTCTTTTTAAAATAAAAATATTTTAATTTATTCTAATGATTATATTTCCAATAAGTTTTTTAATTACAGATATGTACTAAATATGTACTAACTTACAAATAATGTTCAATTATAAATACTTTAAATATTTAAAATAAATCTTTAGATATTTTTCTATATTCAGGAACATTTTATTGTTAATTTAATTTTTGATTGGACTAAAAAATTAGCATGTATAATTATATACATTTTTAATGTAAAAATTCATAAAAAATGATTAAATTACGCATTATTAATTAAGTTTATATTATCAGGCATATGTATTGCAAATGATATTAAAAACTATATATTTATAAGATAAAATATTTTGTATCTAATAATCATAAGACGATTTATGTGTAATTTATTACGTTTAACAGATACGTATTATATAACAAAATAGAAAGATTTTTATGAATGAGTTTAATAAAAACTTAAAAAAAATTTTCGGATATAATTAGAGCAAATCGGATAAGGCGATATCAGGTTATAATACTAAATAAAAAAGATTGTGCTGCGAATCTTAAATAATTTCTTAAATGAAAGAACCATTATTTTCATTTTTTCAAAGAAACGTAATTTATATAGAAAGTAATGGAAGTAATTACTTTTACGAATTATGAATATGTATAGTCAATACACTCTTATTTCAAACAAATGTTTAATCATGATATATATACAAAATCGTTATAATCTTACGTTTTATTTAATTGTAAATTAATAAACAATGATTGCAATTTAAATTTATTTAAATAAAATAAAACTTTAATAAAACAACATGCGATAATAAAATATCAAAAATATTTGTGACAATTTAATTAAAATAACATTTTATGTTTTTTTAAGTAGTCAAATTTAAAAATTATTATTAAGATTTAATGATATTCCTAATAGCATTTATTTTCTTATAGAATCTTTTGTATGAATAGAATCTAGGACTATTATATGGTAAGAGGATGGATATTTATTTAATAACCATAAATATATAAAACATTTAATATAAAATGTATTAAGAAAAAAATTATTAAATAGAAAATTATGAGAAGGAAAGAAGGTACTGATAATATGCTATAAAAGGCCAAGGCAACACAACGGGAGTTTATTCTATTGATCGATCCTCTTTTGCAAACATTGAGTCGTAAGAAAGAAAAAGAGGAAAAATGAAGGAAAACATAAAATTGACTGTCTGCTCATATAGAAGTTATGACACGGTCTTGTTCGATAATTTCTTATCTCAATTTTTATTATTAACTATAAAAATAGATTAAATATTTGATATTCAATTCAACAAAATTTTGTATATTATATTAAAATAATTTGTTATATTTTCTAAAGTTTAAATTAAATAACTTACTATAATGACTAGTTTAATTCATTTATTATCTCATTATATTAATATTTAATATTTACAGTATCCCTTTGCAATTTCATTTTAGTTAGAAAAATGTATTAATATTTATTTCCTTTTTGCTTAGGTAATTTCATCTTTGTCGCATTCATACATTTTATACACATGAATTGATTTTAAACATTTCGTAATTTTTACATATAAAAATTTTCAAAATAATTATATAAACACAATGTATTTTTTTTATTCAATGAAGCTAAAAAGTTATCTTTAAAATAAATAAATACAATTAATCTTAAGTAGATATTTTTCTTTCGCCCAAAGCATTTAATTTTAAATAATCAAGATTTACATTCGCGTTTTTATAATTTCAAAAGAAATCCTTTATGTAAGAAACCATTAAAATAAATCTGTTTTAATAAATATTGCTAAAGGGAAATTAACATTAAAATGAATATGAAAAAAGACAAAGGAAATATATAAATAATAATACCAACATATAAAATAAAAAAGATAATAAAAAACATAGTTATAAAAATGATGATTACTATTTATTTTATTTAATTTTTAATTTTTTTTTGTTATATGTATTCTTATCAATCTACGAAATGTAATATGATGAAATATTATACTTATAAATAAAAAGTAAAATAAATGTTTTATATTTAAATTAATAATGTCAATAACTATCGTCGAAGATTTTTATTTAATAAATAAAGATTTTGATCACTAAAATGAGTAAAAATGTATAAAATAATGAGTTAAAATCTCACCTTTAGTTTATTAAAAAACTAGATGCTATACGTTTTAAATTAAACTTTGATATCTTATGATATATAGTTTTTAAAACTAAAACAAAAAACTTATTTTTAAGTTCTATTTTTCACATAAGAAATTTTTTTATAAATTTCTAACTCAAACCAATTATTATACATTTATTCATAAGTAATATAAAGTATTGTAAAACAAAATAATGAAACTAACAATTAAGTTTATATATATATATATATATATATATATATATATATATATATATATAATTATTTGTAATATTGAAAGCGCATATTATAAATGAATCAAATTTGATATAAAATTTCGTACTGAATACGACTTCAGAATTAAGTGTTAAATTAATTTGTATTCAAAAAATACTGTTCAACTATGTACAAAATTGAAGAATTGGAAAAAAAGAATAAATACTTTTTTGAAAATAAGCATAATGAATATAATATAATTAAATAAAATTAAAAATTAAAATTATGAATTTATTAAAAATAAAAATTTCACTTTTAATTTTTGTACTAGTCATTTATGATATCGTAAATTACAACCAAACAACATAAGAAATAATTATACCATGCAATTTTTTACTTTGTTTTTAAATTAAAAAGACTTTTTTAATTTATTGATTAAAGAAGTTTCTTATTTTATGTTTACATGAATTTATATTAAATTTTCTATAATTTGAAGTATATTACAGAAAGTATTTTATCGTAAACTTTATTTTATAATGGATTATAGTCAAAATTTATGATTCTATTAACAAAGTATAATTATTTGTATATTAATAATAAATACTGATAACATACATAAATTAAAAATTGACTACAATGTAACAATATTTTTTGTTATCAATGCAACAAACATTTAACTAAAATTATCACATAATTATACTCGTTAATAAAAAAGTATAAATAGAACTGGTCATTGAAATACATACAATTTCTTTACTAATCTATTTTATATTTGACTGATTTAATTTTGATACAAAATATTTAATTTCTTTCGTTCATAAGTATTTATTTTATTTATTATTTATGATTTTTTTAACAACATTTTTAAAAGTTTCATAAAGTTTTTATTTAAATAGACTATTTAATTAAACAATTTTTAATCTATTTTTTATAGAAATATAACAAGTTTTTACATATTAAATTTAGATATGATTGAATACTGTAATTGTAATGCAAAATAATTACATAAAATGCAAGAAAAAAATAAATGCGTGTATCATCCATCGGTTTTAGGATAAGCGGGATTCTATAATTTAAAAATAATAAATATAAAAGGAATAATTAATTCGATTTTATTTTTTTTATTATATAAGTATAATTTCAGAATTTAAACTTAAATTTTTGAAATAATTTTTATAATTATTAAGTATATCAAAAAATTATTTTACTGTCAAATTAGCTATTTTTTATACCTACAATAAGAGTACACAATAATAATATTTATGGAGTTTTCAAATTGTCCTGAGAAGCAATAACCAAAAGAATAACGCTGCATGGTGAAGTTGCTTGGCATGATTTCAATTAAATGTTTTTATTTTATAATGTACAGTTTAAGAGAAATTTCTAACTACAAAGAAACTGAAATTCATTCTTATTAATGAATATCTTAACTATATGAACCCGATTTACTACTTCTATATTGGCTGCTAAATGCAGTACATAGTTTTTTATGGCAAGAATAAGACAAACTTATACGTTATCATTTATATATCTCAAATTATTGTAATCATTGATAACTTTTACGAATACTTATTCATTTAATTAAAACATTTTACTTTTCAAACAATGCTTCTCTCAAATTCGTACAAACTGCTAATTATTATAATAACTATCAGCGTTCCTTCAGTTGGCTGACAATGAAAATCATCGATTTTTTTAATATACTTATATTCTACAATACAAAGTTTAGGAGTTTAATGTTTTTTTATCAGTATTCAATTGATTTATCAGTCTTAGGTAATTATTTTGGAGAAACACTTTATCCACATTAGTAAAGAATCTCTAAATCATAACCCTAAAATAGTTCCTAGTATGCATTTAGTTAAATAATTTATTTTATTTTGTAAATATTTAATGGTTCTCGGTAATATTTCACCGTTCATATAATTATCTTAATTTTCCATTCAATAAGAAAATTGCTATCGATCATAGTGATGGAAAAATCAGATTTCAATTTAAGAAAGCTGCGACGTTTGTTAGATATACACAGTTTTAATATCATTGTAGACAGAAAAGATGCTGTTATTTATTTTTAAATAGGTTCGATTTAATTATAAATTCAAAAGTTTTATGAAAATGTCTATAACATATTTTTTTCGATTAATTCAAAATTTATAAAATATAAATACTTATTTTAGTAAAATAATGTATTATATATATATACGTATATAATACTAATATAGAAGCTAATAAAATAAGCTAATAATAATAAATTTAATCATTTTCAATTTTCTTTTAATTGTATTTGCATTGTCTACTTCATATCTGTCAGTATCAGAGTTAACCATTAGGTTATTAAACAGGCTTTTACCATTATTAAAAATAATATCTATATCAAAATAAAAAAATATATAAAGCTAATTATTATCATCTATTATCATATTTATATATTCTTTATAATAGTAATAAATATATTTAAAAAATGTGTAAAAACTCTAAAAGCAATCAAGACAATTTAACAAGCAAGGCAATAGTTCAATTTATCTCGGAGTTAAATATTAATACAAAATACATTTAAAAGTATATACTATTTATACCTTCATATAATCAATTAAATTTGTATACTATAATTAAATTAAAAAATCTATTAGAACTTAAAGGTGTAGCGTATTTACAAATATCTAAAGGGAATGAATTACAGCCTTGGCTTTTTACTATTTAATTTCTGGCAATAATAGACTCTAGTAAACTCTATATGTATAAATATGGTATATACCACCTGGAAATCTTTCAAATTATGATCTATAATTAAAAGAATGAGAAATTTTTATAAGAATAATCTATAATTAAAAGAATAAAAAATTTTTATGAGAAGTTAGTTATTTTTTATTTTTAAAACTGTTATTGATATGCGAAAAAATTATCTTATCAAAATCATATTGCTTGAAAATCAAGAAATACATATATTTTTTATACAGAATAATTTTATTGTTTTTATAAAACTTATCAAATTATATAAAAAATTTTATATAAAAGAAATACAGGTTTTACAAGCATTACATAACTCTTAAAATATAATTTACAAAATTTAATATATAAAATATACACAATACTACACGGCTGTTCTAAGTTATAACTATTACAATTATAAACTATTATAAATATATAATTAATAAGAAGAAATTGAATTGTATAATGATAATTGTGACAAAATATTTTCAACTTGGTTTAGTTTTATTTCATATTTATAGATCTTCCTAGTATTCAATTTTAATAAAGATTATTCAATAACTAAAAGATTCTTAATCGCCAAATAAATTTGAATAGCTTATCTCTCATTTTATTAAAATTGAAAATATTTATCTAATATACTTTTTGTAATAAAATATTTAATACAACTACAAATTTTTGTATATATATAATCTTTTTATAAGAACAAAAAATTATTAGTCATAATTTGTACTTGGAATGACACAAATAATTTTAATACTGGTATTTATATATTTGTTAGCTCGTATGGTATTGTTTTGAAACATTTTCTTGACTCAGATAAGATTGTGAGCAATGACTTGATTTGCATAATGAGAAAATCGATTCACTAAAAAATTTCATACATAGAAAATTTTGTTAACCTTTAAAAAATAAGTTGAGTAATTATTCTTTTGTTGAAATAATTTGATTTTTTCATTAAAATAATTTATTTTTTAGACTTAACATTTATGTTTTATTTATCACTCATTATGTTAATAAATTGTTTTAAAATATTTGTTGATAACAACAATATATTTATACCTTAAACCAATGTTTGAAAATGATGAAAATATTTACAATATTATGAATTAAATTTGAAACACTTGGGATTAGAATTTGATTATGTTGAATAAAAAAATTATTTTTTTGTAAATATTATAAGAAAATTAATAAAAATCTTAGTTGGATGCTTGAAAGTCTAAATTTTCACATGAGAATTTACTACAATTAATTGCATAAGTATTTTATAAACAATTAATATCATTTTGTTTTTCTGTATAATTTATTACTTCATATAATTTAAGTAATACCAGTATTTGTGTTCATGATTTTTCTGAAATAAGTCAGTTGATGTAATCTAGGAAAACCCTGCTTTAAGTGAGAGAAGAAGATGATATTGGAAACCATGCTGTCGTTGCTGCATGTAATAAATGTATTCTATTACACATTTATCTTTTTCAAATAATAATAAAATTTTTGTTTTCGTTATTTTTATTTTTCTCCATTTTTTAACGTTGCCAACCTTAACAATTATGTTTTTAAAATTTTTCCGTCTGAAGAAAATAGTAAAAGTTTATATTATTTTATAGTATAACCATTATTATTACTTGCATAAAGGAATTTACTTTGTGCACAATAACATGTATAACCTAAGTTTACAGACATCGATTCATCTCTACCTTTTATTGCTCCTTGCAGCTTTATTATATTCTTATTTTTTTCATCATTCTATCCTGTTGTTCAGTGCTCTCCTTGCTACTGTATTACAATAAATATTGTTATCGATACATAATAAAAGGATTTCTAATCTTCTTTATGAATTACATGGCTCCAATTACACACTTTACCTTGATCAAACTGTTACTTACTTTTTTTGCACATCTCAACAGTTTAATTTCTAACTTGCTTGTCAGAATATTCGCAATTTCAAAACACTTCAATTTCAATCACTTCACATATAGATATTACAGTAACACATGATATAAATTTCTATTTAGCACATTTGACTTTTAAGGGAAATTTGTAGTTCCTAATAGGACTCCAAATTTATAGAACATAGTTCTATGAATTGAAAATGTAAATAAAAAAATTCAATATTATATAATATAAACTTTATTTGTAAGAATTTATATATTTATATACTTTTGAATAATTACTAAAGTTTATCTGATCCTGGATCGTATTTGCCTTTTTTCATTTTATTAAAAATCAAAATAAAACCATAATATAGTAAGATGAAAATAATATTTATTTAGTAATTTGTTAGCTAAAATTTAGAAAAATTTGCACTAAGTTTTAAAAATAGTTTAAAAATACTACATTACTGAATATTGTTAGATTTATCATGTATATAGTAAGAGTACTAGAAACAATGCTTTTTGAAACATTGTTTTTAAGATATTTTAAAAAAATGCAAAGAATACGTTTTTAAACTTTCAGTTAAGTATTACAATAAGAGAAAGAACAAGGTTGTTTTCATGGAATGTAAATTTACTTAAATCTGTAATCGATCTAAATTCTACATGCGCTGTGACATTTGACGTCACATTTCGCTAACGTATCTGTAACGATATCGACATCACAAAATCAATTTTCATAAAAGTTGAGAATATTTAACACATTGAAATAACATTATTCGCTTTATCAACGAAAGGAAGTTCAATGTTACAATTTTTCGTGATTTGTATTAAAAATATATTAAATAAAAATCGTATCTATATGCGTATACGTATGCATATATATATTTAATACGTTTTTAATCCGTAGTATTTTTTAAATATTTAAAATTCCCTAAATAAGTACAAAATAAAATATTTTAGATGAAAGTTACTGTAAATTTATAAAACAAATAAAACTAAATTTAAATTATTAAAAAGCAATTCTTATGTATATATATTTATTCTTATAATAGACATTGTAAAAAATGCAAGAATTTGATTAATTTTTTATTTCAAATAATCAATTCTTTGTTGTTTTTTAATATTTTATATTTATATTTTTTATTTTTATATATTTAATTAAAGTTAAAAAATATACTGAATTATATTATATTTATTATATTATAATTTCTTCCAATTTATTTGATTTTAAAAAAGTGGAGTAATATAAAGTAGGCAAAAACGTTTATATTATTCATCTGCATATAAAATTATATGTTTTTAAATATAAAGCTAATTTTTGTTTAATTTGCTATTTCTGAAGATATTTATCTATCAGTTTATGTACTTGTTAGATTTCATAAATCTATTAAATAGTACTATGAATTATGAAATGTCAAACATTAATTTATAAAATTGAAACCATTAAGCATACAAGTATCTTATCAAACAATAAATATAAATATAATTTCATTATATCACAATAAATGAAAAAAATCCTACCAAAATTAAAAAATATATTAATAGGATATATATATTAAGAACTAGGTAATCTTATATTCAAATTCTTTTACATTTTTTTTATAGAAAACTCTTTCTAAATATAAATTTGTTAAATATAAATTTGTAATTAAATTTTGTAAATTATGATTACAGCTCAAAATATAAAGTAGTACATACATTGTTTCACTTAGTCATGTATTTAAAATTACTACATGTTCAGCAAGAACTTTCAATAAAATGAAACAATTTCTAATAAAATACAAATTAACATATAAATTTGTATTATGAATTACACAAAATTCTACTTTTTAAAAAATTTAACTTTAACATCAAATTTTTATGGTAATATTCTTAATTACAATCATTAATTTAAAAATGAATTCATAATTATTTTATGATGGACATAAATATTATGATCCAACAATTCTTAATAAATAATAATAATAGTAATAATTGAATGAAAAATATATTATTAACATACCATTTATTATAAATACTTGCTGATAACTACAATAGAATTTTTAATCTAAGGGATTTGATATTTTCTAATGTTTTGTCATTAAATAGTACAAGCAGAGGATAAAAAATAAATTAAAAGCATATAAATATAAAATTAAACTTCTAAACAATGAACAAAAATTATTTTATCAATTTATAAAAATTTGTCCGCCAAATTTACTGATAAATTTATATGAATCGTAAACAAAAATTTAAGACACGACTTAAAATATCTTAAAACTAATATGTACTAGTCAAGAAATAATATAACTGATACATTTTTGTCAATGGTTACATTTTATGTTAATTTGAAAGTACTAGTATATATTACCAAAGAATTGGTAATAAAAACAAAAGAAACTGACAAGATTTTGGATATGCTAATGAACAAAACTGTTTGTTCAGTGCAAATATAAATATGTACAAATATATAAAACTAGTTGAATTTAAAAAAAAATTGATGAGCGGATATAGATTAAACGATGAAAATACTTTATTTAATATATTTATTTATTTTGATACAATCTATTCAGAAAGTTATATGATAATGGTATAATTAACTCAAAACCTGTTTTAATGTTCATGTTGTCCTAAAAACGTTTTGAATTAAGACTCAAATGAATTTCAATAAGTAAATAATACATAAACATGTATAGTTTTATTGCCAGCCTTGAAAAAATTATATCTTCAAATTTTGATGATTTTGCAAAAAATGCATTTAACATAATATATTGATTCCTTTAATAACAAATAATTAAATAAGACACACAAAAATATATTTATACAGTAAATAATTAAAACAACATTGATGTTTAGAGAAATTATGAAAATAATAAAAAATATTAATTGTTGTTAGCAATATAATCACATTTACTACTATATATCAATATAATATTTATTCGGTCCTGTTTATAGAATTATTTAACTGGTTAAAACAAGTAAATATTTCATTCAATTTAATTAAAAGTTGTTAAAATTCAGATTTAATAAGAAACAAAATAATTAATGGATACTTTTATAGCAATAGCATATCATATAATAAAAATAAGATATCCTTAATTACTAAAGATCGCCAATAATATCAAGCATGCAGATGGAATCGGATGAGAACTAATTACTATTTTTACATAGCTTTATACTCACTATTTACATACTTTCATCTAGAGATTATTATTAATATTGAAATTATTTGTCTAGTATTATTGTGCTTATACATATTATAATTAGATGTTTTTTAATAAGTTGACAATATCAAAATAAAAGGAAGTCAATAATGCTACCTTTTTATATAAATACTATCCTTTATATATAAGTATAAATTTAATTGATAAAAATATTAATTTACTATACTTAACATATATTACATTCAGTAATATCTCCATTATTAATGATTACAGTTTTTTTAATATAAATTCAGATTTATTATTTTGTATCTTAAAACGTTAAGAAAATCAATAAGAAAAAATCAATCTTTGTACCGAGATAAAACATTATACACACTTAAAAATATTGTTGATTAATTCCTCTAACAATAAATAATTTCTGTGAGTAATCTGAATTTATTAACTTTGTTCATTAGAAGAGAATTTTTAACATAAAAAACTTTAACTATTCCGTATGAGAAGGAAGTATATAGCTAATGTATAATGCAGAAATTTTTTAAGCAGTATATTAAAAAATTTAGATTTAAGAGTTGCTTCAGTTTTTTCTTGATAAATACAATTTGATCTGCTTACACACTTGCATATAATAATAAGCAATATAAATAATAAACCAATTAGGATTAAAACATATGAATTTTCAAAAATCATAAAACTTAAAAAATAAAGATAAAGAAAAAAGAAAAGTCATTAATTTCACTATTTTACACTAACTTTGTTTCATCCAATTTTTAAAATTTTTTTCCTATATAATCTAACTTTAACTTTTAAAAAAATATTCTCTCTTTCAAATAATTATAATTCTTTTAATTATATACATTTAATTCACTAAAAAAATTCGTTAATCTGAGAAAATTTTTAGTTTATTAAATGAATGTTTAAAGTGCAAATACATTTATATTTAACTTTTCGATTTATATAATTAAAATATCTATCTAATATAAAATTGTATTTACATATATTGACATAAATATTATTTAGTAACAAGACTTAAATAAACAGGAAAGGTACATGTGACTAGAGTTATCGACATTAGGTTGTTTCTAATAAGACTTATGACAACTATTTTCAAAATAATACACATTCATCAACATTTTCCATTCGACTTATTGCATTAGATATCTATAAAGCAAAAAATGGATTGATGACTAAATATTTGATTTCACCAAGATAAGAAAAAATGATTAAACAAAAATCTGAAAATATTATAACATTTAACACGATTGAAAGAAAACTACTTCCACAACATCTAATCCTTCTGGTCTAATTTTATGTTTGTCGATCAATTATTGATATATCTATTACTATTCATTGCAATCTTGAAATTTATAAAGTACACAGCAGATTCATATTACTTTAAATAATTTATTGTATAGCTTTTATTTAAAAACCTAATTAGCTACAATTAATTACTATTGTTTTATTTATCATTATTTCAATTAAATATTTTATATTGTTATAACGTATCAAATAATTATAAATATAATATTATTGAATATATATATAGTAGTATTTCTTAAGATGTTTATGATGGCAATAATTCAAATTTTATCTCAAAAATTATATTTAACTGCTTAAATAGTTGTTTATATTAATATAGAAAGTAGATTTAATGATTTAAGTTAATTAAGCTAAAGCTTTAAATTTTTTAATTACAAAATATAATATATAATATTTAACTTTAATTTTTCTTATTGGGATTAATTTTAATATTACTACCAACTTATAGTTTATTATCAGTTTATTAAATACTTGTAAATTCTTTTATAATTTCTTTTTTAAATTCATAGTTTTTCTATTTTTTATAGATATGTATCTTTTTATTCATATTTTTATAAAATTATTTAAACATAAATTTTTTTTAATTAAAAAAATCATATTTTTAAATTTTGCTTAATTAAAATCTATTAATATTGTTAATGGTAGAATTATATTATTATTACATCATAAATATCTATTATATATAAAATAAAATAATAATACATTTAGTTATAATATATCTGAATAAATAAATAGAAATAAAACATAATTATAAAAATTATATAATAAATGTGTCATTCATTTCTTTCAATACATAATCATTTGAAAGATTTTACAATAGTAACAAACATAAATAATTATTAAGTTAATAAAATTTTTACGAAATAATATGAAACATATTTTTGTCTTATATCTCTACATTTTTTGTAATTATTGCTGTGTTGTTTTAAAATTTCAAATGAAGAATTTGCAAACAAACATTGACAAAGAATATATAAACTATTCG
Source organism: Dolichoris vasculosae (assembly GCA_018907195.1). Classification (NCBI taxonomy): domain Eukaryota; kingdom Metazoa; phylum Arthropoda; class Insecta; order Hymenoptera; family Agaonidae; genus Dolichoris; species Dolichoris vasculosae. The sequence goes on along the minus strand of JACCHY010000037.1, from coordinate 1,067,820 downwards.
TAATATTTAAAAAGCTATTATGAATTTTTTAATTTACTTTTCTGTTTACTTCTATTATCTTTTTCTTTCTCATTCTTGTAACTTTGTTACTATATATCTGTATTGTTCTTTCATTCTTTCTTACATTCTCAGCCTACGAGAGAGCTTATCGATCAATCCAATAATTTCATCTCTCTCTTTGGCTCTTTTTCTCTCTCGAACTCCCCTCATTCTACACATTAATACAATCTACACATTTAAAAAATAAATATAAATGCATATATATATGAAATAGTGTAAAGGTTAGAACCCAATAAAATTTTATCAACAATAGGCATATGAAAATATTTTCAAAAGAAAAAAAATATTTACAAAATTATGTAAGACTAATAAAAATAAAAATTATTCCATGTGAGTAATATATTGGTCACAAACAGTGGCATGTCAGTCAGCTTTTAATATTGCTTAATACTAAAATAGAAAGAGAAATTAATAATGAGAGAGAAAGAGAATCATAGGAACTCAGAAGTCAAAACAAAATATATATAGTATACATAAAGTTATGCCTGGTAATTATCGTCTTAAATACATATTACAATTGCACATACTTGTTTCCTCGTCTTTTTAAGGTTATTTCTTCATTTTTTGTCAGAATATAAGATAAACTTTTATTGCCACTAGTTAATTATTGTAAGAAGATAGTTTTGCACACGTGATTCTTTTTAAAATGTTTGCTTGTTCTTTATCATTTAGATTGATTAGCTTGTTTACGGAAAATTTGACAACGTTTTTCACAATATACATGAAACTGATACATTGAAAATCTAAGATCATCAAACTCGCAGCCGACGTTATATTTGCCGAAGTAATAAAAAATAAATATATCATAGATATAAGTGCAGGGCACAAATATTCTACTCTCTCGGTACAAAAACTTTCTACTTTTCAATAAAGTAATAGTACAAAATATTACAACCTATTTCATATTTAAATAATTTCACAGCTTCATGGTAATTACTTGTAAAAAGAAAAGTAATATAAAGCACAACATAAAGCTAATTAATTATAATAAAATATTATTATTATTATTATTATTATTATTATTATTATTATTATTATTATTATTATTATTTCAACAAATTATATAAATATTTGATAATTTTAAATTGTCTGACTAAAGCGTGTCTCTTTCTACTCCGTACATACTAAACTACCACCGTAGGTATTTATAAGTCAATTTTATAACAAAATATGTATTATCACTTGTGAAATAATATTTAATAATATAATAATCAATTGTTTTATATTTTCAAAATTTTTATTTAATATTCTTATTTGCAAAATGCTTAATGTTGAAAAGGGGGGAAAGTATTAAGCAATAAGGTTTAATGATATTATGATGTAATTATTTTTAAGAAAAATATATAGATATAAATTATTTGCCTATTCAATGATTTTTAATTTTTTTAACTATTTAATTATAAATAAGTTTTGTAAATGTACAATAAACAATTCTTTTATATTCAAGTATATGTACATTAAAAGAATTATCTTTTTTTATAAGATTATATATTTAATTATTTAAAAACTAATTCAAAATATTTATAATTTGAATAAATAGATTTTGATGTTGAAAATGTAATTTTTTCATTTTTAATTATTCTGTAAGTATCAGTATAATTATTTTAAAATACTTATTTAAATAAATATAAAAATATAAAATCATTAATAATTGAAAATTAGATTATAACAATTAAGTTAAGTACTACTTCCATTTTGATAAATTTGATTGTTATTAATTTGTTAATCTTTGGTTAAGATCGTTTTCAATTAATATTTAAAAATGTTTTGTAATTATATAAAATCTGCTTAAATAATATAGTATTTTTACAAAATCTTTTAATATTTTATTTAAAATAGTAATTGTTATTTTTAATTTATAAAGTTTGTATCATAAAAATTAAATATTTGATAATAAGTACTAATCATTTAACTAAGCAATAATTGTATTAAAAAATCATTACTAATTTCACTTTTTTTTTAAATTTAAATTTTTCTTAGATACAAATATTAATTAGGATCAATTACTAAATCCCTGATATCAAAATTTTATTTTTATTTTTTTTATATGTTTGAAAAAGTTCTATTGATAAATTTAACTGAGTATCCTAATCAAAAGACATTATTATAAAAACATTTTTTTATTACAAAGTTGTTATGATTTTAATTTCAGTATTTTTTAATTTTTAAATAATATTATGGATTTATTATTAAATTATTTAATTCTTAATTATTTTAATTATTTTTATTTTGAATATTTATTATACTACCCAACAGTTAAGTATCATGTAATGTTCAATTCTAAATAGTTATAACATTTTTTTAAATTTAATTCATAATATTTAAATTTTGAAAAATATCTGAGATATATTTTTATTATTATATATTTAATAATATAATTAAAATTTTTATAATTTGGTTTTATAGTTATTACAATTATAACAATGAATATTTAAAAAATATTAACACTAACATATAATACTATGAATTATTAAATAATTGCTTTTTATTTTTAATTAATTTTGCAAATATTTGTAATTTTGTAAATTATTTAGCAAATTAAATAACTTTATAATTATTATTTGAGATTTACTTATTTAGTCACAGTGAAATTGTCGATTATATATAAGAACATACTCATTATTCATTAAATATAAATTTTTGGTTAGGATTCTCAGTTTTAATATCAATTTCTAATTTAACTTATAAATTAAATAATTGTGTTATAAATAGATATTCTACAAAAATACACAAAATACTATTATTCCAAATTTATAAACAAAATTCATGTATTTAGAATAATTGTACAATTTGTAACTAATATTTTAATTTCTATATATTTGGATCATATACCATTAATTAAAACTAATATTTATATAATTTTAAAAATTATTAAATAATTTAAAAAATAAATTAAATACTATCAATAATATAAAACAGTATTATTTAATTGTGTAATATACAATCTCAGTTGATATGTTATTAATAATACTTAATTAAAAAAATCTTAAAAACATCTTTTTTACAACATAAATATTCATATTAACGATATTTTTCCGTATTTTAAATCTAATATTTCTAAAAATTTTTGATTAATTGTATATACATATGATTTAAATATGAATGCAGCGACTTTTATGGAAAATACTAAAAAAAATCCAATTATCATTTAAAGTTTTGAGACAAACGCGCGCGTACTACACTACCACCGCATGTCTTAGAAGGACGACCGTTACATCATGATTGCGAAGGAGGAGGGTAAAAGTCTGCGACAAGACGAAGAAGGAGCTAGAAGAGAGGGAATAAGAAAAAGAGGCTATGGCGTGGCTTCGCCTTCGCCGTGGGTGGCCGGTTGTCAAGTACGGAGTGCGTGTGTGTGGTCTTAAGTCCCTTATACTTATTATTGGGGGATGCTGCATCGCCAACTCGGATTGAATCATTTTGCAGGATATGAAACGCTTTGTCTACCAAGGAAAAAGAAGAAGCATTTTAATAGAGGCAAGAAATTTGGAAGACCATTCAAACTCATGATTAGCAAAAGAAGGTATGTATTTTATGAACATAAATACATAATTTATTTAGCAATGAATGAATTTGTCAACCAAAAGATAAACAATAAAATTAATTAGTATGTACACAAAATTTTGTATTTATAAATTATAAATAAAGCGCTTATACCAAGATATAGGAAGTTTTTTTATATTTCTAAATAATCAAAAGATTTAAAAAAAAAATTAATAAATAATGCTTAACTTATAATATATTTTAAACATTGTTTTTTTTATAATTTAACTTTTAATATCCTTTTGTATTCTTTCTAATTATTGAAAACATTAAATTCTAATATTAGCAGTACAAAAATTTCTTTTAAAATAGTCAATTCTTTTGAACTTATAATACTTTATTAAAATTAATTTTAATCATTATAAAAATAAATTATATTATTCTAGATGATACTCTTACTGTATTTGGGTATTTTTATACCTTTTGTAAGTTTAGAATTAGATCACAGTTACACAGTAAATAGTAATAATGACAATAAGACATGGAATGATTTGAGCCGTCACAGGATCAAAGATTCAAGTTATTTATTGGATAGATATCCATTAAGTGAATTGCCAACCGATTATGTTCATTGTAAAAGACCTGCAAAATGTGTGCAGATGAGTAATATAGCATGTATGGGTACAAGACTTCCATACGAAACTACAACATTAGATCTTATTCCTGAATATACAAATCAGGCTATGATAAAGGTAAAATTTTACTTGTATTTTTCTTAATTTGAAACTAGATAGTGTAATAAAATTATTATATTATGAATAATATTATGTTTAATTACTTTATTTTATTGTTGATTTATAAGAATGAATAAATAATAATGTATATAATGTTTACATTTATGTATTTAAAATTAACAAAGTAAAATTTTAATTTATATTTAAATACTTTTTAGGAAAAATTAAATGTTTTGCAAAGTTTAAAACATATTCCTAAATGTTGGGCTGTGGTTCAACCATTTTTATGTTCTCTATTCATGCCAAAATGTATTAATGATACAGTGGATCTACCCTCTCAAGAAATGTGTAAAATGGTATCTGGTCCTTGTAGAATTCTATTCAATCATACAATTTGGCCAAATTTTATTAAATGTGAAAATACTAAACTATTTCCTCGATTGTGTAAGAATGATGTTCGAGAATTAAAATTTAATACAACTTGGAAATGCCTTCATCCATTGGTGCCAACTGATAATGCTCTTTCTATTTTTGAAGGAGTTGATGGTTGTGGTATTCCATGTAGTGATCCTCTTTATACATATGATGAACAAAAACAAATTCATTCATTTATTTCTTGGGCTGCTGGTATTTGTTGTTTATTCAACCTATTTACTGTGGTAAATCAATTTTATTTATTTTAAAGAATTTAAATACCATAATTTATTTTTGATTATTTTTGATTATTTCAGGTAACATTCTTAATTGATTGGAGAAGTGCTAATAAATATCCAGCACTAGTTATATTTTATATAAACTGTTGTTTTATGGTTTCTTGTATTGGGTGGCTTGCACAATTTACACCAGGAAGTAGAGATGTAATTGTATGTAGAAAAGATGGTACCTTGAGAATGAGTGAACCAAGGTATTTATTACATACATAATTTTACTTTATACCAATATTTTTAAGTAAATATCAAAAAAAAATTTTAAATAATTCTAGTGGTGAAAATCTTTCATGTGTGGTAGTATTTGTATTGGTGTATTATTCATTAATGGCAGCAATGGTTTGGTTTGTAATTTTAACTTATACGTGGCATATGAGTTTTCAAGCACTTGGAAAAATTCAAGATAAAATTGATAAAAAAGGTGCTTATTTTCATTTACTAGCATGGTGTTTACCACTCATGTTAACGGTAACAATAATGGCATTAGGTGAAATAGATGGAAATAATATAACAGGAATATGTTTTGTGGGCTATAACAATCATGTTGTCAGAGCTTGGTTTGTACTTGGACCTGTTTTAGCTGTCTTATTAATTGGAGGATATTTTTTATTTAGAGGTAAATATTAAAATATAAAAAGCAAAACATTTATTGAATGTAAATTATTTATTATATTTTATTAACATAAGAATTTATATATAATAAAAAAATTAGATTTTAAATATTTATAAAAATAATTTGTTATAGGTTTAATAACATTAATTTGTCTTAAAATAAGCAGCCAAGAAATTATATCAGAAAGAGCAAGTTCTAAGATTCGAGAGACTATAGTAAGAATGGGATTATTTTCAGTATTTACATTTGTTGCTGTAATTGTAACATTTTATTGTCATATATATGACTTCGAACATTCTTCAGAATGGAAACAGAGCTTTAGAGATTATATGATGTAAAATATTTTTTATATATCTGAATATAAAATTATTAAAACTTAAAATCTAATTAATAATTATTTTATAGTTGCTCTATAACATCTAAATATACAGACATATCAGAATGCAAAATAAAATCTAAACCAAGTGCTGCAAAATTACAGTTACATTTATTGGCTCCTTTTTTTGCTGGTATTTTAATGTCATCTTGGGTATGGACAGGTTCAACAGTTGACACTTGGATAAGGTTCTTTCGAAGGTATTTTATACTTTATTATTCAAAGAAATCATTAACATCAAAAATAAATTTGTTATAAATGAATACATATTTTTAATGGTTATTAAAAAATTTGTAGAACTTGTAATCATGAAACTGAAGAACCAGTCAAATTAAAGAAGCATAAAGTAATAGCTCAAGCATTTGCAAAAAGAAAAATGTTCAATAATGCAGGTCGTTTATCAATTAGCTTTCATAATACTCATGAAGATCCAGTTGGACTGAATTTCGACCTTAATTCTGTAGCTTCTCAAGATTTTAGTTCAACATGGGCTGCAGCTTTACCAAAATTAGTTACACGAAGAGGTGCATTAGTTGGAGGATCAGTATCAAGCAATCGTAGAAATTCAACTGATTCTCAGTACAGTTTTAGTTTACGTAGAGTATCTGTAGAATCTAGAAGAAATTCTTGTGATTCTCAAATTGCTCTATCAATTAGTGAAATTAAAGCTGAATTAAAAACTAGTAGAGTTAACAAAAATAATAATAAAAGGAGAAAGAAACCGCCAGAAAGAACAAGAAAGAGATCTGAAGCATACAAACGAGGAAGAAGAGATTTTGAAAAATCTAGATCAGGGAAAATTATATCATCTATTAGAAGAGGTAGTACAACTTCACAAGAAAGTCAATTAGGTGTACAAATTTTATCTGCTCTATCGATTGGAACTGGTTCAAATGCTGTACCACTGCAAGTACCAAATATGAAAAGACGCGCAGGCTTGGATGAAGGAACATTAGCTCTTAAAGATGCTGAAAGATTATTACCATTTTTATTTCCAAGACAAATTGAAAGTGATGGAAATTTAAGCAGTGAAGAAAAAGAGAATGATATAATTGGAAAAGAAATTGAAAATGAAGAGAAACATATTCAAGACAGCGATAATGAAAATAGTCAGATAGAAGAAGGCACAAAAATGTTAGAAGCTGTAGAGGTGTGTGATAAAAGTAAAAGTAAAAAAAGTAGCAAAAATTCAAAAAGTTTTATTCATAATAGTGATAAAATAATTAGTGCAGAATGTCAAACTAAATATTTAATTGAAAATGAGACAGTTTTAAAACAACTTCTTAAAGAGTCGAATGATATGGAAGGAAAGGATAGAAAATTAGCTAAGAATAATATAGAGTCTGGTTTATCGTCTTATTGTCCAGATTTTTCAAGATTAATGCAGAATGATGGTCAGTCCAATGCTAGGGAAATCGCTACTCAAACTCTTCCACTTGAAATGTTGGAAATGGAAGCATTAAAACAAAGCATTGATGAAATAATCAATAGTCGTAATTGTAGTTCTAAAAAAAAATAAAAAATTTTAACTTTTTCAAATAAATATTTTATTAATTTTAATTATACCTATTGAAATAAACATATTAATAACCTATGTAATACTCTGATGCAATAATTTTATAAATTTTTTATGTCTAAAGAAATAATTAAACCATTTTGAATTTAGAAATATTTAAATGTAGTTAAAATTTGCAAATAAATCAGCCAATCCAGCTTGCAAAAGTGTAAATTATATATGCAAAAAAGTATTAACATATTCAAGTTTATTTTTAAATTTAAACAGGCATCATTGAAATAAATATAAGTTTTAAATAATCAATAGATCAATAAGTTGTAATTTAATCAAAAATATTTTTTTAAATAAAAGCTTTAATATTTATGAAAAAATTTATTTTAAGTCTGATCTAATATATAAATTATATATATTATCGGCGATGAATAATCTAGTAATAATCTAATAATCTTTCATAGACTATTTTTTTTAAAAAGAAAGTATTCTATTATTATACAGACCTTCAGTTTCATTAGATTAGCTGTTCCTCGCATGATAAAAGGAATATTGAGAACTGAATAAATTTACATTATAATAAAATGATATTTATATTCATCTTATTCGCTGTTTTATCTATTACACAAAAAAATCCTAGGTATATTTTTAATAATAATCTAAGTACGTGCTATAATAATGACCTTAAAATAAAAAGTATATATATAATTTAAATGTAAAAACGTTTATAAAAATACATAGTAAAATTTGAATAAAGTGAACAAACACTTTGTAATCAATCTGCTGATTTGTCTAATGATTTCTTTAAGACATTATAATTGGATAATGACAAAATATCTTTTTCGTGTGATATAACATTACTTTAATTAATTATTTAGATAAAAAAGAATTAGAATACAATAACTTAACCGTGTGATATAACTTCAATCTTAAAACAGATCAAGAGCCTGTATACACCCCCACATCATGTAAAGAATAATAACACTTTATAAGAATTAAACTGAAAAACTGTTATTTATTACAACAAGAAATGCATTTATGTTTCATATTATCTACATAAATTAATCTATTATTTTTAATTTCCATATTTTTAATAATTCTTTAAAGCTCTTTTTATGTTTTTTTTACATGTACACAATTCACTTCACTTTAGATCAATCAATACACAAAAAGTTACAATCTTTACTCTTATTTCTTGTCATTATATTAAAAAAAAATATTTTGGTTAGAATTTTAAAGGCATTATAAGAATATAGTAAAACGTAATATATAAACTCACATGTAGTGAATTTAAGTAAATTTATTGTCTAGGTCCAGACAGCAAATATTGTATAAAAAATCATAATTTTTTATGACGGGACTTAATGAATCGGATATTTTCTTAGATATTGTTTAAAAAACTTAACAAATGGAAAACTTTTCATTTTGTCAGAGGAATGAAAACATATGAACTATTAGTTTCACTCTACTTTTTTTATGCTCGCGTGGTTAAGATCATACCTTTAATAAACGATTAGTTTGTTTTTAATTTAATATAAATATTTGAGTACTTTAAACTGTTATTAAATAAGAAGTCTTGTTATAATAAAGACTATATTCATCTTTTATTAAAAAGCTAGATTATATTTAAAACATTTATAGTTTATATAAGTGTAAACATTCTATTTCAATTTAAAACACAAGTTTTTATTATATAGTTTACAAATGGTCAATCATTATTAATTTTTAAGACACTGTATAGAATTATAAATAAAACAAAATTTCAAAATTTAAATAATATTAATATTTACTCTCATATTAGTGACAAAGGAAGTATAATTTTTATACATTTTGTTTATCGTATACAATAGTGTCCTAACAATACTATTATACACACTATAATCTTAATACTGTAAAACTATATTGAGAGACAAGGTGTTACTTGTTAATTTATTGGAAATTGGCACTATCTTTAAGTTAAATCAGGTAATTCATATATCAAGATATATATTTGATACAATTTATAAAGATGCTTTTTATCTCCTTCTATAATTGTGGTAGGAAATTACAGATACTCTTCAAGAGATATCAATGAATATTTGTTGTTACATCTCTATTTTATCTTCCAATTGCCAAAATAGTTACTATCTACTTAAAAATTCTGAATCATCATTTAAAACCTTGAAGAGGATTGTATTCGGAAGTTTCTCATCTGACACAACTTTGATATAAGAGTTTATATTGTCTTACATTGACGATTGGAAACATTTCTTTCTGCTCTTGTTTTGTTATGCATTAGTTGTTACAGAGAAATAGTATTCATCAAAGTTCAGTTAATTTTTTAAAAATTTGCTACTCGATAAATTTTCTTGCTGTTTCTATTTTCTATAATTAAAATCTATATCTAAAAGTTTTGATTATATGTGCAATCCATAAACGTTAAAAATATTTTAAATATCCAATCAAACAATCTTTTAACACCTTCTTATAAAAAATATCTTTTGTAATTCTGGTATTTTTATTTAAAAAAATATTAACTTTAATTTGGTGTCAAACATAAAATTATAACTACATTACTTCATTAAATATGTAGTCTCAAGTTTTCTTACATTCCTTGATTTATTTAATATTAGTTTTACATCCAAATGTTGTTTATTTTTACTATTATATAAATGCAATCTTTCTTACTATTATTTAGTATGCACTCTATATTTACTTAGCTTTAAAGTTTATATTTAATTTTGTATTATCATTTTGACATTATTGATTCATAGAGTGAAATTCTTGGTTTTATGCAACATTTCTCAATTATTTAATGGATATCTTCACTACTATAGTATATTAAAGTCTTTAATGAATATTTTATTACAAAACAACGTTTTGAAAAGGAATATATAGTCTTAATAGAAATTATTATTTTTTATATATGGATCAGATTTCATTTTGATGAAAATTAAGACATAAATAAGATTTATTCATAAAATAAAATGAAGCTCTCATTAATAACTCTAAAATCGAAAGGTAGTACTTTGATTCTAAAATAAAGTATGAATATGTATGGCATTCCTGGATTATATTGACAGTAAGTATCGAATTTCATAATTCATATTTCATAATTTCATAATTCTATCATAGTATTTTTATTTTTAATAAATTAGATGAATTAGATTGTCTTGAATTGTACCATACTTTTAAAACAAACCATCCAATACTGGACATAATTTGTTTCTTTGATTAAATTGAAAACATTCGTCGATAGAGTTGTAGTAAAAAATTTTGGACTATCTCTAAATCTATCTCATGCGACGCTCACTAAACTGAATCTTTTTTTTCTTATCAGATTGTTCACGCAGCCCCTGAGCCTGGCTTATACGATTTTATTTTAGATACACATTTTAAAGTCTCTTAGCAAAAATTTGCTTAATGCTTGCATCCCATATTGACAAGAGAGAAAATTCCTTTCACTTTTCCAAGTTCCAAGAAATAAGTTGTTTCTTTATTTTCTCATGAGTTAATTAACGAAATGTTTCATTATGAGCACTTCTTCCTTTCTTTCTTATGCTTCCGTGTAGATGGAGTAATTATTGTCAAATCAAGTGAAACTTTACATGACCTAAATTCCAAGAAGGCAGGAAAACACAAAAAAGAATTAACATAGTTTGCACCATATTTACACATTGATACTAAAAAATACTTTAAATGAGAGCTGATCATACCCCCAAAAATAAGTAAAAAGGTAACTTATGAAGCGATGGATACTAATAGAATAGCAAATGAAATAACAAATCTATTAAAAATATTGACGACTCGAGGCATATTGAAAGATTTATAACCGGTGTAAAATGGAGCGAAAACATTGTAAATACAAAAAAGGAAGAAGGAAAATGGTTAAAGCGTCATACGTAAAAAGCATTGCAATATTACAAATAAATAAAGCATATATAATATATATTATATAATTATTTTAAATAACTAAGTATTAATAGATATATTAATAGATATATACGTAATTCAAATTGCGAGTATATTGATTGGTTAAGTATCTACGGGAAGCGCTGTTGATCAGTATCTCAGAGCAATTGAAAGTTTTCGTGGGATAATTAAACGTAGACAACATCATTCTATTATTGACTTAGACCTGGAAGATGTTCAATATTCTAGATAATAAGATAATTTACTTAAAAGTTATATAGTTTATTTGTTGTTGGATTATCAATTATTTTAATATAAATAATGAACTCGTATCTAAAGCACGAACGTCGTACAGAAATATCGTCAGTAAGCGTGCGAAAACCTTACTGTTTGTACAATTATTATAATGTAAATATCTAACTTTTATTAAAATTTATTAATTATTAACGATTGAAAAACTAAATAATAAATTACTTATGATTAACTCCTTAAGTTAAAATAAATAAACTACATGTAATATGGGAAGATGTCGCCAGTAGCAGCAACTTAAAATAGAGCATATCTTGATTATGTCGATTTATCTAATTTTAATTTAGAAATTGGAAGTTTAATGTGTAGTCATTGAAAATATAGTAAATCAAATAAGAACTCAACGATACATGACATATCATTTATTTTTTATTTTATTATAATCAGATGTCATTATTGTAATCTTATTTTCTCAGAAAGAATTGACTGTAACAGCTGTTAGCAATATGTTAAATTTGTTTATGTTTTAAATGACGCTAAGATTCCAAAAAATTTTATTGATTATCGATAGGGAATCTTATGTAATTTTTTTTTGTGTATAAACACAAACCTTGATTTATTCGACGTATCGATTAAATACAAAATTTATAAAGGATGACAATGGGCGATGAGACTCCAGTTATATCACTAGTTCTTCCAGTCATATTACGTCCTATTTTAGCAAAAGTAAGTTGGTTTTTAGATTTTTACATGCAACTTTGATAAATATCAAAAATAGTCAGCATTTAAATTAATTGCAAGAAAAATAAAAGATTTTTTATCACGAAGATTTATAAATTTTTTATAATTTTTACAGTATAAATTTATTATATTATTTAATGTATAATATAGTGATATATTGTATAGATAGTTATCATATTATAAATATTTAATTCAAATTAATTTTAAATAATTATAAATTAAAAATTTTTGTATTTTTTATATACAATTATTTAGAAAATAATGATAAAAATTAATGTTTAATAATCATAGCATTTTTAATAATCAGTTTTATACAAATAAATAAAAGGGAGAAAGTATATAACATATTTCTTTATATATGATTTTAATTTTACAGTTAGAAAGACAAAATGTATTAGCTGTTCAAACACTACGCAAAGCATTATCTAATGCAGAACTTGATCATCCAGGTATTACCTATGATTTAGTATTAGGACTTGTCCATAGAGCAGATCTCAACTTAGATATGAATGAAAGTATACTTCGTTTACAGGGTGTAGTTTCTGATTGTGATGGTACATACTTTACATAAATCTTTAATTAATTAAAAATATATTGCATGCTGTGTATACTTCTTCAAATTATGTTTAATGATTATAGTTGTTGAGTATCATTCTGGATGTTCAGAAAATGCATTTCCAGAACTAAATAGGAAATCTACTTCATTGAAAAGGATATTAAGCAGAATTCCAGATGAAATTACTGATCGAAAAACATTTCTTGAAACAATCAAGTAAAATAATTTATATTACATTAATCTTCTAAATTAATTACTTAGAACTTATAAGTATTTGATACATGATTAAAATAATAATGTATATTCAGAGAAATTGCCAGTGCTATTAAGAAATTATTAGATGCTGTTAATGAAGTGACAGGATACATACCAGAATCAGCAGGAAAGCAGGCTCTGGATCAACGCAAAAGAGAATTTGTAAAATACAGTAAGCGATTTAGTAATACTCTAAAAGAGTATTTTAAAGAAGGACAGTAGGTTTTAATTATATTAATTACTTTTTTATATATATTGTAAATATTCTATTAATTTTTTTTATCTTTTTAGAGCTAATGCAGTATTTGTAAGTGCTTTATATTTAATTCTTCAAACAAATATGATTATGCTCACTGTAGAGGATAAATATGAATAAAGTATTTCAATAATTACAATGTAAATTAGATGTACAATTTTATTAACAAATGAGATTTTTTATACAGAATTATGTTCAACGAAATTCATAGAATTGAATTTTTCTTTATAATTTGTAAAAAACATTTTGTATTATAAGAAAAGAATATATATATATATATATATATATATATATATAAATGAAATCTGTACAGTTTTTGTTTAATAAGAAGGAATAAAAATTATTTTATTTATAACAAACTTATAAATATATTGTGTTTCATTATTTAAAAAATGTTATAATTTAGCTATCTACACTCTTCATGTTACTAATGGCAGGTATTAGTAACTCAAGAAAAATCATTGAATGATGATGAGCACTTATTTATGCTCTTTTACTGTCAGCAAATACTCTAACTATACTTCCAACTCCACTGACATTATATAATTTTTCATGCCATACTAATAAATGTCCGCTACTACCTTCATTTGGTATTTCAAAACCTCGGTAGATATATTTCATTAAAATATCCATTAAATGATGATCTAACTGAGCTATGCAATCATCCATTTGGTTAGTTTTTATATTAAGCAACACTTTCTGAATCAAATTTCGTGCATTTTCCTGCAATACATATATATGTCTGTGTATGTGTATGGTATATAAACATAAACAAATAAATTTCATCATTTGTAGTAATTTTAACATATTAATATCCTTAATAAGTATTACAATAAAAATTAAATATTTATAAACATTATTGTTTTCTAAAAAAAAAAATGTTTTACATTGTTTATGAATATAAGTTAAAAATTTTCGTTTTCTATATTTACTTAATTTTACAGTGTAATTTTAAAAAATGATAATTTTATTACAATATTATAAATATATACATGACTCATCAAATGATAATATAATCTAGTGATTAATGTTGTATGAAGTTACCTTAACCTGCTGATTTTTGCAATCTAGTGGTGCTGATTTTAATACAGAAATTAATGCCTCAGATTGTTTGCCCTTATAAAATAGTTAAAGAAAATTAAAAAAAAGATTTTTGTAAATAAAGAAATAAGTTTGAACAAATAATAACAAAAGGATATTGGTTAAGTAGTGACAAAATTTCGTTTTCATCCGATCCAGTTGGTCCCGTCGTACCACCGTCAGGATCATCCTCCTTAAAATTATTATCGCTATAAAGGTCAACGTTGATATTACGGAAAGCTGTGGATGACGAATGCTTATCTTCGGACTTTGACATTTTGGTTTACTAAAATTTAATGATTTCGTATTTTAATCACACCTCGGTACATAAGACGACACACGTAATGAGAAGTAATATCGACACAACACATTTACAAATAAATATATGATTTTAGAATATAGAAACGAATTATTAAATTGGTAAATCATTAAAGTGGTAAATTTAAATTGTTGAAGTAATTTAAAAAGTTATAAAACTTGATATTCAGATTGTTTACAAAATATTAATTATTATATAAAATATAATAAAACAAAAAATTAATTGAAAAGTTTTAAATTAATATTTTTTAAATTATAAATAGAATTAATGTTAACAAATTTTTTAATGTGAAAAATGATGAATCATTACAAAATTAAAGCACGTTATTATTTTATATAAATAATAATAAATATTGTTTAAAATTAAATTTTACTCTTTTAATAATTAAACAAATAAAATACTTAATTCAACTTATTTTACGCATTATTAAAGATGTACTATGATATTATAATAATAAAAAAATTTTAAACGTGTAGAATAAAATAATTTAATATTTTTTCGTTTTACATATATTTTTAATTTAATTATAAGAAAAATAAGTACAATTTTAACTTAATAAGAAATTAATTAAGTTAAAATCATGTTTTCAGTTTAATTTTTCATTTGTTTTTATTAATTATAAACTACTACAACAATAGTATGAACTATTGATATAATTTTATACATTTTAATATAATTACAATTTTTAATAAAATCATTGTTTAAGTTTACGCATTACAGGTTAAATTATAAAGATAGCGTTTATTAGAGCACAAAATTATTCAAAAATTTTAATAAGATAATTAATATAAAAAAAAGAATATTTATTGTTTTATTTTTGTTTTTACTTTACACATAATTTTTCACTAAAATAATGTTTTAAGTAAGCTTGATATTTTCTGAAGGGTACCTATAACACCAAACACTTGGAGATTCACATTTAGTTAGTATAGATATTAAATAGTATAGATATTTAATCAAATATATAAAACATAATTTTTCTTGGTTAAGAAAATCAAACAAAAAATGATTGATTGTTTATGTAAAATCCAATTAAATGCAATAAAGCAATTTAAGTCAAAAACCTCTTCAATGTTGATACTATATTAAAGTTATGCATTTATGAGCAATATAAATACTTTTTGAATTAAATAAAACTTTTTAGCTAATAATATTTAGAAGTATTACAATATTCAAGAGTATAGCATTTATATAGCTAAAAAGAAGATGTAATATTTTTCAACTTTTTTTTTTAATTATCTATTTAAAAGTAAAAGATTTAGATAGAAAATTACAAATTTTGTAATAATTATCCACAAATAAAGCTGTTTTATTGATTAATATAACATACAATTTATAAACAATAATGCAAAATTTATAACATTATTTTTGAATTCATTATGTTTAACACTTATTAATAAATATATAAATATATAAATATATATTTTAAGCCAGTTAAAGTAGAATATAAAGAAGTAATATTTTGTCAGTCATTTGTAAATTATGAAAGGAAAATTAAAATTAAATACTATACTTTCATATTTTGTTTTAAAAGTATTAACTATAAAACTTTATTTGTAATAATAGTAATAACAAATTTTATTAGTAGCAAGTAACAAAGTTTATTTATAAAAACAGGACTAAAATAGATATTTTTTATAAATATACAGTATTAAAAGATTGCTTACAAATAAATACATTATTATATAAATACTTTGTATTATAAGATTTATTTGAAATATTACAAATATTCCTTTTACAATAAATAGAAATTTAGAATATTACAAAAATGTTCTTATTAAAAAAGAAAACTTTTTTTTATTTTTTTTCTGGCAAAAATATATGAGTGTTAGCGATGGAATTATAGAAGTATAGACTTCTAGAAAATGTAATTTTATTGTAAATAAAGGAATTTTGGTGTGATTAATAGCCTGCGGATATATATATATATATATATAGAGAGAGAGAAATACTAGTAAGAATTAAACCTCTAAATTAAGTAGATATATATACTGTGGTCTATATATATAATATATTCTACAGATAGAACTTGTGTGTTTCATACTAAGTGTATTAATATTTTTACTGATTAATTCAATACATTGAAAAACATAATTTTATTTATTAATTTGAAGCCATATTACCATTGAAACTATCATTACAAGATATGTGTATATATATTTTCAACATAATCTATAATCAAGAGGAATATATTACTTTGCATATTCAAGTAGTCATAATGCAGGCCAAGCTATAATTTATAAGTAACTTAGTATTACAATGCTTGATAACACAATAGCATAGATACATAAAAGGAATATAAAATAATATAAACTATTAAGTGATTTCTTATTTTACAAAATAAAATTAATATAAGTAATAATATTACCTAGTATTTAAAAAACATTAGAAAAAGTTTTAAAGAGAATGATGCT
The DNA here is from genome assembly GCA_018907195.1 of Dolichoris vasculosae. Lineage (NCBI taxonomy): Eukaryota > Metazoa > Arthropoda > Insecta > Hymenoptera > Agaonidae > Dolichoris > Dolichoris vasculosae. The sequence continues at coordinate 1,050,579 of JACCHY010000037.1, read as the reverse complement.
TTTTATTTGTTTTAGATTTAAACTAATTGCTTGTGATTTAATTTTTTACTTAATTAATAAAACCTTTTGTATTACATTTTAGAATAACACAAATTTATTGATATTTAATTTTTTTTTAAATATTAGGTACAGTGTAAGTAAAAATTCTTCTATAATGTTTTAAAAGTACTTTTAAAAACTTGTTCAATTTTTTAAATTAAATTTTATATAAAAAATAAGATTAGATTGATAAATTAGATATACAATATTTTTTAGATTAAATGTAATGTACGCATCATTTTCTCTTACTTTACTTTATGTGACTCTCTTGTACCTCTCAATATTTGAAAAAGCATCTTGTTCTGAGAATAGAGAATAAAAGCAGAGCAAAAGCAGATATCAAGTTCAGACCATACTAAGTTTCTATCACGAATATTACTATGTCAATACCAAGTCACTGTTTCTTTAATATATAACTTATATTAATAAATAAATTACTATTACTAAATCAAATACTAAACAACTAACTCATTTATGAGATATCAACCCTTTACATAAGTTATACTTTAATATAAAAATATAAATTAATTTATTTTGCATATTTATTATCATTCACATCAATATCGTTTCATAATATTAAAATTTCATAATATTTCGTAATATTTGATAATTCATGTAATAATAATTTTACAGAAAATGTACATGATGCAATTAAATCATACTTTATTCATTTGAAAAATTTATACACATAGTTATATTACGATATGAATAATTATTTCTTTTTTATAAAAATAATTATAAAAAAATTATTGTATTTTATTGTTGAAATTATTGTAAAATTGACTGTATCATTTATTAGTAATTCAAATATGCACAATTTATGCAAGTAAAATAAATTAATTTTCTACATTATTCGATACTGAAAGTTTTTTATACTTACGAATCTTAACCTGAATAGCTGGAGATATGTAGGCTTAAAATCACTAATTTATTGTTGTACTTATGATTAGATTTAATATTTCTTATTTACTTTATTACATTATTCAAATACAAAAAAAGGACTATAACATTTTTTTTATTTCATAATTAATTATTTAACGAAATATTATAATATTATGATAATATAGAAATTACATTTTTAATTCACAAGGAATTTTTATATTCATTTTTATATGTATATATTTTATAATTCTAGGTTAAGTATTTACCTTTTAAATTTTTAATCTTTTTTTAAACATAAAGGAAGTGGTAATCAATTTTTTAAGATTATTTGTTTAGGATATATAATTTTTTTATAATTTTTAAGATAATTATTGTTTTAGGACCCAAAAAAAATTAGTTTATTTTCTTGTTTCTTTAATAAAAAATATTAATATTTATTATTAAGAATTTCTTTTATTATAAATTCTCAAATTTTATGCAAACTTAAAGTATTTTGTCATAAAAATGATAAAAGTATATACTGTTATTTAATAATAATGTAAAATATAATTAACTTATGTTTCATAAAAATAAAAGAGATTTAAATTGAATTTTAAAATTTTAAAATTTGTATGAAAGGTGGAACCAATTAAATAATATATCAACAAAAAAAATACAAGATATTTATTATAAAAATAATTAATAAAACAATTAAATTATCAGATAGTATATTAATCTACATTTATTATAGTAAAAATTATATATATATTATATATTATTTTATCGAATCCATTAATAATAATAATTAAGATAAACCAATACATTACATTTTGTGACTTTTAAACCACAATTTATATTTTTATAATTTTATTTTTTTTTATTAAACTATAAACTATCTTATATAAATTAAAATTAAGATTTTTTTATGTATAGTAATGTATTCTCACATATATAAAATATAAAAAAGTAATTAAAATGTAAATTAAAACTTTTTTTTCTCATGTGTTTTATTTATTGCTCTTATTTACCTAATTTGTATTTATAGAATGAGATTTCATATCATTGACCTATTTTATCAATTTACTGTCTCAGAATGAAGCAGAAGTAGGATGATATTTAAAATTTCTTGTATTGGTATTAATCACTTTACTCTTTAAGCAACGTGAATAAGAATTTACGTTTTTTCATATTGACAATTTTAATATTAATTAATTATCTAGTCGAAAAGATTTTTAGTTGTTTAGAGTTTATTTAATGCAATATATATATATATATATGTTGTCACTATGTTAGATATAAGAGATTGATATTTAATTAAAAATTATTTCAATAACTAATTATTATAGAAATTCAAATATTTTATTGGGCACAGAATTTTGTAAGGTTACAATTAAGTAATTTATAGATTTATCCACATTTGTTACTGAAATAATTTTATTATCATATAATATTGGTTAGAGATTATTTTAAAACTTACATTTATGTTTCCACAGTATGTTAAAAAAGTATTAAAATAATATTTTGAATGTATATGTATAGATTTTAATTCTACAATTATATTTTTTAAAATAATACTTTAAACATTATACTACATGTGTGAAATGGTAACTATCAAAGACTTTTATGTATTGTTAGTGATAAAAATATATATATTATGAAAATATTTATATAAATATTATGGACAAACTCTTGATGTCTTTTCTTTTATTTCGTCGAGTTTTTATTTTCATACCGTAATTAACACATAAAATCGTAAAATATTATTCTCTAAATGAGAAAGAATTTAGAAAATTTAATATCATGCAAATATATAATTCTTTAATAATGCTTTCATTTAAAAATGATATTATAAATATTATGTAATATATTAAGATTTTTTGCATAATTAAAACTTATACAAAAATTGACTTTTAAAAGAATATAAAATATTTTATTAATAAATATATAATTATAATATTTAAAAGCAATACTTGTAATAACCGAGATTTTACTAATTTTTATTTTACTACTATTCACAACTATTAAATGAATTTAGTTATAATGTTCAGTATAAATAAAATAAACGTAATTGAGAATTTTAATGAATAAAAGTTTGTTGCATTATTAACAGCTAAGGTGTTAAAATATAAGGATTCAAATTTTGATATACTTTTAAAATATGTATCCAATTTTTAATTTTTATTGCAATTAATATAAATTATTTATTAAATATAAAATATTTATTAAATCATAAAAGTGGATACAATTATTTTAAATACATTATGTTAAAAAATTATAATTACAAAGAAAACATAAGAAATCTTCTACTTACTATCATCTTCCATAGATTTTGAACAAAAGATGTCAAATTTTATAATGAGATATAATTTTGAAGTGTTTAAAACAATAATATATTCTACAGAGCATAAATCATTGACACATACGAAAGAATGTTTAGAGTGAATAGCATTGAATTGCGTTCTTATGCGTAAGAGAAACAAGGATGACAACAAAGAGAAGGAAAATTTAAAGAGCAAGATTATATTACCGTAATAAAGGAAGAAAATTGGGAACAAAGCTAGCTACTTTCAGAGAAATTTCAAAGGAAACATGTATAAAAATAAATGTATAAAATTTATATTATTTATGGATTAAGAAAATATTTTTTTTACTGTTTTATTGTTATTATTTTTAACCATTTTATTGTTACTGGTATATTTATAATATTGGTTTGAACATGAATGTCTATCATTACTAAGAATTAACTAAATTTGTTTCAAATTTTATTTACTTTCTTAAATATTTAAAATATAAAGAACTAATTAAGAATAGACAGTGCATGTTTTGCATACATACTACAGTATATGTACTACAATAAAATTCTAGAATTTGAACTTTTATAAATTTTTATAACTTATTAAGAATTTATATTTATGATTGAAACATTATTTTATATTAAGATTTATAATATTAGTTACTGTCATAAAAACTGATTTATGAAAATGGTTTAATGAATTTTTGACAAAAATATAATTTTTTTAAAATAAGTAAATTATTTTTAATGAAGTTCTTTAAATATGATAAAATTAATTATCAATAATAGTGTGCTTTATAAACTTTTCTGTTACTATCACAAGAAAAGTAAATATTTAGCTTGAATTTTATTAGAGATGAAATTTACAGAAATACATTAAATACAGAAGATACAAATTTCTAGAAGGTGTTGAATATGAAGCTCGTTAATAAACTTTTTGTGGGTAAGAGAGTGGGAGAATTCTATGGGAATAAAAATTAGGGAGTGAAGGATTAAGGGATTTTAGATTAAAGTACTGACTTTGGAAATAAAAATGTTTAATGCTTTGTCTGAGTATAAAGAAGTGAAGGTAATAATTAATAGATTTCAAAGAAATAATCAGAATTAAGTTATGTTTGGTAATTCTACAGAGAAGCGGAATGTTTTATCTAGTGTATAAGAGTTAAAGAATTGGTGAAAGGTACAGAAATTGTTATATTTATTGAAAGTTGGTCATGGATGCCATATCTATGTTAAAGAGTCGTCGAAATAATGTTTATTTATTTAAACACAAGAAATACAATATATTTTATTTTATAATCATAATAAAACAATGATTTATATAACATATTGCTTATGACTAATACGTTGCTATATACAGCGAACACAGTCTTACAGGTTATATATTTTTTTAATCAATATTTTCTTTTTTTTTTTATAAAAATTTGTTATGGGAGAAAAAATTGTTTGGTAACATTTTTTTACAGTTTTATTTATATACAGAAAATGGGTAATATAAAAAAACTGTACATTTGATTTGCTTTTAAATTTTTTATATATATGTGTGTGGGTGCGGGAGAGGATATGGATATGCTATAATAAATAAGGAAACTTATGAATTGATATTTATTTACATATGAATATATTCGACTATTAAAATTTTGACCATTTTAGGGATTAATTACAAAGTCGTTTAACTTATGTGTTTTATTTTAATTTATATAAGTATCTATTAATTTTTGTGTGTTATATATCTATTTAATCAGTAGTTTTATTATTTATTTATTATTATATTTTTTTAAATCTTTATTATTATATAATTATGTTAACTACCAATATTTTTTCTTATTTTTTCAGTGTTAGTCTTTTTTATCTTTTTGTGATATATCCATTATGGTATCTCCAAAAAGGTTTTTGTCATTTCTATTCAAATTTGCTTCATATTTATTATTGTATTAAGTCTTTTTCCATTTATTTAGTAAATAATTGGTATGTTGTTTTTATCTGGTAGATATTGATTAATATCTAGAAATGTAAATATTTCCGAAGGCATAAATCCTGATTTTAAATATTTTGATAAATAAATTGGGTTTCTATATATATTCTGTTTGAAATTACACTATTATTTGTGATGTGGTATAATTCTAATGGTATAATTCCAATTTAAATTTAATATGTGACAATCAATTATTTGTAAATTTGCTTTGTTGTAGAATATTTTCTTTCGAAAATTCTTCTTTTATCCATTTGATGTGCTGTTATATTGTACCGAATGGGAAAACCATGTTAGAAATGTTCTGATAAGTCCTTGATAGCATAATACTTTTATTCTACTATTTAAATGCTTTGGATAAAATAATTTTTTGTATCACCAAAATGCTGCTTTTGCTTTTTCTAATTGAGTTTTAATATGATAATTATATTTTAATTTTGTATCTAGATGTAATCATAAATATTTGACAATTATTTTGTGAAGAATTGTCTGTTTCTTGGTATAATTTTTTTTTCTGAAACACTTATTTGGGATAAGTTATTTCAAAATAAAATAGTTTTGCATTTCTTTATATTAATTTTTAATTTCCATAAGTTATAATAATCATTTATTTTATTGAACAATTTTAGTAATTGTGAATCTAATTATTTGGTGCTTTTCCCAGAAATATAAACTATTAAATCGTCTAAAAATGATATCGATTGTTTTTGTAATGATTGGTTAAGATAAAAAAAATGATGAATAACACTATTAAATATATTAAAGAGATTCAGAAAATTTACTATGCCTTGTTGTAAACCGTTTTCTACTGTGAATTCTAAGCTTGATATGTTATTTCCTTCTATAGTAATAAATGACTTGTCCTTGATCACATTCCATATTAATTTTATTAGGTATTTAGGAAAATTTTGTTTTATTAAGTTATAAATTATGCCTTTGGTCCAAGTGGTGTCGAATGCTTTTTCTATGTCGATAGGCAAGCTGCTACTCTTTGATTATCGTTTAGTGCCTAGCATATATCCTATGTTAATTTATTTATTGCATGTATTATCGAATGTTTATATTTAAATCCGAATTGTATTTTGATATTATGTTATTTTTATTTCAGTATTTTATTATTAAAGTTCGATTCATTATTTTTTCGTATATTTATCCTGTTTGGTAGAAGGCTTATAGGATGAAAATTGGACACAGATGTATTGTTTATATTTTTTTCTGAATTGATATTACTTTTGCTTTATTCCATTTTATTGGAAAATACTTATAATTTAGTGTGTTGTTAAATATTATTGTGTAATAATATTTAATTTGTTTCGAAGTAGATTTTTATACTATATTTGGCATTTTATCAAATCCTAATAATTTTTTGTTGTTTAATTTATTGTCGCTGTCTTATTCTTCTATTTATTTATATTATTGGCTTTCATGGTTCTTCTTTTTTTCGTATATTTTTTTTTGCTTTTTTTCTTATTTCTTCTATTATTATGTCATTTGTTTCATTGGCTTCGATTTGTATATCTTCTGTATCTATGATTGCATATTTGCTATTATATAATTGTTATAATTTGCTAATATATATTGTTATTATTATAATTTTTTTTCTGTATTCATCAATTATTTCTTTTGGTTTATTTTATTCTTCATTTAAATTTTTAATTTTATTGTCATAGTAAGTTGCATTTAATTTTTCATCTTGTAATATTTCTAGTTCTAGGTTATTATTATTTATTATTTTTGTTTTTAGTATTTTGTTTTTATTTTAAATCTATTTTAATCTTACCTTGATTCTTTTTATTTGAATTGGTTGATAATTGTACGTTTTCTTTCTTGTGATAGTCTTTTATATTGCATTCCAATTGTTGTTTCTATGGCGGTTTGCGTTTCATTTTTGTTTAGTTGAATTAAATTATTATTTATCTTTATTATTTTTTTAACGCTTTATAGTAATTTTTATAACTTTGGCACTAATAATTTAGATTCTTCTTTTTATTATATATAAATTTTTGTTATTTTTATTAGGTATTATTGTAGATAAAAATTATTTATTAATACACTACTTAGTTTTTCACTTATGTTGATTTTTAATTTTATTTTAAAATTATTTTATACTGAATTAATATTCTTTATTCCTTTTAGAGGCATATAGAGATTTTGTTGCATTAACAGCATTCCGATGTTGATGGTTCAATGGTCAGTAGTCAACTGAGCTAGGAGTACTGTAGTCCACATTCCATGATGATTTCTTGTAGTTGATTTTCTTTACCCGCCTATGGTTGTCACTCTTTATCGCTATATCAGTGGTTCCTTAATGGCTCCACGTTCTTTGAATACATTCCGGTGGCAAAGAACCGATGTTGGTTAATGCATGAACGTACAGTGCACAGAGAACAAACCTGCTTAATAGCGCTAGAGCTTATAAAATCTATTTCTTATACACTAACATCTTATTAAATATATATTAGAATTTCGTATTGAGCATATATAAGCACATAGCGTATGCTTGTGCATATATACATTATAGTGGTGGTACACATTCTTAAATTTAAAATCAGGTATGCAAACTTATCCACACTTTATGTACCTGGAAGTGGAATGGACACTACCGGAGTAGTTTGTATAATATTTTATTTGTTCACGAAATTAACGAATCCAGTGCTAGTAAAATCTATGAATGCTATCAAAATTTTTATTTTCAGTTATGAATATAAAATAAATTCGTTAATCGTAGTTTTAGAATTGAAAAAAAATTAACCATATTTGATTATATCTGCAATAGCGCAGTGCAAGGAAGAAAAACGTTTTAATATAAAATTAATAATATCTATTCTTTATTTTTTATGGTATACTGTTTTATTCTGAGAGCAATTGGACTTATATTATCATTGGTTTTACAGTAGAGTTGTGAATAATTGTTGAAATATTAAGCTAGTATAAACTTATGAGCCTGGTGAAAGAATAGCCATTACTCTATTACAGAATTTTAAAAAATGGAAAGAACGTTGGTATTCCTTTATTTAAAACATGATTTTAAAAAATTAAACAATTCAAATGAATTTTTCTTCATATTATTATTCAAAATTGTGTAGCATAAGAAAATTGCAAAAAAAAGTGTGTATGTGTATATGTTCATTTATAGTTTTTTTTTTTGTTGTTAAACAATAGAGTTTTCGTTTATATATCAAATTATGCAGATTTGAAAAATTATGATATATATATATATAAAGGATGATTTTTTTTAATAAAAGTATCATTATCCGATTAAGAACATTTGTAGTTGAATATTAATTTCATAAAAATGTGATTAGATTTATAATACAATTTTCAATTATAATTTAATAAAAAGATTGAATCGATAAAAAGCTAATAAATCCTTTAAATCTCTTGAATAATGTATTTTCTGGTTTTTTATTACCTTATTACAGTATTTAGTTAATATTTTTAGGACGAGATTATGGAATTTTCTACTCTACCTCTTTAAGTCATTAATTATTTCATTCTTTCTCTATACATTATATACATGTAATTTTAAATTGTTTAAATATTGAATCCCTAATAAATTTAAATTATAGTACATGGAGTCGCATTGTATTTTTGCAAATGTATATTGCAATTATAATATAATTTTACGAATAATATGGACATTACGTTCTTCATACTATTAAATTTAAAATATTTTTATTTTCAATTTTTAATATTCTTTTTTTCATTTATCCTAGTTATTTATATTAGTTTCAATTATCCATCAATTAATTTATATTTATAATTGTTGAAATATTAATAAATCGTTAATATTAAATTAATGTATTAAATTCGTTTAAAATAAATTTTTTTATTTGATTTTTTAATAGTTTATTTAGTTATTTGAATATTATAAAAATTTTATCGTTTTAAATTGATAATAAGATTTGAACACTAAGTAATGGCTTTTCTATTCTAATAATGAGTTTTTTTTTAAACTTGTAATAATATATATTATGTAAGGTTTATTAATTTAACACGAATTGTTTCAAAGTAAAAAATAAATTAGATCACAAAATTAATTTATAAAAGCGTGTTTAAAAAAGATAAATTTTATGTAAGTAAAATTTCCTAAATATATATATCTTAAATCTAAAATAAAATACTGTTAGTTCGACTGATACTATTTCTATACTTTGCTTTATTAGTTTTAAAATAAAAGAATAATATTTTTAAAGATTTTAGATGAGCATAAAATTACTAGCTTAATTAATATGCGGACCCATTCATGCATAAAGATGCATGAGACTACTATTATATTTCTTATTTGACATTATACAAACAAATATCATCCTAATTTCGTTTTGTGTATAACTTCCTCTTTACAAAGGCATAGATATAAAGCTATATTAGCTGGCAATATTAAATATTACTACGCAGCCCATGTAATTTGGTAAATTTAATCGAAACATATATTTAGAGTTAGAAATAGAAATTAAAATAGATTATAGTATTAAATTTCGATAGTATTAAAGGTAATTAGAAATATAGATAGAAATAAAAATATAAATAAAGGTAAAGGTTTGGCGATCATTGCATTATAATAACTAAGATATCCATAGTGCATAATAAAAGCTAAATGTTTGGCACTATAAAGATGTAATTTCATCATCTTAAAGAACAAGATACCAAAATTTTATCTAGTAATGGTAAAAGGCGGGAATTCAAAGAATGAATTCAAGACGTTTTTATAATCATTTCATATTGGCTGACATCTGACAAGAACTTAGCCGTTATTTAACAATTTTTTTTAGTAATGGTATTCTCTTTTACATTTTTTCTTTTTAAATTTGTATTAAAAGCATTCTAAAAGTATTTTGGCCGATAAATGCATATATTTCATTCTATAATAAATTTTGCCAATAGTAATAAATGAATAAATTAAAATGTTTTGAATATATAATAATAATGATAATAAATTTTGTATCGAATAACATAGATGTATATATCTTAATGTAGGTATTCTTGCTTTTATAAATTAGCCTTTTATAAATCCTATAATTCTTTTTGTCATAATCATTTTATTAATATTCACAATATTTAATTTAATTTTAATATTACTCATAATTATTTTATTTTTCTGTTAATAATTATAAGAAAATACCTCTTCTGGTTCAGTAATACGTAACATTAAACATTCAATAATACGTAACGTACTTCCAATTAAAATTAATGTACGGTAGCTCAACTATAAAAATTTTGTGATAAATTTTATATTTTTTGAACTAAAATATTATGAATAACTTTTTAAATTTTATTTATATTCTAACTAGATGAATATGATAAAGTCGCTAAAATTGTATTTTAACATGCAAATTCGAAGAATAGTGTTTTCGTGAAATAACTAGTAATTTGAAACGTAACCAACTTCGTTTTTCTAAGCTACAATTATTTGATCTATTGATCCATGTGCCTTTCAATTTTGTTGTTGTTTAACGTTATTTGTAATATAGTAACTAAAATCATTATAGTAACTGTACTATAGTCATTTTTTTAAAAATACAAGACAATTTTTTGAATCGATGTAATAATTAGTTGTATCGATGTAATAATTGTTTAGTTTAAATAGTTAGATTTATTTAAAAGCTAACAACAGTCATTTGTAAAAAATATCTTTGAAAGAGTTCGAAATTTTTTAATAAAAAGATTTTAAATTTCAATTTTTATACAAAATTAAGAATACAAATACTTATTTTACATCGTATAAATCAAAGTTTTTTCAAATATTATTTTATAGAAAATAAATTTTTACCAAATTAATCATGCATTGTGCTCTTTATTTTTTTATATATCTATATGGATCCTATAGATATTCATCTTACATGGAAATTTATTTTTATTTTTTTTATTAATATAATTTTTTATTCATAGAATCGATAAATTTAAGGATACAAAATATATAAAATGAGGTGAATTTTTTTAATCGCGTATTGGACTAAATGTTAGAATATAGAAGTCAAAATTTTGTATTATAATTCCGAATGTATTAATTATTTATTATTTTATTTTTACTGATATGTATTAATAAATATATGATATATATTATTTTAAAGATAATTATATTTAATATTGTTTTATACTTGTGAGTTTTGTTTAAATTTAAATGGTGATGGAAAATTAGAAAAATTGTTTTTACAATATTAAAATAAAGTATAATTTTCTTAATATTTTAAGAATCTGAAAATGTAATTTTTAGTTTAGCATAGGTATCAAAATATAAAATTTTTCTATAGTATTAAATAGATACACACTCTGGATGTATTCATTGCACAATATAATTTAAGTAAAACTATTATTGAAAAAATATTAATTCATTGCAAATATATTTATAATATTTATAAGAAAATAACGGAAACATATAATATACATAAAATACTTTATTTATTAAAAAATCAATTCTCAGCTTTTAGTATATAATATATATTTAGTATATATATTTCTTATCATTGTTTAATCATTTAAAAACTATTTTTAATAGTAAATAAATTTATAGTATTGAAGAAGCCTTGAATAAAAAAATTAAAATATTTTGTTTGCATAATAAACTTGATTATAGATTTAATTTACTGAAAAATACATAAGAAATAACAAATTATATCGATTTTGCTTACGTTGTTTTTGTGTTTCATTTTAATTTGGATGGTCAAAAAATTCGAATATTTGATTTACTTCAATCAATTATTATATTAAAAACTTTTTAAAATATGAATTTAAGCGTTAATTATTAAGATTTTATTTGTGATATCATTTATTACAGAATTTTCAGAATAAATGGTTGTTCAACGATATACTTGGAAATCTAATATTAAATAATTAAACTACGTGTGCTCAAAAATAAATAAAGATAGATAAAATTACTGAATTAAAATTTCACAACAAATAAGATTGTCTATATAATTTGAATTTTCTGAAATTAATTGCATACTTTCACGAATTTTTTGAATATCTTTATAAATTTATTAATAATAAAGTAAATTTTATTGTAAGTTTTAACTGATTAGATTATTTTAAAGCACAATTTTATGTAATTTCACTTTGAAGTTATAAAAATATATTCTAATTATACATCGTAAGATTCACAAGAAATTAAAAATATTGTAATTTAATAAATTGAAATTATAATAACTGCATATTTCAATAGAAAGTTTTCGAAGAATCACTAAATTATTTTTCTGATTTTAGTATAAAAAAATTATATTCGAGCTCTTTATATTACTTAGAGATGTTTTTATAATTCATACCTACCTGTTCATGCATAATCGTTTACCAACTAGATCTATAGTTAGCCTTTGAATAGTAGATCTTGAATTTGTATATAAATAATTTTTTCAGTGGCTTTTGAACTATGTTATTTCAAATTTGTAAAATTTTATATATGTATACATATATCAGAATTTATCCATAGACAGTATTAATAAAACACTAAATTTTAGTGAAAATAAGACTACTTACATTACTATTTATACTTTATATTGATATCGTATTAAATTTTGAATTTTAAACATAATTTCTTTGTACAGAAATATTAAATTATAAACACCATATTTATCAGTACTTTATAAAGCTGTAGAATACTTAGATGATGCATCTTAATGTACTTCACCAAATACATATCAACTATCATTAACGGAATAAACTTATTTTTCCTTATTACTTCTTTGTTGCAGCACATAGTGTTTGATCTTAGACTGACTCCATTTTAAGCCATTTTTCTTACTTAAAAAAAACATTAAATTCTCTCATGAAGGCTCGAACTCCATTCTCTGAAATTATAGTTGAATTTTTGGAGTTAAGCGTCGACAAGAATAATTATTATACCGGGTATATGACTTCTAGCAAAATGAAAATTCTTTCTACATATAGCTCTATTTAGCTCTTCTTGTTTAATATACCAATCTTCACAAGAACTAAAGTCTAATATCTTTAGTTGATTATTGAAGGAAAAAAAGATTTTAAAGTTTGTTAATTTGTTTAAGGTACATATGTACTCAAGTTTCTAAGGAAGAAGATCATACTTATAATCAGGGCTATTTGATTTTTCTATAGCTGTCTTTCTTACTTATATACTTTACTAGTTATTATAATAAAAACGGTTTTATTATCTAGCTATTAATTCTCTCTATCCTTATTTCTTTAGCTTTTATTCATTATCTTTCATACTTGTAAGTTAATTCAGTGTATTCGATATTGGTCTATACTCTTAGTATATATTATGACTTATATCATTCAAACTAGATAAATTCATATGTTTCAATATATTCTCTCTCGATCTCTTATTTCTTTATATATATACGTCTTTCTCTCATCAAATTACTAGTGATATATAATTATCATATTATAATATAACAGAATTATTTTATGATATTTCTTGGTTCGTATCTATAAACTTGTTATTTTTATGCACCAATTAAAAATAATAATTATTTCCTTATAAGTATAAATTTGAAAATAAAATTTTAAGTAATTCAATTCAAATCGAAATGATTTATATATTATAACGATTGAAAAGAAATTCTACATAGGAAATAAAAAATTAAAATACTATCTAATTAACATTAGAAGAAATATAAATATAATTCGAAATAAGAATAAATTTTAATATTACAAATATTTAAAATATAAAAATTAACGTTATTAAATTTTTTTTTCATACTAATAAATATTTTTTTTTTATTCACTTTTTTATTAATGGTTTAATCATTATGGAAATTATTTTTTGATTATTCATCTGTTCTTATTTGTGTTATTGCTTTAGTCTCTTCTTCTACAAGAAACTTACGAATTTTAATGGATCCTATTAGCAAGTCGGAGACAAGACACCTTTTATAACTTTATAAGAAATTTAATATTCTATTTTTTAAAACCTTTTTTTATGTAAGCGTAATTATTAGATTGTAATTATTAAAAAAATCATAATACAGAATGATAAAATGACACTTAGAAAATGTTTTGTTGTAATATAAATAGAACGTAAATATAAATGAAAAACCAAAATATATGTTAACAATATAGACAAGAAATATAAAAAAATCAAAAAAATGAAAAGAATTGCAAAGAAGAAAGATGGAGTTGGAGAAAAAGAAAGTCTAGTTGGTGCCACTTGCTTCTAGAAATACAGACAGAAAGGCGAGATGAATTGTTACAGCGGCGCCAGATATCTTTTTTCCATTCCTTTATTTCGAATTTAATCATTCTGTCCTGTATTCTAGATCTACTTTTTTATTTTTCTTCCACGTATGCTCAGTTGCAGTTTCTTTTTGTCTACACTATTCTATCTGAAGCACTCTTTTTCCATTTTCAATTACCAGTTTTTCTCACAACGCTTTTTCAAAAGATTAAATATAATTTATATGTATAATTCGTTTGAAAATAGAATAGGAAAAAAATATGTTCAATATCTAATTTTACGCATAATGGATCGAGAATGTAATATTTTTCAACGTTTTTATTAATAGATTACATAATTATGAATTAAACTTTTGTTAATTTTAATTTACCTATTAATATCAGTTTAAGTAATATATTGATATATAATATATAAAAAAATATTTAGAAGATTTTTAGTAAATATTTTGAAATATAATAAATAAGTTATTTTTAAGATATACGTATATAAAAGATATTTTTATATCTTAATTATTTTATATTTTAATCAAATTTTAGTAAATTTAAATGTATATAAAGAATTGATCCATATTTAATACAATATTATAAAAATAAAAATATTAAAACAATCAATACTTTTAAAAGTAAATATAGAAAGACATTCTATTTTTATTGTATGATAGTTCATTCTGCAAAAAACGATAAACGTGATTTATTGCAAATAATTATAAAATAATAAATCATTATTTTACGATACGATAATTTAATTAAATTTGTTTAATCAATATATATGTATGTATGTATAATATTGAAGAATATAATATTTTGGCTCTTTTATGATATTTAAAAATATAATATAATCTAAAAAATAAAAATAGTATTAAATAATCATAAATTTTACACAATAAATTTTCTGTTTATTTAGAATGAATAGCTATATAGTTTTTAAAAATTAGAATGCTTCTAATATATACGATACAAATGATAGTTAAAATTATTTCTTCGAAAAAAATATATTATATATATGGGAAAAGAATACTGATGTTACATCAAAGCTACTTCAAAGCTGTACATATTTTTCGACATTAGATGAGAAATGTTTATTATACTCAACTTAATTTTATGTCATTAAATTATAATTTACATATTGGATTCTACTTATTGCATAAAAGACATTGCATGAAGGTACATTTACATACGGCATCTATATGGTGTTTATAATAACGTTTGTGCAAAAGTAATGTTTCTGTATACAAATTTAAATGTATTGCTGTGCCCATTTTTTTCTGTTCTAAATCTAAATAGTATATATATATATATATATATATTTCGAAACATAAAAGAATTTAAAAAGAGACAAATATATGTTTTTTTAATATTTTTTTATTTTATAGTTTAATAAAGAATGTTCATTTAAAAGAAAAATAATAATTTGATGTATTGTTTGGTTTTTATTCGTTATAGTTCGGCTATAACGATCGGTTCAGAAGGCGTCGGGAAAATTTATGACGTGAAAAAGACAGGAAAATAGTAATAATGCGGATTAAACATTGACACGCACGGATTGACACATGGGAACTCTGTAAACGCATGCGAGGATAGCAAAACCTGACACAAAATGACTAATGCGGGCGTTCAGTCTACGTAACAAATTTATAAAAGTAAATAAATGATTTGGAACAAATTTAAAGGTATTTTTTATTCTCAACATAAGTATTATCACAAAATAAATTTTAGTGATAAAAAAATTTAATTGCGTTAGTAAACTAAAATACAATTATATATTAATCAGTGTTAATTAGTAATCATAATCAGTAATTATGAATATGTAAAATTGGTATTAAAAATTTTGTATATGGTTTATTATAATAGATTGTTTTATTTAAATACAAATAAATAAAACATTTATATTCATATCTTTATATAACTCTTCATTTCTAAAATTTAAATATTTAATGTATATTATTTTATAATTTTTAACCATTTAATAAGTCTTGATAATTTATTTGTTTAAGAAAATAAAAAAAATTTTTATAAAAAATAAAATTTATTGTATATTTCTTTTTTCTGGAAGAAATATCGCTTCTCAGTGATACACAATAAAACCTTATTGATTTTGACTTAGAAGATAAATCAACTTTAAGTCTTTTTATCTGAATTTGGTATTTTAAATTTTCCTTGGATTACCTAGAGTTGTGTTCAAATTTTTCTTTTTCAGTATTATCACATTATTTTCTTTTTATGTATTTCACTTAAATTTCTTAATAAATATGAAAAAAATTAAAAATTTCACTGTTTTTTTTATTTCTTCTATTAATGTGTGATTTGTTTCAATATCTTCGATTTGTACATTTTCTATTTTTAAAATTGCAGAATTTTTTTTTATAGTTATATTATATTCTTGTTCGCGATTATTGTTATTATTTTTTTTTGCATTCGTCAATTATTTTTTTAATTTATTAATTTTTTCGTTAAATTTTTTAATTATATTGTCATAATAAGTTGCATTTATTTTTTCATCTTGTAATATTTCTAGTTCTAGGCTATTATTATTTATTATTTTTGTTATACACTCTTAATTTCAATAAAAATTGAATCAGTTCATGTTTCTGTAAATAGAACTGTTACATACATATTGTTTAATTATATACATGTAGTACACACAAAAAATATGAGCAAAGTAAAGGTAAAATTATATTTCAAGTTTATAAGCTTCAGTGCAGTTAGTTAAATGTTAGTCATGAAGAAAACGATTGTCATCAGCTTCTTTCATTCAATATCTTTCACAAGTAATAAATATTTCAATTTAATCTTTAGAATTATAACAAATTAAAATATGTATTTTTTAAGTATTTTCTGGTTTTATCTTTCCTTATTTATTATCTACTGTTTATGAACACTATTATAATTTTCGTTTTAACAGATAATATATATAGATAATAATCTTAGTTTTAGGATGATAATGTCAGTACTAGTGCATAAAATTAGAATATTATCTTTTAAAATGGGAAAATAACGCTTATCAACTTATGAATTTATATTTCTGGCATCTGTTTTTATTGAAGAATTAAAATGAGAAAAAAGATGAAATAAGACAAAATAAGGAACGTTGAGAACAGCATGTAAGATGTTTACGCGCGCGCGAGTGTTGAGATTCAGAAAAGTGCATTCTCTATGAATACAAGCTAATTGTGGCTAACTCATAGCCATCATCACGAAAAAGATATAATAAAAATATTACGATAAGCTCTCATCTTTCGTTCTACTATTATGCTATCCATAATTTCCGAATGTGTTAGAGAGTTATGATCGGTTTTGTCTTTACTCGCATTTTCATTACAGCTTTCTTCATCTTCATGTAGGTCTTCGTTTTTCTTTTTTGTTTTTTACTTTCAGTATCAGAAAGTCAAATTTAGAAACGCCTACAAATCATAGTTACTAGCTATCGACTATCGAATTCTGGGTATAAAGTGCTAACGACTATAAATTATATATTTTTGTAGGAAGCTAGTATTTTATATTGTAGCATATTAATTTTCAGTATATGTATTCGACAAAATTTTAACCTTACAGGAAAGTTTGCTCAAATATTTTGTTAATAACATTATATTTTATCATTTATTAAAAATTGTTATAGATAAATACTAATACAGTACTATAATTTGCTAGATTGTTTTAACAAGTTCAAAAATTAGTTTATTTTATAAAAAGATGATATATACAAAAATTATGTATTAAGAATTAATACTTAAAAACAACTGATGAATTTTTGATTCTCAATCATTTATACAGTTTTTCAATAAAATATAAATTTATCTTAAATATAAAAAAAATGATAAAGTAATGAATATTCATAAATGATCAATAAACATATTTTCAAATAAATTCTTGTATTTTTAATTC
Organism: Dolichoris vasculosae; assembly: GCA_018907195.1. NCBI lineage: Eukaryota > Metazoa > Arthropoda > Insecta > Hymenoptera > Agaonidae > Dolichoris > Dolichoris vasculosae. The sequence goes on along the minus strand of JACCHY010000037.1, from coordinate 1,032,388 downwards.
ACCTAATATGTGACTTCCCAATATGATTTAAAACATTGTATATAATGATTTCGTATTAAAATTAGTCGATTAAATAAATAGATGTATTTTAAAAGATTAGCTGAAAAATTAATTATCTCTAATAGATTTAGTTTTTTCGATTTTACTTCAACAGCCAGTCTAATAAAATTTTGTTTTATTCTATAATATTTTTATTGATAGAGATATAAAATACATGAAAAGTAATAAAATTAATAATTTTGTGATAACTTATTTTATTAATGATAAAATATTTAATATAGTCACAGAAAAAATTTACATATTAAATTATTGGTTATAAAAATTTTGAATAATTTTTTTATGTAAAAATATTGAAATAGTTTAATTAACACGAAATAAAATTTATATACAGGGTTTTAGAATCTGAATTAACAATTCAGTTTTAAATATCTTAATTAATATAAGTACCTACAGCAAAAGTTTTAAGATTTTTCATAATTTTGATGAAATTTATTATGATATATTGATTATTAAAAAATATTATATATTATAATAAGTTTCAAAGTTATATGAAATTAATTCTTACACTTTAACTTTTTAAACGATTACATTAATCATATTTTTAAATAATAATTAATAATTATTATTAAATAAATAATTATTAAAGAAAAATGTGTTAATAGGTAAGAGTTTACAATGTTTAATTTTGAAAATTTTAATATCGAATAATTTTACAATTTCGTAAGTCATGAATAAAATGAAATAAAATTTAATTTTTCCTCACTAATAGAATAGATAAGTTGTTTTATTAGATATCAAAGTTCCAAAATGAAACTTTAGAATTCTATTAGTCTTTTTTCAGAAAGATAATTCTTTTATTCTTTAGTACTTGAACGTGCCATTCAACAGTAACGATCTTGCTTGGTATCTTGACTGACTTGGCTCAATTCGACTATGAGCGTGCGGAAGAAGATAAAATTTACAGCTCATCCTGCGGCTAGATTAAAATTTTTCATTATTTCCGTCATGGTTGCGATTTTCATAAAAATTGGATCGTCGTCAGTCACATGAAAAAAATGGTGATCCAGCATCTCTGCACGGATGAACCGTTTGCGTTGCAAACTTTTATGCTCGTATGTTCCAAGCCTACTAGATCATAAATGTGATATATATATATATTTTATTAGTATTTAAGGTGTTACAAACTTGTTTAAAAAATTATTATTTTACTGTTGTATAATTTTAACTAATCTAATAAGTTGTATTTATTTTATTTATACAGTCACTTGAAATATTTTATTATTTTTAATACATTTTTTTTAAATAAAATATTTACATATAATATTTTAGTTCAATTTTTTATGAATATTTATAAAATATTTTTGAAAGTTAATATCTTCTTGATAGATATTACATTTGATTCTATAAAAATTAAGAAAAAAGAAAGCCTTAGTATGTATAATTATAATTTTAAACGTAAGATACTTCAAATATTTCAACAAATTTTATACATTTTATATTAAAATAAATTATATATAAAAATGAACTGTTTATATATCAGAAAACTTTTAATATAAAATTTGAATAATAATTGAGTATTTTCTTACATGAAAATATAATAAATAGAAGTAGATTTTTTTTTAAACGAACTAAAAAGTAGTTTTGTTAAAAACTGTATATCCATATACTATGTATGTACTATTATTATATAATTATTATACGTATTAGTATTATCTAATCTCTGTTTCTTAATAATATATAGTAATATCACAAATATATTTTTGAAGAATTTATTTAACATAACTTTCGAATATTTATTGATTAAATACGTATTTAATAACGTTTAATACTAAAATTATTTTGATACTCCTAATGTATGAAGATAACTCGATATATTATTCTCATATGTATTTCAATAAATATTTGTGAATCAAAGTCCCAAAAAGGAAAAACTATAATTAAACATTCTTCCAATAACTGTGCTTTTATTATTACAATTCTTTGGTCGATTTCATTTTTGATTTATACATGATATAAATATTATATGTGAAAAAAACTTTTATGTAGCTTATTAAAACTTTAATATTATTAAACATTGATTTTAATCTGCATATATTGATTTATAAGGTCATAAAGTAAAACATTAAATTTGCTTAAATATCTGTATGATATGGAGAATAATGTATTCTAAGCTATTAGATATTCAGCAAAAATTTGTAACGAATATTTTTAACACCTTTTTAATCAGTACATTCATGTTTTGATATTTTAAGATTTTTTCAACCGTCTCTTAAAATCATATAGTACGTGAATATCCAAGCAAAGTAACTAACCATTTTGCGTTGCAAATACAAGATCTCTCATCCATATTTTACTAATAGTGGTATAAGTGTATATATAGTTACTAATGCATATTTAACAGTTTCACAATTGTATTTTCTGAATGAATCCATTAACTTATTCTGTAAGGAACTTCAATATTATATGTATTATGCTTTTGAAATATCTTAATAGTTATTTTTAAATATCATTAAATTATTTATAATTTATTTCATTTAAATATTATTGATCCTAATTTTATTAATAAAATTAAAATAAATAGTAAATAAATAATTTTAAACCAATTTCAGTTATTACAAATAGTATATTCGATTATCTTTATAATTACTCAAAAAAAATAAAAAGAACTTATTCTATATATAAACAGCTTCTTTCTAACTTATAATAATTAGACTTCTCTCTCTGTATAAGTTTTTTCATTTCTAATTAAAATTTTTTTTAATAACTAATATATAGTGACCTTTTTATTATTATTGTAACAAGTTTAACTTAATTTAATCAAATTTTCAATATTTTCAACTTTTGTGCGATTATTATTACGTATGAGTAATTTACATGTACTTATCTTGATGTTTGGACAAGTAAATTCAACATAATTAATAAAATTGTATAAAATAAAGAAGTAAAATACATTTTTAAGCAAAGAAATAGTCATAAAATAAAACTTGTATTATCAAACATATAATTTATACGTTAATTTCAAAAGAAGTATAAAATGAATGCAATAATCTGTTAAGAAAAAAGGAATAAATCAAGAATAAAGAAAATTTATTTTAAATATATAATACTATTTGTATTATTTTTCTGATTATATTTTTTTAACTTATTAAGGTAATTAGCTATAAGAACAAATATTTTATTATTTGATTCACTAGTACAGAAGATTCTTATAAGGCATTGTGACTAAAAAAAGGAAAACTATTGTTAGACCCTCGTTAATCTTTAAGACGATCAAATAGAGCAACTATTAATAATAATTATCGCAATAACTATTCCTATGATATGAAAATAAAATTATTAGAAATAATGTTTATAGATTAAGTAACAGAATTGAGAATCACAAAATAATGGAATAATGAAAAGATATTGTAAATAAATGATTAAATAATGTTTTTTAAATTTAAATTACGATATTTAGTTATCCTAATAATTACACGATTTACTCATACAATAACAAATTATAGATTTTATTAATTAATCATGAAATATGTAAAAAGGAATTATGTGCATTAGATGTATATATTCATTCAGTTACGACAAATATTCACGTCCTGTTTGTCTCACTTACTTTTTCACTTAGAGCTGTATCTTTTGAAAAATTTTCTTTCATTCAAGTAAAAGTGAAGTGATTTTTTTAATGAAACGTGGAATTTTGATTTTTAAACCAAATTAAAGAAAAAAATTTTCATAATAAAACATATATAAACTATTTCGAAGCTTTAGAATATATATATATGAAAACTATTCGTTTAAAAATTAAGGATGTTTCAAGTAAATAAAAAATTGTTATTAAATTCTTAAGATTGCATTTTAAAGTATAAAAGTTGATTTACAGATGAAAAAAATTGTGAAGCTATAATTTTATTTTAATTTAAATATGTATTATTCTTATAAAATATATTATATATACATTTTTGTGTAAGTTATAATTTATACATAATATTTACTAAAATAATTAAAATTAGAAATAAAGTATCATATTATCATATATAGAATTAAATCATGTATAAAGAATTAAAATAAAAAAAAATATTTTTAAAAAACTTTGTTAGGCGAATACATTAAGTGAGTGTATGTTTTAATATATATTACTAGACAGAGTTAATCGACTAAAAGAAACAATGTTAAGATTCAGTTATGAATGTGTTAAACATTTGATTATTAGATACACCTGATAGTAATTAAGAAAACTTAACATCTCTTATATAATTTTCATTAGAAAATTAATTCTAAATTAATTTTTCTAAATAATGTTATTTCATCGACTATTTTCCTTGCTATCATACGCAGAACAAAATTCATATCCACGTCCCTCATCTTAAATGCTCTCAAACCGTTAGCATAATTTGCATGAAGAATACGAAGCTTTTCTTCAAATAACTTGCAAAATGTGAAGTTTCTGAGACATTTAAATATTCAGTAAACTTTTTGATTATATTTACACTCTAAAGTATTATGAAAAATTTGAGGCTAATTTCAGTATCTAATAAAATAGTTGTCAGTTAATCAAATAATTAATTTATTTTGTAATAAAATAAAAAATTTCATATAAATCGAAATTTAATTTATACAATAAATCGATTAACTACTTCAATATACTTAAATATTATTATAAAAATGATATTCATAGTCATTAAAAGTTAATTAGAAAAAATTATATAATTTTTATTTGCAATTTTTCAAATTTATAAATCAATAAAAAATATCGATTAAATAATATTATAAATAAGATTTTCTTAGATACTACAACTTACCTTTATACATGAACACTATACACAGAATAGGATATAAGAATTAAAAAAATACTTGTAATATAACGTTATATTTATTAATATTATTATTTATGAACCATAGTTTTTATCCATTTTTTCTTTTCAATTATTTTTGCATTATATAGTTTGCATTTTTATACATTTTTTCTAAATTTATAACTATAGATACGGTATGTACAAAAGCGCGGGGTTATTCGTCCACCGACTACTCTATGTTCCCAATAACGTTTGACCTTACCAATCTACTTTACGTAACATTTGTTTGTTTAGCGAATTTTTCAACATTTTATTTTTCTTATTTTGATCTTTCTCTTCTATAATAAAATGATAAAAATTAAAAAAATATTAAATATATTTTTCTCTATCTCCTTTTACTTAATTTATTTTTGAAACTTATCAATTTCAAGAATTTCTGCATATACATAAATATGTAAATTACATTAGTTTAAAAAATAAATAATTGACAAAAAAATTTATCATTTAGATAAAAATATTTTAACTTAAGTATTGGAATGTATATAATTTTTTATAATAATTATATTTTTATTATTTTCTAATCGTGATCGTTATTTAAAATAATCAAGGAAATTTTATTCAATTTATAATCATAAATATACGCAATAAAATGTTTTATAATTCTTTAAATTCTATGTATAAAATCGCATAATTATATATTATTGTTACAATTATTTCATTTATAATCTTTCTCTGCTTATTGTTTTCGTGCCTAAAACATCCAAATATATTTTTTAATAATCCTGATTATTCATGAAATTAGAAAAAAAAATCATTTCCACTTCCAATTTCTATGGTTTTATTCAGAGCAGTCCATTTACTTAAATTTATACTACTTTTAATTAAAGGAAGAATTAATTATTAATTTATATTTAAAATGAATTATTTGAAAATTGGCGCGAGTCTACAATAAAATACTTTGAGCACAGATCATAAATTATCAGTGATGTTTAAAAAGACATAATTTTTCATGCATTTACAAAGCACAACGGGATTATCCACTATCGATTCATTTCATTCTGTTTATTTTTTAAAACTTATTTGCGTCTTAATTGCGATATAAAATATAACTTTCTCATTATTTTTTGTTTTTTTTATGACTTTGCATATTCTTATTTTTATATTTTTTTCTCAAAAACGATATATTAAAAAAAATTGAAGTAAGTCTTTATCTCACAATGCTTCTTCTGTTTAATTCATGTATTTTTATTTTTGTAAAGCGATGATGACATAAATGAGTCAACCATCGATTGTCAAGATTTCTATTAAATTAAATACGAATTCAGATGACATTACGTGACAATGTGTTATCATCTCTCCACGTATTAGCTGAAAAAAAGTTATATGAAGATATGAGTATAAAACGTTCTCTAGTCGATAAGAGTTCGTGTTACCTTTGTAACGCATATCCATTGCCATTGTCGGACACTTAGCATCTGTGCGCTGAAACGGCAATAATAAGAAGAATTTATTTTGAATCTTTGAATACATGTAAGTAATGAGAATGGAATAAACGTATTAAATGATTTAATAATATCTATATCAATTTTTAAATTATAAATAAATAACGAAATTACTTTGAATTTTTTAATAGAAGCTATTTAAAAGAACCTTATTTAAAATAATCATAGGTATATGCACTTTAAAAGTTTAATAATATAAAGATTTTTAAATAAAAATTTAATTTACAAGAATTAAAATTTAAAAGTATCTCGATATGTAAATATTTTTATTAAAATATATAAGCTCAATTATTTATTTTTTATAATAACTTAAACTTAATTTAATATTATTTATAAATTTTTAATCACGTATAACGCAAAAATGTACCTTACGAAAATCTATATTTGTTCGTATAGTCCTATGGCGAAGTTCTTGTAAAGGTCTAGAATTATTCCCAAGTGGTGCCTTCGGAACGTCAATAGTACCTTGCATTAACCTTCTCAAAGCATATAACTATGAAAACAAATATTATAAATAAAATTATTAAGTTTAAAGTGATAATAATAAGTTTATTCAATAAATAAATCTAATAAAAAGTGCATAATTTAGTTTGTTAATTTTAGAAAATTAAAAGTATTCCAAAATAAATAATTATTATTTAATTATAAATATTGTGTATGTATACATATTCTTCTATGAGTCTATATATTTATTTTTGAATACGTTTTAAACAATCTTATTTTTTATGGCATACGTTTTTATTTTATCTAAAAATGTATCGAACAGAACTCTTTGATAACTTTGTAAAGTAAGCCCCATTATCTGCTGGAACCACACGGCGTAGTTCAAAATTAAATAACTGTTTTGTAAATGTACCCAAAAGATGATTCATTAGAATCAGCCTCTCTAAAATCAGACTCTCGAAAATGTTCTTATAAATTTCTACTATATCGCTAATATGAAAACACATTGAGAATACGCTAAATTTGTGAACAATAATCAAACGCACTCTCAATCCTATGTCAATTTTCTTTTCAGTTCTTTCTGCTCACTTGTATTATATTATAAGAAAATAAAATACTACTTAAAATTACACTTGAGAGAAGATTGAATATTAACTTATTGCTAATAGCTTTATTAATTTTATTCATGATTTATTATTTTCTTATATGTTACTCCATTTACAAAAGTATAATATCCTGGTTTTTTACTTGAATCAAAATTACTTATTAATCACATCCATAAAATTTTGAATAACTTCCTAAATTTTTAGGTGAAAAATATCAAATTCTTTTAGTTAAGTATTTTAAATAAAACGAACAACTTTTATAACTCACATTATGTTAATTGTGTCTTTTTTTTATATTATATTTTATATAAAACTATTTCTTTCAATTAAAAATACAATGAATAGGCAGAATATTTGATTAAAAAAAAATTATCGATAGTAATCGTCATTAATAAGTAAAATAAATAAATAAATTCATAGTGAGTGTAAATGTGAAAGGAAACTATTTCAAAAAATACTGCAGAAGTACTGCTGATAATGCTGCTGACGTTGAATGGCCTCAAACATTTATATGGTCATAATAATTTTCATAGAAAAAATGAAGAGTACTGACGGAAATATATGTAACTTCGATATATACCTAGATCAGCTGTGAAATATTCAAGAATTTTATTGTTGTTTTAATAAGAATTAAAAACCAATATTTTGTAAGTATAACTGTTGAAGGGTTTTATTGCTTACGATGAATGACTTGTCAAGTTTTACTTTCAAAGAAAATATGTTAAATTTATAACTGAAAATTTTTCTAGTTACTTATATATATATATATATACTTATATCGTATGTATATATACCTAATAAATATTTTCTAAAACTACTGTAACTTAAGAGAAAAAAAGTATATAAAATTATATTCAATTCTAAATAATTTTATTATTATTTTTAAAATACAGTATAATACATATCATAGAAATATAATAATTGAAAGCTTTTTAAATTTCTTGAATAATATTTGAATTAAATTTATAAAAAATGTAATAATTATTTTTCATTAAGTTCAAACTTGCTTTTCAAAATTCATATAGCAAATAAATTGACGGATTCACAAAATAAAAAATGAAACTAGAAATATTAATTTATATAAATTTATTTAAAATCCAGCATTAAGTTTCTAAATTTATATTCAAGTTTAATTATTATATTCGTTTTAAAAAATGTATTATTTATTTAAAAATTGGTAGTATAAAGATGGTTTTATAATTAGTAGTTTAAAATGAATAGAATGACCAAATAAAATTCAAATTTAATTTATAAATTGAATAGATATGTTAATATTAACCCTACTTACAAAAATTTTATATGAGTTTAAAAATAAGATAATTACCTCTTGTGCAGTGATGTAAATAGGTTTATTAAGAATTAGCCATACTGCTGTTTCCCAACAACCTGGATGAGTAGTACTACCCTCATAAGTCATGTACCCATTTGTATCTGGTAGAAGAGCTTTTAATGAAAGATGCCGTACTTGAGTTTTATTACCTTAATGAAAAAATTATTATTATTTTAAGTTATCCTACAACATTAAATATCCTTATGTTATTAATTCGTTATAATTAATTAATTTAAAAATTATGTTAAAAACGATAACATTTTTGTAGAAGAAAAATTATATGATATGTATTAAAAGTAAATATGATTTTAAGAAAATTGACATTATTCTTCATACCTAAAAACTTGTGATAATAAATTTATAAGTTTATTTATGAATGTTAAAATATTAATATCTCATAAAACTTCTTTAATACTATAATCTCATTAAAAAAATTTACTGTTGTATTATACTTCATTCTTTTGAGTTTTACTCTTCTTAATTAATGTTTTACAATAATTATTTAAAAAAATATTTTATTTACTATTTAGATCAGTTTATTAAAAATTGAGCAAATCTGAAAAACATATTGTAAAATAACTTAGAATATTATTTTTATATTTTTCACAAAGTTTCAAGAATATCAAAATAATAAATAATTTTTGATTTAATATTATAAGAGAATATAAATATTTTTTATGAATTTAACAATTTAAAACAAATATTTTTCATTATGCATTTAAATATAATTAATAAATTTTTTTGCTGTAATAAAATATTATAACATTAGTAAAAAAAAATTTTTTTAGAAATTTTAATAATATTAATAAAAGTAGTTATTATGTAATTGCTTAATTCTTTGTCAAAATTGATATTTTTTATTTCCAATTTATATTTTAATAATAATTTAACATTTAGTAATAATCAAGGTATTTTAATAAATAAATAAGTAAATAATAAGTAATACTAGGAGATTTTGAAAAGATAAATCATTCTTTTTGCATTAATACGATTTTTAAAAAAAGAAAAGGAAAATCAGTCTCTTGAGTTACGTAAAAGAAAAAAAGTAAATAAAAATAAAACGTTTTAAGAATTCTTTATTTAGATAATAAAATTCACACTGTTTAAAAAGCCAGCTATAAATATATATAGGTATACAACTATACCCTAGTAGTTGACACAGTATAAAGCACAGTTTTTTTAAGTTGAATTGCACACATCGAGTTCGAGTTTGCTTGAATTATTTATCGATTCTTCTGTTTTCTTCCAGCTACCTCTACTTCGGTCTATCTCTTTTATTTACAGTTATCTTTACCCTTATTTTCTCTTTTATAAGATATAAGTAACGGATCCTAGTTTATATAAATTTTGTTATGAAATGAAATTCTAAAATACTGGTTTTTTATCTGACATGTCTATTGAAAAAGTTCGTTTTTCAATAATAACTCTGATGGCATGTTAGTTTTTGTTATGAGTTGTCCACGTAAAAATCGACACGTTTTGTAAGTAAGATTAATGTTTGCAGAAGATATATAAAGAAGTAATCTTATTCTGTGTTCTTATACATATTTTTTAAAGCTTAAATTATAGGACCGATATGTACAAAAATAGTTGTTCAGTAATTAATAGCTCTGAATAAATATATGGTACCAAAACGACCTAGAAGCATAACTCCAGAAAGCGAAAATGAAGTAAATATATACTGGCAACTAAGATACTTTCGACGTACATAGTTTTTTTTATGATTTATTTGTTCATGTATGTACTAAATTAATGTGCATAAATTGATTTATCATATTCTCTATTTTTAAAGAAATCTACTTTTTCTATTGAAAAAAGTTTTAATAATAAAACTAAATAAAACTAAAATTAAAACTAAAAATTTTAGTCTTTTTATATAAGTTCAAAACATTTTTTTTTACGATTTATATGATTTATTTATTTGAATTTTGTACATATAGTACAAGCAATTCGGTTTACTTATACAAAAACTGTTAATAAAATTATTAAATAATTCTTTTTACTTTAATAATGTAATATAATAATTACAAATTAAAAAATTATAACATGGATATATATAATTTATATGTATTTATCATTTAAATATTTAATTTTTTATTGTTTATATGATATTTAAAACCATCTTCATATAGTTCAATTTAATTTTTTTTCGTTGGTGATTAATTAATTAAGATTTAATTCTATTAAAAATTTATATTAATTAAAGATCTCTTTAATTCAAATAAAAAATTTATTTATAAAAATATCTATAAATAGAATAATTACATAAAATACTTTAGTTGTAAAAAAAATCCTTACACATTGATAATATATATACTGTAGAATATAAAAGTGTGTTTTGAATTTAGAAAATTATATAGTCATTAAAATTTATTTATCATATATTACTTTTACTATTTTATACAAAATAAATTGTCTTGTAATCAAAACCTCTACAGTAATTTTGATATTAGTTTAAAGCTTCAAAACTATGGTTATATTATTAAATATTTAAAATTATTGTTACATTTTTTAATTAATTTGTATATACTATTATTAGGATAATTTTTATTATAAACTTTATTAAATAATAAATTAGTTATCTTTATATTTTTCTTATTTATAAGAAAATAACATTATATATAATTTAAATAGAAATAATTTAAAAAAATATGTATTATAAGCATATAATCATACAAAACTTACAGAATATTTTTAATATATGTAAACAACATTTTAATTAAACATATTAAAATTATAATTAACCACAAGTAAGTAGTGTTAAAAAAAAGTTATAATAAAAAGTTATTTTAGTACATTTGTTTTTAATATTTTCATAAATTTATAGTTGGTTTCTCAATGGTCATTAGTATTTTTATACAAGTATAAACATTAAACACATTTATGAACTATTTCAAAGGTTCAATAAATAATATAATTCAATGGTATCAAAAATTTGTATGAAGTATAAATATGATTTAAGTATGATTAAAGAACTATTATTTAACTACGTCTAGAATTTTATATTATTTTATATATAAAATGTAGTAGGATGGTCGATGAGTTATACAAGAGAATCAAGTACCTTTTAGGAAAATTGACTCGTCATAATGAGGAAAGTGTATCAACGATAATGTATTAATAACTTCGATAATATAATATTAAGCTCGTTTAGCAAACTTGGCAAGATGCAAGATGGTTACACATATTTTAATGGATTACTTTAATAATAAGTAGTATAAATAAACTGTTGTAACTTATAGTATTTTCCATAATTTGTTGAGCTATTTTATTTTTGAAAATTGTAATCAATATCATTGACAGAACTTTTACAATCTTTTGTCTTATGTTATGTCAAACTTTATAAAATAATTATCATAAACAGAAAAGATATTATTTATTGAAGAATAAAATTAACACAATTTTCTATAGGCCTATTTAATTAATTTATAAAAATTATGAATATAATATATAATATATACTACATAGTATATACAACATTTGTATAATATAATTCATACAATATCTAATATTCATATAATAAAAAAAGTTAATCCTTCTTCCATTATATATATATATATATATATATATATATATATATATACATATATATACATCATATATTTCTTTTTATATTATGATTTTTAGTTTAAAACTAATTGCATCAAGATTACATAATAAGTAGCATACATTACTCTATATATTATATATTATTTATAAAAAATTTTTTGATGATAACGTTAATAAAAGTTCTACTTTTCTAAGAATGTATTTATCGTAAAAAATAATTGATAACTTATTTGTAAAGTTTTTGTGAATAAATTATCCTTTTACATTATTCAATTTAATTTAAGCTTAATTTATACATTTAAAACAAATAATTTATTTTTTTTGTGCTTGGAAACATAACAGAGGATCGGTCTTCAAGAAATGTAGTTTTAATAAAGAAGGTTAAAGAAATATGAAAAATGTCTGAAGAAAAAAGAACAGTGACTGAGTATGGTTTGGAACCACGAGCTCAGATACGGCAGTGCGAGTGAAGTAATGAAAAAAGTGGACATTCTGGGCCTGGTGGACCGGTATGTACCAGATTCAGAGGATCTGTTAATTAGTGGAGAGTACTCCCGAGCCTAGTGATGAAAAAAGGTATAGTTCGTGGCATGATTTATGATTTTTTATGAATATTTTATACCGCAATGATCCTCTTAATATTTAATCCAGAGTTCATATGGAGAAGGCATGAAAGCCTTAAAGAGCACATAAGACAGTTCCAACAATATAGATATCTCGAAAAACGTAAACACTTTTCATTTACGACGGTAAACGTAGGAATATTGGATGACCAGAAAAAGATTAAGATTTGCAACATGAAAGTGCAGGGAAATATTAATAATTCTATTAAACTGACAAATCTAGTAAACTGATTTCAGTCAAATATCTCTTATACCTACAGAATTTGTAAATGTTCACAACTTTTAATTAAAAATGTTAAAATATATTGTAATAATTTGCAATATCGTTTACGATAAATTATATATTAATAAAATTTTGAAACTGTTTTTAAATTATTGGAATCATTGACAGTTTTATTGAATATAGCTTAAGTATAACATGTCATTTCATATCAAATATTTCAGTATTTTTGGCGGGATATTTTTACCATTGTTTTAAATTGTAAACTAAACAGATATAACTAATTACTAATTACTAAAAATAAGTATAACAATGAAATAATTAAATTTATATTTAATAATTATCCAATCAATAAGGAATAACTGTCACATTGTAATAATTTAAGTGTTATATTAATTTGTATGTTCATAAATAAATAAATTAACGGAGTCTTGAAAAAAATAAAATAAGACTTTGCATTTAAAGTTTTAATAATTTAAGTATTATTAAAAATTGGAAAAAGGAATTCGATATTTTCAATATTTAGAAATATTATTTTATAGAGAATAATGAAGCAGTGCAAGAGCAGATACAGGAAAATAATTTGTAGGATGCATTAATGAGCTGAGAATCTGTAGATGATTGAGTGGCAAGAAAATAAATATCACTTTACTTTTTTGTACGAATATTCATTTTTAAACTTCCTCTCTCTCTCTCTTCTTATTGTTCTTCTTTTCTTTTCCTTCACTTATAATTTCATTTTCAAGTTTATTCTTATTTACCATTTAAACTGTGTTATTAGCAAGCTGTTCTTTAGTTCCACTAAATTATTAAAATAATACAATAAAATTGTAATGATACAAAATATAAAAATTTAAACATATACTTTTCTCATGCTTATAGCAAAATTATTGTTGATGACGTGCTCAACTTTCTCTTTTATTTGATTTTTATATATTTTAATTAGTAGTAATATCAAATAAATGTTAATATATTAAGCAATATAGAAAAATATGTTTAAATTTTGTATAAATATCTCTGTTATTTTACAATTATACTTCTAGAGTATTTGCTCCACCTTAATTTATACATAAACATAGTTACCTGTTATCCTCCTTTCTCGAATAAAGAGGGTAAAATCATGTTCAACTTTGGTTGATTAATAAATGAAACGATTTCATGCCTTGGCAATAAATAAAAATATTGAGTTTCCTTAAATATATTCTAATTTAAATTTTTTACTTTTTAAAATAATAATTTTTTTTAATTTTTCTTGGGCATGAAACAATGTTATGAATTTTATTTTACTGGAATTTTACTTTACAATTTGAAATTTTAACTTAAGCATATTACTTCCAGGGATACATTTATTTTTACTTCACTATCTGCCTGCATGTCTGTCTACGTCTCTGTCTCCTTCTCTCTATTTCTTTTTTATGTAGTCACATTTTCTCTTACTCAACCCTTTTAATTTCCATAATCATTCCTTGAAAAACAAGGGATGCAAAATTTCATTTTTATATAGACATTGACTAATGCTTGATGTAGTTTATCAACTATATATACATAAATTCGTTTATTTTATTATTAAATAAATTTCGATAGAATTAATCTTTCATTTATAAATATCTAAAAATTAAATATAAATATTCTATCTCTAAAATATATTTCTATAGCAATGTAAACGCAAAAATGTATTTATATGTTAATAAATATACATTTAATTTTACATAATGTTATTAAAAATATTAAAATTTATCAATTTTTAAAAATATGTATTCGTAAATAGTATAATATTTATTATAGAAAAATATTCTTATTAATATGTAATACATGCAATATAATTAGAATGAATAAAACTACATTCATATTAATATGAATACTTTTGTTATTGTATTATTATAAAATAACTAATAGTTATTTTTATACAATCAAGTATTATAATTATACTTATTGTTTTTTCAATTTATTATTAGAGAAACTATATAATTTTTTTCTAATTTAATGGTATATAATTTTCTTGATGTAGAATATATTTCAATTATTATAACATTTACTATTTATGAATAAATGTGATTTATAAAGAATTAGAAATTTAGTTATAACATCGATTGTTTAGATATTATAGATTTATATATAATAGAATAATGTAATTAAATATAGATTAATACAAATTTATATAAACATATAAGTATATAAAAATTTATTTTAAGTATTAAATAACCCAAAATTATAATATAAAATATATGGGCATTAAAAATATTAAAAAATAATACCCAATTCTTAAGAATAATCAATAAATAATTAAAAATTTACATTATTCGTTTATTTTTAATCATTTTTAAATATTATTTTTTATATTTTGTTATATTTTTATATGTTGTTTAGTTGTTCAAATAATTATTGTTTCAAGTAAAATTAAGTACACGTAAGTTTTATTTTATTAGTGCTTAAATAACGTGATGTTAAATAATTATTTTTTATTATTTTAGATTTAAATTAAATATATGGTATATTATACATGCTCAAGAAATAGCTGATACTTAATAATGCGTACTGATTAGTCATTTTAAAAATAAATATAAATATAAAAAATTAATAAAATAATTATATTAAAAAAATAATTACTATATATTTTATTAAAAAATATATTTCTATTAACTATTTTTCTTAAATGTTTTCGCATTTACAGATTTTATTGAAATACGCGTACTGGGTGCATAATATGCATAAGATTTTGTTATTAAAAAGAGTATTGAGAATATATTTTCCATTGATATTTAAGAAGCTTGACTGATTTCATTAGAAAGTTGAGAGATTATAAAAAATATATTTGGTTTATTAGCTTCAGCTACATTTTATAGTTTTTGACACTATTTTTGTCTTTTTAGACATATTAAGATATTCCATTACGAATCCAACTATCATGAGAATATTAATTTATGTAAATTTATTTAACTGTTTGGTAAATTGGTCATTTACGATTTATTTATTCATTTATTACAACTCATTTTAAGTAGGAAATTATTATCCTATTTTTATTCGTATTAACTGCATCAGAACAAGTTAATCACATTTTTGTACTTCATGTTATTTACGTATTTCTACAAATTACCTTAAGTCCGTTTCGAATTTCTCATTTGTTACTGGGTTAATTAAATTAAAGTGAATATATTATTAAATATATGTGTTTTATTTTATAAATTAATTACGTGTTTTTATATATTATTTTATATCTTATGCTATCAAATTTTAATACATGGAAAATGTTGAGAACATTATCCATTAGATTGAGCTTTCTACTTTTTTTCTATTAACGATTTTTATCTCATCAGAATTAGATAAAATAGCGGTATGTAATAAGCCATTCATGATCATTACTATAATTGTATAATTTGAGAGTTTGTAAGGCAAGTTTATAATAATTATTATATAATTTATAGTATATTATAAATAATAAGTCATATATATATATATCCTGTTTCCTAAGAACCTAAAACGATGTACTTCAAATCAAAAGTAATACAGATGTCGTCAACTATTATTAATTGAATGAGATATTATTCATACTTCAATAATATAAGTTAAAGTACTCGAATCAAATTATGTCAAGAAGAAGGTTAGATACAAATTATTTTCTCAAATTCAAACTTTAATATATATTTTTGTTCGTTTTTCAAAGCAAATTAGCTAAGGTTATACTAGAAAATATATTTCCTGATGATAGAAATAGATGTATATACAGATTCGAACTTATATTTAAAAAATTGCTTATTCTGTATAAATTAATTCATACTTCTTATATAAAAGCAATATTGCACAAGTTAGTTTGAATATTCACGAATATAAACATTGCATATAGGAAAACGGACTGAAAATGTGAACTTTTTCATCATATATCAATGATTTAGAAATCGAACGTATCGATTGATATTATAGATTAAGATAAACGTTATAAATATTAAAGATATTAATGAATGAATATTATTATGAAGATAGATACCCATTAAAAGTAACATTTAACTATTTAAATCAAAGAAACTTAAATATATACTCGATAAAAAATTAATTTGTATTTTATATATAGTAAATTAATGATAATTATAATACATTATTATTCAAATATCTTATATTGTTAATTATTAGATGGAATGTTAAAAATAATATTGGTCAATAACAATATTTCTTTAAAGTCAATGAAAAGAAATCTCAAGAAATACTCTCTTTCCATTTTTTAGTCCAAAATAGTGTTAAAGATTTAATGAAAATACAAAAGTATTAAATACTTAAAAATACTTCACAAAGTAAATTTTACGTGTTTTATAAAAGAGTGTATAATTTTTTTTAATAATTTCATTACATATATTTTATAAGCATGTATTTATCAAAATATTATTAAACTATACCATATAATTTTTCAATGAATTCAATATTTAATATTAAATACAAAATTATATCAAAGTTTACTATAAGTAAGTTTAATAATGTACATAAAAATTTTTTATGTACTTACCTCGGAACTGTACCCTATTGAATAAACTAGTTATTATCCGAAGTTCAGGGTTAGGCGTATCACCAAGCTGAAAGATAAGTAAAAAAACAACATAATCATCTTTTTCATACTACAATTTTTCAACTCATTTTATAGCATAGACTTTATTTTTCTCAGTCATCCATTTCTCACATATTTTTTCTAATGCAAATAATAACTTACACTCTCTATTTTATCCCTATAATCTCATCTTTTCTCATTCTTTTTCTCTCTTTCACTTTTAGTCAGTCCTATTTCGCTTTCTATCGATTTGACATGAAAAACGTTATTTGATACCGCTAAGTGCATCGTATAAAGTGTAAAAGGTAGAGAGTCGTTTTGAAGTTATACACTGAATGTCATTAAAACTCCCTATAAAAGATATCCAGGCCTTGCTACACGCTCTCTCTCTCTTCGGAATCCTCGCAGTACTATCGGTATAGATGGTAATAAACGGTGAAATGAGGTGAAAACAATGGAATGAAATAAAATGAAGCCATCGCGAAAGTCGCACGGTAATTTGAAAGTTTTACCAAGATCGGATAATGAAAAACTTGTATGTTACGGTACATACTTTTCCATTTTTCTTTAGATCCTACTCTAGTTTCTTATTTTTCTACTCTATAAAAACAATAAAGAGTTCAAATTTCTTTCATTATATAAAATTGCCTCAGCTATATTACAAGTTCTAAAATTTACTTTCCTTTTTTCGACAGAAAGATATTTTTTTCAAGTATTAGTAAATAAATAATAGTAAAATTCATGTTAATTTAAATGTTTATTGAGTTTCAAATATTTCTGACCACTCTGTTTTTCTAGAACTTGACAGAGACGTTTATGTCCATTCGTTCAGAAGATTTTCGTTTATATCGTCATCGATTGTGTTAGCAATAAATCTTATATTTTTTTAATACACATTCAAGACAATAATTCATTAACATTTCGGTTTAATTGATGTTTTATATATCATTAATATACATTATTTTATATTGAAATTAAATCAAGCAAATTAAAAATTGAGTCAAATAAAAATAACAGATTCATATTAAAAAACTACACGTAGAAAGATAACTAAATACTATTTAAAGTTACTATAATTTATATTTTTTATGAAAATATAACATAATCTAAAAGCGAAAAAATAAATTTACTTTTTTGTAGCATAAAAATACTAAAATTCTAATATTGTAAATAAAATTTAAATGTAATGACTTTTCATTGAATTCGTTTATATTCAGTATACAATTTCATTCAAAGACATTTTATTAAATGAATTATAGTTGAAAATAGTATTTATATAAACAATAGTAAAATAAAAATTTATAATCAAAATTTTAAATATCACAAATTTTAAGAAAAAAATCATGATGTCTGATATTATAGTCTCTTGATCAATACCGAGAGACGTGAAGGATTAAGCGAGAGGAACGATTTTTGGGTTAGCTGAACAATGTGACTCATTCCTATAGAGCGCATCTATCAACATAAATTAAAAAATCTAATGCAAAGATCTTGATAAAAAAAAAGAAAGAACCGAGAAATAAAAACATCGTAAAGGAAAAAAGATAAGGATATCAAATGACAGATAAATAATGTGAAAAGAAGGTAAGACTTATCGTTCCTAAATTAGAGTGAACAAAAGAAAAACAAAAGCTAAACTCCGAACTAACTGTGACGTGCATGAATCTGAGTGATTCAGTAAGAAATTACGAGAAAGGACTACGTCTACTTATGCGTGGAGCTCGAGTGCAAAAGTCAGAGTATATTACAATTATTTAATAATACTATGCAAGAGCAGGAAGCATTTGTACCTATAAACTGTTATAGTATAACATGTAGATCATAAAAAATTTCAATGGAACATATTATATATATATATACATATACATATGTTACGATTTTTTGTATAATATATAATGCCGATAATATAAATGATATACAAAACATATATGAAAAAGTTTTCTTTATAATTATATGACTATTTTTATTTTTAATTATAAAAAATTTGGTATAAGAAATTATAATATATTCGAACTAAAGCACATACTTATTATGTATAAATTTCAAAATTGTATAGATACTAATCAATAAAAGCTATTTTAAAAAGAATACTTATCATCATAAAATCTTATGTTTACTTAAAAATATAAATTTCATAAAAAAAATTTATTTTTTGAGACCAAAATATTAAAAGGATCTAAATAAATAGTTTTAATAAACATGAAATATATTTAAGCAAAAAATCTTTGAAAATCTATTAAACTATTTGAATGAGAACATTTGTAAATCATACTCTGACTATATTTGTGTTGAAAATTAATTGAATTTATATAGACATAAATATGTATATACACAAATATATGTAAATATTATATGAAAATTCCTACTTATAAGCCTGATTAATACTTTTATATTTGATTTAAATATTTATTGTCTATATAAAAAAATATAAAATATATAAGATCCAGAAAATTTTCATATTTAGTACAACTGATATTTTTAATTATACTAGACGAGTTAACTTTTATGTAAAACATTAATTGAAAATTAAAACACACTTTTTAGTTTGCTTTAACTGATTTATTTATTTTTACAATTATAATAAGTAACCCGAACTCATGCATAGGTCGTTTCGGAACGTGCTTGACATTCATCACACTCATTCACAGAGTTCCAAATAACGCGTCAATGTTTCGTTCGCGTAGATAAGGTTGTAAGCTGCTACTCTTTGATTATCGTTTAGTGCCTAGCATATATCCTATGTTAATTTATCTATTGCATTTATTGTCGAATGTTTATATTTTAATCCGAATTAGTATTTTGATATTATGTTATATTTATTTCAGTATTTTATTATTAAAGTTCGATTAATTTTTTTTTCGTATATTTAACCTATGTTTGGTAGAAGGCTTATACGAGGCAAATTGGATGGTGATGTATCGTTTATATTTTTTTTCTGGATTAATATTACTTTTGCTTTTTTCCATTTTATTGGAAAATACTTATAATTTAGTGCGTTGTTAAATAGTATTGTTTAATAATGTTTGATTTGTTTGGGAGTATATTTCGATACTATATTTAGCATGGTGTCAAATCCTGATGATTTTTTGTTGTTTAATTTATTGAAAATATGATTTATCCGAGTGTAATTAATAAAGTAATCAATTTCTTTATATGGTTCTTTTAGATTGTTCACTGTATTTTCTATTGAGAAAGTAATGTATTTTTGTAATATTTTGTAATATATTATTTTTTATTTCTTCTATTAATTTATTAGTTACTTTCATAATTAATTATATTATTGAGTCTCTATCTACCAAGAGACTAGTTTTATTTATGTACTTTAGAATAATGTAATCCTAATAGATTGAGTTTGTCTTTCATATTTTTTATTACGTACTTGCTATTGTTGTCTTTATTTGTATTTGTTATATCTATTACAGCTTTTCTTAGTGTTGTCATATTATTATATGGTATTGTTAGAAGAGGAATATTCATATATTTTTTGTTTTAAAAATTGAATTAATTTCGGTGAACATTATTGTTGGATCATTTTTTGGAATTTTTTTATTTTGTTACTTCAGAAATTATTTATTGATTTTAAAAATTTTTGTTGGAGATATTTTTTTATCAGAGTAAGTAAGTATTTATAAAATTCTGATTCTTATTTTTTTATTAGCGTTATAACTTTTTCGTGTTCTGTTTATTAGTGAAAATATATCGCTTTTATCTTTTTATAATTTTTTTGTGTCTTTTTTATATAATATTCACTAGAGTTTTTTTGTTATCTATATATAATTGTCCATTGGGATAAGACAGGTATTTCGAATTGTACAATTTTGTTTTGTATATTTTGTCATGGCTATTTAGTCAATTTTTTGTAAAAGTTCCTCTTTTGGCTATTTCATTGACTCTATTTATTTATTTTTTTTGTTTTAAAATTATTTGCTTCTATTTAATAAACACAAATTCATTTAACGCATTTGTGTTTCATATTGCAATTTTGTGACATATGGCCCAAAAGTAGGCAGTTATGACATCATATACTATTTTTTTCCCAATTTATTTTGTGATAGTGTAAATATTTTATTCTTTGTAATTTATTTATGTTTCTATTTGCTGAAATTTGAACTATATAAATAAGGAATAATATATTTTTTGATGAATTATGTGTTTTAAATCGTGTTACTTTAATAAATTGAATTTCTTGTATTTACAAGTTATTTAATTCGTTTAAAATTTTTGTTTCATTGAAATTTTTATTTAAACCTTTTAATAAGTACGTTTTTTTTCCTATTTTGGAGTGAATGTATAGTAATTTATTTTTGTATTTTTCAATATTTATAAAATGTTATTAATGTCATCGATTTATTTGAGATATAATATATATTTGCTGCTGTGTATGTGTTTGATATAGTAATCGTTTATATTTGTATTAGATTTTAAAAGTTTTACCGGGTCTTTGGATTCTTGGTATTAAAAATTATCTTTATGGCTGGAGGTTTTTTTTGTTTAGTTTATCGTTTTTGCGCTCCGACGTGTTCGGAACAGAACCGTTATTCGCGTGTTCTATTTCTATTCTCGTTTTTTTCTTATTTCTTCTATTATCATATTATTTGTTTTAGTCTGTGTCTTCGATTTGTACATTTTCTGTTTCTAATATTGCATTTTTTTTTATAGTTATATATTGTTCTTGATCTTCATTATTGTTATGAATATTATTTGTTTTTTGTGTATTCGTTTATTATTTCTTTTAATTTATTAATTTCATCATTTAAATTTTTAATAATATTTACATAATAATAATTTTATTTGTTTTTTCATCCCTTGACATTACTAGATTTAGGGTATTATTATTTATTTTTTCTGTCATTAGAATTTTTTTATTTTGAATTTGTGTTAATTGAACCTTGATTCATTTTATTGGAATTTGATGATAATTGTAGAATTGCACTTTCTCTTTTTTGAAATAGTCTTTTATGTTGTGTTACACTTGTTTTTATAGTGGTTTATGTTTCATTATTATTTATTTGTAGCAACTTATTATATTTATTTTTTTTTTAGATTTTTTATAACGTTTTATTATTAACGATTTTTTTTAACATTGTTACACTAAAATTTAGATTTATGTTTATTTTATACAGAATTAAAATTCTTTATTCCTTGTGGAGGAATATAGAGACTCAGTTGTACTAACAGCGTTACGATGTTTTTGGTTCAACGATCTGTAGATGACTGAATATGTATATATAATATTTATGAAATTATTTTTATTTTTAACATAATTTAAAAAAAAGATTTTAGGAATTACTGAACCAACGGTTGAATTTCTTAGACCCGACATGTAATACAAAGAATTAAATTATAATATATTTTTCTTATGCAGAAATAAAAATATCATTTTGAATATGAATAGACATTGATCAAGCGCGACAATTTGAATCATGCAGTTTTCAACCTTTAAATAGATTAAGAGATATAGCTTACCTCAGAACGATGGCAATGCGTAAACGAAATGATCAAGCGAATACATCTTCAACACTATTTGCTGCCATAACAACACTCGTATTATTATGACGGTCTTGCGCGGCATAAGAGCAAGATGAAGAAAGAATCTTTGAACAACAGCAGCTGCTCTTGTCTGCAGTGAGTCCCTTCATTTACACCGTAAATGCCATAAGGAGGAATCATACTGATATGGATGAGCAGTAAGCAGACAGCCTGTAATACTCTCAAAGTGGAGCATACCAAACATTGAAGAAAAGAAACCATTTTCAAATACGACGTTGAACTTTAAATACTATAAATATTATACTATAAATACTGTAAATATATGATATCTATGGTAAAATTAATAAATTCTTAATAATTGTTGAGAATAGAGAACCTCAGGGAAATTGAGTCTGGCGAATGAGGTTTCGAGCAGCGACAAGATAAGGAAAAACAATCATTATAGACGCGGGTAAGATGACTCGGTCCCAGCCGAGTGACGGATGAACTCAAAACTTCAAACACGAAACAGTAGGGGGTTCGGGAAATTACGCGATATGAAAAAATAACACTTTGTCAAGTGTCGATCCCTTGGGGAGAGTAAAAAACAAAAGAAGTGAAAAATGCAGTAGAATCAGGCGGGAGCAAGGATATATATGTGTAGGTACTGGCCAGGTCACAGGTAGATTTTCTTTGGACTCGATCGACAACACCGAGTTGACGAACGCAGCACCTTATAAATATCTACCGGAAACAAGCTATTGTACGCCATAACTCGACTTATCACGCATCACATAGAAAAGCTGTTCAGAACGATTTTTAATATGTACTGTAAGCAAAATATTGTATGCGAATCACAACCTGTTGTAATACGAAACATTGTGAAAAAAGTAAATTGTAATAAAAAAAACAAGAGTGCGAGCATTTATTTTAACCCTAACAATAATTAAGAAGCCTTTATCAATAATTATAAAATCAAAATAAAAAAATATATTACAATTTTAACAATAAATCACTTTCTTGTATTGATTAAACAACAGAGTTAATTTGAAAGTTATCAATTAAAAATCAGTTATCTGTATTATAGAATACATTATAGGCACTATTTGAGTACTAAAATTTAAATAAATAATAGCTGAATATATGTTTACTATATATGTGCATACATATAATAAAATAATTATATAATAGAAAAATGATTGAAGACAAATTTTAAAGTACAGTTTTATAAAATCTTACGGTAAAAATTAATGAAAAATGAAAAATAATAGTACTAATGAAAATATAAGCAAAAAGATACATTTCTATCGAGATCAATTGTTTTACATTATAATAATATACAAAATGGTAAAATAAATTAATAAAAATATTAAAAATTAATTAATTTGAAAGAACTGTTTAAAACATATTTTAAGCCTGAGTAATACATGATAAATTAATAATAAAATAATACATTAAAAAAATAATGGATCATACAACTTCCATGGAGTAATAAATTGTTTATCTTTCTTATACAATTTAATTTTCCGTAAGAAAATTTGAAGATAATAGAAAAATATTGCAGAAATATTCATTAATGGTTACTGGTACAAGAATACTATTCTAATCTCGATTTTATTTGAATACATGAAGCAGATATCATAATATTATTGAATCAATGTCAAGATTTTTAAATTCTTAATTATCTGAACACAAGATAATTATTTTTTATTTGTTTCTCATGAAATTTATCAAAATTAGCAAATACTTTCTTGTATAGTATTAATAATGATAACAAAATTGGTTTAAAAAAAATGTTTTAGCTTAAAATCAAATTTAACAATCTTATAAATAATATATAATTGGTTTAATAAAAACACTTTGTTCACATAATTTTAGAATAATACAGCATAAGATTTGTCGCAAAAATTATAGAAATATCTTTGCAAGAATTTTTTTATATATTTATATTTAAATATCACTAAAACAAAACTATATCTTAGTTTTATTTTATCAGATCAATGGACTTCACAATCTAAAAAAAAGATGTACTGTAATAAAAGATGTTATTCCTTATTAGATGTAGATGTAATGTAAGATGTTATTCCTATTAGAAAAATATTAAAAAATATAAAATCAAATTCATTTGGTATATTAATTTGTTGATTTAAAAATAAAAATAAAATTTTCAAATATTTTATTTGTTTTAAAGTATGAGAAAATTTTTGGGTGTGCGGAAAGAATTCACAATGTCTAAATTCCAACTAATTATAGAACAAATTATAAAACAAAGTAATATGACATTTGCAATAGATTGATTATGATCTGGTAGAAAATTAATAGGTCAAAAAATTAAAGTTATTATAATATTAAAGAATAAATGTAAAGTACAATAGATATAAAATTACGTAAAATAAAATTTCTTATGATAATAAGAAAATGAATTTTTTGCATTCAGAATCTTAAATATATCTAAATAAATAATTTTAATGAACATAAAATATATTTAAGCAAAATATCATTAGAAATTTATTAAACTTTTTGAATAAGAATATTTGTAAATTACACTCTTAATTGTATTTATACATACAAATGCGCGCGCACCCCCCCCACAAGTTCACCCCCCCCCCCACACGTACGCATTATATGAAAATTCCTAATTATAACCCTGATTAATTCTCTTTTATTTGAATCAAATATTTATTATCTATGTATGCTAAAATATATATAGTTATATATGTGTGTGCGTATGTACATAGAAGTGTAACTAGCTCTTACATAAGATATAAAATTAGTATATTGATCGATCAAAAAGAAACTACTTTACTCAAATATATTTACTTTTTATATAAATAATTATTATACAAATATTTTATATATTATTTCAAGTAGTTTTACGAATACTCATGTTTTAAACTAATCTGTATTTATATTATTAATAAGAAAAAAAATCAAAATTATATAATAATAATGTTATATAAAAGTCTAATTTTTAATAAAAATCAAAAAAAATAATTAAAACATTTAAATTTTTTACACTATGATTATTAGTAATTAGTGATAATATATTACTAATAGTAATAATTCTTGTAATATTATGATGATAAATATTATAGTAAACTAAAATTTCTTATATTAGATAAGTTTATTGAAACTAAGTAAAGACATAAATTTTAATTTTATATCTTATGCTCAAATTTATTTTAAAAATTTTCCTAAAATAGGTTTGAATAGTAAAAGTTTATTAAATTAAAAATATTACATATTTTGAAATATATAATTAAAATCTTTTTATTTTTATAGTATGATAATTGTTTTTTCTGAAACTAAACGTATTTTCTTGTTCCTAAGAGGATAATTTCGAAAAATTTGCAGTCGACCATTGTTGAAATATGAAATGAATATATTTAGAATGAAGTGTATATTAAAAAGTAAGTTTTTCACTTTACTGAAATACATATGTATATATATATATATATATCAATGCGATTCTTGAATGAACTTATTTTTAAAAATAGTAATATGAGCTCTTGATATTCAAATTCTAAATTGATCTTGTTCATCAAGACTGCAGAAAGCTTGCCTGCTGATGATTACAAAACGAAAACGAGTTGTTAAGTCGTCGAGAAAACTATGAAAGTTCTGCAAAAAGAAAGTCGGAGTCACCACAGCAATTGCACGTGCTGATTGCAGGAGGATTGTTGTATTTTTAAGATTTCGATGTATATAGGCAATATATAATAAGTGGTTCAATACTGAGAGCATACGTTTCCTGGTTACAGTGTACCGGTTTTTGATACAAGAAATTGAAAAGTCAGAAATATGATTAATGATGCAAAAATAAAATTATATATACACAATTTTTACAAAGTCAGGAGTATTTCAGCTTCGTCAATGAGTTCTGTAAAAATTTTGAATATTCTTACTTAAGTTTTCATTATAGTTTCAAATACACTAAAATATATGAATTATTTTTATTATTACATTCAAAATTTGGGAGATTGAAAGTGTTTTCAATCATACACATGAGAATGAAATGCATAACATAAAATAGATATATTATACATATGTAAAATGGAACATCTATATAATATCCACATTAATCGATAGAGAAATGAACTATAAAAGATAACTC
The DNA here is from genome assembly GCA_018907195.1 of Dolichoris vasculosae. NCBI lineage: Eukaryota > Metazoa > Arthropoda > Insecta > Hymenoptera > Agaonidae > Dolichoris > Dolichoris vasculosae. The sequence goes on along the minus strand of JACCHY010000037.1, from coordinate 1,005,214 downwards.
TTGTATTTATGTTATTAAATTTAAATTATGTAAAAATTACAAATCAATTATTGAATACGAAAAAGATAATTAATTAAATGAATAATCTATTTAAATTAATGTATTATATGAAATTGTATGCTTTTAAAATGATTGATTTTCTAAAAATTATATTCTTAATATAGACAATAGGTAACTTAAGTTAGATTTATTAACTTGAAATTCCATAAAGTAAATTTGATTTAGTACTTTGATTAATGAAATAATAGTGTAAATCAGATGTAATTAAGTTCCTTCTTGAGGCAATTACGTGAAGCTTTCCATTGAAACTCTAAATAACAAGATAATGGCGACTATTTTTTTTATATTAACGTTCTATTAAGTATATTATAAAGAAAAAACTCAGATCCTCAATAAATATTTTGATTCAAAACAAATTTGTAAATCAATTTTTTAATAATTTTTTAATTTGACTTCTTAATATTGTTAATCATAAAGAAACAGTAAATAATATTTATATACCATGAATTTCAATTAGGGTATAATCTTCGCAATAATTTCTTACATAAAATTAACGACAACAAAAGATAAATGAAAAATATACAGGTTTTGTATTACTTTTAAATACTATCTCTGTAGATTATGATACTATTAACACCCTTAATAATAATATATTAAAAATAAGTTTTGCTGAATGATATAACCTTATTCAATAGTACTGCACAATATTAATGATTTTTATTATTTAATATTTGAAAATGGTTTTATATTATTTATTCTTTATTTGAACGTCGATTTTTCATATATTCTTTTTCTGTGTTAAGAAATTCATATGTAAGTTAGTTTTTACAAATAATTTATTTACTTATGTATTTAAAATAGATAATATTTCTAATATTAAATTTAAATTATATAAATTATAGTTTTTAATATAAAATAAATTAAACAAGAATTAATATAGTCTATTTACACATATTTATTTTAGTTATTTTATATTTTTTAAATAAAATATCTCTAGAAGTAATATAAATTTATCGACATAAAAACAAAAATAATTTTGACATTATTATAATTAAATGTTTTGAATATATCGCATAATTTATATAGAACTAAAATAGGTCATCAGGAAGTTTAATGCAATTTCTTATTTATCAGCTTAAAAATAAAGGTTGATTTTATAAATATATGAAGGAACATTAAGAACTTGGAATGGCAATTTCTTAATAATAACAGAATATTACACCTAATTACAATAGACCTTCAAAAATTATCCTTTTCTTATATCTTTGTAGTAAATTATGAATATATAATACAGATTCAGTTGTATTTTTTCCCTCTACTATTATGACACTATACATCGTACGTTACACCGCAGAGAGTTATTTTCGACAGTAAGAAACGACAGAACCCATGAAAAAAAACAGACAAAAGCTTGAAATGGGAGAAATGAAATGAATAATTCGATGAAGTTTTTTAGTGTCTTTTCATTCCATCTTCTTGAATTTAAAAAATAAAGAAGGCTGATGACTTCTAACTTAAAGAACTGAATAATAATCTTAAATTACTTTAATTTGAATTCATTTATTAAATTTACGATTTAGTAATCGTCTATATAAAATACCAAGTGAGAACAACTAAAAATAGAAATCTTCAAGGCAACAATCCATATATATAAGATATTAATGAATATATTTATTAATTATTTTTACAGACTAGTAATTTCATATACCTGCAACTGAAGTCTTTAACTTGTCAACATATCAAAATACTCAGCTTATTCTTCTTTTAAAATAAAGAATACATTTTAGTTTAACTTTTTTTCTTTATAATTTCAAAGCCGTGTTTATTTTTTATTCTGCTTTTATCTTTATAAATTTATTTGAGATAAAAAGATATTCAAAATTCAACCTAAGACAAGGCCCTATTATTTTAAACATAAAAACTTATTGCGGTAATGAACAATCAACTACAGGTCAATAATATGTATGAATGGTTTTTTTAGAAAAACAGATGTAAGTTAAATAATGATATTAATTAGACTTAAATAGATAGTAATTTTATTTTATGTCATGTAACATTTAGATTCGAATCAAAAAATAAAAAATTCTTGATTTAAAATAAAAAAAAAATTTTTTGGTATGCTTATAATTATTGATCAATTAGATAATGATAACTAAAAATTTTCATGATATTAGTTTAATACATTATGCAATATTTATATATTTCCATTTCAATAGAAATTCACATATTTTAATTAATTTTATGATTTAGATTTATTAAATCAGTTTATATCTTTACTATGAATTATTCAATTCAATCATAAATATACAACAAATACTTTGTGAACGGTTGAAATTATGTAAAACTATTAAATTTTCATAATTTTATTGATTCCGACAAAATAACATTTTAATTAAGAAAAGTTAAAAATAAATTTATATAAAATTTGCTTTTGTCTTGACCGAACATGGCATGTCATCATTTTATTTATTTCTACAAGGAAAGTAAAGTTAAAATTTCCCAAAAGATACTAAATAAAAATATATCAAATCTTTAAAGAAACTAAAAAAAGCTTCTTACATAAAATATTTGGTTTCTTTTATTTTTTGTTGAGTTGTTTAGTTATTTAAATTCTTTTAAATGTTCTTTAGATTTAATGAAATATTCAAGAAATTTGTATAAGAAATCAATGTTGATAAAAATTATTTTTTCTAGTTTATGAGAATTTTAATATGTCCTAAAATTAATTAATCAATAATGAAACAATATTTTGGATCAGCAATTTAATTCTAATTCATTCTAGTCAATTTAGTTATCAAAAAAAATTTCCAAGATAATTTACATATGGAAAATCTATAAGGATTTTTTTTTATTCAAAATATTATAAAATCTTTTAAATTTTTTATGTTTGTTACTTTGTTATACAAAATTTTTTAATAATATTTAAAAGTATTTATTTTTTGTATACAGTACTCGTGAATAATTATAATTTCTTGCTTTTAAAAATTTCTAGACTGTCATTTACAATAGTAAAAAAAATTTTATTATTATTTAGGTTTGATTATTTAAATTACTTAAATTTTTATTATGATGAGTGTCTTGTATATTTAGGATATAAATAATCTTTATTACATGTAAATTATGAATGGATACATTAATTTTATATAACATATATATGCAAAAAATGACAAAAAATTTGAAAATTAGTAGTAAGACTTTTGAACAATAAGACGTAAATTTTAAATTATATTTTATTTTTGATAATTTAATGATCAATGAATTAATACGAAACAATTTCATATTAATTCATATTATTATTTAGCCCAATTTTCTGAAATTATTCTCAGAAATAAGTCATTGACTTATTACAATTAAAATCTATTAAATAATTAAATACAACTAGAAATAAATTACAACTAGAAATACTTTTGTTAATGCTATAATAGTGCATACTCGCAATTTCAAATCATTTTCCCGACTAGTACACTTTACGAGATATCCTATTCAAAAATGTATTATCGAGCGCATTTTTAATATGAAGCTTGTGAGTTACACATATGAGGCTCAAATGTTTATATTTCTTTCCAAAAGATTTGTCAAACATAATTATATGCAGATTTTAGTTAGTGATTTAATTAATTAGAATATTAGTGAGATATTGATTTATATTTGAGTATATTTATATTTTATGTATTTTATAAATTTTTTAAGTAAATGCTATAATGTTCCCAAATAATTTTTTAAAAGAAAAATTTGGAAACTTATTGGACTTATTTATATGTATGAAGCTTATTAAAAATTAAAAATCTAATTACCTGGACCATAAGTGATATTGCAACAAGTCCTTGACTTTTGTGTTGAGCTTCACTCATGTTGTGATAAAGTTCTGCATTGAAACCATAAACTTGAATCTGTAATGTAAAAATAGTTAAACTGATAGAATTCATTTTAATTATAAAACTAATTTGGGTAATAAATTTAAAATTAAAACTAAAAATTCAATACTTTACTTAATTTAAATTAATATTATTATATTATGATTAGTTTAATTTATGTTCAAATATTTTTATCAAATTTAATGTATGAGTTAATGAATTAAATAGAAACTAAATTTCTACTTTTTTGTAAATAAATATACAATTTATTTTTAACATTAAAATGCACTTTTAAAATCAACAATGATTATTAAAATATAAAAAATTAGATAGAAATGTAATATATTATAATCAGTATTTATCTCAATTTTATCATTTATAAAAAACTTAGAACAAGAGAGATTCAGGTATATAATTAAAAATAAATCCTCTAATAAATCAAAATATATAAAAGTAAATAGTTATGTAAAATTCTATAAAGTATCATTTTTTCTTAAATAAATAAGTATATAATTAAAGGGAAAAGATTAATAAAAATAGAATAACTGTAGTAAGCGTTGTGTCCCTTAATTTTTTATATTTACTTTAAAAAATAAGATGAAAAAAATCATAATACAAGGATTACATCAATGGAATAAAAACGAATGTATAATTACTACACCTGATCAAAGTATGACGAATTCTATTCTAATAAGGAAATTCTCTTTTTAATTTTATAGTATGGACAGCTCTCTTTTTCACAAGTGACTATTCGTTTATCTATGTCGCTTTAGCTCTGCCACTCCATCCATAGTTTCGATTTAGCGTTTCCTCTCTGCATTTTCAGCAGTAAGAGAAATAAAGAATATTGTAAATTTGAACAGATAACAGACGAAATGCGGGTACTATCGATAGAAGACATTTACTTCTTTTTTAACATTGATGCTTCTTCGTGATGTTTTTATAACATTTCTGTTCCCTTTTTTAAACTCAATATTTGCATAATTTTTTTACTTCTATGCCCGTCACGTTTTCATCTCTTTTTTTGCAAATTTTAAAGATAATGAATTTCATTTCCAGTAGTACCATTTTTCTTGATATCCTTTCATTACATGAATTTTTTGATCAAATACATTTATATTATAATTTTTCATCAAGTTAAATCCGAAAAATATTTATAATATTCAATTTAACCTAAGTATATTAATATCTGTTATATGTTAAGCATTTATTATTTCTTCAAAAGTGTTGAATCAAGATATTTAGAAATCAGAAAATCTATAAATACAAGTATAGTTATAGTAGATAAAATGTTCATTTATTTCTTTAGGAAAAATATAAAAAATTAAATATTTTTTATAAATATAGCATATAAATGATGAGATTTTTAATAATTATAATATTCTTTACGATTATCTTCCATTCATAAATAAAATTAATAGACTTTATATTTATAGTGTTTTATATTATTTTTATATTATTATTATAAGACTTAAAATTTAAAAACATTATTAATTTTTCAAAAATAGAATATTAAAAAATAATAAGAATAATACTACATAAAATTGAATGTATTTATACAAAATAGAGATAAAAAATAATTATTATAAAGATTTTTTAAATTTTAAATAAAATTCTTATGTGAAAAAATTTAAAAATGAAAAATACTTTTTTCAAATTGAGGATATTAGCTTGTAGTGTTATTTTTGCACTATAATCTAATAAATATTACATTTAACACATTATTTAAACAAAAACTATTGTAAATATAATTAAGTCAGATTGAAATAAAATTTTTTGCCTTCAATAGTAATTTTAATTCAATTGTAAAATATGTATAAATTAAATTTTTGAAACAGATAAATTAATAATATATTATGTATGTAAATTGATTGATAATTGAAAAAGTTTATGAATTTAATTTAAGAATTATGTTTTTCGTTAATTTATATATTTTAAATTATATATAAAATATATCATAATATATACAATTATAATGTGATTTATAATTTTTCTATAGCAAATATAATTGAATATAAAAATATCATGACTAATGTTGTTTTAAGTTGATATCGAAGTCATGACCAACATCAATAGTCTTGGTATTCGAGGTTACATGTAATTTAAAGTTCCACGAATTCAGCAAGTTTGTAATTCATTATTATAAAACGAAGATTGAAAATTGAAACTCAACTTTAACTGAAAGAAAGGATCACTCTAATTTTCTCTAATACTCGTTGTCAGTTGAGCTGCATCAGATGTTTGTTTCCCGCAGTCTCAATGTGCCGATATTTGAAGATTAAGAGAAATACTAACAAAAATCGTATTTGTTAAAAAATGAAATACCACGAATTAGAAAATTGTAAGATATATATTTTAATAAAAAATAATATATAATTAATTTATATATTAACTCTTGTATATATTTTTACATTCTAACATAAGCGTATATTTTTTCCTCTCTCTATCTTTTTAAACATTATTCTTTCAATGCTTAGTATTTATCAGAATTCTATGAATAACGAAATCTGATAGATTTGTCTGTTCATGTACTGTTTTTATATCCTCCTTTGGATTATATTATTCCGTAATAAGGTAATGTCTTATTTTTTTAATAAAGAATTTCAAATATCATACTTCAAAGCATAAAGATTCTAAATCTCTCATGCTTTAAATACTTTGTAACAATCTAATAATTTATTAAAATTATTTCTTAAATTATTTTCTCATTATAGTACTACTTTAGAGTTTTTAAAATTAAAATATATTTATAAAATTTATAAAATTATTCAATATAAATAATATTCAATTAAAATAATTCTTTACGTTAAGTTGAGCGACTACAATGGGAAGTATAAAATATTACTTAATGAATTCATCAACAGTGCACTGAGTATAATGCAGTTATGCATCATCATATGACATGAGTGGAAAAGAAAAAAATATAACAAATACACGGTACACTTCAATAAATAATCAAAAGAATTTAAATTTAATTATGAAAATTCATAAATTAGGGAAAGGTGTGTGATGTATGCGTGAATAACGTACATCTCAAAAAATAATTTTGAAATTCGACGAGCGTGAAGATCTCAATTGTAAGTCTAAATTGCGTTAACGCTGCACATACATATAAGTATATACTTTCATTATTTAACAAGCCTAATAACCAATGATCCAAAGAAGTCAAAGATATAACTTACTAGCTGTATACTGATGGACTGTCCATACTGTAAAGTATACAAACCACAAACATACACATGCAAGCACAAAAATTCACGAAAATATCATAGTGAATAAGCTACATATAACACCATATAAACAATACAAGTCTAATTCTAGTATAGTTAAGGGTTAAATAAATGCTCGAATGTTTGCCTTCTTATCCCCTTTTATTCTCACAATATTTTTATTTTAACAATGTTGTAACCTGCAGGAGGGTATCCAGACTTGACAACGCGTACAATATTTCCTTTACCGTGAGTGATTAACAGTATGTTTGTTCGATGCGTGACAAGTCTCGCATCCACGGATTGATAGTTCGTGATAGAATAGTTATAAGATACGATGATCATCTACTCAGTGTCGTTGATCGAATCTCAAGAAAGTCTGATGCAACCCGACGTGCACACGTATATATATATAATATATAATAATATATATATATATCCTTGTTCCCACCTTGTCTTAACGCATTTTCTTTTGTTCTTTCATCGTTATTTACGATCTCTCATTGCTTGAGCCTCGAAAAGGTGTTATTCATTTATATAACAAGATTAGACGTGTCTTGTTGTTTTTCATGAATATTCCTTGCTCGTTTCTCGGTGCTTCATCAGAACACGGCCCTCTTTGCCGATGCCCTGGCTTTTCCGTTGAACCCTTGGTCATTAGCGTCGGATTTCTTGTTGCATTAGGTGTTATGAACTGGACACATTGTTCACACGCGACACTTGAGTTACTCGCTCTTTCCCTTGAAATGGTTCTTGCGTTCTATCTCGTCTCTTTCGTAGAAAGCACGCGCATTCCTTAATAGGCCCCGCGGCGACACTCACGAGGCTAGCATTGCGCCCCACCACAAGAGGGTCCCGCAAGGATCTCTCATTACTCCTCCTTGCCTCTCTGAGCTCCGAGAAGCGAGATTTGTTTATACGATATTGCACGGGCTATAGGCGTCCTCGTGCCAAGTATTCGAGGTCTGGAGGCGGTAACCCACTGTCCGTTGCCCGCCCAAGTACGGGTGGTCTTACTCGTGCCGATTATGGTTGTTTTTCCTACCTTCTCGTTGCTTGAAAACATCTTTCCCCTGACCCAACCTGGGTTTTCTGATCACAATAAGTACAATACATTACTTGGATATATAAGTTAGATGGTACTAAGTATTATTATCCATATCACGATGCTCATATCAATACACTTGCAATTTCAAAACTTGTGAAAATAACAGTTCTCGATGTAAAACATATGTACTTTGTACTAGATATTCCACAATATCAAAGTACATTCGAGATTCATAAATTATCAATTCTTGCTTACACTCAGACTTATTACACCTATGTTTAATACGCTTGAAGTTAAAAAAATGAGTAAGAAAGTAATAGCGCCTTATAATATTTTTAATACATTTTCTTTATACCGTCTTAAGATTTTTCATATTTAGAAATTGATTGTCAAAAATAGGTATTATAATTTGCTCGGTATTGTAGCTAAATATAATGTTATTTGCGAAGTTGAATACATACCAAAAATAAGGGTAACCGATTTGAACTTAATTACTCGCGATAGGTGCATTTATGAATACAAATAAAATTTTAAAACAATTTAGGAATTTAAAAAAGTATATTATAATAATTTTTTAATAAAGAAAACAATTCTTATCACGAGTGTTGCTATATGTTTATATTCAAAGATTTTTTGAATTTCTATTAAAAAAGATACCAATGGCAACTTTGTTAAGTAACATCAAAACAAATATATGTCATGCAAAATTACAGGTATTATTAAAAATATACATATCATAAGTTTCTCATAATATGAACTTATATTAATAATTATATGTTGAGAATAAAAAACAATTACATACTTATAATTACAATTTATTCAACTTAATATAATTTAGAGTTTGTACCTTTGATTTACTTAGTTAATACGTACATATAAATAATTTTATATTGTTATAATTATTATGTTTTACAAATTTTCGAATCATATAAAAAATATTCAACAATATATATTTATATTAATCATTGTTTCAACTTAAAACATCTGTAAATTCTGAAATAGCATGTTTAACCTACATATAAAATTCATTCTGAGAAACATAAAAATTTTATTACTTCATTCTTTTCAACAAGATTAAACATATGAATTTAAAAATGAAAAAATGAATTACTCGCGTTCTATATATTAAAAATTTGTACAAACATTCATTACAGCTTTTAGAATTATTTTAGTAAAAAGATATCTTTTTAATGGCTATTATTATTAAATTCATAAAAATCTTTATTTAATATCATGATTAATTATATTTCATAACAAGATTTATTCCTAAAAAATATATAAAATAATTATTTAATATATTTACGAAGATCTCATACTTTAAAATATATTTTTGCTTCAGATCTTTATATAGGAATTTACATTTTATTATTGAACACTAAAAAAATGGATATAACATATTTTAATAGCTATCCTATTCTGTTATTCATAGTAAAAATTCATATTATAATTAAAGTAAATAATCATTTATAAATAGGTCATTTATATTTTTATTTTAAAAAAAAACTGTGAAAATATAGAAGGCAAAGTTCGTTAAGTTTGGGGTACAGTTGGAGTCAATCCTATTATTATCTTGTCATCAACAGGATTTATCTTTGCAGAAGGATCACGAATTGGATAGCAGTCGTTCTTCTTCGGATGACCTGGTTTAAGCTCTCTGAAATTGAATTTTTATTCTTTTTCTCATTCTCTCTCTGTCTATCTTAATTTCTTTTCCTTTATGCCTCTTTATTTTATACTTTATATTCTTATTTCATCAAAGTAAAAAAAACGTTGTGTTCATTAATGATCCAAAAATATCTTGACAAATTGATTTCTTCTATCTTTCCAATAATAAATAAAAATTGATAACTGATAAGCATAATAAATTTTATTTTCAACGAATAATTTGTAAATAAATAAAGTTTACTGTTAAATACGTTATTTTATTACTTTTTTAATGAATATACTTTTTCAATACGTACATATGGACTCATTAACAATTTTATTTTTAATCAATAAGGTGATGTAATTATCTTCCACAATAATTTTGATTACATTATTAAATTTAATATATATTTAATGATTTTTTTAATGTTATTAAAGTAAATAAAAAATGTCTTATATTGTTGTCTATTCAACCACTTTAGTTTCATTTGAAAGGTTAGTAAGATACCCTAATCCAAGAAATGGCAACATTTGCTACAGGAATATATCTAAACAAGATAACAGAACAACTGATGCTATTTAATACTAATGCCGAAAGTAAGAAGTTAAGTTAAATTTGATTAAAATCAATCGAAAAACATAACATAAGAATATAACCGATATGTTTTTGTCTATGTAAGTGAGCATAATATATTGTTTAAAATACGAATTTACCTGTATATTTTTTTATTTTAATATGTATTTATTTCCTGATATATTACAATATAAAGATTTAGTAACTGAATTCTGTACTATTTATGAATTTTAATCACATAAATTAACATTTTGTATGCCTACAGATACACATGAATGAACGTTTAGAATGTTGAAAAGGGTACTTCATATATATAAATTTCATTTTACCAGAGAATCTACAAGATGAAGAGGTAGAGACAATGAGAAAGAAAAAGAATCAGAGTGCGAGTAGGAGGAAGAGAAGAGAAGAAAGAAAAGGATCTCTGAATCAATCGGCTTGATCGTATAACACGCAACATGAGTTAGGATCGCTCATGCCTTTGTAGTTTCTAAATACATGTACAAGGCAAGTAAGCATATACATATTCATCGTGAAGCGAAGGCACATGCGAATCTTGATATAAGGCAACAACTCTAAAACTTCAGAACCGGTAATAGTCATTCTTGCAGTCACAGTCATCGTCAAACCATTGTTAATATTAATAATGCTGGCAATCAATAGAAATAGAATTGGAAGGAGGAGAAGCAATTAGAATAACAGCTATATATCTATCATGAAATAATGCTATATTATTCCCAAAATCGCAATGGTATGCCAATATATTATTATCTTAATGAAGTAATCCAGTAGATTTAGTTTAAGATGGAAGGAAAAATAGATCCATATTAATATGCCACAATTTTTATAACATTCAGAACGAATACGTGTAATAATAATTCATACTGTATGATCTATTTTCTTGTTGAATACTTCACTTTGAGACCAGATTACTTATCTTGAACATATTATTTACTAGAAATAACTTTATATCTATTTCTAATGATATTTTTACATACATAAAAATGAAATATAAAATTGCGAATTTCTATTTTAACATATTCAATTATTAAAATTGTCATTATTTTTTAAACTAAAAATATAGTATTTTATATAAATTCTTAAATAAAACAAAATCTATTACATAAAATATAATTAACAAAGTTATTAAAGTGTCGAAATATTTGAAAATACACAATTATATCATATACTTACAAATAAAGTTTTCTTTTTTTTTCTTTATTTAATAAATATATATTCATTTTAATAAATACGTCACAATTAATAATAATGTACTTTAAATATTCGATATTAATTATAAGGACTCAATGACGAGGAATATTAACTCAATAAAAATCGATACAGGACTATATCAATTATAATTCGTATTTTACTTTTACATTAATTTACAATTATACACGTATTGTATACATTGTATTCCTATAAGATTTCTGATACATAAAGTAAAAAACGCACTACTTCAAACAATAGGAAACAACAAATATTATATTTAATCTATATATATAAATTATTTTTCTTTATTAACGTTTATTTATTTGTAATCATTAAAAACAATATTTATACAAAATGTTGTATGTTCGTTATTTTTTCAATCATACTAAACAATAATTTTACATATAACAATTACTTATGACTCATATGCTTTTATATACAGCGATATCAATCTTACAGAATATTTGTTTTATGTTTTTACAGTTTAGAAACTTTTTTATGTGTGAATTTGTTACGGAAGAACAAATTTTTTACCATATCAATGAATATGATCCATTATTAATATTTTAAACGTTCTGAGAATTAATTACAAAGTCATTAACTTAATCAGTTTTATTTTTTAATTCTATAATCCTGAATTATTTTTGGACATTATATGTGTATTTAAAGCAGGAGTTTTTTATTTCTTTAATTTTTGTATGTCATACTCAATATAAAAATATGTTAGTGACCAATATTTTTCATATTTTTTTGATGTTTTTATTTTTTGACTCTTTGAGATATATTCATACTGTATCTCCATAAAGGATTATTATTATTATTGCTATTTGAATTTGCTTCCGAAGTTATTTTTGTATTAAATCTTTATCTATTATTATGGTATACAATTGGAATGTTTTTATCTTGTAGGTATGTTTATTATCTAAAAATGTTAATGATTCTGAAGGGATGAAACCTGTTTTTAAACACATAAAAGAACAGTCAAATTTATAATATAACAATAATATATAAAATTCATGTTAATTTAAATGTTTATTGAGTTTCAAATATTTCTGACCACTCTGTTTTTCTAGAACTTGACAGAGACGTTTATGTCCATTCGTTCAGAAGATTTTCGTTTATATCGTCATCGATTGTGTTAGCAATAAATCTTATATTTTTTTAATACACATTCAAGACAATAATTCATTAACATTTCGGTTTAATTGATGTTTTATATATCATTAATATACATTATTTTATATTGAAATTAAATCAAGCAAATTAAAAATTGAGTCAAATAAAAATAACAGATTCATATTAAAAAACTACACGTAGAAAGATAACTAAATACTATTTAAAGTTACTATAATTTATATTTTTTATGAAAATATAACATAATCTAAAAGCGAAAAAATAAATTTACTTTTTTGTAGCATAAAAATACTAAAATTCTAATATTGTAAATAAAATTTAAATGTAATGACTTTTCATTGAATTCGTTTATATTCAGTATACAATTTCATTCAAAGACATTTTATTAAATGAATTATAGTTGAAAATAGTATTTATATAAACAATAGTAAAATAAAAATTTATAATCAAAATTTTAAATATCACAAATTTTAAGAAAAAAATCATGATGTCTGATATTATAGTCTCTTGATCAATACCGAGAGACGTGAAGGATTAAGCGAGAGGAACGATTTTTGGGTTAGCTGAACAATGTGACTCATTCCTATAGAGCGCATCTATCAACATAAATTAAAAAATCTAATGCAAAGATCTTGATAAAAAAAAAGAAAGAACCGAGAAATAAAAACATCGTAAAGGAAAAAAGATAAGGATATCAAATGACAGATAAATAATGTGAAAAGAAGGTAAGACTTATCGTTCCTAAATTAGAGTGAACAAAAGAAAAACAAAAGCTAAACTCCGAACTAACTGTGACGTGCATGAATCTGAGTGATTCAGTAAGAAATTACGAGAAAGGACTACGTCTACTTATGCGTGGAGCTCGAGTGCAAAAGTCAGAGTATATTACAATTATTTAATAATACTATGCAAGAGCAGGAAGCATTTGTACCTATAAACTGTTATAGTATAACATGTAGATCATAAAAAATTTCAATGGAACATATTATATATATATATACATATACATATGTTACGATTTTTTGTATAATATATAATGCCGATAATATAAATGATATACAAAACATATATGAAAAAGTTTTCTTTATAATTATATGACTATTTTTATTTTTAATTATAAAAAATTTGGTATAAGAAATTATAATATATTCGAACTAAAGCACATACTTATTATGTATAAATTTCAAAATTGTATAGATACTAATCAATAAAAGCTATTTTAAAAAGAATACTTATCATCATAAAATCTTATGTTTACTTAAAAATATAAATTTCATAAAAAAAATTTATTTTTTGAGACCAAAATATTAAAAGGATCTAAATAAATAGTTTTAATAAACATGAAATATATTTAAGCAAAAAATCTTTGAAAATCTATTAAACTATTTGAATGAGAACATTTGTAAATCATACTCTGACTATATTTGTGTTGAAAATTAATTGAATTTATATAGACATAAATATGTATATACACAAATATATGTAAATATTATATGAAAATTCCTACTTATAAGCCTGATTAATACTTTTATATTTGATTTAAATATTTATTGTCTATATAAAAAAATATAAAATATATAAGATCCAGAAAATTTTCATATTTAGTACAACTGATATTTTTAATTATACTAGACGAGTTAACTTTTATGTAAAACATTAATTGAAAATTAAAACACACTTTTTAGTTTGCTTTAACTGATTTATTTATTTTTACAATTATAATAAGTAACCCGAACTCATGCATAGGTCGTTTCGGAACGTGCTTGACATTCATCACACTCATTCACAGAGTTCCAAATAACGCGTCAATGTTTCGTTCGCGTAGATAAGGTTGTAAGCTGCTACTCTTTGATTATCGTTTAGTGCCTAGCATATATCCTATGTTAATTTATCTATTGCATTTATTGTCGAATGTTTATATTTTAATCCGAATTAGTATTTTGATATTATGTTATATTTATTTCAGTATTTTATTATTAAAGTTCGATTAATTTTTTTTTCGTATATTTAACCTATGTTTGGTAGAAGGCTTATACGAGGCAAATTGGATGGTGATGTATCGTTTATATTTTTTTTCTGGATTAATATTACTTTTGCTTTTTTCCATTTTATTGGAAAATACTTATAATTTAGTGCGTTGTTAAATAGTATTGTTTAATAATGTTTGATTTGTTTGGGAGTATATTTCGATACTATATTTAGCATGGTGTCAAATCCTGATGATTTTTTGTTGTTTAATTTATTGAAAATATGATTTATCCGAGTGTAATTAATAAAGTAATCAATTTCTTTATATGGTTCTTTTAGATTGTTCACTGTATTTTCTATTGAGAAAGTAATGTATTTTTGTAATATTTTGTAATATATTATTTTTTATTTCTTCTATTAATTTATTAGTTACTTTCATAATTAATTATATTATTGAGTCTCTATCTACCAAGAGACTAGTTTTATTTATGTACTTTAGAATAATGTAATCCTAATAGATTGAGTTTGTCTTTCATATTTTTTATTACGTACTTGCTATTGTTGTCTTTATTTGTATTTGTTATATCTATTACAGCTTTTCTTAGTGTTGTCATATTATTATATGGTATTGTTAGAAGAGGAATATTCATATATTTTTTGTTTTAAAAATTGAATTAATTTCGGTGAACATTATTGTTGGATCATTTTTTGGAATTTTTTTATTTTGTTACTTCAGAAATTATTTATTGATTTTAAAAATTTTTGTTGGAGATATTTTTTTATCAGAGTAAGTAAGTATTTATAAAATTCTGATTCTTATTTTTTTATTAGCGTTATAACTTTTTCGTGTTCTGTTTATTAGTGAAAATATATCGCTTTTATCTTTTTATAATTTTTTTGTGTCTTTTTTATATAATATTCACTAGAGTTTTTTTGTTATCTATATATAATTGTCCATTGGGATAAGACAGGTATTTCGAATTGTACAATTTTGTTTTGTATATTTTGTCATGGCTATTTAGTCAATTTTTTGTAAAAGTTCCTCTTTTGGCTATTTCATTGACTCTATTTATTTATTTTTTTTGTTTTAAAATTATTTGCTTCTATTTAATAAACACAAATTCATTTAACGCATTTGTGTTTCATATTGCAATTTTGTGACATATGGCCCAAAAGTAGGCAGTTATGACATCATATACTATTTTTTTCCCAATTTATTTTGTGATAGTGTAAATATTTTATTCTTTGTAATTTATTTATGTTTCTATTTGCTGAAATTTGAACTATATAAATAAGGAATAATATATTTTTTGATGAATTATGTGTTTTAAATCGTGTTACTTTAATAAATTGAATTTCTTGTATTTACAAGTTATTTAATTCGTTTAAAATTTTTGTTTCATTGAAATTTTTATTTAAACCTTTTAATAAGTACGTTTTTTTTCCTATTTTGGAGTGAATGTATAGTAATTTATTTTTGTATTTTTCAATATTTATAAAATGTTATTAATGTCATCGATTTATTTGAGATATAATATATATTTGCTGCTGTGTATGTGTTTGATATAGTAATCGTTTATATTTGTATTAGATTTTAAAAGTTTTACCGGGTCTTTGGATTCTTGGTATTAAAAATTATCTTTATGGCTGGAGGTTTTTTTTGTTTAGTTTATCGTTTTTGCGCTCCGACGTGTTCGGAACAGAACCGTTATTCGCGTGTTCTATTTCTATTCTCGTTTTTTTCTTATTTCTTCTATTATCATATTATTTGTTTTAGTCTGTGTCTTCGATTTGTACATTTTCTGTTTCTAATATTGCATTTTTTTTTATAGTTATATATTGTTCTTGATCTTCATTATTGTTATGAATATTATTTGTTTTTTGTGTATTCGTTTATTATTTCTTTTAATTTATTAATTTCATCATTTAAATTTTTAATAATATTTACATAATAATAATTTTATTTGTTTTTTCATCCCTTGACATTACTAGATTTAGGGTATTATTATTTATTTTTTCTGTCATTAGAATTTTTTTATTTTGAATTTGTGTTAATTGAACCTTGATTCATTTTATTGGAATTTGATGATAATTGTAGAATTGCACTTTCTCTTTTTTGAAATAGTCTTTTATGTTGTGTTACACTTGTTTTTATAGTGGTTTATGTTTCATTATTATTTATTTGTAGCAACTTATTATATTTATTTTTTTTTTAGATTTTTTATAACGTTTTATTATTAACGATTTTTTTTAACATTGTTACACTAAAATTTAGATTTATGTTTATTTTATACAGAATTAAAATTCTTTATTCCTTGTGGAGGAATATAGAGACTCAGTTGTACTAACAGCGTTACGATGTTTTTGGTTCAACGATCTGTAGATGACTGAATATGTATATATAATATTTATGAAATTATTTTTATTTTTAACATAATTTAAAAAAAAGATTTTAGGAATTACTGAACCAACGGTTGAATTTCTTAGACCCGACATGTAATACAAAGAATTAAATTATAATATATTTTTCTTATGCAGAAATAAAAATATCATTTTGAATATGAATAGACATTGATCAAGCGCGACAATTTGAATCATGCAGTTTTCAACCTTTAAATAGATTAAGAGATATAGCTTACCTCAGAACGATGGCAATGCGTAAACGAAATGATCAAGCGAATACATCTTCAACACTATTTGCTGCCATAACAACACTCGTATTATTATGACGGTCTTGCGCGGCATAAGAGCAAGATGAAGAAAGAATCTTTGAACAACAGCAGCTGCTCTTGTCTGCAGTGAGTCCCTTCATTTACACCGTAAATGCCATAAGGAGGAATCATACTGATATGGATGAGCAGTAAGCAGACAGCCTGTAATACTCTCAAAGTGGAGCATACCAAACATTGAAGAAAAGAAACCATTTTCAAATACGACGTTGAACTTTAAATACTATAAATATTATACTATAAATACTGTAAATATATGATATCTATGGTAAAATTAATAAATTCTTAATAATTGTTGAGAATAGAGAACCTCAGGGAAATTGAGTCTGGCGAATGAGGTTTCGAGCAGCGACAAGATAAGGAAAAACAATCATTATAGACGCGGGTAAGATGACTCGGTCCCAGCCGAGTGACGGATGAACTCAAAACTTCAAACACGAAACAGTAGGGGGTTCGGGAAATTACGCGATATGAAAAAATAACACTTTGTCAAGTGTCGATCCCTTGGGGAGAGTAAAAAACAAAAGAAGTGAAAAATGCAGTAGAATCAGGCGGGAGCAAGGATATATATGTGTAGGTACTGGCCAGGTCACAGGTAGATTTTCTTTGGACTCGATCGACAACACCGAGTTGACGAACGCAGCACCTTATAAATATCTACCGGAAACAAGCTATTGTACGCCATAACTCGACTTATCACGCATCACATAGAAAAGCTGTTCAGAACGATTTTTAATATGTACTGTAAGCAAAATATTGTATGCGAATCACAACCTGTTGTAATACGAAACATTGTGAAAAAAGTAAATTGTAATAAAAAAAACAAGAGTGCGAGCATTTATTTTAACCCTAACAATAATTAAGAAGCCTTTATCAATAATTATAAAATCAAAATAAAAAAATATATTACAATTTTAACAATAAATCACTTTCTTGTATTGATTAAACAACAGAGTTAATTTGAAAGTTATCAATTAAAAATCAGTTATCTGTATTATAGAATACATTATAGGCACTATTTGAGTACTAAAATTTAAATAAATAATAGCTGAATATATGTTTACTATATATGTGCATACACATAATAAAATAATTATATAATAGAAAAATGATTGAAGACAAATTTTAAAGTACAGTTTTATAAAATCTTACGGTAAAAATTAATGAAAAATGAAAAATAATAGTACTAATGAAAATATAAGCAAAAAGATACATTTCTATCGAGATCAATTGTTTTACATTATAATAATATACAAAATGGTAAAATAAATTAATAAAAATATTAAAAATTAATTAATTTGAAAGAACTGTTTAAAACATATTTTAAGCCTGAGTAATACATGATAAATTAATAATAAAATAATACATTAAAAAAATAATGGATCATACAACTTCCATGGAGTAATAAATTGTTTATCTTTCTTATACAATTTAATTTTCCGTAAGAAAATTTGAAGATAATAGAAAAATATTGCAGAAATATTCATTAATGGTTACTGGTACAAGAATACTATTCTAATCTCGATTTTATTTGAATACATGAAGCAGATATCATAATATTATTGAATCAATGTCAAGATTTTTAAATTCTTAATTATCTGAACACAAGATAATTATTTTTTATTTGTTTCTCATGAAATTTATCAAAATTAGCAAATACTTTCTTGTATAGTATTAATAATGATAACAAAATTGGTTTAAAAAAAATGTTTTAGCTTAAAATCAAATTTAACAATCTTATAAATAATATATAATTGGTTTAATAAAAACACTTTGTTCACATAATTTTAGAATAATACAGCATAAGATTTGTCGCAAAAATTATAGAAATATCTTTGCAAGAATTTTTTTATATATTTATATTTAAATATCACTAAAACAAAACTATATCTTAGTTTTATTTTATCAGATCAATGGACTTCACAATCTAAAAAAAAGATGTACTGTAATAAAAGATGTTATTCCTTATTAGATGTAGATGTAATGTAAGATGTTATTCCTATTAGAAAAATATTAAAAAATATAAAATCAAATTCATTTGGTATATTAATTTGTTGATTTAAAAATAAAAATAAAATTTTCAAATATTTTATTTGTTTTAAAGTATGAGAAAATTTTTGGGTGTGCGGAAAGAATTCACAATGTCTAAATTCCAACTAATTATAGAACAAATTATAAAACAAAGTAATATGACATTTGCAATAGATTGATTATGATCTGGTAGAAAATTAATAGGTCAAAAAATTAAAGTTATTATAATATTAAAGAATAAATGTAAAGTACAATAGATATAAAATTACGTAAAATAAAATTTCTTATGATAATAAGAAAATGAATTTTTTGCATTCAGAATCTTAAATATATCTAAATAAATAATTTTAATGAACATAAAATATATTTAAGCAAAATATCATTAGAAATTTATTAAACTTTTTGAATAAGAATATTTGTAAATTACACTCTTAATTGTATTTATACATACAAATGCGCGCGCACCCCCCCCACAAGTTCACCCCCCCCCCCCACACGTACGCATTATATGAAAATTCCTAATTATAACCCTGATTAATTCTCTTTTATTTGAATCAAATATTTATTATCTATGTATGCTAAAATATATATAGTTATATATGTGTGTGCGTATGTACATAGAAGTGTAACTAGCTCTTACATAAGATATAAAATTAGTATATTGATCGATCAAAAAGAAACTACTTTACTCAAATATATTTACTTTTTATATAAATAATTATTATACAAATATTTTATATATTATTTCAAGTAGTTTTACGAATACTCATGTTTTAAACTAATCTGTATTTATATTATTAATAAGAAAAAAAATCAAAATTATATAATAATAATGTTATATAAAAGTCTAATTTTTAATAAAAATCAAAAAAAATAATTAAAACATTTAAATTTTTTACACTATGATTATTAGTAATTAGTGATAATATATTACTAATAGTAATAATTCTTGTAATATTATGATGATAAATATTATAGTAAACTAAAATTTCTTATATTAGATAAGTTTATTGAAACTAAGTAAAGACATAAATTTTAATTTTATATCTTATGCTCAAATTTATTTTAAAAATTTTCCTAAAATAGGTTTGAATAGTAAAAGTTTATTAAATTAAAAATATTACATATTTTGAAATATATAATTAAAATCTTTTTATTTTTATAGTATGATAATTGTTTTTTCTGAAACTAAACGTATTTTCTTGTTCCTAAGAGGATAATTTCGAAAAATTTGCAGTCGACCATTGTTGAAATATGAAATGAATATATTTAGAATGAAGTGTATATTAAAAAGTAAGTTTTTCACTTTACTGAAATACATATGTATATATATATATATATATCAATGCGATTCTTGAATGAACTTATTTTTAAAAATAGTAATATGAGCTCTTGATATTCAAATTCTAAATTGATCTTGTTCATCAAGACTGCAGAAAGCTTGCCTGCTGATGATTACAAAACGAAAACGAGTTGTTAAGTCGTCGAGAAAACTATGAAAGTTCTGCAAAAAGAAAGTCGGAGTCACCACAGCAATTGCACGTGCTGATTGCAGGAGGATTGTTGTATTTTTAAGATTTCGATGTATATAGGCAATATATAATAAGTGGTTCAATACTGAGAGCATACGTTTCCTGGTTACAGTGTACCGGTTTTTGATACAAGAAATTGAAAAGTCAGAAATATGATTAATGATGCAAAAATAAAATTATATATACACAATTTTTACAAAGTCAGGAGTATTTCAGCTGATATTATACTTTTTCTTATTTATTAAAATGTTGTTAATGTTAACAATTTATCATTATATATTTATCATTATATAAATTTATTACATATACATATATATCAATAAAATATGTATAAATAATAAACCTTTTACTTTCAATTTTTGTTAGTTTCATTTGAATGTAAGTATGTCCATATATTTAACTCTTAATAATTAAAATTCATGAAATCCAGTTTCTGAATTTATACAATAATTTTAAATATAATAATAATTCAATAGTGAATATAATGACATTTTAAGAGTTTTATTATAATAAATGATTTTAATAACAGATATTTTATCCTTTAAATATATTGAAGTATATAACAATATTTATTCAATAACAAAAAATATAGAAGAAATAGTGTGATATATACATATTTTTATTCATTCACGTATTTATTTATTTCGTTTACATAAAAAACTTCTTGAATGATTAAAGATTAAGATTAAATATAATATTAGAAACAGTTGAAAAATTAATGCAATATTTATATATCTATATTATATCAAGTACTATAATTGAACCATATTTTCCTATCGTTCGTGTATAAAAAATATTATGAAATTATTAATCATCTAATTAAACAATTAAGCTATACGAAAAACTATTCAGTGTTCATAGAAATATTTTTAACTGTAGTCAAGTTGTATATTAATAATAAAATAGCGTAATATAGAAATATAACGTTACGAATGAATAAGTTAAAGAGTAGCTAGGACTTGTTACCGTAAATTTGCAAGTGTTATCCTTCAGCGTGGTTTAATAATATATATACATTTTGGTTATATCCAGAGATTGGAGTTTTCTCTAAGTGAAATATTCGTTGTGATACGTATAAATTTCCTCGCAAAAACTATCTAGTAAAATTATTTGAGTACCTATCTAATTAATGGTCGAGATGTGATCTTGCGATGCTTGAAATCACAAACTAAATAATCTAATGATGTGTAAGAACTTTAACTTTCCTATATATATATATAATTGATACATATTCAGAAGCTTCTACAGTTATTTATATTTTAATTTTTTATATTTTTTAAAATACAGAAGAAAAACCAGCATACATTTTTAACCAAACTACTTGATTATTTTACAAGTGCCATTTAATGGTATGTTAAAAAAGTTAAATACTTTAGGAGTATTATTTAACAGATGAATATTAATGTTATAGCTAAATATTTTATTGATTTCATATTATTCAAATAACAATTGATTAGTCCAACATTTGTTTCATGATTAACTTTTACAGTTCTTTTTCGAATATCAACAAAATTTCTTGATAAAACAACTATTGCTTATTGAAGGAGAAATCCTATGGATTTCTTTTTAAATTAAAGTTTTAACAAATTTTTAAAATCTTACAAATATTTATATTTGAATAAAGAAAAAATTATGAATCTAATTTAAAGAGAAAAAACAGAAGATGTAAACTTTCGATATTTATTGATTTCTAGTTATATTTGAAAGAACTTGTTAATAGATACATAAAGGATACCATACATATAGGAAAATTTCTGATTAAAAAAAAAAAATATATCTTCTAGATGAAATTCACGGTAAAACTTGTTCACTTAACGACCGATGTACTATGAAATCTTAACTTAGCTGGAATCTACGAGAAAAAGCATCTCTTTATGTTTTGTACTCACTGTTGGTTATTCTAGCAAAATAGGCCAATTATTACTGTCATTTCAACTACGCGTTAATGATAGGGTTGGCAGTAACGTGACATACATCATCTTATAGGATAGTTGTTTCATCATTAGTGGCTAGTTTCTGTGATAACCGACGATGCGAATGCTAGCGTGCCAAGATTTGAAGTACTTGTAAATATTTGTCTATTTTATCTCGATGCTTATTAAAAATTACCAGATGTGTTTCATTATTGTTTCCTTTCATCGTAGCTGCACTCTCTTTTTATTATTACCGCTATTTAGTCGTCCGTGCAATCATTTTACTATTTTTTATTCCTATCTTACGGTTATGGTAATATATCTAAAATATATCATACTTAAAATTTCTTTAGTACTTCTTGCATGAGAATATTTATATTAATATTATTATATTATTTCTTAAATGAATCCTTAATACAGTATTATAATATAAGTTTTCCGTATTTCATGAAAATTCAAACACAAAATATTCTTAAAAAATAATTATTTATTAATTCATTGAAATTAGTAACCAAAAAAATTAAAGTAAATTGAAACGTATATTAAAATAATTAATACTTATAAGTGTATAAAATGTAATTCATAAATCTAATAATAATATACTTGATGTATTAATTTTAAATTATATCATACGTAAAGATGTAATTAACATATAGCTGCGGGTGTTTTCTACAATCTTTGCATGTCTTATATAATTAAGTTCGCCTGAGTATATAATAGAGAATTGAAGATTAGATTAAAAGCATGACTTAAATAACATATGAACTTCTAGTTGAACTGTTATTTCTATTATCTATATATTTGAATTGATATAAAAATTACCTATCAAGTATTGAAAATAATATTGTGGATAATCAATGTAAATTTTATGAAAATCTAAATACTAAATTCTGAAAAGTAGTTTACACATTAATAAAATAATAATATCATTCAATTTAATATTACTATTTAATTCGCTGAATATTATTATTTCAAATATTTAGCACTAAATTCATATAGATATATTTACATCAATAGAAGTAGATCCTTAAATCTAAGACAAGGTATTGAAATTTATTTTAAGACCTGTAAGTATACTTTAATATAAAGAAATATTTTAAAATTAAAATTTACATTTATATTAAAAGATTATTTTATAGAATAATATTAAAAATTAGAATCGAAAGCTACTAAATATTTATTACTAAAAATATTTATAAAATTATATCTATGAATTGTTATGAAAAATATTGATAATATATAATTGTTTGTTTTTAACATGAAATTTATAATATATTTTTAAAAAATAAGTCGACGACTTTATCACGCATTTGCAGTTTAGAGAATGATCAAAGATAATATTTTTCCAGTATAATGATTGCATAGAAATTCGTATGGTAAAAAAGAAGCTCTAATACATTATGCATACACAAATAAATAACAATCTATCTTATTAAATATAATAGAAATTATAGAGTTCAAATAATTCATTAGGTAATCTTATAAATAATGTTATAGCAATTTTTTCTGCACAAAATTAATTTAGGCGAAAATAAAACTGCAGGATATAATTTCGAACCACGATCATAATACAGATTAAAAAGATTTGAAACTGAAGTATTCACCAATTGGCGTTTATTGAATTAAAATAACCTCAAATATAAGTTAATCTATACTCGTCTAAACACTCGCTTGTTTACACGAGGTTCTCGTTAATCAACGGCCGTCAGAACATCCGTTACCGTGTGCGCTGCCTTGTTGGCGTAGCTTTCTCTCTAGTATTATATTCTAGAGCAACCTCTCTATGCACTTTGTGCCAACAGTGTAGCATTGGAGAAGGGGAAGAAACTGATGAAGGAAGCCCATGTCAATGCTGATGCTGCACTGAGCATTTTCAAGATGATGACGCATACGCTGCGAATTGAAGACCACTTATGCTCTACTTCATTATTCGGAACTTCGAGTGTGCTCTGTTAGATCAAAGAGGCCCATTTACTTCAAACATCTCATGGCCCCAGTACCAATATCTTTCTGGTAATAAATCCGTTTTACTAGAGTCTAAGCTCTTGAATCACAATAGCACAAGCATTACCCTTGTCTTCTAACTTCTACCTACTGACAAACTTTCTGCGTCAACGAATGTATGATTGCTTGTCTCATCTTACTGTTTGTCTTTTCACTGGATCAGACAATATTATTAGCTAGTCATTGTCGACTTTCAGTTGTACTACTTATTATTTCTTTTATAAGATTTAGAAGTTGACACATGTTTTCAACATTTAAGCAATAGAATTAAAATCATACTAAAATTACAAAAATATTTGTTTCGAAATGTTTTAAATTTTTATATATTTAAATTACATATTAAAAATATTTTTTAGCAATTATTTTTCATATAGTAATTAAACTTTATATTAACAATAATATTAAAAATAATTAATAATTATTTAAATTAAAGCTATCAAATAATATATACAACATTAAAAATTTAATTATTTATATATATATAAATTTTGACTTTTAAGGAAAATTTTATTTTCTATCATCTTTTTTATATCATATCAGTAAAATTCATTAAATGTATAAAAATTCTATTTTTTTGAAATGATGCTTAGAAATGGTTGTCACAATATTTTCGATATATAATCAAAAAATGTAAAATTTAAGGACAACATCGCTAATATAAAATATTTTGTTAGCAAATTCATGTCCCAATTGTCGATATTTTCCATTACTCAGTTTTCATTTACCGAATATATATATATCTTTGGTCATTTTTATTAAATACATGTTATACAGTTCACATTAGGACCTTTGGATATAATATAAATTTTGATTATACTCGGTAAATATTGAGCTATTGAAGAAAAGATTGATGATATCAAAATCAAAGTTTACATTTGCTCTGTAGATTCTAGCTAGATATTATTAGTATCGCTAAATTCTAATGCGTATTATCCACTCAACTGTCCGTAGATTAAATATACCTTTCCTATTCTCTTTCTTTGTCTCTTTCATTTTAAGGACACCCCTTTTAGAAGCATTCCCGCTTATCCTTTCTCGTTATATCTTTCTCTAGTTTATAACCTTATGATAATTTCCTTTTTAGTCTGGCATTATAGATAATTTCATAATTGTAGATAAATATAAAGTATTGTAAAAATCTACATATATTTTAAACATATATTAAAATTTTATTAAAATTTTATTTAAATAAATTACTTTATATTTGTTGAGTAAAGATATGTTCATAATATATTTAACTTTCATATATTATTTATTTAATGGAAATTAAAATATTTGAATATTTATATATTTTCCATTAATGACAAACAGATGTCTCAAAAATGATTATTTTTTATTATTATTTATTATTATTATTATATATATGATTTTCTGTATTTTTGGTATTCTTGGTGATGATTGTACCTTAACCTGCAGGACCTAATCATGATAAAATTAAAATATAATGATGTAAACAAATCTCAACGACTGATAAAAGAAATCGAACTACTCTCCATCTAAACAAAAATAAGATGGCTTTTATATATTTATAAGGTAAATCACCCACTGAATAAATCTTAAAATTTTTTTTTCAGCTTCTGTTCCAATTCCGTTATAGTTTAAAATAGCCGCATGATCATGATTCTAAAATAAACTAGTGACTGTCTAGCATCATGCATACAAAGTTTCACGGACTTCAGCTTCACTATTAGCGCTACACATTGAAATGTGTTAAATCGAAGTTATCGCAACTTATAGACCAAACACCAGTTCAACGTGAATTAATTTGATAATTCGCTCAACTTATTCCTCGTTCGTACAGGATATACTTCGAATCTTCCTTCTTTCTCTATAATTTTGAATTTTGCTCTCCCAGTAATTACGTTTACGATGCATCATTTATATTTACTTCAGTCTTTTTACACCTTCTCATTTTTATTTGTACTTATACACGAATAAAATTGTGTATAAAAATTACAATTTTTCTAGTAGAACATTCAATATATGCATAAGATGTAATTTTTTAATTGGACATCGTTGATTTAAAAATTTTAAATAATATGTAACCTAGGAAAATCAATGCATTATAAATAAAAAAAATTTTCTCAATTTTCTTCAATTAGAATAGAAACTTTTGTTTTTATTAAACAATCAGAAATCAAATTAAATTATAATTAAATATCCAAAAAAAATGTTTTTTAATTTCTGGATATTACTAAAATGACTTGAACTTTCATAATATTTATGTATTCACTTCATTGAAATTTAAATACTAATTTAACTTTTAAGTTTTAAATAAAATTAAGTTTTCAATAAATTAATTTAAGTTTTAAAATAAAATAAATATTGTTATTTACTATTTTCATATTAATAAAAATATATTCTATGTTATTTTGGTTAAATAAATATGAAAAGATATATTAGAAATTATAATATTGATTATACGAATTATATTTTTAATTTTTTAAGAAAAAATTTGAAAGTGAGTTATATCAAATGCTTATAATCTTATTAATATTTTTAATATTATTAGTGTATACAGTATTACTCAACTCATATTTAATATAAATTTATAGAGATTTTATGAAATTATTTTAAAATTGTAGAAAAGTGATCATAGAAATGACGGCAAGAAAATCTCATAAGTTCATGTACGTTAAATCAACGAGTAGCCATAAATTTATTCAAGATATGTCGACTAAAAGCGCACGAGTATCGTGGAAATAACGAATCTATAAACATCCCGAGTTTCAAGTAAAAGAGTTGAATACGTGCTGAATGTTCACTTATAAAATACTACGGTATAACCATAAACCTTTTTTTACTTTTAATATACATCAATTCATATGCTAGTAACTTCTATTTAAATATTGCCTTTTTTTCTTATAGAGATATATTTCGGTTATACATTTTTTTTAAATCGTTGACTTTAAAATAGTTTGTTTATTTTTAACAATTTATATGGAATGAATTGGTAACGTTAATATTTTTTTATAAAAGAAATGAGTAGATATTATGAAAACTAAATTGAATATTTTCTGTTTAACCATTAGGTTTCGAATACTATTTCAAAATTTTTATTTTTCATTCAAATATAAATTTCATGTTACAAAAAAATTATATTAAGTAATTTTTTAAAATCATATGATGACTTCTATTTTTTAATATGAATTAATTGTATTTTTTTAAAATTCATTATTTATTATTTAGAATCGTAAACATAGATTTTACTTTTAGATTTTAGTAGACTCTAGAATGAAATTTCTTTAACAACTATATTCACGAATAATTAATTTTTAGAAAAATTGAATGTTATAATTAACTCAATGACGATAAACACAATTATTTTACAGCTATTCAATTTAACTGTCAATTTTTAAAACATATTTGCTTTAAATATTAGATTATCCTATTATAAAATCTTTGCATTGTTTTAATAAATTTCGTAACCGTATTTAAATTTAAATAGATTTTATGTACAAATATGAAGTATACATCATACCTTCATAGAAAGTTAAATTAAAAATAAATAAATAATATAAAAACTATTGAAAAACTTTTTAAATTATATATTATTCTACTATTTTTGAGAAAAATTTATTATAAAATAAATATAAAAATCATTGAAAATTTATTTTGACATTGTTATAATAATCATATTATTGAATTTTACTTTATTCATCTAGTATTGATTTAATATTAATAACTAAACTATTTAGAATAGTAACAGATCGAATAGAGAATTCAGTATAAAATTTTAGAATTCTCTTATAAATAAGAAATATAAAATATAATACGTTTAAATTTTTTTCTAATGACTTTTCTTAATTTTAATTTCACTAATGAGTGTATTAAAAAAATATTCGTTTATTTAATAGCAACAATTCTGTTATTTCAAACTAAATACTTTTTTAATAGTTTTAATTTTCAATTTAAAATATTTTAATATATATATAATTTTTAAATGTTTATATTCGAGGGTCTGTTTACAAGTTTTATTTCAATCTATTTTGTATTCATTAAGTTTATTCTACATTTATCATATATTTTTTTAAGATATAAAGACATAAAAATATACATATGTTAATAATTAATTAAATATTATTATTATTTCATGTTGTTTAATATGCTACGTACCTTAAACTAAATTTTATTTATTTTTTGATGAATTTTATTTATTAAAATATGTGATTTTTAGAATAATTATAAAAAATTCTGTATTTTTTATATATTATGTAAATTGTGTTAAAAATAATAATTAGTATTAACCTGGTTAATGAAAATTTTTTAAAATAAAATACTTAAAATTAAAAGATACAAATTTTAATTTTTAATAGTTTTCTTTCGGAACTTTGTTATTTTTATTTTATTTCAAAAAGTTTTTTCTATTATAATAATAAATCTAGAAGATATAAAGATTGAAAAAAATTAATTCAAGATTAAATAAATAACATTTTTTAATTTTATAAATTTTAAAAAATGATTGTAGTACAATGATTTATATTCACAGAAATTATTTTTCTGAACTTCTGTTGAACTTAAAACATAAAATTCAACTTAAAATAAATTTTGAATTAAATTAAAATTTTGATTTATAAAATGAATAAAATTCTGCTAATAGTATAATATGGGTTCAATAATTTTATAACGGCAAAATATTTCATTATTTTAAAGTATTTTCCTATACAAAGAAAAATAAAATGATGATTATAAAAGTTTTAACTAAGTGTAATTTAGTACATTATTAGTTTTTGGTATATATAATTTGTAATTATAACTTATTAATATTTTTAGTATAGAGAATAATTAAATTATAAGTGTAAATTTAATTTACAATCACTAAATTATCTCGAATATGAATTTTGAACTTTTTGAAAATTAATATAATTTTAGTAACAGAAAAAAAGTTAATGCATATATATTTGCTTATTATATTTATTATACAAATATCTCTGATAAACCGAGAAAAAAATAAAAACAAAAAAATCGAATGGAATCGCTTAGACGTTAACACATTTAAAAAATTTTTATAGAGCAATTTTACAGGGGAAAACTATCATTCTGTCTGTGGGATAAACTCTACTCATTACGTTCCGGCCTACCAGTGAGTTGTCTGATACTAATGTACACATAATAGATTTTCGTGATTCTTTCCTCGAGTAGGACATTTAGTATAACCGAGTCCGTTCAAAGGCACTGTTCCCAACTAAGTTAATTGAGTCGCTGGAAATTAATAAATGTATAATTTATTAAATAATTAACTACTTATAAAGAAAAAATGTTTTTCAATGAATAATGTAAATATTATGATTAAAAAAATTTAATTTAATACGGTCTATTATCTAAACAATTATAGCATGGTTATAAACCAAAAGCTAACCGTTATTTGTTATTTGGAATAGGTTGATACATAAATCTATTTACATTTAACTTATAATCAAGTTAAATATATTGACTTTCTTTATATCATAAATTAATTTATACAATATTATTTCACAGTTAATCTCATGTAGTTAATCAATTTTTCAAATATTAATATTTATTTCTTTGAATGTTATGCGAACTGTTGTAATAATAAAAAAATAAAAATATCTAATTATATACAATTTAAAAATAATATTTTTAATTTCAGATATATTACTTACAATCTTAGTTATATTTTACAAAGAAAGGATATTTGTTTGACTTAATTTACACTTGGAATTGAATGATTTAAAAAATTAACTACATAAATTACTAAAACACTATTGTAATTTACTAATTTATATATCGTTATTTTTTAACTCATTTTAATGTATGT
Source organism: Dolichoris vasculosae (assembly GCA_018907195.1). Classification (NCBI taxonomy): domain Eukaryota; kingdom Metazoa; phylum Arthropoda; class Insecta; order Hymenoptera; family Agaonidae; genus Dolichoris; species Dolichoris vasculosae. The sequence goes on along the minus strand of JACCHY010000037.1, from coordinate 974,583 downwards.
ATATCATTCAGGATATGATTATTTATAGTTTTAAATAAATATTTATTTTAATTACTGACTAAAGACTCAATTAATATAGATCATTTAATGTTAGTCAAAACAAATATATATATTATTATTTACATATAAATAAATCCGCAACGAGCTATTATTGCACAATATTTTTCTTACATTCATCATGATCAATAGATTAAATATTTTAGACTTTACAAGTCATCCATCTATGCAATCTTGGATATGTTGCTATATAAGAAAGATTTCAAATAACCAAACGTACTTATTGAAAATTATAGCAACAGAAAAATTAAGTGTAAAAATATATATAATTTTGATTTTAATATATATTAAGAAAATTTCTCTTTTCATTTATTATTATTTTTTCATAATTTATATTTTCTAAAATTAACTCTTTACAATATTGATAAAAAATATATAGAATTCGAAAATATAATAATGTTAAATTAAAAAAAATTATTATACTGAAATATAATTTATTGATTATTAATTTTATTTTATTAAAATATATTTTATCTTACTAAAAAATACTTCAAGAAATTTTTTATTAAGCGAAAATAAATTAAATGACATTCTAATATATAGATAAAAATTTTATTACATATAAATTATGTAATTTATGTATGCATTTTAATAACACTAAGTGTAATTTTCAAATTTTTAAAACTAAATTATTTTCATAAGTTTTAAAAAATTAATTGTAAATAAAATAAATAATAACATATATATACAACAATAAAAATAATAACATATATATACAACAATAAAAATAATAACATATATATACAACAATAAAAATAATAACATATATATACAACAATACAACAATAAAATAATAACATTAGAATAAAAATAAAAAAAATGTTCTTTATAATACAAATATACCTGTTATGAAAAAATATATAATATATTATATAATAAAAATTACAAATTTCAAATTAACAAAAATATTGATTCATTGATAATGATTGATCATTTATTAAATATTTATTTCAAGGAATACAAAAATAAATGAACAAAGGAAATTATCACAGCATATACTAATTTATAATGATTTTTGTATGTATTTTCATTGCAGTATAATATAATTTATGTAAAAATTTGTTACCTTCTGTTTACCTACAGCAAATATACTCTAGTTTCCAAGGTAATTAAATGATAAGTTAATAAATTCCTTATTTACATAAGTTTGAACAAGAATATAATGCGATACCGAAAAAAATATACGTACATTATTTTCTATATATTTCAAAGAAATAGATATAATATATAAACATCATTTTAGTCATTTAATGCAAAATATGTCCAAAAAACAAGATTATAAAAATTTATTTTCACATTTTATGAAATATAAAATAGTTAATGTGTTAAAAAAGAATGCACTCGAATTATAAGTATTTCTAACTTACACAAGGGACTATCGTAATATGGTTCGACATAAATTTATTTTTCTATTATTAGATAAAATTAGTTATATAAATAATAAATAAGTTTTTAAACAAATTAGATTTTAATAAATATCATATTAAAAACAAGACTGTTTACTATATTTAAAAAAATTATTATTTTCATACAAAAGCACATTAAAAAAAATCTGTGAAAATAATGTATAATAATATTTTGTTTAATAATTATGATAAAAATATGAAATTTAATAGTTAATAACTCCTTAATATTTATAATTTTCTAATGAATGACATAAACTATAATATTCCTATGGCTTCTGTTATATTAAAGTGGAAAAATACATTTTTGTTAATCATTTTTTGTGAGATACGTTTTTTGTAATATTATTCATTTTCAATATGTATGTGGTTGAGTTTCAAGAGTCAGAATAATAAATAATTATATAATCTAACAAATGTTTATTGACTTTTACTATAGACATTTATATATTCCTATATTCAAATAAAAGTAACACGTAACATTTATTCAATGAATAAAAATATGCTTAATGCAAGTATTAAATTTTTTAATTTTTACATGCTGTTATTGACTAAAATTATTGATATAATGATAAACTAAAACAAAAATGTTTAAAAATATAGATAAATATTCTTTTGTATTTAGGTACTAATAATTTAGGTACTTCTAATTTAATACATTTCATAAAGTACGTTAAAAATACTAAACAGAAATGTAAAATATTTATAAATGTATTTATATCAATAAAAAAGGTTATAGAATTTTAAATTTAAAATCTCAAATTATCATTTTATAGTAAATAAGAGAATATTATTATTTGTTTATACGATAGCATTCAACTTTTTATAATTATATTATTTTTCAATTATATATTCAAACTTACCTCAGCTGGAAATGCATAATTATTGACATGATGCTCAGAACCATGGCTATCATCTTGACCATAATGAATATAAATTTCTTCAAATTGATAATGATATGCCAGAGGTCCACCCGTTATATTAACACGAACTTTAGATTCTTTATCAGTACGAAACACCAAAAATTGACCTGTATTATGTAAAAATCCAGACATCTAAAAACAAAGAAGTTTTTTTTCTTATAAATTCACATTTGATTATTTATTTATTGACTTTATTCTTTTACTGATACAGTAAATCTATTTACGTATATAAAATTTACAAGTAGTGTATGAATATTATAAAATTATTCTTCAATCTATTCTTTTTTCATGACTATTAAAATAATTTAAAAAAGATTGAATCGAATATATTTTAAAATATTAAATTAATAAACGATACATAATTTTAAATTAATTGAATAATTGAATATTATATTCTATTTAAAATATATGCTCCTTTACTTTTAATATACTATTGAATTTCAATTACGCTTTAGATTACAAATTTTTTCTTAATTATATATGTATATGCATATTTAACAATAATTATTATTTTATGCAATCATAAAAATTGTTATGCAACAACTGAATTTTATAAGTGATGCATCTTTTAAATATTATTTTACTTCACATTCATGTTAATATTTAATCTTAGAGCAAAATATTGATATTATATATATAAATTTATATTCTTTTCATTCCATGTTCTAATTTTTATAATTAAAGATAATATGAAATACTTCTGGAAAGGTAAAATAAAAATCATAAAATAAAATATAAAAATATATAATGCTTCTTTATTATTATTATTATTATTATTATTATTATTATTATTATTATTATTATTATTTAACGTTATATTGCATATTATTGCAAATTTTATTTTTAGTACAAGTTTCAAAAAGTAAACAGGAGGAACAAGAACTTTAAGATTATTACTTATATAATTATACTAATATTTTTTAATATTAGAATTTTTTAATTCTTAAATATATATTCATATTTTCAAATTATATATTCAAGACATGTATAATAGATATAAATGATTATAGATTTGAATAATAATGTTTTAGAAAAGTAATTACAAATTATAAATATGAATGAATAATTATATTTAATACAAATTACAAAATTCATTAATAAAATATTTTCATTGTTTTCAGTATTTAATGCTAAAAAATTTTTTTATGATTTATGTTGCTTTTATCGTTTTTATTTTATAATTCAAATTAAAGTTTCTAACAAATCTAAATATTTTTAATTACTAAAATAAAATTGTAATTTATGAATTTATAATATTAAATTAATTTAAACGAATTATTGTAAAAATATTTTATGTAATACCTTTTTAATATATTTATCATCGATTGATTTTGTTATAAAATTTTATGAATATATTCATTTGTTTTGAAGTATCATGAAATAATAATATTATAGTTATTAAAAGAAAATTAAATTAATAAAAAGTCTTATGATTACAATGTATTGTCTCGTGCAACTTGATTTTATTTATTATGCTTACATGATATTTTTTAAACTTAATGTAACTCATAACTAGAAAAAGGAATCATTGATTAATACATAGGTGTACTTAATTGAAGATTATAATGTATAGTAGTGGCATTAGTAACAGCTTTCAACTTCGCGGAGACAATATAAGCAGACGTGAAGTTGTGGAGTACGATACAATCTCGCCGCGTGTTTTGAACTACAGCTTCTGTTTTTCGTCGCACTCACTTGTTCTTCATCGTTTCCTCATGGCATCGTATGTATACATGTGTATTTACGCACACTTGACTGTACGTATACTTGTGGGTATGCGCATGTGCATTAGATAAATCGTACGAAACTTCATAGTCTCAGAAATTGTATATATCAGGACTTCTTGCTATACTTTTCCTATACATTTACGCACACCGTTGGAAGTCACCAAACAAGGTGTCCTGTTGTTAATAGAGTACTGGGCTATGTGAATGCTAATATTTTACTTATGAATAATTAATTAGATTTGATTGGATAGAATGGCTCAAAGATCTCGATAAATGTTCTTGCAGTAACTGTGCTGCCAATTCGGCCAAAAAATGTACAATAACGGAAAAGACTTGAAATGTAGTACTATTAGTTAGAAACAATGAACCAAGCAACTTCGCTTTTATATTAACAGTAATAGTTTCGCATAAGATCTGTCAAACAGACAAGTGGAAGAGAAAAAGTATGTCGACACAAGTATCAGAAAGCAACTTATTAATTTACCTTATACATTTTTGCCGTTATTATTTACGTCCCTTTTTTACTCTATCTCGATACTCTTTTATCTGTCGTTATCATGTCCATCCTTTGTTCTTCTAAGTTACTTGCCACTCTTGAAACTAATATTCTACTTCATTGCATTTGTAATAGAAATTTCTATTAATTTTTTCTCCAAGCTTGATCACGACAAATGCGTTATGAAATTCGATTATTCTTGGGTGAAGATATATGTGCAAACTATGGAACTTAAAATTATTTCGGTAGAACTTTCATTAAAATACGTAAGTTAAATATATTTTTTTTATTAGAGTATGTATTTCTTAATTTCATAAAATTATCGTAAATAACTTATTATATTTTATTTTTATTGATTATATATTTTCTATTATATTCATTTTAGAGATGATATTTTCTTTTATTGTAGTTATCTATATTATTAATTTATGGGAATGCATGTTTAAAGGGTGTTATGTTTTTCATCTAAAATGCAAGTAGAAAAGATTAATACTTTCTGTTCTATGAGATTCAGATCATATACATAAATGCGCGCGCGCGTTTCATAGTTACATAATTTTAGTTTTTATTGAACAAGATTGAATAGAAAAACTTTTATTTTCAAACACAACTTTATTAAGGTTAAATATAAAAATATAAATTTTGATATATTTTGCCAAAACTTTAATTTATATTTATAAGGAAGGCTGTTTAACATTTTTAATAATTTTTGTAAAATCAATTCAATATAGACATTTTCAATATAGAAATTTAATTATAGACATTTTATATTTTCAATATAGACATAACAAATAAATTAAATTTCAATTTAACTAACATGTATTATTTTACTTTTATTTTAATATATGAAATTCTCTGCAGTATATTTAAACAAAGATTTGTGTAAATTGTGTAATTATTAAATATTTCGAATTAGTCAAATGAAAAATAAATAAATTAACTTAATATATGAGTAAACATCAAAACTTTATATTGTAAATGACTTCGTGTTTTTACATTAATTAAAAAATATTACTGAATAGTGAAATTTGTAAATTAATTATTAAAAGCGATAGTTACTTGCATTAAAATATTTTATCTCTTCATAATTATTAACTGACCTTTAGATTAATTCTTAAAAAATTATTTAATCATAATAAATTATTACTTCTTTTAAATACATTATAAATTATAAAAAAAGGTAGGACAATTGATTGATAATATTTTTATTAAAATGATTAAAATAATACATTTTTTTAAGTATTTGATTACCGTTTTGTTTTATATTTGGCATACTTGTAATTGAATATAAATTAAGTCCATAGTCCATGCAATATATATATATATATATATATATATGAACTTCGATTTCTAAGAGAATAGAAATGTTCCCGTTAATATTTTCTGAAAAGATTGCATAATTGCAATTCCTAAAAACTCCAATAAATAGTATTTATCAAACACAATGACACTATTAGAATAAAAAAAAAGTAAGAATAAAAGGGGCCAGAATAAGAAAATGCCATGGAAACAAAGGATTAATTCTGTTTAAAAATAATTAATAACATAAAAAACTTATTTATTCAAACTTGATTGCAATATCTAATTTAATTCTATAAATATTTGTAGTGTCCTTTTTAAATGTTTAATGTAAAAACTATAATTATATAAATTATTATACTTAAAATAATATTAATTTTATTTTTATATGAATATAAAGAAATATTTACTGCATGTCAAATGGAAATATCTTAACATTATATAAAAACAGTAAATACTTATTAATAATAAGGGTATAGCAAATATTTTTAAAATATAGTCTAATTCATTTAAATATTAATATAATTATAAATTAAGCCTAACTTAATATAATTATAAATTAAGCCTAACTTAATATAATTATAATTGCTCTTTTGAATAAAAGAAATTCAAATTAATAGATTCTAAACTAAAATTAAGTAAAAAAAATTTAATTTTTTAATTATTATTTTAATGTATAAACAATATACATATTTAGTTTTGTTAAAACTAATGAAATTAATTTTAAGGTATTCATATTTTATTTTTTCTTAACATATTTATATAAAGAAATTTAAACATAAATATAAATTAAAAATTTATACAAAATGTTTTGTATTTGAAGCAATAGAAGAACTTTATACTATAACTTTTAGTTGGGATATTTCAAAATACGTGAAACAGACGCAGCGATTGACAATAGCATTATATTCATTTATAAGTTAGGACTTTATGTAATTTTAATTCCATATTTTGAAATCCATTTATATATTAATTATAATATTAAAATATGTATAAAATTTACTTATTTATGTATTAATTTAATAATATATAATAATATAAGTTCATAGTTTCAGATTTATATTAATTGATAATTTAATATTTTATAATAATTAGTTGTTTTCTGTAACTTGTTTTTTTATTTGTATATATAATATAAAAATAACAACATATTGAATGTTTACTATTCATAATTCATAGTTCCTTTATGAAAAATAAAACATACATAAATTTTATATCTATGAATAAACTATATATATTAATTAGAAAAATAAATTAATTCAGGATAACTAATATTTCTAAAACAATTATTTGATATATTGTACTTAAATTAATATAATCATTGCTAATATGAACATATAATTTTAAATTTTATTTAAAATTTCTTATTTAATAAATGACATATATTACACTAAATTATCAGCGTTAGATCACAACTCTTTTTTTAAAATATAAAATAATATTAAAAGTATTTTCAAACATCGTTTTAACAATACATCAACAATAAAATTAAGTACATTTTTATCTTTTTTAATATGCATATTCGTAGTTTATGACTTCTGATAAAAATTTTACTTTTACTATATATGCATGTATAACGTATAAAATACTTTTATAAATAATTTTCTTGTGAATTTTAATATAGAAATTTGATTATTTTTTATAGAAATTTCATAATCAATATAGTAACTTATTATCACGTTCCTTTCAAAATAATAATAAATTTAAAAATATTGATATAATATTTCGATGAATATAATTACAAATTTTTTATTATTCTAAGCATAGAAATGTATCTTTATTATTCAGAAAATAAATTATTTTGTTAATATAATTTTTCGTTTTAAACAGAATAATTTATTATACTGTACGAATTTTTTTAAAAATAATGTATACATGTATCTATAAAATCTATTTTTAATGAATTTTTTAATTAAAAATTTTTTTAATAAAATTATATTATTATCTAATATTATAACAATATACTTTGTAAATGAATATAAAATAAAAATATATAAGAAGAAAGCAGCTTATAAAGATCTTTATTTAGAAAACTAGAAAAGAAAGGATTCAATCTCCCAAAAATCAAAAAAGTGTGTAAGAATAAACCTAGAAGTGAGATGAATGAGAGAAAGCAACGTAAATTTTGTCGTACATAGCTTAAATATTTTCATTTACCAAAAACCTCTGAAGCCTGTAAAAGATAAGCGTAAAATGATTCACTGTAGTGCTTCTTATAGTAATAAGAAGTACAAGTATAGCGAGAAAAGATTGGCAAACAAGTTTAGTAAATAATATGAATGCACGCTGCTCCAAGAGAAAAGGAATAACGAAAAGCGAAGAAAGAAAATTATAAAATTAAAGATGTAGGACTTTTTGAGATTTCTATTACATTTTCTGTGTATTCAAAGGTTAAATAATTCTACTTAATAGTTTTTTACTAAATGTAAACCAACTTTATATTAAAAATACTTTTTGTTTAATTTAGCTAATTTAATTATATATTTTTATTCATAATATAAAATAATATATTAATATCATGTCTAATAACATTAAAAGAAAATAAATAAATAAATATTACGTTAAATATAATAATTTAAAAATTCATATTTATCACGTAAATATTTTCTCTAATACGATTACTTAAAAGGAATCATATTGATCTGTAATTTTTTAAAATTAAAGAATAAGTATATATAAGTATTATAATAATTATTATAACTTATAGTAATGTATGAAAATAACTTTTTTTATTTCTAAAAACTTTTCATACAAATTTATATTATTTTAATACGTATAAATAAATAGAAATAGAAATATTTAAAGTAATAAAAAAAATTTGTATTTCAATTAGGAAGTTTATGATATGTAAAAATATAGAAATAACATTCTTTTTTTGTATCTTACATATTTTATTCAATTGTAATTAGTAATCTAATTACTAATATATTATGTACTGATATTATAATTAATCGAGACAATTTAAACTTCAGTATGAATTTAAAACTTGGGTTTTGGTTTATGTTACTCCATCATAAAAATATGAAAATAATCATGTTAAGAACCTACTTAGTCAATTGAGAAACTACTTTCGTTTTAGCTTAATTCAGTAAAACTTTGAAATTGTATTTATGTAAGGGAAAATAAATGAAAAAACCATCAGTAAAAGAATTAATAAGAAATAGATTTAAATCTGCACTAGCATTTAATAAAGAGAAAAAAAGGAATAGAGCGATTCAGAAAGAAAGAGGAAGAAGTTCACACTCAGGCATAGAGAAAATTATACAAAAACAAAAGGTTACGTTGTGAACTGTAAATACCTTTAAACAAGATGCTTTATGTATGGTCAAAGGAAAAAAGATGGAAAACAGCCTACAAAATGAAATGGAATGATATGGAGAAGATCAGGAAATCGAAGACAAGGAAAATATCGATGTTATCTGAGTTGGATGACGAGAGGGCAGAAAGCAAATCCTCTTAAGTGAACCGATTTCGAGCATAACATTGTTTGATAATTAATACGAATTCGGTGTATCGATAGCGGCATTGGCACGCGGATCACGTTTTCTCCAACCACCTTAATAAAATTGGGGGAACCTCGGTAAAGCGGTAGAACTGCCAGTGTAGTTAACGATGTCCCCGTACCGATGTGTGCCCCTTTCTACTTCGAGCATAAACCTCGTATTCATGTCTCGTTCGTAGTAATAGTTTGCCGCTTATTGCACCGATTCTTGTCTCGTTTATATTTAGGAGATACAATGAAGTAGAAAAGTAGTATTTCAGAAAAATTGATCATCAAAATTGATTTTCTGTTTTTTAAGACTTTCTATTAACTGTATATATCTACAATTTTATAATAAAGAACATGTAATCGAAGTTTATAAATAATTTAAAAAGGATACAAGGATATTTCAAAAACTCTCTATGGAAAGTAAATAATGAACATAGTAATTATTTTAAAAACTTACACTGTGTTTGTACATAACTAACACTTCCTTGAAAATTTTCTTATGATTTTAAAATAAACATCAATTATTTTCATATAATTATTAGGAAAAATTTCTGCAATTATATTTTTTGAAATGTAACAAATTAATGCAATACTGTTTCAAGGCTTTAAATCAAATTAATGAATTTTAATTATTTAGTACTTTATTTGAATTTAATCATTTTTTAAGTGATCCTAATTTAGTAATCAATATGAATTAAATCACTTAAATTTAACTACATTTCAAAATCTAAAAATAAATAACGTTATGAATCAAATTTAAAATTTTTACAATTTTTTCTTATATAAAACAAATTATCATTAGTTCGTCAAATTCGTGAAACAGTGAAATCAAAATATGACACTATATTTTTCAGTATATATATATATTTGGGTACACCGCAATAACTTTTACTGGTACGCTTCGAATTTTTATAGATATGAAATGATGTAATATCAATATTAAGAGACTAGCAATATAAAAAATAATGTGAGTAACAAAAGGAAAAATTTCAAAATACGGTAGAAAATGGATCTCTAAAAATAAAAGAAAGACAATGACGAAGACCATTGATAAGTTATGAGTATTTTTTTAAAAATTACTAAGTATGAAAAAATGAGAAAAACGAAAGTGAGATAGTTTTGTAAACTCGACAATCAAAAAAAGGATTTTAAAAAGTTCAGGTACAAAACCGAATGAATTGTGACGAAAAAAATAGGATAAAACAAAAAGACGAAATACAAGCTGTTTAGAAAGGGGAAACTGGTAAAAGGCAAAGAAGTACGTTCTACTTAGCACAGAGCGAACGTTCCTTCTATTCTTTAATTTAAGTGCCAAAGTTTTAACCAGATTAAACAGCATATAAATTTACCAAGGATGAGGTAGAATGAGAAGAGACTTTGAGCCTTTGATATGAAGTGCAAAGTACAAAGAGGAAAAAGGTTAAGCGAATTAAGATCGTATGAGTATTAGTGTGTACAAATCTTTGCATGTATACAAAAGCTGAAGAAAATATTATTAAATGTAGATTTGAAAAATAAAAAAAAAAATCCAAAAATAAAGAATCAAAATATTTTGAACAAAACAAAGATTTTAATTTTTCTTAAAAATACAGATTTTAAATAAAACAATTTCTTATGTATATTAAACATTTTTTAATTATAAAATTGAATAAATACATCTAAGGTAATTTGTAAATTTAAAATAAAGTTTCAAATTTTATGTGATTATTAAAATTTTAAGATCACTAATGATGGTATATTAAGTTATTTTAAAATAAATAGATAGAAAACTTCTTTTCATAATACTGATAAGATAGCTTTTTTATTTCAGAAACGAATGTAAATTGCAATAAATATTAAAATATTTATTAATGCACTAAAAATTAATTACATTAAAAAATTATCTTTAGAAAATTATAATATTAAAATCGAATGAAAGTTTCTTAATTTTGAAATTAAAGTTTGAATGAAGTATTTTAAGAAATTTAAATATTTTTAAAAATCTTACGAAAACTATTTATTGTTATTTTAATATTGATAAATATTTTACCATATTAACATTTCTATCTAGGTATTGTTTTATTAAAAGAAAAATTCAGAAGGCTAATAATAAGAAGCGTTTTACAAAAACAAATTGAAAATTATTTTAATAGTATATGCATTTTTATATAAAATACTATATTCATACACAATAATCACTAGACAAGCTTGTAGATTGATTGATGAGACAGCGTAAATGTTGTTTTTCTTTTTTTTTTGATTGAATCCATTGCTATTATGTTGCTTACTGATTCTTTGAAATTTGTACAATAGGCAATATCTCCATAGCATTCTGCTTTAAAAAGCATAAATAAATTTAATTTAATTAATTTCATATTTAATAGTATTATATCTTACCTAATAAAATTATAAATATTAGTATAAATAAAGTTTTATTTAAATTTTTTTAGATATTATATATATTATTATCATTTGTGCCATAAAAAACTAGTATTATTGTACAAAGTTTATTGTATATACAGTCATATTACATTCAGTATACACGATTAATAAACGGATTTTTACAAATGGATTTTTTTAATTTATAGAGAACATGATAGTATGATAATTTTCATTTGAAATAAACAAACAAAACTCAGAAGATATCAATTTGACATTGCTGCTTAGACTATTATAAAAATTTTATGTATGTTTTTAAAATATTTCTGAATCAGAATTCAACAATTTTATTAAAATATTTATTGAAAAAATATATTTAAAAAGCCTGAAAATTGAATTTTTGTAGTATTAAAATCAATTAGTTTTAAAATTCGACTTATTTACATTTAAAATAGATAAGATTATTTCATAGAATTTTTAATTATAAATCGGTATATAAGTATAGTTCAAATTATTAGAAAAAAATAACATACTCTTGAAATAGCAATTTTATATTAAAAACTTTTAAGACGATTACCTCTATACCTTGGAAATACGTATGATCTGGATGCATTCTTCTTTGCCATACTCAATAACTTTTAACTTTTTGACAAAATAACCTATACAGACATTCTTTTCTAAAATTAAATAAATTAGTTTTAATAATTTTTTTTATTATAATTACAAAAATAAAAATAATAATCTATAAAATAAATGTCAAATTCATAAATTCAATATTTAACTTCCTATGAATTTTATTATCCTTAATAAATATACTGAAAAATAATCACAAAATCTAAAATTAATCTACAAAAATTTTTGTTATAATTCTTTTGTATTTATATAATAATTTTTGAATTAAATTTATATGCTTTATTTAGAAATTTAAAAATGAAAATTAGTTTAGAATAAAACTATGAAATTTTTTATTATAAATTACTTATTTTTAATTTTGGATTGACTAAAAGTATTTTTGATATGAATACATTATTAAAATATAAATTATGTATTGGAGTACACTTTTAAAACGATTAATAAACTAATTTCACTACTGATTTTTAGTGTTGGATATTCATTTTAATCAAATAATTATTTATTAATAGAAAAAATTTACTATAAAAAGCAATACAATAAATTGAAATTTAGTCACAAAATATTTTTTTTCGCTGATAAAAAAAAGCACAATAAGTGAATGATTTATCGGGGATTCGACGGTGCACTTGATTATGCAGAAAAAACGATTTATACCAACAACTTACGGTTTTTATCGTCCTCTATTTCTTCAATCTCTTTTTTTCTTGCTCTCGCTCTCTTTTGGATGTTCTGCATGGTATATAAGAAGTTTTCTAAAAGGTAAAATATTACAGAGAAGATGAAACAAAAAAGAAGCGAAATAATGATCATGGCAATATGTTTGGTTGCAGCTTTGCACATATAAATAAAAATGCGTCACAACTGTTTATATAAAAAGGCCAGTATATACACTTTATACTATCTTCTTTCCTTCGTCGCTTATTCACTCTATCTATATATTTATCTATTTCTATCTCTATCACTCATTAAGTATATTTAAATATAATAAACAAATATTAAAATTATCAAATATTAATCAAGACACATTAATCTTATAAAAATTTATGAAAATATTTATTTGTACTATTATTTTATTAATTTTCATACTTTTTATCTCGATTTCATGCTTTCTCAATTAAATAATGACTCTATAATAATTTTTATTTAATCTTTAGATTAAAAATTATATTTTTCGAATTCAAAGAATATTTTGAAAAAATTATAAATTTAAATAATTGTAATTTAATTAAAAAATTAATAACTAAAAAATGAATATGAAGTTATATTTTTCTTTCAAATTAAGCAAATATTGAGACAGTTATAGTTATTTAATTAAAATGAAAATAACAATATTGTTGATGAACTAATTTAATATACAGTTATAATGAGTATTTATCACAAAAATCTTTCATCTTTATTTGGCTAAGTGGATAAAAAGTTGTAAAATCAGAAAAATTTCAAAGCTTGCTGCTACTCAATGATTAACTGAAAAAGAATTAAGGTTTCCACCGGGAATAAATATATAAAATAAGAAGTCGTGTGTACATACATAAGTACGAAGAAAGAACTTTGACAAATTACCTTGTGCTTATCCACGTGTACCGGTCTAAGGTGAGGATCAAATAGTAACTTGTCAGGCTCGATGTTGATGGGACTTTGCCGTCTGCCTTTGCTACACAAAGCCCATTGAGGATTTATCAAGCCCCAAAATGACGGACCTGTAATTATATATTACGTGCTTATTTATCATTTTTTATCAACGCTATAGGCTATTAATAAGATTTTCAAGGAACTTATTCATTTTTTTAAGATTTCTTTATTTTTTTTACAAATATTATAATAATATAAAACTTTTTTAAAGATTATGATACAAATATTGATAATAATTTATTATAATATTTAAGGATTAAAAATATCAAAATAAATTAGTTTCAAATCTAAAAATCAATAACAATAAGATTTACTAAATTGAGGCTTATATTTAATATTAACAATGCAATACAATAATTAAGAGTGGAAAAAATATAACGCTTATTATAATCATTAAACATATTATAATTTTTTTTATTTTATTTACAGCTCATTTATAAAAAATTAAAAAGCATTAATATAGATTAAAAATTATATAGAATTAACTATTTATAAACTTAATATTTTTATATAACATGTGCTAAAATTCATTAGCGTGATTCTCTATTTTAATCTGCCAGTAACGTCTTCAATAAATAACCCTTAAGTTTTAGCTATAATATAAGTTAAGGTGTTAAATTTATGATTTCTTAAACTTAAGGTAAAAAAAAGCGTTTAAACAGATAGTATAAGTAGATATGCAGAAATGTGATAAATAGAGATAAGCAAATTAATAAAGAAAACTAAGATGGAAGCAGTACATTATAATCGTCAAAACAGCGACGTATCCCAGCCATTGTATCATCTTTTTATGTTATTATACATACAAGAAATTACTTCCAGCGCTGGTTACGAATTATGATGCTTCCATGAGCGCTAATTTATTACGAAACTTCTTACTTGAATCATGGCTCAATAAACTGATGCATATTATATACAATTTTCGAATAATATAAAAAATATGCAGCAATATGTTAGATATTTTGTGAAAAATACGGAAAATTATTAGTAAATAACCTTAAAGTTAGAACATGTATTTTGTGATTAATATTTGAAATATAATTTCTGATATATAAAATTTATATTATATGTTTAATTATTATATTATACAGATTATAAAATAGATTGAATAATTCATTTGACTTCTTATATTTCAAATATAAAATTCATATAAATATAAATTATATGTATGTACACATACAGTTCTTTTATTGATTAATTAGTAATTTATAAAAAAAAATAGTTAAAATGACGTATCATAATGGAATCAAATTTTTTAATTTTACGAAATATTTATTAAATAATAAAAATTGGTATTGAGTATATATGAAAAATGCATTTATAACAAAAAAAATATATGCATGATTAGTGCAGTAATTATATCCTTTAAAAATGTATTGCTTCAAATATATAATTATATAATCTCTAAAAAATTTGTTTGATTATATAAAGTATTAAGTAATCTATATTTAATAATATAAGTTTGCGCAAAAAATATATCTTATATACACATTTATTTAAAAATAAATATATATATTATTAAAATTTAATAATAAACTTATAATTAATAATTTATTAATAAATTAGTACAAATATAAAATAGAGTATTTTTTATTAAATTACTCTTTCTTTTATATTTATATTTATTGAATTAAAAGTTTTATTGGTTTAAATTTTCATTTTTCTAATTATTTAACTAATTCTATATCTTTTAGCCACAAGTATAGAAATTAATGCTAACATAAGAATTGGTAAAAAATTCACTGGTACGCATGTTACCATTAAAATTATTTTGTTTGTTTACATGTACATTTCTATACGTACATAACAATTAATCCTTGGTTAATATTCTTATTTCGTAATTATAATTATAAATGATTTAATATATATAGAATTATAAATATTTTTAACAAAGAATTTTCTTTGATTTTTATTAAATAACCAGAATTATGTGATGTTGCAGATTGTTATTAAAACAATATTTTAAGAGATTTCAAATTGAATCTTTTATATTAATATACTTTATGTGAACATATGTTTATGTTATTTATGAAAGAAATAAATATAAATATATTTAATTGCATAAGAATATTTTAAGTTTAAAATTAGAAAATTGATGTACAAAATTGGAATACAATTCTAAAATTGTTGGAAAAAAGTAGAACCTATTAAAAACCTATTAAAAATTCATGCTAGAAGACACTCGAACTTGACAAAATAAAAACATCTGTTGTAAATTTCAATATAATCTATTATATAGTAATCAGAAAAAATTAAAAAAATTGAATGTGTTTTGATAGGAAATCAAATGATTCAAATCTATTATTGTAAAAAAATCTTCCTAAAATATTAAATAGTTTTCAAAACTCAACAAATAAGACAAAATTTCACATTTACATTCGACACATTCATGTGCTTTCTTATAAATAAACCTTGTACATTTATAAATAAAAACGCTAATATTAGTTTAAAACGCATTTCTAAAATATTATTTATATCGGTATCATAAAAACCATACATTCACGATATATCATAAATTTAATCAAAAATTTATAAACAGTTTGTAAATGAAACTCAATGCAGGTAATGTACTGCATACTTTTACTGTATTTTATATAAAAGGAAAATTGGTTCATCATGAACTTATATATTTGAGTTTTTGAATGTTAACAAAATCATTTTTAGCGTTTGCAAACATTTCTTTTGGATAAAATATAAATATATTTTTTTTCTTTTTTCTTTAATACTCATTAATATAATATTCCCCGATTATAAATTATTATGACTTTAGTACTAAAATATAGGATTTATTTTCGGATCAGTTAAAATTATGGGGTACCTGTAAAAATAAAGAAAACTGTTAGTGAGTGACATCAGAAGTACAAAGTTTTTATAATGCTATAAAAAATAATTTACACTATCTTCTATTGAAAGTTAACCGAGGGTCAAACGATCAAGGAAAATTAAGAATACGTATACAATGTGACAAATGAGACGCGAGCTAAATCTTATACTGCATTTTCTCAACGACAGCTGGCTTTATATTGATATATCAAGAAACCAATATAAATGAGCGTATACAAAAGTTTAAAAACAATTTCCTAATTCATAAATTTTAAAGAAAAAATTGTTTCATAAGTAAGTACTTTAATATATAAATCAAATATTTAATGAATACAATACTTGATAATTAATAAAACGTTATTTCATTTTCTGATTTCCATATTTCATCAAATTAAATTTGAATTAAAATATAAAATTCATGAATCATTTCAACATATTTATATTTTAAAAATGAAGATATCTTATGAAAACCTTATATTATAAATTTATTATGAATTATAATGCGACTATGAAAGTTATAAAAGTTAATTCTATAATAAATTTACAGTTGCAATAGATTTAAAATTTTTTTAAAGTTAAAGCAGCAGCTGCCTTAAACACTTTTAAAATAAGAGTGACTACATCAGTATTTATGCAAATTACATTCAAAGATGAAGCTAGAAAGATAAGAAAAGTAAAAGTAAAAAAAATTCAAAAAAGTAATGGTATTCGTGGAAAAAAGCAAAGCAGAAACACACCCTTTTGCGACTCTTTTGCGGCCCTTTGTTACGTCGCTTATGAAAGCAAATCAGCTCTAGTGCTACTCAAGGATACAGTCGGTAGTGCTATTAATCTTGTGGTTTATTTCTTTACTTTAGATTTACGATGCTAATTTCTTCTGCGCGCGACTGAAACTTCACAGTATACTAGCATACTGGTAGCGTGGTATCTTCATAGAGCACGACAAGAGGTTTACAAAAAAAAGTATAAGTGAGAAGTAAAGCGTTTTTCTTGCTTTTTATACTTTCTTGAAAGTATTTTTCTTTCAATAACTCTTCTTCATACAATTCTTCTTTATAAAACTAATTTATGCGGAATGAATGGAAAAACAGATACCGCGGTAAAAGAATAATATTTTTAAGCGCACTAATATGAAGTTAAAAAATACAACAATATCCTATCATTTGTATCATTCTTAATTCTCAATAAACAGTAGGCTAAACTATACATGCACATAAACTTAATTTTCAATGAATTATTAAATAAATTCACTAAAATCATCAAACATTTCTGTAATTAAAATTTAATAAGTATAAAAGAAATGATATAATCTTTTTTTAATCATTATTAAATTAATGAATTATTTTTTAAAAAACTTTGAATAAAATCAAATTTCTAAATTATTTCTCACATCAAGCTTATAATAATACATCGAAGTTTTATATATATACATATATAAAAAAATTTACAGGAAGACATAATTATTTAACATTTTATTACACTAAATATAATAATTAAAATAATTAACCATGTTAAATTTTTTACTTATTATATAAAATTTCATCATAACAGTAACAATCTAAGTTTTAATTATGTTTTAAAATTTTTTATTATGTTATAGTAAATCACATCTTATAAATTATATATAAAATTATAAATTAAAAATATTATATTAAAAAATACTATATTTGATTTATTTACGTAATTATACATAGATTTGAAATTTATATTCGTATTACGCGTTCTTCTCCTTCCCCCCTTCTTCTCTTGTATCCAAAAACTTGAACTACAAACTTTATACATAATTTTATATTTTTTGGAATCATATTTTATGCAAAATATTTCAATAAATATTGAATGATGTGTAAATAATTAAATCATATATATAATAATATAATACAATGAAAGTATAAATTATAAATTAAAAATATTATAAATAAATTAATTAAGAGTATCAATTGATATATATTTATAAATATTTCGACAATGTTGTGAAGTTTAATATAATTTTCATTCTATTTACAACCTTTATAAAATAAAATATTAGGTAAATATTAACATAACTAGGTGAGTTGATAAAAGCAAATAATGGAAAATGATTAATAACGGTTTTTAATGAAAAAGCGGAAGCACATTGTGAATGTAAAAGGCAAGTGATTAAAGATGTGCTTCCGACGTAAACTGCGTAAGTAAAAAGTTTGAGTTAATGTGACAATTACCAAGTATTCTAGTAGAACAAAAAATTAGAAAAAAATAGATATTCTCAATAAACCCGCGGACATAAACATCTACGTCAACAATGGAAAGACGTGCGATAATAATACGAGTTGGGAATTATTATTTATTTAAATTATACAATTCAATTACGCGGTCTACTGAGACTTCATATAGATTATTGAGAAGAAAGTAAAACCACATTAATAATATACTCTTTTGACTTTATTAGTACGTATAAATTGCAAAGTTGGTTTTGTATAAATAGATACATAAAACTGTGGAAGATTTTATATATTTGCTAATTCAAACGCTGTATAATTTTTCTTGATTTTTAGCATTTTATATTTCTACTTTAATCCTCTTTATAAATTTGAGAAAAAATTTTTATGTGTTCTTTTTACACAAATATATAGGAAGAGATTGTGTGTCGAATGATATTTATTTGGGTGACCAGATAAGGAATATTTGTCTTGTTATCAAACTTGTTTATATATATATATATTTGACAGAAATCATATTTAATAAATATGTACAACTCAATATTTGCAAATTCTTATAATAATGTACGATAATAATAATAAAACTTTTCGATAAAATTATGAAATATTATCAAAATTTTAAAGAAAAAAAAAGTTTTAATAAAAATTTCATCAATTTAAATAATTAAAATCTTAAAAGTTTGATTATTTATTTTTTATCTTATTCGTTTAATTTAAAAAATATTTTTAATTTACTATTTATTTACGCTTTAAAAGGTTTTAAATAAATTATTTTTTATGTTTATAATACAATTTTAATTTTAGGTTTATATCCAAAGGCAGTCTACATTTTCTCAATAATTATATTGTTTTCAAGTTTGTCTACCATATAAAAATATATCCGAATAGAAAAAGCCTACAAAATTTATAATTAAGATTATGATTACATAAGTTAGAAAATTAAGCTATTTGATGCAAATAATACATATAAATTGTTAAGAGTTTAATAATAAATTGATATGTACATTTACGCTTTTAATATCTATCGATATAAAAACAAGTATTTCAAACCGCTTCTCAACTTTTACTTCTCAACTTTTATTAATACTATTGAATAGGAATTATTCCGCTATTTTTTATTTTTAGTATTTTTATCCGACTATAATTTTTCATTATAAGTGCACGATAGATCTATTTTCATTATATAGTATTACATTTTAGAAAGTAGTTCCTCATCATATCATCAGTTAGAAATCTATTTTTTAAGTATGTATACTTTTCTCTTTCTTCGAAAGTATTATTACACTATAATATATTTTGATAATACTTAAAATGCGTACATCGACTAGTTATTATTATTAATAATTAAATATTAGATATCCTTCGTTTATAAATAAACATTTGTTTCAGAATTACTTATTAATCTATTAAATTTTTAAGTTACATATACTCTCATGTCTTAATATCAAAAAATATAATTCAGAAGAACAAAATTCAGTTGAAACTTTAAATATTTCTTATGCTATCGAATTTATGATTTTTTTCAAAGTGATAAATGTGCAATATAAAGTGAATTAATTTTATTTTAAATTATTTATTTAATATTAATAATTATATACGAGAAATCTATTATTAACACTATCGTATAAACTTTAAATCAATATTTTTTAAAAACCTAACTTCTGTACAAGCATTATCTCTAGCTGAATCATAAATTTTGCAGTATAAATCAGAATATTTCATCAAAATAACTACTGAACAAATTACATTAACTCTATGTTAGCGAATTAAAAATTTAAATGCGCAATCATAAATGTCTGAGCATATAAGCGCGAAAACAAATAAACAGCTGGCATAGTTTAAAGTAGATTAAACGCATCGAAAAAAATTTAATTACTTTAGAATTAACTGTCCGATGAGCTGGGAACCAGATTTACTATTACAGAGTATATGAATAATCGGTTTAAAACTCAAGAAGAAGCAGAAAAAATCCACCGAGAAAAAACTAGTTACATATTGTCAAAAGGAGAGAAAAATCTTGAATAAAACATCACGAAGAAGCTCAAATCACACACCAAGTGACAAATTTTTGTATATAAGTACGTAGATTATTTTTAGCATATAGCTTAAAAACTGTCGCTTAAAAAAGAAGTTTCCTAATTTTAAGGCGAATTTTTTTAATACACTTTATTCGAAATAAATGTCATTTAGTCTTATTTGACCACACTTAAAACTTCGTTAAGAAGAACGCTAATATTTTAGTTAATAATGGTTCCACATACTTTATCCTTCTTATATTAATTCCTTTATTAAATCTGGCTAATTCAATATACATTATTTTTGGTATACAACTTCGTTATATTAAACAAATGAAATTGTCTTATATTTACCCTTCATAACATAATAATTATTACTTTATTCATTTTATATATATAAAAAATATATTTCAAACTGAAGATTCAATGCAAATATAAAAAGTAAAAGATATTCATTCATTGGGTTATTTATATTACTTAATCGTCTCAGAAAAAATTATCAAATTAATTAGCAAAATTAAAAATTAATTTATATATAATATAAATATTAAAATAACTTTAAATATTCTTCATTTGATTAATTAATGTTTCTTATCTATACGAGTAAATATAATTAAGATTTAAATTGTTTTCATATTTATTTTCACAACAAATTATAATTTTCTAAATAAACAATCTTTTCTTGATTTAATGTTTAAACATAAGGTTTGTTTAAAATCTATATAATTAATTAAGATAAGTGCTAATTTCGAATTTATAAATATTTTGTATAAATATAGGTAATTTTTAACTAAGTGTACAAAAAAGCTGAGAAAAATATTACTATTATAAAAAATTTTATAATAAGAAAAAAATAAAACGTTATAATAACATCAGAGAAATGCATTCTAAAATTTTAATAATCTCAGAATATGATTTCTATAAATGTTTCCTTATATGTAAGTATAGTCGTGATATGTATTAAAATATATATTTTTATTTGTGTATTTAAACTACCAGATTTTAAAATCAGTAAATTTATTTTATTGTAAAATAGCTTATTTTCAATTATTTTTCTCTTTCTTGTATAATAATTAATAAGATCTTATCATACAAACCATATTTTTTATGATAATTTAAAAATTATAACTGAACTTGATTTTAAATTTTATTACATTTTAAAATAAGTTAATATTATATCATTTTTATAAAATCTCAACTTGTTCTTTAATAATAAAAATATATTTATAATAATACTTGAATTCAAAATTAAAAAAAAATAAAATTATCACAATTTATATTAAACGTCAAAAAATCATTTGCATTAAGGTTAGCGGCAAAGGAAATAAAAGACTATAATGTTACGGTACCACCACCTTATACGACTCGTTGAGGTCATATTACCGTCGTTCTTACAAAGAAGTTTGTGCGACACAAGTAAGAGTTTGTATCTTATGTCTGAAAAGATTGTCACTCTAAAAAGATGTATTGTTTTCGTGCTTCAGAATTGTAAAGAAAGAAACTGTTTCTAAATCGACTGCACCGATCATCTTTTTGTGATTGTTGTGCCCCCTCTTTTATCCATTCTGATAAAATTAAAGCGCCCCAAACTTTTCGTACCCTGTCGCATCAAGAATGAGCACGAAGCGGGGATAAAATTCGTATGCGATAGGATGACTCATTCTAAAACACGCTAATATATTTGTTAAGTATTTTATATAGCTTATTTAAATAATAAATATTTGAAATATCTAATCACCACGATATTTTCTTAAACTTTATTATTTTAGAAAGAATATAAAAATTTCTTCGAATTTAAATTATCTAGTGAACATATGAAAATTATTATAAAAAATTATTTTTCACAAGATTTATAACCATTATAATTTCTTAAATACGGTTAAAATACTTTGACTAACATTTAAAAAAATATAATAAAATATTTTTTATAATCATGGAAATTTAAAAATTTTATTTTATTAATATATTTTATATATTTGATATCAAATAAAAGAATGAGTAAATAGATTATCAAATAAAAATACGTACAAATATAATAAAAAATTAATGGAAATAAGTACAAAGATTTTTACATTAAAGCGATCAAAGATATAAATTTTTATTAAATTTAAGATTAATATTTTCTTCAAATTACCATGATCATTCTACAGAAGAAATATACATTGTATCAAATTTATATTGAATTAAATAAATTAAATAAAAACCTTTAAGATAAATATTAAAATTCATCCTATTTATGAGTTAGTTATATCAGAAATCTTGAAGCATTATTATAAACATTTGTCAACGGCTAGTAATAAAAATATTCATAAAGTTGTATAAGCCGCAGAATCAACAAGTAAATAGCTTATGATTTTCCCCCATCTTTTATCACATTTTGCTTCTGTCTTATATAAAGAACCAAACCCTGAAAAGCTACTTCACACCGCTAAAATATCCTTAATATTTTTGCATGACGGTGTAGGAACGCGAAAATGACTGTCCGATGCTTCCCCCAATAATTTGATAATATTCCCATGCGCTATTTGTAGTAGTGCAAATTCACCCGGACACGTTGAGTCCAGCTAATGAAACCTGGCGCGAGCTACTGCTACTGCTGTCGTTCATTATATAGTTCTACTCGTGCTTACAATCTCTCTCTCTCTCTCTTTCTCTCTCTCTCTCTCTCTCTCTCTCTCATACTTTAATTTTATTGTTATTAATTTTCTTCTTTTTTAACAATATGGCACTGCCATATTCAGTCCTGTATTATTTTAGTATTAAAACGTTTATTTTATAACTGGTACAATAGCGAGCAGTATAATTTCATAAAGTTTCTCGTTACAATATATAGGGGCATTATAATTTGTATAAAGTTGTTGGGCATACACGTCAAACCTTAAATTATCAGATATCTGACATTTTGAGCTCCTTGTCAAGAGACAATCTTATTTGAAAGCTTAGAATTATTTTTAGCAATTTAGTACGACTATATTTATACATATCATTACAAAGAAAAGTTTCTAAAAAATAATAATATTTCATTCATTTAAAGAAATTTAATTTTTAAATATTCGTTGTATAGTATAATGAGATATATTTGGCTTATACTTATAAAATTACTTTCTAAAATAAAACTTATTTTTTAAATATACGTTGGATTTAATTCTTTCTATAAATAATAACTTTTTTTATCTATCAAATAACTAGGAAAGATTTTATAAAAATTTAATCATTAGTGATTATTATTTATTATATTGTATTAACATAAAATATATATGAAATAAATTTGTTTATTTATAATATAGAGAAGATCTCTTTTTAATAAAATTTCATGTCAATAAATTATTTTGCTTAAATATTACACGATTATTTTTTTCTTTCATCTAATTAATTTAGTCGTAAAATTTTTATAATAATTTATTTCATTAGTGACTTAAAACAATAGTAATATTCTGCATCACTCCGAATTAACCTAGAAAGTAAAATAATCAATAAAATCATGCATTAAAAATAAGAAATATAAAATCTATTTATATATTTAACTTTCTCCGTAACATATTTCATCTTTTTAAAATTATTTAACAAGAAAAAATAATTTACATAAGAAAAATTGTAAATTAACTACTCTATTTTGGTATTTGAGTTCATACTAATTATTTTTGTAAGAACTGATGCAATTACACGATCCATACAGAAAAATATTTTTCTTTTGAATTTTACAAGCTTTGCCCAATCTTTTACAATTATTGATGATCACATAAATTATGTCAATATGATATAATCTGATGAGCTCATCTATATTTTGGGATTAAAACAAATATTAATAAAAAAATCTATCTTTGTTATAACATTTTACTACCTCATTAAGAATTTAATACCTTTTGATTTTACATTTCACATTTAATATTTTTTAATTTGATAAATTAATTACGTGTATGAACATATATATGACGTTCTTGTAATTCTTTCATGAAATGACCTCCTATACATTAATACTAAAAATATATCCATTGCCAGTTATTAGAAAGTTATTCTAATACAAAATTTTATACTAGCAAAGATATAATATATAATATATTATAAATATACTAAAAATTAATAAAACAATATTTCACATAAATAAATAATAAATAATTTTTTCAATCAATTTTTATACATTTCTGTAGATATATTAAAATATATAATTTTACGAAATTAATTAAGCATTTTAGTATTTCTTCGTAAATTTTTCAATTTCACGGTGGATTAAAAATCATATGATTTATAAATTTGAAGTAATATCAATGAAGTTCAAAATTTGTATTAACAATAACTTCTAATGACAGAAGAGGCAGAAAGAAATAAGTATCAATTTGGAGTGTCACTAAAAGCACATCAAGAGACTGCAGTTAATGTTTATTCAGATACCAGTGAAAAACAAAATCAAACACAGAACTAAAATACAAAACAAAGCTGACAATCTAACAGAAATTAAATTAATACGACAGTCTCTATTGTCGAAATGGAATATATAGCTAATTTTCAACTTCTTCGGTATTGGCTGATATAACAGAAACCTGTTATTAATATATTTAAATAGAAAATAAAGAAAATTTACACTAATATTATTAAATTACGTATTGGATTAAAACATGAAATATTCTTATTATTTATGAATTAAAAAATTACGTTAAAATTTTAATATTTAAATAATTTTTTTAAATAAATAAACGAGTAGTATAATGAGAAAAATAAATTTTATAGATATCATCAAAGTAAAATTAATTTTGAAAAATTTCTAAAAAATAAAATGATTATATAAGTTTAGATAAATTAAGTATAAAATAAAGTTTTGATATAAATTAAATATGAATCTTTGACTAAAAAATAACAATTGACTAAATAGAATATAAATTTAATTTTATTACATATCTATTTTTTCTGGTTTTTAGGGTGTGTTATTATTTTACGTTACTAAATTTATCTACATTTTTAAATGTTTTATTAATAAATATTATACCTCTATTATTCTAGTTTACTCTTAATTTATTATGAATAAAATATTTATTAAAATTTATATAAACTAATAGAAATTTCTGATTTAAAAATTAAAATTCTTTTAGTTTTCTTTATAAAATCTAAATAATATTAAATAATATTGAAATGTGATATACCATAAACAACTTTTCTAATAAATTTCTTAAGTTATTTTGTTTGTCAAGCTATTTTTCAGTTTTATCTATATTAAAATTAAATATATTTTTTAATTACTTTTAAGTCATATATTATTTCAAGGTCTTTTAAATAACTATTATGTTAATTTAAAAAAAATTTAAAACAATTGGATACTGCTTGGTTTAAAACAGCTCTAAAATCTTTATTATTTATTTTTCTATTTTTTTAGATAATAAGATTAGTTAACTTTTATAAATTTATTTCATTTCATATAAAAATATTTAGAAAAAATAAAATAATATTCTTGATATATGAAATATTTATTACAAATAAATTAAAAGTCAAGTAGTACATAATATATGTATATATTTCAAATAAAATTTAATTTTTGCTTATAAAAGATTAGTTAACATTGAATAAAATTTAATAATTTTAAATACATGTAATAATGGATTTTTCTTCCTATGGAATTTTCTATACACAAAAATTCAAAAATGTAACTGAACATAAGAAATACAATATATTTTTTATTATTTAAGAAATACAGGAAAAAAACAGAAAATGAGTATTACTAGCAATTTACTCATCGACCTCTCTCCGAACTATTAGTAACTGAAATATAGAACTATAAAAGTGAGTAACTTTTTTCTTTGTTCAAATTACCAATTATTAAATTTGCTTCGATTATCAAACATGTATAAAGAAAAACAGAAAATGAGAAGGAAAGAAAGAGAGCAGAAAGAAAAAAGGAAGAAACTTGATGGAGACAGTTTAAACTTTCGCGTTGGACAATGTGTAAAGTCGATAATCTTAAACAGATATCATAAAATTGACGTAATCATCATAATAAATACAACGGTGAATCTCTTATAGCTGCTATTTGAGAAACAGGTGAGAGACACAGTTTTCATATGGAAGAAAACATGTAAAATGTTTTATGTGAATTATGATCGCTCATCGTGAAATTATATATTATTGTAAATAAAATCTAGTCGTTATGCATACTAAAAATACGACAAATTTTTTAATTTATTAACTTAAAATGTGTATAATCTTTAAAAATGTCAAATAATATAACTGCAGCTTATTGTTCTAAATTGATTCTTACAACTTTATGTGTTTTTATGAATGCACATACAAATTGACAAAGTTATAAGTACACTAAAGGAAGGATAATATATACACAAAACTTAATATAGATAAATTCGAATAGCCATGTTGCCATGCTTATACAGATACTATCTTTATATTTTTCCCTGCCTTGATCGTGCTTATATAAAAATTCTAGGTATTTAAAGATGTTAAGTAAAAACAGAAAAATAATAATTCGATATATTTCAATTTACATTTACTGATATATACTCACACAATAATAATAAGAATAATAATAGTTACATTTTATAAGAAAACATGCTTAATAATAATGATAATAACATAATTGTAGAATAAAATGTAAAACAATACGTGCTGAAGATGAGCAAAAAATTATAGCTAATATTTCGAGACTTTTCTTAAGGTATATTATTTAATGAATACTTAAGTTTTAATTATCAGAATAACAGGATAATAATTATTTTAATAACGAGAATGCACTTATTGTATTTCGTAACAATATTTCAATTTTATGATTCTGGAAAAAAGTAAAATTATAAATAGTATTCTAAAAATTTGTTTATTGAATTTTATATGACACTATTGTATCCTACAATATATTAGTAGTGCATGGCACCCGTGAATCGCTGAGCACTACTTAATCAGTAAAAAAAATAAAAAATGAGAGGAAAACAACTCCAGAACTTTAGATTATAGCAGCTAGAGGTTCATATTCACGACCTTTATCATGGCTTGAATCCGTAGGATATTGTAAAGTAAAGATAGATAATAATGATCGGGTAGCACGTCAATTGGCTGCTTAATGGATACATTTTGTAATCAGATAGATGATAAAAATATTTTTTATAAACAGAAATTAGTATAATTATAACAAGTAAAAATATAGGATGTTTTTTATTAAAGAAACTTTTTGAGATTAAGAATTTAAATGTATCATATTTTTCATTACTCTTCACTATTGATTATGTTTAATCTCTTATAAATATTATAATGCATTAAATATAAAGAAATTAACGACCACCTAACAAACATCGATTAAACATGTGATAGCACGCTCATTAACGAACAAGTTATATTCCACGTGTTTAATACGGTAACTTGTAGATTTTAGGACACGAGTAAAGTCTAGACACTAGATACAAAGTATTGTAGCTTTCATTTTGTGTCTTCAGCCCATCACAATAAATAATTAAAACTAATGTCATTCAGTCGCCAACTAACAGTTGAACCATAGACATCGGAATGCTGTTAGCACAAATATAAATTTACAAAAGTAAAAATTCAAAATATATATTAATAAATAATTATTATATTAAATATTAAATTATAGAAATAACAAACATTTACAAATAAATAAATAAAAGGATTTTTTTTTTAAATATCAGCACGATAGTGTTAGTAATTAATAGTTAAAAAATAAATAATAATAATAAATAGTTAAAAAAAAGTTAATAAAAATAAATAATAAACTATTACCTACAAATAATAATAAAATGCAAACCGTCAAAGCATTAATAGATGAATCAAGAGAAAAGGCTATGACAAAAAAGAAACAGAAAAAAATTACTATTATCACCAAATTTTAATAAAATGAATCAAGAAATTGAAAGGTCACAGGATGACAAAACAAATAAAAACTATTACGAAAATATTATTAAAAATTTAAGTGAAGAAATCAATAAATTTAAAGTAATAATTAACGAAATCAGAATCAAATAATAATAATAACAACAATGAAGATCAACTATATAATACACCTATAAAAAAATATACAATATTAGAATTAGAAGATTTACAAACCTATGATAATGAAACCAAAAATTCAATAATGGATGAAATAAAAATAAGAACGAAAAATGAAAATAGAAAAAAAATTGAAAAAAAAGGACCACCGAAACTAACAAACAAATAAACAGAAGATCAAGAAACTTAGCTACTGATGAATTTAATAAAGTATACTATAAATTTAATTATAAAAATACAAAACTGGAAATACGAAACAACAAAAACTTAACACATAAAGAAATAGACAACTGCATCGAAAAAATAGACAACCACATAATTTGCACCTTTAACAAGTCAGCACCTAAAATAACAAAAAAACTCTAATGAATATTATATAAACAAAGACATAAAAAACTACAAAAAGATATCATTAATAAACAGAATACTCTACTTTTACTCTAATAAAAAAAACAACTCCAACAAAATTTTTTGAATCAATAAATAATTTTTGAAGTAACAAAATAAAAACTATACCAAAAAATGATCCAACAGTAATGTTTCCGAAATATAATTCAATTTTTAAAATAAAAAAAATGAATATCCCTTCGCTAACAATACCATATAATAATATCAGAACACTAAGAAAAGCTGAAATAGATGTAACAAATACAAATGAAGACAGTAACAACAAATATAATAACAAACATCAAAGACAAACTCAATCTGTTAGGATTATACTATTCTGAAGTACATAATGAAAATTCCACTCTTGGTAAACAAAACACTACAATATAATTATGGAAGAAACTAATAAATTAAAAGAAGAAATGAAGAATGCTGTAACATAAAATATTACAATAACAACTTTTTCAATAGAAACGATATACAGAAAATAATCCAAAACAACCAGATAAAGAAATTAATTACTTTATTAATGACATTTGAATAAATAATATTATTAATAAATTAAACAAAAAATCATTCGGATTTGACAATATACCAAACATAGTATTGAAACATACTCCAAAAAAAATTAAATATTATTACACAATAATATTTAGCAACGCATTAAATAATCTGTATTTTCCAATAAAATGGAAAAAAGCAAAAGTAATATCAATTCAGAAAAAAAACAATATATCACTATCTAATTTTCGTCCTATAAGCCTTCTACCAAAAATAGGCAAAATATACGAAAAAATAATTAATCGTACCTTAATAAAATACTATAATAAAAATAACATAATACCGGAAAAGCAATTCGGATTTAAACATAAGCACTCGACAATAAGTGCAATTAGTAAACTAACATCGAATATATGCTGGGCATTCAACGATAATCAAAGAGTAACAGCTTGCCTAATCGACATAGAAAAAGCATTCGACATCCCTTAGACCGAAGGCATAATTTATAAATTAATAAAAAATAATTTTCCTAAATACTTAATAAAATTAATATGGAATATAATCACGGACAAGTAATGTATTACAATAGAAAGAAATAACAAATCAAGCCTAAAATTCACAATAGAAAACGGTTTACAACAAGGCACAGTAAATTTCCCGATCTTCTTTAACATATACAATAGTGATATTCATTATTTGTTTCATCTTAACAAATCATTACAAAAATAATCGATATCATTTTTAGACGATTTAATAGTTTATGTTTCTGGGAAAAGCACCAAATAATTAGATTCACAATTACTAAAATTGTTCAATAAAATAAATGATTATTATAACTCATGGAAATTAACAATTAATATAAAGAAATGCGAAACTATTTTATTTTGAAATAACTTATTCCAAATAAGTGTTTCTGAAAGAAAACTTTATAAAAATTTTCGTATAATGTGCAGTTTCACCAAGAAACAGGTAATTTCTTACAAAAAAATAATCAAATATTGAGGATTACATCTAGTTACAAAATTAAAATATAATTATTATATTAAAACTTAATTGCAAAAAGAAAAAGCAGTATTTTGGCGATACAAAAATTATTTTATTCAAAGCATTTAAATAGTAGAATAAAAGTATTATGCTATCAAGAATTTATCAGACCAATCCTAACATACGTTTGCCCCATCTGGTACAATATAACGGTATATCAAATGGAAAAAATAAGAATTTTCGAAAGAAAGTATATAAGACCCTGTCTTTAATTGTACAGAACTGACGCAAGCTCTTATAAAAAATATGTAAAAAACAAGATATTATACAATAAATCAAATTTACAAAGAATCGATTGTCACATATTAAAATTAAATAGAAACCATTATACAAACTTATATCGCATCACAGAAAATAGTCTAATTTCAAACACAATATTTCCAAACCGAATGTACTTCTCAAAACATTTAAAAACAGGATTTATCCCTCCAAAAACATTTATATTTCTAGATAGTAATCAATACCTACAAGATAAAAATAACATGCCAATTATTTACCACATAAATAGAAAAATAAATTATGAAGCAAACTTATATAGTAATGATAAAAACTTTTATAGGGATACAATATGGATATATCACAAAAAGATAAAAAAGAGAAACACCGAAAAAATATGAAAAAATATTGGTGGCTTACATGACTATATAAAACTATGGATATAAAAACAGAAAAAAAATATATATATATAAACAAATAAAAAAATGCTGAATAAATAGACATAAAACAACCAAAAGTTATTTAATAATTATATTACTTAAAAAATTTATAAATTAAACGACTTCGTAATTAATCCTTAAATATGTTTAAAATTTTATTACTTGAATATATTCATATGTAAATAAATATAAATTCCTAATTTCCCATATTTATTACACCATTCTCGTTTCCTCTCCCACACCCACACACATATACATAAAAAGTCATAAAGAAATCGAATATACAGTTTTTTAGATTACCCATTTTCTGTATATAAATAAAATTGTAAAACAATAAAAAATGTTACCAAACAATTTCTTCTTCCATAACAAATTTTCACTAAGAGAAAGAAATATTAATTAAACAATATGTAACCTATAAAACTGCGTTCGCTGTATATGGTAGCGTATTAATCATAAGCAATATGTTATACAAATCATTGATTTATTGTGATTTAAAAAAAAATTTTGTATTTATTGGTTTAAATAAATAAACATTATTTAAACAAAAAATAAATAGAAAATAATTTATTATAAAGGGAATAAAGAAACTTTTTTAAAAGTAATACTAAGTATTCATAAACTATGGCTTATGTAAATAAGAATATTATTATTATTAATGTTATTTTTAT
Organism: Dolichoris vasculosae; assembly: GCA_018907195.1. NCBI lineage: Eukaryota > Metazoa > Arthropoda > Insecta > Hymenoptera > Agaonidae > Dolichoris > Dolichoris vasculosae. The sequence continues at coordinate 942,284 of JACCHY010000037.1, read as the reverse complement.
TGTCATGTCTAATTTGATTATTTTGTCGTTATGAATACTTTATTATTCAAATGCATTCAATATGTTTAATTACATACAGTTGTAGACGTGTAGAATCGAAATTATTTCATAGTTTTCAATACTTCGAGATTGAATACTCAATTGCATAATATAATGTCTAGGTTAACCCAACACATTCTTTGTAAATCTTAAATAATTGTTGATTATCTGTCATCTGACTGCACTCGCTTCCTCAGATATATCTCAGCCTCTTATACAGCTTTTGAAATCATTATTCTTGTCATGATGTTAAGTTTTAAACGACATACAATTTTGTTATAGTCGCACAATAACCTCAGTATCATAAAATTAATTGCCTAATTCTATTTTTATTTCGAATAGACTATAATACTTAAGCGATAACTTTACACTCATGCGTTCTTTAAAATTATCTAAATAATTTATTGAAAGAAGGTAAATTGATTGTATCAGAATAGAAATACCGCTGTTCTCTTTAGGATGAAAAATAGCTACTCATACGTAATGAATGAGATCTTGCAATTTATAGTAAACGTATTTGCTATGCTAATAAAATTCGGTACTGATAACGAGCGTTATCAAGGTTCATTGATATTTTTTGTAATTCCGAGAACGATAATAAAGCCGTTTCTGTCTTTTCTCCAATCTTCAGGAATAATTCTCAAATATTTCTAAATACACTACAGTCATCAGCACTTTCACAATGAATAAATAGGAATTTTACTGTGATTATTACTGGTGAACGTTAGTACATTCCACTTTGAATATACTTTATTAAATTTTTGAGATGAAAGAATTTCAATTCAAAGAATTCTTATCGTAAACCCGCTGCTGGCTAAAGAAAAGTCTCAGTCCACATAATTATGAAATTAAATTCATCAAAAGATCAACAAAAATTGTCGATTCATTTTTTATATCTTAATAATAAATGTTAAAAAATTTGAAACATATTAATTGCATGATTGCAGCAGTATAAATAATTATATGAATTTAGATTAATTTTATTTACAATTTACGCTATCCATATCATAAGATAAAAAGGATTAAAATTCATAATACTTACGTAACTATTAACTATATAAAATAAAAACTTTAATATCAAACTGTGTAATCTTTTCATATAATTTTCTGTTGAATAAATAAAATTAAAACAAAAATTGAAAAAAACAACATGTAAGACTGCGATTGCTGTATATAACATCATATCAGTCACAAGTAATTTATTATATTAAATCCTTTTTTATGATTGTAAAATAATATATTGTATTTATTGGGTATAAATAAATAAAAATTAATAATAAAAAATAATATTAAAACTAATGTAATATATATTGATATAATTATAGTGACGTTATAACAAAAGAATAAATGCATTTTTAATTCTAAACAACTTCTTGTAAATTATTTTTATTAACACAATTTATTCAATATTAATTAAATATTTGGTTAATTTATCAAGTTAATTAATTATTTATAAATTCTATTAACTAAAAGTTTGATAATAAAAAAATTTCAACACAGAATATCAGTATTGTATCTTCTAATTTTTCAGAAATCTTTATATGTATTTGAATATATGATTGGCATTAAATAAAATACAAAGTTTAGAATATTACTATAATATTATTGCAAGTTAATGAATATTTTTAAATAAAAAATTTTGATTGAGGAAATTCATGTTTTTTTTATAAAATACAGTATTTTGAATTTTCATGAACATTTTGATGCGATTGTGACGTAAATATTCATACTGATTAAACATATTATAATATTTATTCTTTTAAAAATCTCCATTATTAAGGAATAATTGTCATATAATTTATATGCACAATATTTAGTAACAATTTATAATTTTTTATATTTTTATACGGCTTTGTTTTACATAAAGATTTATATAAATTGCTATGTTTCAAAGCTTTCATCTATCAAAGTTAATGAATAATAACAGTACTTATTTTGTATCTGCTAATACATTGAGGAAATACAATACTCCTAAATCCGAGGATGATGATTGTAGTAAATTAAGTACAAAAAATTTAAATCATTTCATCAGGTTTTAATTGTTCCCCCTATTTGGCTTAATTTTTATTTTACTTTCACATAAAAAATTCTAATTAATATACACAATATTATGAAAAATAATTTCCTTTATTTTATATTTCAAATATATAATTAATCACTTTATATTAATTCTTATCTTTATCACAAAACATGTAATAGATTAACATATTAGTTTTTTAATTTCTCAACGTTTTCTAATTTTCAAACTTATTGTTTAAATATTTTAAATTCACTCTCTTTACTCTTTGAATTATCTTTTACTCATTTTTCATAATAATTTTTAGTATTTATTAAATATCAGGTAGGAAAAAAACATGAAATGTATTAGGAAGAAAAAATATCGAGGAAAGTACCATGTAGCAAATTCAAATATTTCATGAAACAAATTTTAAACGTAACATTATCCTTTCTTTCTTTCTATCATTTATTTTTTAATCATTATATATTTTTTTCTTGTTTTAATCATTAGAATTTTTTTTTTACAATTTCACGTCAGCAATATTGAAATTCACATTCATATACGAATACATTCTAATATTATCCAGTCAATCATTAAGATGTCATAGTTGTGATTTCCCTCTACATTGCTTCATTTAATACTATTTAAAAGTCTTACTATCCAGATAAATTTATTGATAAATAAAGTATTATTATGTTATTTACTAATAATGAATAATATCTCTTGCAAGAATAATCAAAGTCACGAGTTTTTCATTAAAAGTGTAACTAGGTTGTGAAAGTTACATTTTTAAGATTAATAATAATTCTTGATCAAGTATAATTTTAATAACAAGTATATAATTTTTAACTTTTATATGTATTTAATTTTAATAATTAAGCTAATTGTTTACTATACCCAAATGAAAAATAAAACGAAATCATTTTCTTCATATTTAATATATACTATATCTATTATTTAATAACAAAAGAAAATCAGTGTTAATCAGGCTCAATCATAAAGCTGTAAGTTTTAATGCATTCAGTAACGTTTGAGTACATAGTCAAGCACGTTCATGGTATTTCCGAAATATTCGAGGCTAATTTTAGATGATTCGCGAAACCTCAATAGAATATAGAAGGAATGGAATGTCAGGTGTAGTATGTGCAGTTAAAGGGATTGAGGGTTAGGCGATAGTGGAAGTTGAACCAAACTGAGCCAGGAGCTATCCACTGATAGTATATGGAAGGGATAGGATTAGTCGACCACAGACTAAATTGGGTTTCTGTACAGTCGCTTGCAAATACTTCCTAACGATAGATACAATACCTAGGGCTTAGTTGAAAAGTATCAGCGAAAAGCGCTAGATAGATAGATAAATAGACAGCCAGACAGAGAGACAATGAGACAAACAGACAAAAAGAAAAAAAGAAAAAATATTGGAAAAAGACTATAGAAAGTGTATTGATAGATGAAGAATGAAATTGATAGATAGCAAAATGAAGAATGATCAAATGCATTTCAATGCTATCTAGCTGCAAACGAAGAAGAATAGCTTAAAGCAGTACGATAAAAAAGATAAATAAATGAAGAGTAAAATATATACTACAAAAAAATTTAGATTTTATTTTTTTATATTTTTCTGTATATAAATAAAACCCTAACATTTTTACGAAAAAAATTTTGTTCTCCCATAACAAATATTCACTAATTAAATCCTAATTAAAAGAAGAAAAAAAACATGTAAGACTGTGCTCGCTGTATTAACAGCATATTAGTCATAAGTAATTTATTATATTAAATTATTGTTTATTATGAAGTACAAAAATAATATATTGTATTTATTTGGTTTAAATAAATAAACATTAATAAAAATAAAATGCGTATATATATAAAGAATAAAACATTTTGAAAAAAATAAGAACTCCGTGTATTTCTATATTAATAATAAATATATATAACAGTAATGCCTAAATTCTGAACTTCATTCATTATTTATAAAAATCTTTTCAAAAAACACAAGCATTCATTGCCTTTAATACACATATGCATGTACTTCTTTCTCTTTTCCTTTCCTAATATGTTTTTTTTACTCATCATTTATATAATCATTGCTTAAAGTGAATAATTATTTTTAAATACACTAAATTTAGACATAAATATATATTCAATAATATTAATTATATTTAAAATATTATTATATATATAATATTATTATATAAATATTATTATTATATTTATTTAAAATATATTATATAAAATAATATTGTAAATTTAAAGTTTCTAAAATATAAACTTACATAATATTGCTCGATTAGATATGTCACATCGTTAACTTACCTGCAAAATATATTTAAAATAATAAATTATAAATACATGTAAACGAGAAATAAAAAATTACCATTTAATTAATATAAAGATAATTAGTTTCTTATTCATTTTTGACAACTTTTTCGATTTTCTTGCTTTAAAATAATAATTTATTATTTTGAACTTAATTTAATAGAGATAAAAAATTGATATTATCAATAAATTCTAGTTAATTGAATATTGTAAATAATTAATTTCAATTAAAAGAAAGGGTTGATTTACGAAAAATGAACTATTTAAATAATTTCAAATTATAAAGTATATAGAGAAGTATTTAGAAACTCGAGAAATAGATTTGAGAAAATTGTATCCGACACTTGCTAGAAGATATTAAATTTTAATTAGTTACTTAAGACTATCCAATATTAGTTTATAGATGTAGAAAACATATTTATGCTTCATTTATATATATATCGAAGTATTTTAATTTAAATAAGTCACACAATATTAAATTAATGTATTACTCAATATTAGCCCTTGAATTTTCACATCCGTTTAGTTCCATTAACAATTAAATTAAGTATTTAATTTTAATTCATTTTTAATTTTATTTTTAGTACATTTAAGTAAAAAAATTTATTTAATAGAATTATTATATTTTGATACTCTATATACTTAAAAAATGTACTTTTTTTTTAAATATTTTTTTAGAAGACCAAAACTCTTACAGTATTATACGAAAGAAGTTATAGCATTCTAAACTTAAGATAAAAATATAAAAAAAACTTAAAACGATGCAATTTAATTTTTTTTGATTGAACAATATTATTTTTTTCGAAAGCTTAACTTTAAAATTTCTTTGATGTTTCCATTTTTAAATCAATATAAGTATCTATTTTCATCCTAGCATTATATATTTATATTCAACCAAGTTGTAAAATATATTAATAACATAATATCTATGAAAATAGCTAAATAATAAAATAATTCTATACATGTTTTATTTATATAGAATGTGTAAATATTACAAATATGAAATTTATATATAAATGATACATAAAAATTTATTTACCTTCCTCTTCATTTTTAGTTTTTCTATAAGATCTAAAAATATATATACTTTTCACAATATTATAATGAAAACTGTATCATTATATTACAAAAATATTAAAATTTAAGTTTCTACTTCACGTAAAATTCATTGCGATTATAAAATTATCTATTATATCTTATATATATACTTATTTATTTATTATTTTTTACAAAGACATCTTTAAAATATAATAATTTAAATGTTCAGATAATACATATGTGACACAAGAAACAACTATCACTGAATACAAGTGAATAATAAATTTATATTTTTATGAATTAAATAATTGTAATATAAAGTTTTAATTATAAATAATATCTCTAAAATTTTTACCAATAACATATATCAAAAGAAAACTTTTGAAAGTTTTCTTAATAATTCGATATTCTAATTTACGGTTTTAATAAGATTAAGATGATTACAAACATATTTAATGTAATAACATTTTTTCGATAAAAACAGTATACTTTACAAGAGTTTGTATTTTTTGCGATAAATATATGTTTACTCTAAATAGTTTTAAAACGTACATTATTGAAAAATTGATTTTAAAAGATTAAAAAATATTTATTTTATTTATTTGAATTAAGTAATAAAATGATAATATCGTGTTTAAAAAACCAAAAAGAAGAAATCCAGACATTTTTGAAAAATGTTCAAGCTTACATGATTGGAATTTCTTTGCGGAGTGTTGAGACAAGAAAGGATTATCACCTTCATGAGTGTTGAGCTCACGAATTACATAGATTCTCGTCGCGCTTTTCGTTTTCCCTGTGTAACGAAATGCAGACTATTGTAGTTTGTTAATCCGTAAATTTATATTCAAATCCTCGCGGTTACCCCTCTATACCTTCACATAGCATACCGTTTTTTTCTCTTCATAGCGTGCAATTAATATAAATATATATAGTTTGATAAACTCTTGAAATTACATCGATTATAAAATTAATATAAATAATTATATAAAAATTTGTTTCTTTTAATACTACTATAATTAAAATTAGACAATTTTTATACATTTATATTTTCTCTTTCATATTCTTCACATCTTATTCTTTAATTATTCTAAAAAAATGAATTCTGCATTAGTAAAGTTATTTTTTTGTTCAAAAAAACATATTTTGAGATAGATGAAAATTATCTTATTTTTCCGAGGCTCATCTGAAATTGTTAAAATGCAACATTTGTGTCTTTGAGGTACACGAGAATCACACTTTAGGACATTTAACTACACGTGCAATAAGAGAGACGCAATCGAATTGAGGGACCGATTATGTAAATTTTATTCTTCGTCATTTTGTATGACGCTTTGGGAATTAGACTATATAGCTTGTGGACCAAAAGGTTATGAGTCGCCTATCAAGTCAGTCCGTTAGCTCCGAGGCAGGCCGTCTTACATAACCGTGATTAGATCTGAGACTCATCAAAAGAATAATATAGTATGGGGTTAATAATATAATACATAGCTCAAAAGAGATCAATAAAAGACAATGATATTTGCTTGTTACACCGAATTTACATTGAAATCTGTTCCTTCGTTCTTCGTGCCTTTTTTTGTTCCTTTTACACCTTCTGTTCGAATTTATGCACTTGCTACCTTCTTTAATTCAGACGATGTAGGCGGATCCGCAGTCAGAGAACTCTATCACTAAATTACAATTCGTATGAAGAACTCGGAAACTCGTTCCTGTACGCATACATCAGTTGAGAGCCAAGAGACTAGACATACTTTTATGCATGCAAAAGACGAATGCAAAGTAAGCAATTTCAAGGTGGTCAATAGAAAGATTGCTAAGAAAGAAAGATGTATCCTTCTAAGTAGAAGAATAATCGATTAGACACTGTGTGCTAATTGATTATAAATCATTTCTTTTTTATTCAAGTAAAATAATTAACTATATTTAATAACTTAACTTTAGATATCAATGAAGAATAAAGAATAATAATATAATTAGTAGCATTTTTGTATGTGTCAGTTTTGGATACACAAGTACGTTATACAGAAACAGCTTTTACATTTACTACAGTAGACAAACATTCATTCATTTTTTTTATATTCATAGTTGTATAAAAATATATGATAAAAATGGATAAATTTATTCTATCTAAATTCAAGAATTTGAATTCATGCAAAAAATTGATTTACTATAAAATTAAATAACTAAAACTTTTACGTTTATAAATTTAATCTTGTAATATATAAACACCTTATCTAGAATAATACTCTTTGATTGAAAGTATAAAATTTATTTTCATAAAATTAATGATTTAATATATTATTAATTTCTTTCTTATTTCTTTCTAAATTATTATAGATTAATATTTCAAATGAAAAAATTTTCAAAAATTTTCCATAAAAATATTTCTGATCATTATATATATTGGCTTTCAATAATTTTATAAAATAATCCTGGTAGTTAATTTTTAAATTAAATACTTAAATGAAAATACGTAAAATTATATTGCGATAAGAATATTATTGACAATAAGATGAAACTTTGCTTAAGGTATATTAATGAAAAATATTAGAAACGTATGTAACTAAGTAGTATTTTTTACAAATATGTGTGTAGAGATAAAATAAAAAGAATAAAACTACAACAGATGATATATACTACCAGTGTTAACAAATTAGCACGGGGTGACTGATTAGTTCGACTTACGCTGTACGAATAATTTTTTGGCAAACCTGCATAGGACTCGATCTTATACACTGCAAATCGATAAATCGGTTCCAGTTTTACGAATCACCTAGAGGCTTACTAGCTCTAAAGACTAGAGGGCATAAGATTAGGAGAATTATTATTCTACTTGGATGATCTTTCTAAAAGTCACGCCTCCTAGGATATAGTGCATACCTAAAGGTTCCGTTTGCATACAAAATCGCATATATATCTACAGAACTCCACTTTTTAAAATAATATCGAGAAGCTACTTAATATTATACAATATTATAGTTTGATGGAATATGCTATATTTTTTGAACTTTTATATATTACATATTATAAACTTTAGTGAATATTTTATGAATAAAATATTGAGTAGATTGAGTTACAATTAATTATGTTAAACCTAAAAATTTTTTAACAAATGTGCTATTTAATTAACTTTAATTTTCCTAATAGTCTAAGTAACTAATAGTACAATTTATGTTAAAGGCATGTAAGCCGATCTATTACTGTTTAAAACAGTTTTCTTAAAAATATTTATTTGCATGTCAATTTTAGAGAGTATAAAAATTATATTTTTTGCTTTTAATGAAAAAAAAAGAAATCATCAATAAATTATCAAATATTTTGCTTCTGCTTTCTATTTGAATATTAGTTCATTAATGATATTAGAGTTGAATCTGAAATAGAAAAAAAATAGTTTACATATGATTTTGAAAAAAATTTGTTGTAGGTTCTTTTAAAATATCAATTCTTATTGAAAATTATAAAAAAACTGAACCTAAATTTTGAACGTAACTTCTTAATTTTTCAACTGATTTATCCGGGTGTATTATCATTTTAAAAATTAAAGAAAGTCTAATAAAAAGAACACCTAAGTTCCTTTTGCGAAAGTAGGAAAAATAGTAATTTTGTAAACCAACTGTAAACTTTGTATTAATAATTTATGTTTAACAATTTTATTATTCAGCAATCTTATATTTTGAATTATTTTTTATAGTCTTATTATAATGTGCGAGATCTAGGTTTTATGCGTTTTTTAATCAACTAAACATAAGCTTCTGTATAGAATCATAAGAATTCATTATACTTTCACACTTGATAAAAATAGTCCAGTTAAAAAATGGATGAAAAAGAAGTATTGTATCTGAAAAGACCTTAAAAATTAATGAAACAGTTAAGAAGTATACTAAATTTATGAAATGTATCGAGACTACCTCTTATTAGGTATTATTGTTGTTATTGCTGTAATTAAAAATAATTAGACAAAATTTCTAATAGTACAGATAAAAGAACTATTTTAATAATAATTAAGTAATATATAAATAATATGAAAATATATTTTTTAATTTAGATTCATTAGGAATATTAAGAAAAGAAGTTTTAGTTTTTATATACACGTACGTGAAAATTCGTGTTTTCTTGATAATTTCGTTATAAATAAATAATTCAATTTTCATAAATATGATTAAATTATGTAAAAATGTAAATATATATATACACTTATATATGTATGTATTATATATTTAATTATATTTTATTTATTTCTTTATTTGTGCTTAGCAATTATATCTTTATTCAATCTATTTAACGTATCTAATTCATTGTATTTAATCAATATTCTATATTTAAAATAATTAGTTTGTTTTATTACTTAATTTTAATTTAAAACTATTTTTGAAAAATATAGTTTTTAATCTATCAAAATAGAAGATTATAAAATATTTTAATTTTTCTACTAATTAAATATATAATCATGTTTATAATATATAAGTTTTAAAATATCAAAATTTTACATGTGATTGAAGTAAATATTTGTTTTTTTATATTCCTTATTGAAAGTAGAATTTGAATTTGATATTAGTATTATTTTAAATATAATATAGAGCTGATTTTTTAATTATTCATATTTAAATTATCATTATTTTTAAAAATTTGGAATTACTTTTCTTATTAACGATTATTCAAAAATCAATTTAAAAAATTTTTAAATATTTTTAAATCATAATTTAATGAAAAACATAAAATTTAATCTAGAAATATACAATATGTATTTGAAATAGGTAAAATATTTATAAATGTGCACTAAATAAATAAGTATTGTGCATTTCTGTTGTCTGCTCAATACTTAAATTCATTTTACTGTAAATTATTAATTATTAAATAGTTATGAAGCAAATATTAGCTATTTATACTCTTTAAACAAGTATCTGTATAAAAAAATGTTTTTATCGATACACATTATTTCACTATGAAAATATATTCAATAACAAACTGACTGAAGCTATTACTTTAAATTTTGTAATATACTTAAGAATGATTTAATAGGAATCTAAATGAACATAAAATTTTTTGTTATTTTAGGTATGCAAAATAACTTAATTATTTTAAATTAAAAAAAAATGGAAGCGCGTTCACAAATAATGAAAAAAAGTATTATATTGCAATATGTAACAGAGAAAAAAATTGTTCAAGTTACAGGATATCGAGAAAGAAAAAGAGATAGATAAGACACAGGCGAATTTCTTAGATTCTTGGTAGAAAATAAAAAAAGCAGCACAAAAAACTAATCTTATCTGTTTATGATTTTTATGGTTGTACATTAGCACAATCTAAATAAACCCATTAATGATAAAAAATCTTCTCTCTACGATATGAAGACAAATTAAAAATAAGAAATAGAAAATATAGCATAAATAAAGTACTGGAATGTAACAATCAATAGAATAGTTTTCTTTGTTACGGTGAGATGGCAAAAATTACCAAACGCCATGATACTTACTGTAAACGAATAAAGAGTTTCGTATTTTCGCAAACTTACGAACTGAAGTAGCTTACAACTGCAATGTCGTTACATGCTTCCCCCTTTTCCCATTCTCAAATCAAAAACAAACTCATATATTTCAAAAAGTAGCAATATATATTTAAAAAATCATTTACTTGAAAATTAAATGAATCTGATATAACGAGCTGTACTTATTAAATAGAATTATATTATATTAAAAATAATTACTTATTATATAATGCTTTATATTATATAAAGCTTTGAATTAAAAATAATATTATTATATCTACATCGAATAAAAGTTTAAATGACTTTTTCTATAATTTAAAAATTCTTTTCTTAATTAAAATTATATATGCTAATAAATAACAATAATAAATTCAATTCGTTGGAATATTAATTAAAAAATATAAATAATATCTTTTAATACTTAAAAGGCAAATATTAAAAAAAATTTAATTTTTAATTTTCAAATTAAAATATGTATTTTTAATTTATAACATATAGGTAAAAAATAATTAAAGTAAATTATAGAATAATAATCAATGAATAATAATAAGCCTTTATAATAATATATTTTCTTATAATTACAGTTATAAAAATTAAAAAAATTAGTGAAAATAAATTTTCAGTGGAATAGAAATAATATATGTAAAGTCTAAATTTAAGGCTACATTTAAATATAGAATTAACCTATCATAAATGCTCATCTTTTGGTAAGAAATTAGTCTTTTTTAACATGAATAAAATTAATTATTCACGATTAAAATTCTATATGAATGAAAAGAAATCTTCGAACTTAAACTCTACTGATAAGGATATATAATATGTAGAAGGAATAACATTATATTTATATCAGCGAGATGTTTACATGTATCAAATTTTAATTTAAATATATATAAAGAGCTTTTAAGCACATTTAAATTTATTCGGATTATAAAGATTAAAAAAAGAAGAAAGATTGAAAGTTTTATTAATTTTCGAGAAGTTTGAATATTGTAACGTTATACAATTAAATAGTCCGAGAGTTTTCATCAAAGGTCATCGTTCGCACAGTGTAATAGGAACCTTGTCTTTTCCTCTGTTTTACCCATACATTTTTTTTTCGCTGCCTTTCTTCTTGCGAAATAAATATTACACGCCCATAAAAGCGTAGCTAGTTAGAGGATTCATATCTTAAAGCCTAGAAGGGTACGGTGAAGAACATAAAGTCATGCAGTAGTAAACAAGCGCTCGTACATAACCCCTTTATCAACTTCGGTATCTTTATGACTTGGTAAAAATTGCTACCATTTAGAATAATAATATTCGAGTTTCAAATCTATTGACAACTTTAAAAAGCAAACGTAACTTTACAGTTAATATTTTCATGTAAAAAATAGTGTAAACCAATTACTTTTAAACAACTACGTACCAATGCTTTCTATACTTATCGAAATTTCTCCTTTCATTGTCATCTTCTTTAATCATTTACTTAAATTATTTTCGTTATGAAGCCTTATTCCTCGTTGTTCCCTATACTATTATTTAACAACATCAGCTCCACATATTCTTTCTTTTTTTATCAATTAACCGTATTCGCATTATATATGTTCAATTTTTTTAAATTGAAAAATCTACCCTTTACCCTTAATACGCTTTCTATATGAAGTTTGCAGATATCAATTAATGAAATCAGATATAATTTATTTGGTGGTTAGATTCAATGAGTTTTAATCATTATTTATCAAATAGTCTTTTACGTATTTTATTGTATCTCATAATTATTTTTTCGAATAATATTAAATATTATTATAAATCAATAACTTACGAACAAACAGTTATCTAAGGGTGACACGAATTTTATCATAATTAAAATAAATCATAATTCAATAAACTATTACGTAATTTTTATGAAAATGAATATAACTAAATTTTGTAAATAATATGAAAGATGGGATCATTATTAATAAAACTAGGTTTTTTTTATTAATCTAAAAAATTTCTTTTAGAATATAAAGGGTGTTTAAAATATAAAGTAATAGAATTATTTTCAGCAATATAATATTTATCCTAAAATGAGTATAATATTTACAAATAGATATGAAATGAATATATTTCTATCTATATGTATAATTTTATTAATTTTATTAATTACGTATGGATATATGCTCCAAAATATTTAAATATGAATGTAAAACAAAATATAGAATCTATTGTGAGTTAAATTTGAAACCGTAATGATAGGAGTAGTTCGATACTTGACTCAATCATTGACTTCGATATATAGTTATTGCGTAATTCATTTACTGCAAATACGTTGACCATATATAAATAGAAATGAATTTTAGATTATAAAAAAAATTAATTTTCATCAACTATATATAATTAAAAGAAAAGGTCGAATTTTTATCTTCCTATAGTATAGCTCTTTGGGAGAAAACCGATCTTCGCTCAGAAATCTGAGGTAAAAAGCTCTATTTTAAATCTTATAAAAATATAATTTATTTTTATAGCAATTTTTTCCTATATTAATTAAAACATGGCTTGAAAGAAAAATTTAATCTAAATTTTTACAGTTTTGAAAATTTAAAAATATATCCCAATGATTCTTATTATATTTAAACATATATAATTACAATATCTAATTCCTGTTAAGAAAATTTTTTAAATAAGAATGATTATATGGGATTTTACACGATAACGCTATGAAAAACCACATAATGTAGCAATTAAATAGATTTTAATATCGTTTAATTATAAATGTATAGTCAAGTATAAAAAACATTAAAAACTATTTAAAGAAAGAAAGATAAAAATAGATTATAATACTAAAATAATAATATTTTCATATTATATTTACATGTATATATCAATATTATCATTGAAAAATTTTAATATATAATATAATTAAAAAATATAATTATATTTAATATTTAATATATAAATTTTTTAAGAATTAAATATTCTCTTCAATGCCTAAAAGATTTTATATTATAATAAATATTTTTGTAAAAATTACTTGATAAATAAATTTATTGTCATTTGTTAACAAATATTGATTTGTTAACAAAATAGTGACAAATATAAATAGATAGATTATGTATCATTCAGTACAAAATAATTGTAAAAAATAATATTCGATATTTATTCTATAAAAATTTGTATACTATACACATACAAAATCAAAAGAAAGTTATTCAAATACGTATTTATTTTCATACATTTCACTTTTTTATATACTTTGTGTAAAAAAAATATAATGATCCTTTATGTAGATTCCAATTATAATCTTTCACAATATTTAAAAGTTTATATAAACATGCAATAAATATTTTATATATTCAAAAGATTTTAAACGAGTTAGATAATAGAAAAAAAGAGGAAGATGGATATAATAACAAACCAAACAATTTAAAGTACAGTGAAGCGAATAGCGGAGTGAGAAAATAAGAATAAAGTCCGTATTTAACTTCTTTTGAACTTTATTTAGAGAGGTATTGCATTGATAGGAATAAAGCGGCCGTGTTCCTGACGCTTCTTAGGAAGATAGTCATTATATTATGTACTTTGAATTCTTGTAACCTTTGTAGAGGACGCATTCCTCCTTTTCTTTTTTAACATTTTCTTTTGCTACTTCTCTTCTATCTTTATTCTTTTACAAATATTTTTTTCTTTTTATTATTCTTTTTTATATTATACTCGTTACCTTTTTATTTCTTCAGTCTCATTTAATTTTCGCGAGTGATTTCGTCTTTGATTTATCTTTCATAAGCATTAATTCTCTTTTCTTTTTACTTTCAGTTTTCTTTCTTTTAATTTTCACAGATATTTGTATTATTTCTTCATCTTCATCACATCTTGCATTCGAAACTCATTGAAATAAGTTTTCAGAAAATTATATTTAAAGATTTATTTGTATTTTAAATTTAAATTACCGACATAGAACATTTCTAATTTATTCCAGAAAAATTATTGGTTTTACAAATTTCTATTGATTCATTGACATTACTACATCATTTGTCTTTATATTATATTCTTCAATTTTTTTCTGGATTCGGCTGTCCCTTTGTGTATTTTTATAACTTACTTGAACGTCGAATAAGTTCCATTAATTCGTTCTCGTCAGCAATTCTTCAGTTCCATTTTTTTCAAAATATATAATGAAATTTTTAAAGTATTATTAGAAATACTTAATAAATATTTAAATTTTAATATTTCTTATATCCTAAATGTTCTTTTTAAGTTTTTATTTAAATCCTGCTGTTTAAAATTTCATTGACGTTTTTCGTATATCCATCACTACAACATGTCAAGACTTGATCAAATAGTTCTTCATAATAATAACATAAAATAAATTCATAGTAAATATTTTAAATAATATTCTTTTTAAAAGTATAATTTTTTATATATGTCTAATTTATAGCTTTGACTTTACAATGTACAGCAATAATTTCTTATGATAAAACTCATATAGCGAATTATGATATTATCTTATTTTTATTATGTTTATAACTATTACCATTAAAAATTCTCGTATCATAATACTTGTTTAAATCAATAAATAATGTCTTGATTATTTTTTAATTGTCGATTGAAATCGATGAAATTTCTCAATATAAATTTGTTATCAACATTGAAATATTTGTTCCATTTTTAGGTTCTTCATAAAATTCAAAACATCTTATAAATGTATTATTCATTGAAAAATATTCATTTATATGTAAAATAAAACAAAAGTAAAATTTAAAATAATAAACTGCATAAATTTATATATTTATTTATATTTAATTATTAATTGAGTCTCTAATTTAATTTTCTTGTAAATCATTCAGAAATATCACCCAACATCTAATATACTGATTCGTATAATCACACAAAATATATCTTTTACTGAATATTTTTGAATGGAATATCAAAAATTTTTTAAATTTTAAAATAAGTATAGTAATTTTATAAGGTAAAAGATTTTTTCTTTCAAAAAATGTAAAAAATTAATTTAACTATTGTTTGGTTTCCTTAAAAGTATAGATTATAAGTTTGAATATTTTATATAAATATTGCAATTATAATTAAAAAGAAAAATTAAAGTATACTATGATAAAAAGTAAAATGTATTAGAAAAAATATAATTTGTATTATTTGTTAGAATATATTAAAATATAAAAAGAATATATATAACTGGTTATAATAGTAAAATTAAATCTCTATAATAATAGAATAATATTAGAAAAATTTTGTAATTATAAAAAAGAATAAAGCTAATGTTTACAGTTAAAAATTTAGC
This sequence comes from Dolichoris vasculosae, assembly GCA_018907195.1. Taxonomy (NCBI): domain Eukaryota; kingdom Metazoa; phylum Arthropoda; class Insecta; order Hymenoptera; family Agaonidae; genus Dolichoris; species Dolichoris vasculosae. The sequence goes on along the minus strand of JACCHY010000037.1, from coordinate 926,144 downwards.
ATAAAAATAAACAAATTGATAGATGTAAAATTACAATCAAAGAAGATATTATTAATTAAAATGAAACTGTATTAAAATTATGTAACCTTTATTAAGATTCATATAATATATAATATATAATATGTAACAGATAAAAGCATAATAAACTTTACGAAGAAAAGTTCTCCAAATATTAGTTAAAAAATAAAATATAATACAGTTAAACAAATAAATATAAATTTAAATAAATATAATTTAAATATAACTATTAAGATTTAGTTAAACGATTAATGTTTATTTATAGAAACCAGGAAATGTATAAGAAATTAGTAATAATAAAAAGTAATAATTAAAAAATTTTAAAAAGTAATATAAATATCTTTTATTTGCAATATCCAAAACTAGAGAAATTTTGCTCTCAACAAATTCAATGAGAAAATACTGACGAAGTGAGATAACTTCGTATCAGAGAACTTCCTCAACATTTTCATATACACCAAGTAAGGATCAAGTATAAAACCAAGGTAGAAGATGAAAAGCGAAGGGGGAATTTGCTTCTCCGTTCGCTGAACTACAAAGTATACAGCAATGGCCTTTATTATTCGGGTGTGATAACCGAATGCTACGGAAATGATATCATCCGCTGGTTGCTCCAATGTTGAACATCCGCAAGCTGAAGTGTGTTACTTAACAATTTAGCATGGGAAACATAAATGCTCTAAAACCGAACTTTATTTTATATGAAGTGTCTTCTTTTTCAACAGATTATTAAAACGAATCGTGTTTCATTTTCTTACCTGTATTCTATAAAATCAATCAAAATTTCTAAAAATGAACCGAATAATTTGTGATTTAATTGTTTCTCACAAAAAATATAATTCATGAATATCTGAATTAAGAATCTCCTTTACATTATAGCTTTAGTCCGTTCAGCTTCAAATTTTATCTGCATTTTAAAATTCTTATGATATAATTACAACAGTCATTTAAATTTAATAAAATCAATAAGAATTTAAATAAATTCAAATAATCTACCAATGAATAAATTCATTTATGAAATTTGTCCATTATTTTGATAAGACTTATCGAAATAAATTAGATTGATGAGATTCGGGTTACAATATACTTAGAAGTTTTTCGTTTAAATTAACTAAAAATTGTACAGCAAAAAGAAAAAGAAAATTTAATAAAGAATAAGTAAAAAAATATAAAATGAAATAGTATAGTATTTCTTAAAATATCAAAAATCCCCAATCGAAAGCGTTCAGTTGAAATTATGGCTTACGCCATAAGCATGCTAATAGTTATTACATTATTTTTGCGTACTTTATTTTCTTGAATCCATCTTTATATCATAATAACAAGCCACAGGATTCACTTTTGAAAATGTCGATTATTTCAACGTCCTTCGAAAACCTTTTGACTATACCTATATATCTTTCTCTTTTTCCTTTTATTATTTAACTGACACCAATATCTCTGATATTCAGTATCTGTTTTTTTATCTCTCCTGTATACCTTACTATCCATCTATTGTAAATATTGGGTATAAAATGGAAAGAATAAATACAAGATGACAGAGGAAACATGGAAGGAGAAATAAAACAAAAGGAGGGAAACAGGAAAAACGGAAAAGGCGGTGATGTGCAAAGCAACTTGTACAGAGTTACGTTATGTACTAAAGTACGCGACTACAGAAGCTAGAGAGGAAGATACTTCCATCGACGATAAATTAGGTACGTAGATCACGGATATTCACACCATTTTTGCAAGTCGTGCTAGAGAAAGAGAAAGATACGTAGTCTACAAATGATACCGATATGACTCACAATATATGTGTATATGTATATTTGCGCATGTGCATGCGTGTGTATCTTTATAGTCTCATTTCCCATATTGATATCCTTTTTATTCTTGATAAATGCGCTACGTTTACTTTCTCAACGTTTTTTCTTGTAGATTTATAATGAAATATTCTCTTTCTTTTATATTTTTATATGAATCACAGGTAATATGTATCACGATACAAGTTTATAATGTTATACGAAAATATAAAACAAGTATATGTTTAATTATGTAAGTTATATTTTAATATTATTTATAACAGTTTGCTTTGAATTTAAAAATTAAAAATAATAATATTTCATATAATAATATTAATATATAATTAAATATATTTCAAAAAAACTCTAATATGTAATTTTGAAATACACATACTTGCATAAAATACAATTATACATATTTTAGAAGAATCCATATAAAGAAATGAGTATTTCTTATTCATTTACAATCAGCAAAATATGTATAAAGAATTTATTTTATTAAAAAATAATTAGTTTTTATTGAAAATTAAAGTATATTGTCTATTTGACTTACATTCCATTGATTAATTTTTTTAACACTGCACAAATTTGAAACTTTAGAAACCTTTTCAACCTTTTTATAGATTTTATTATATTATGATCATCAGTTTTTTTGTAAACTCTTTTATAAATTATTGTAAATTTTTTTGTATTTTCTTTGCAATAATAATAAAAATATTCTTATATTAGAATAACGGCAATTCAATTATGAAGAAAACTTCGGAGTATTATATTAACCTACAGAATTATAAAGCATAGTATTTTTACAAATCTTCTATCTACAGGAAAGTAACTAACTTTTTTCTTTGTTATTCTAATATTTTTAGATATTAACAATATAATAGTAAAGAATTTAGAATTATCTAGTGGAAATGTATAGCAAAAATTTAAGTACATTTTCATGAATCATTAATGAATCATATTGATCTATTAATACAATATAATATTTTTAAAGTAAATTTACATAACTAATATAAATGTAGAAGTTATAAATTAGGATTTTCTGTACTGAAAAAATATTAAATTGGAATAATATAGTATTTTAAAAACAAATTCTTGAAATCATTTTTGAAAAGTAATATAATAAATTACTCAGTCTTAGAAACTATTTAACATTTTTCATTATTTATAAAAATAAATGAGCAAATGCTATTAACAAGTCATGTTTTCTAGACACAATCTTTCTTCTTAATAACACATTGTTTTTCATTCAAATTTTTTATAGATCTACCTACATTAATTAACTTATCATGCTTGTCTGATCCTTGAAATATTTTATAAATATCACAAATTATTTTGTAGAAAAATTAGTACAGGCAATGTAAATTTAAATATAATCTAACAATCTGAAAGCTACACTTCATGATTTTATTATCATATTATAATAAATTATAATGTATTCTATCAATATTGTATCATACTTAACATATAAAAATTTTCAAATTTATAAAAAATTATTTCATAATATTAGTTGTGAGATAAAATTCATAGAATAAAAAAACATATCTAAAAAAACATATTATATATTGAAAAAATAATAAAAATATGAACAAATCAAAAAAAGTGACATGAATTTCTTATAAATAAATCGTATATATAGAACTGAAGAACGTAAGCACTTTATCTTTCTAAGCGCTTGATTTATATTTTGCTATCTACACATACGACTCATATCAGGAAATTTGAATTCAAGCATCACTGAAATTCAAGCATCCAGAAATCGATGTCGCAGACTGAATGTAAGCAATTTATAAATAACATTATATACGACGGTAATGATGTGAAAATTTTGTCAGATGAATTTAAAAAAAGCTTTTAACTATAATGAATCATACATGATATCCAATAATAAAAGGAGACAATACTACGCGACAATTATTACTGCTATTGTGCATTAAAGAAATTATTACATTTTTTGATAAATCCTGTGCTTTTTTAGATTCGTAATTGCTTTGACTAATTTAGTAATTTAATTTAATAGAGTATGTTTAGTGCATAAAGTTAACATTACACTAATTAATTTTAAATTGCGTATATGTTGAAATAACTATTATCATGAAGTCAATCTTTATTTAATTATATTTAGCATCTTCGCATTATTTATTATTATAAAATAAAACTTTATAGAATTATCAAATATTTTTTACATATAATTTTCTTTATACGAGCAAAAATTACAAAAAATGCAATTATTTATTTGAAAAAATGGCTTTTATAAATAACTGTTTCTTATCTATTTGACTTATATAAGAAAATTATATCATTAATTCAAAACTTTATATTATAATATTTATACATATAAAATTATATTTTATTCGAAAATCTTTCAAAGATTTTTGTTCGTTGTATATATATAAATTATTTTAAAAACTATCTATATTAATATGTAATAAAGATATATTTTTTATATTTTCATAAATCACATTAAAAATTATACAAAAAACATTTCATATATATTTTTTTAATTTTGATATAAGAATCTACTATTAAATAAATAACATGCTTCTTTTAAAAAATATATTTATATATAAAAAATTATTTATTTAAAAATATATCTATCAATAAATTAAAAACTATTTTATAGCAAAAAAAAAATTTTTTTGATTCTAGATTTCAATTGACATACAATCTATAAAATATAATATATATAATTATTTTACTTTATTTACACTGTGGAATCAATAATTTAAAATTATTAAAATTTAAAATTTAAATTTAATTTCCGTTTTTATTACTAATAATAATTTTTATAAATATTTTTATGAATATAATAATTTTATGAAATCATATCATCTTTTTTAATATTGAAAAATCTAGAACATTGTAGAAATAATTTGTATATAAATATAATTTCATTCAATTTCTTATAAATCAATAAATTAACAGTTTGATTTAAAATTTTTCAAATAAATATTTATGACTATTAATATAGAAAATATAATTCTTATTATCTATAAACAATATCGAATATGTTGATCTACAATAAGAGATTTATAAATTCATTTCTAAATAGAACATCTTTAAAACTATTTAATTGTGTTCAATGATTTAATTATATCTGTTAAATTAAGATAATTTAAAATTAAAGAAATAAAAATTTAAATACATAAAAATAAATTAAACTATTTTAACAAGTAAAAAATAATAATTCGTATTTTTTTAATGGTATACCTTCATATTTCTTTATTATGTTATTCATAATAAATTTAGTTTCTATTAAAACATTTTAAAAATCTTAACTTCCAAAATTCCCATATTTTAGAAATCAAAAGTTCTTAAAATCTACTTGATTTTAGATTCAAATCTATAAATATTCTATTTTACTAACAATTACTGTAGAACTATGTTAACAGTCAAATTGAGAAATTTATTACTAATAGAAATGAGCACATGCATTCAATATTTACATATTTTCCTGAAAAGTGCAATTATACTATACCATAATATCAATAACTAGATAACCCAAAAATTTTGATCGCAAGAGCAACTGTGTAAAACGGAAGATCAGAAATTTTTAAACATATAAGATAAAAAGCAACAGTATGTTTATATAGATTTTATTTAAAATAATAAAATAAAATAATAAAAATAACATTATATTTATACAAATGCTTAGTATTAGTTTTTATTTTATCCGCTAGAAAAGTTCATTACATTTTTATATTTTAATAAAATTTACTAGAATATTTTTATTAAAATAAAATAACTATTTTTTATAAGGTAATTTAAAAAATATATACATTTTACGGATTAGATATAGATTGTCCTGTTCTTCCAAGAACAAAAAAGTCCTGAAACTTTGCTTTTTCTTATTTTTTTTCTTCCACGCATAAGAAAAGTCGCTTAATACTCAGGTTCTATCATAAACATAATAGTCTACCATCTTTGGAACGGAAATGCTCACTTAAGTAACGTGATAAATCATATCTGCATTCGACACTGCCCCTAGGAACCTCAACAATTTCGTTTGACGTTTATAGCTTGATATAGTTTTTTTATGTAGTTAATTTATTTTGAAAAATTTTTACTTTAATTTCATTAAACTTTAAAATAATTCATGGCTATGATATATATATATAGTGTTCAATATTTTGAGTTATAAATTTACATCATGATTAGTTTATATAAGTAAACTCTAAGAAATTCATACAAAAAGTAATATCTATGAATGATATTTTTAATTAAATTTAAATTCTATTAATTTTAATGCAAATTTTCAAATAAAACTTACTTTTAAGTCAAATCCCTATAATATATAATTAAACAAACCCTGACATTCAACAACAAGTCCTTTTAACGTGGGTTTCATCTTACCACATTTTATCCATCTACTGTTATATACAAAGACTATAATTACTATTCTGCGTTTTAATTTACTCTATACCTTAGAATGCAAGAGATAGCGTTTTTCAACTAATTGTGTATGCAATTAGTTTTTATTTGTGATCAAGTACTTTTTTCTTATTTCATGTATTAATACATACATACAGATATAGGAAATGACTCAAATAGCTTTAATGTAAATTTAAGTCTTGGATATAAATATAATATGTAAAATACATATAAAAATAAAAAGTTGCTTTAAACAAATTTAAAATCTAAAATTTTAAAAATGAGAAAAAAACTTTTTTTGTAATTTAAAAAATTAAAATTTTTTTTTTATAAATATTTCAAGATGAATTAAATCCATTATAATAATTAAAATCATTAAAATCCTAATTTAAAAATAATTTGAAATTCATCATTTAATATTTTATACACAGTTGATGAATAGAATATTATTTTTAAATTTATTAATACAATCAATGTGAATTCGAGTAATTTATAAGTCTTTGAATATATCCGATAAATCTTCAATACTTCAAATATGATTGTTAATTACAGGTTGTAAATACGAAATTTTAGTAGATTTTCAAAAATAAAATTCATATGCCCAACTGTTCAGATAGTTTAGTACGCTTTCAATTTTGGAGTTATCTCAAACAAGTCTCTATGAGACATTTTTCCATTCATTTATTTTAATTCTCACATTTTTACTTCTCTTCTTGAAGTGCAAATCACGCTCACGGTCTTTTTGTATGTTTCTATGTATCCATCTATTTCACCCTTTCTCTATTTTTAATACGATAAATGTCTCATACGTGCAATCCCAAGAGCGACCAAGTCATATAAGTACTCTTTACTCGACTATAGCAAAAACTAACGCTTGTTCCTGCAATGTATTAACAACAGAACAGTTTTTTAATATTTCAGCTTATGAAATCTATTTGTAAAACTTCGCTACATATTGGTTTAACTTAATCTACAACAACTCATTTATGGATATTATCACCATCATTTTCTCGATTTTCTTTTTTTATCTTTATTTTTTCTAATAATCTGTATTGACTTCGTTTGATTTTTGTTCATTTTGATCGATACTTTTTATCTCTGTATTTCTGTAGCTTTCAACTCTTTTATAATTTATTTTTTGTTGCCCAAATACGATATTATTTTATCATAAATACGTAATTCTGTTCATTTAGTTTTTACTGGTATAAATGACAATATTTGTCTGACATCATTTATAGTTTACTAATAAATAATTTAACATACGAAAATTTGTTGAATTTGAGCTCTGTAACACATTAAAATAGATTCATCTATATACACTTAATTCTTCATTTTACCAGCTCATATTATTTACTTATCTTTGAGTATGATTTAAAAATCTTTATATTGATTTTACTAATTAGATTAAAAATTGCAAATACTTTTTACAATTTTGTGTAAGAAGGAAGATGAAAGTATAAAATCATAGGGTAGTATCAAACAAATAATATCGTAACGGTCTATTACATTAATTCATGATGCTTTTCTGAGTTTCATAAATACAAGTTTTCAAAATTTATATTCTAACAATATGCCTCTTAACCGTCGAAATCACCTTTAAACTATAATAATAGTTGTTATAGTACTTATACTATATATCATATCAAATATTGAAGGATTTTTTTGAATTAATTATATACATATCGATTTATAATTTTGTATAATATAATTTTTTTCTTAATAATAATATATTTGGTATTAAAATTTTATACCAAAATGTACGTTTTAAAAGTGATTATGCTATTCATTAAACTTTTTCTTAATAATATAAAATTTATAATCGCATATTTAATAATTATTATTTTCTTAATATAGTATTATCATATAATTCTATGAAAATTGTAAATGATCTGTTTCCATATAAATAGTTATTCTTTTCAATCTTCAATTTTAAGGTACATATTTTCTTCTTTTATGCATACAAAAGATATAAAATAATACGAAATTTTAACTAAAAATATTCAACAAAAGATATAATATATTTTTCAAAAATTAAATTAGGTATTTAAAAAAATTTTATTCAAAACACAATAGTAAATTTTAAAGATGTCCTAAAATTATAGTAATTTACATGTCAAAATAATTTTAGAGTTAAATTCCATAAATTTTGAGCTTTTGAATCTTCAATAAACAAAACTTTCTCAAATATAGTAATATTATTATATTTGATAAAATTTAAAATTTAAATGTATTTATTTTATATTTATTTATTTCTATAAGTTTATTCATTTTAATCTATAAGTTTATAATTACAATCTGACTAATTTTGTTGATATTAGTAAAATATTTCACTAAAATATTAATTTTTTATATAATGATATATCTACAAATAAGTTTAAACTTCAGTATTATTTAAATTTATAATTTATATTATAAAATAGAAAATGATTTTAGTATAAATGAAAAAAAATAAGTGTAAATAATATTGTCTATTTCCACTTTTTTAATAATTGAATAGTTTTTGTGATTTAATTAACATTAATTAGTAATTATCAAATAAAGTTTATAAAAATGATTTAAAAGATTTTTATAAAAGTCTAAAGAATTTTGAATTTTATTTTTTACATAATTCTTATTTTTTTATCTACATTATATTTTGTTATTCTATCAATTCGTGTGCAATTTACCTTCTCTTATGTTTGAACTTTAAGTTACTAATAATTGTTTATTTTCAACAAATTACGTAGAAAACTTATTGTTTACAACTACATTATTTCTAATTCTAAAAAGAATATCATAACTAGGATTTAAAAATATAATGTGTAAATTTTGTTTGAATCCAAATAAATAAATTAACAATGATATATTTGCTAATTTAATTATACATTAGATTTTATACTAATAATTAAATATATAGAATTATAGATTATATTAGACAGTTATAATTTTAATAAATTAACTACTTAATTATTAAATGCAACTTATCCAAATAATCTGCAATTTAATCAAAAATTCTTTATGTAATATAATTAAAATTTGTTTCAAATATTCTTTTTTATATCTAAGATAATAAGTAATAACTTATAATAATATATAATATATATTAAGTAATAAAATATAGAATATTTTTTTAAAAGACTTTTATGTAACACTTACTTGCACTTTATACCAATTATGTAATAATTTCTATTTATAATATATTTACTTTATACTGTATATGATATCTAGTTAATCATAATAAAAATAGGCTAATAAACAGAAAATAGAATGTAAATCGTGTTAAAATATTTAATTAATTTTGTTTTTCAACTTAAAAAAGTTACTGTATTAATTAAAGAAAAAATTAATTTTTATATAGTTAAATTAGTTGATAATTTTAGGATATATTCATAATAAGTTGTGGAATATTCAAGATTTATATATATTTTTTATATTTTATTATGCATATTTTTCAGAAGAAATGTAATCTAAACACTTTAAACTTACAATGTATTTAATAAATTTTTGAATTATATATACATAAATAAATATACAACGAATTAATTAAATATTATATTTGTTATAATACAATAAAAAATCTTCTATTTAAAATATTTATTTCAAAATGACAATTTACAGGAGTGATAACAATGTATATAAGTAACTTGAATTATATATTTGGAAAAAAAATTTTTCGATGAAAATGTATTAGGAAGATTATTAAAAATAGTAATTTTATAGTTATATTTACTTAATTCTAAGTAAATATTTTGGAGGACTTCTTTGTGTAAATAGTTTAATATTATAATAATTATTTAATATAACGAGATAGTACAAATTTATCAATTTTGTAGAATATTTAGAAAATCCACTTGGAAATAACAAAAAGTTAAACACTATTCATTCTTTTTTTAATTTGCTTATTTTATTGATTCATTAATCCACATCTTTGATACTGTAAGAATAGCATAAAAGGATAAAAGAAAAACTAAACAAAATGCAAAAGAATAGAAAGGCCATTTAATAGTTGTATAAGTGAAATATCTCCCATTCTCTCATAAAACAATTAAATCAGGCGCAGGAAATTAAATTATTCAAACTTGTTTGTAAGTCGAGAAAGGCATACTAAATCGAAAGACTGTACTCATTCGGTTTTGAGTCACACAGATGTGAAATTAAAATAAAGTAAACTTTTTTCCTTCTTCACCTGTATAATCAGAGAAAAGAGATAGCGTTCTATAAAAATCAGACACGTTACTCTCTTTTTAATCGCCGGCGTCTTAATGACAAGCATGCCACTATTTGATATTTCACTTGTATTGATGTCGTTGAAAATCTTTGGGCCACCTTTAAGAGCTTCGTCCGACGTCTAACAATTTTTCAGTTTTGTCTCTTACGTTCACCCATCATTACTCTTTTTATACCTCTCCCCATCTTTCTTCCATTTCCTTTTACTTTTCTTCGGCTTTCTTCGATTAAATCAATTTTCCTCTGAGTTTAGAGGTACTAAAGATCCGAATTGCCGGAACGCGATTGTATAAACTCGGCTTATATATATAATGTAAGAGTAAGATGTATAGTTTTTGTTGTACATAATTAATGAGAATTTAAATTGACTATGTAATAATTAAATATTAAATTACATTCGGATAATATAATATCATATCAATAGTAATATTTGATATTATGCATACTCGCTGTTGAATAAACACGTGTTTTATTCCTATTTATTTTGTCAATGTAAATAATTTTTGAAATTTTAGACTCATTTATTTTAAAAAAATGCAATAAAAATCTTTTTATGTAAAAACAACTTATTATGTAAATACTTAAATTATAAAAATATAAATAAATGATATGAACTGAAAATAATTAATAGAATATATACTGTATAATAATAAATTAATAAATATTTGAAATTCATAAGAATCCACATATTTATATTTAAATTTATTTTTTAGCCAATGCTTTTATCAATGTATATATTTTTTTGTATTTCACTTGAGTTTCTTTTTTGCCGCTTTTTCCATTTTTCTATTTTTTCTTTGATCAATCATTTGTATATCAATAGTTGTCTCGTTACTTCTCTTCTCTCCAATGCCCACTCTTCTTCTTTGCTCTCCTTCTCTATCTATATATATATATGTATATATATATATTTATTTAATTATTTATTTCTATTGCTTTTTTGTATAATACTACAATTTTATTTTAATCTGTTCAACTTCTCCATTTTTTTTCTATCGGTTTAATTTTTTTGGCTTATTTTGGATCATCTGTGCCTCGTGTACTGTCGTTGCGGCATGTCTGCGTTGAGTTAAAACGCTAAGATCGACATCACTATCTCCAAAAATTCCAAAGTGAAACCATCAACACAGCTCTTTAACTCTGCTCCAAAACGTAACGTATCTCGGTACATTATATGAGAGTGCTTGGCGAAGACGAAACACTGAAACGACTGACTTGATCGGATCACTCTGACTCGGTCTTTCAAAAGGATGAAAGCGAGTATGAGATAATCACAAACTGGGAATTCTAGCTATGTGAATAGATTTTTTCCATCATTTCCGTAATGCATCCGCAAACATATCGTCGTGAAAATATAACTAAAAATAACGCGATGTGCAATCTGTGATAAGCGTTTAATACGTACGATATATTCGCGCCTTTTCTGTCGATGCGCGATGAGTTCTTTAACACACGTATAACAAGCGAGAAGGCATATATAGCAAGCTTGATATACTCATTCTTTCTATGTTTCAATTTTCTCATGAATTTTTATAATTTTGTCTACAGTTATTTTATTGTTGTTTCTCGTATGTTTTTACATAATTTTTTTTTAAATTCTTTTCCTTTTATATTTTGCCTTTTAACTACAGAGCAACAGATAACAAAAATTATCAAATTAACTCTTGAATTAATGCTGAAACTAATTTTTATTGTATCTGTAAAACTATTCAAAATCAAGTACTATATAATTTTTTAATTTCAAAATATCAAAATAAATAATATTTGTTATTAATTTTAATTTAGCTTAAAAATTACGAAAGACAAAAATATACAATTCATTTGCATAAAACTAATTTCAATTAAAAATCATAATTTAATTATACTTTATTATTATACTCATATTTATAATTTAATTTTTTCAAAAAAATTATTCCTTGTGTACATTATAATTAAATTTTAAGGTTTTAATGTTAAATTTTAATTGAATGAATTCATTTTTCGTCTTTCATTTATCAATACCATACATTATTAATAAAAAATATAAATTTCACCTTAGTATCTTTCTCCGATAATGATGACTAAATTTTACAATTTTTTATTCTAAGAAAAATACTGAATTAATTATTACACGAGTTTATTAATATTAAAACTTTAAGACTAACCTAAAAACTTTTTCACAAAAATACAATAATAATAATTGACTATATTTTTATGATATAATATATTATAATATAATATATTATAATAATTGATTAGAATTGCGTAATTCTAAAAATAATATGTTTATTTTCTAAAACAACAAGACAGAAACTAAATTCATTATTTACAATAATGAAAGTAGTTTGTATTCGTTTTCATAAAACCTTTCAAATGAACCATCTTAATGAATATTTTTACATAAATTTCAACCTTTCCATTAGAAACTAGATATTCAAAATTCATATCAACATAAAATATGTTGAATCTCTTTCATGGATTAAATATATAATGTACGATCTTAATATATTTCATATTTATTCCGTTCTATAGTATTTTATTTAAAATTTTAATATACTTATTTATTACTCAAAATATTTCATAATAATTGTATACACTATTTCAGATTTTTCAGAATATATTTTCCATAATGACTGTTTATATATTTATTGGTACACTGCGTTTATGAAAATATGAATTAAAAATAAAAATAAATACAATTTTTTATTGTAATATATTGATTAAAATCTATAAATACACATAGTAAAGTTACTATTAAAAAGGAAAGTATTAGACTAAAATGCATATAATACTTTTAGAAACTATATTATGTTACATTTTGTATGTATATGTTAATAGTGATTTATATTAAAATAATTCAATAACAGAAAATTTAATTATATTACGAAAATTATTATTAATATACTTGTAAAATTTTATGGTTTAAGGTTAAAAATTTTAATATCAATACTTTTCCTTGCTATCTTTTTAATACTATTCATAAAATTTTATATAATTACAAAATTTTTGAAAATAACTATATATGCGTGTGTATGTGTGTATTGAGTATTAAATTGGTTTTTTTTTATTTAAGACCGATTTATTCAATGCCATATTATCATGGAACTTTCATTTTCATCATATATATATATATAATTTAAAGATGAAACAAAAATTTTTATTAATTTGAATCAATTTCTTTAGTTATCAGTTTAGAAAAAAAAAGCGTTTTTTAAAACAATTATACTTTTCAAAGAACAGTAGAAACGTCACAATAATGTGGGATAGAATAGTTATGTGTTAATTAAAAAAAAGACAATTTAATACTATATTAATCAATCACAAAGATACTTAAAACTTTCCTAATTAACCAAATTTATCATTTTAATTATGAGCTTATAATAAAGAAAATACTAATTATAAATATCCTAGTAAAATTATAATGATCTTCTATGTTTTCATGCAGCAAGAGTGTAAATACTGAACACTAAAGCAAACATCGTTCTAGTAGTCGAGAAATTATAATTACATTATATTATATTATAAACACACTATGCGAAAGAAGTTAAAATGATGTAATAGCTATATCATAATGTTGTAACAATCGAAATCTTTACGCAAAGAGAGAGAGCTAAAAATTTTTACGTACGTGTTTTTATAAAAACATTATACAACCTGCAATCTATTGCATTACATGTATAAATATTTTAAATTTAATAACTTTAGTACAATTCAATTTATAAAAAAAATATAAAATGGCATTGACTTAATATTTAATTCATAGTTGTATTCAATGTACATTTTCAATATGATACTTTCTTATATTATATTGCTAGTAATGGACTTTTATATATTTAAAATTAGATTTTTAATTTTCTCTTGGGAACATAAAATTTATACAGAGTTTAAAATATTTATATGTGGAAAAACATCGCATAATGCAAAACTGATTTAAAAAATGTTAGATTATATCTGTCTTCGTAGCAACCGCCAGTGTGTAACTCATAGCATGTGCTTGAAAGAAAATAAATAAATAAAAGACACAAGTAGCACAGGAAGAAGGAGATAAAGAAGTAAATATCTTTTGTGTACAAAGGAGATTTTCACCTGAAGTTGCTTTTACTCCCTTTTTGCCTACATTTAATTCTTTATGGCCAAGTTCTCAAGCATTACGATTAAAATTGCAGTATTGATGTACTCCACAACTTATTCACGAGATAACAGTATTTCCTTCCAACAGAAATCCTAAATTCTTTCGCTTCTTTTGTCTTTTTTTTTCTTTAGCCGCTGATGAGACAAGATTTCTCTTTTATATTTTGACATCGGTTTTAAATTGTGACAAATGGATATGAAAACTTACAATACAAAATAGCTTTGTGTTACTAGCACTCTTATTCTTTGTAAATTTGCAATTGTTACTGAATATAACTACAGTGCTACTAGCACTAGGGATTTGTATTTTTTCCTTTTCATAACTTAATGAGCTATCTCTTATTACTATGGAACTTAGACGATGATGCTATTTATTTTCTGTTTATTTATGAATTATACACATATACTTTTATATATAATACATATATTTTACAGTATTCATAATTTTTTGTCAAAAAACTAAACTTAGTGAATTAAATAAAATTGTAAATTAGAAAATTACTCTATACGAATATTAATTGATATCGAATTTAATACTCTCGAAATAATATAATAGAATTGAAATAATTTTATAACTTCTTTCAGTAATTATGATATAAATTATTTCACTAAATTAAACATTTATACACTTTAAAAATGAAAAATAGCAAAAAATATTAAATTTTGAGTTACAGGATTTTTCCATGTGAAATATTCACATTTTTATTAAATTTTTTACTACATTAAATAAAAAAATATTATATATTTTAACATTTTAAATTCTATTTATATTTAAGTTTAATACATGTTGTATTGCAATCATAATTTTAATATTCTAAAAATATTATAATTTCATTCATTATTTCCAAATTTATTTGTACTCTTTCTTTTGTTATTTAATATTTTTCAAAGTAAAAATACTGTTAAAACAAAAAAAATTATAAAAATCATAAAAAATCCTATGATTATTTTTTTAATTTTAAATATTTAATAATACATCTTTACAAATTCTATAGAATATTCAACAATAAATATTCTGTAAGCTATGTAGTCTCAAAATACTTATATGAAGTTTTATAAAATATAATTTGGCAAAATTTAAAAATATTAATTCATGTATTACATTTTGTTCATTAGATTAGCTTAAATTTAAATAAAAATTAAATAATACTATTAATCAAATTTTATTACTGAAGTTTACTAATTACATGTCCTTTATATTATTGTAAATACAAGAGCTGCATTGCATTAACTTATTTTCATATTTTTTTATAGTTTCTATTATTAATCTATTTTCTCATATTGTTATGCATCCATGATAATTTTATAAAAATACAAAATAAAAATATTTTAATCGTTTTTTTATTACTTTTAGTTAAACAAACTTGCAGGAGTATACTCAAAATTATTTTATTTAACTTTAATAACAAAACAGCGAATACAAACTTGTAATTTTTCAAAGAATCCTTCGGTGAGTAATTAATCTGAATACTATAAAAAATTAAGTTTTTTTTACAACATGAAATCTATTTTAGTAAATTTATTTAATCTAAATAAAAGTATTTTAATTTTGTGGATTTTAAGAAAAATTAAAAATATAATAATTAAATATTTAGAATTTATCCTTATAATTAACTTTAATCTCAATTTTATTTTCAAAATATTCATATCAACTGATAAGATATTTTTCATCCTTATTTCACTCATAAAATAAAAATTTTTAATTGATCAATCACTTTAAAATAACTTTAATACATATATACTATTTCATTAAAATAATATTTTTTTAAATTATTGATTATTAGCAAAGAATTTTTTTTAAATTATTGAAATATAATATAAATATTTCAATAAGGACCTTTATAAATAAAAATAATTTATAGTAAAAGATATTCATAAAGATATGTTTTTTTAAACAAATGAAAAAAAAGTTAATGCTTAAAAATAAATATATAATTTGTACAATTTAATACTTTGAAAGTTTCTACTGATAAAACTAAAACTTGAACAATATTTAAAATTAAAATAAAGAATAATAAATACTTAATGTCTACATGTAATATGTCATAATTTTTATAAGAAAATCAACCTTAAATCAATTCTTAAATTTACTATACTTATGTAGATTAAATAATTAAATCAATTTAATTTTATATTTCAATTTAATAAAATTGATAATAATTTTATTTTCTGTTTTATTACTTTTTTATTACTTTCTGATGAAAGCAACTTTCTTGATGAATATTATATATTTATTGATTGCTTCAACTTAATTTTAATATTTTAATGTCTTATTAAACAAATAATTTATAAGTATATTCGTACAGTATGTTTTTACATTATTTTATCATGTTATTATAATTAATCCCTTAAATGTTTCATTTATTCAAATATTTTTATTATATATATGTGTGTATAGCGCTTGAAAAACAACTATTATATTATTACTTAAAATATTTTTAGTATAAAACTTCAATTTCAAAAATCATTTTATAAATTATGTTTATAATATTATATTATATTATAATATATTGTATTGTTATAATATTACTGAATATATTACTAAGAATTATTTTGTATTATAAATCTTATTTAAATTTATGTAATATCTATATTCGTTATATTTTCTTCACTTTTTAATAAAAGTAATAAAATATTTTCTAGTTTTTTTATAAATATTATATAGTAGCTATTAGGGACAAAAATGATTGATAATAAATATAATAAATATTTAAAAAATATTTCTTGTAGAATATAAAATTTCAAAGTTCATACTTCAACTTATTTCATAAACTTTCATTATATTTTGACGTTTATACAATTAAAATAATAATTTTTGTATACTATATTTATTATATTCAGGCAAATTATTGACAATATTATTTAAAAAAATTTATTTGAGTATAAAGTCTTTCATAGAAAATTAATATAATAGAATTAAAATTAAAATGTTTCAATTAAATAAAATTTCATTAATTTTATAAATTAAATGTATGAAACACTTTTGCTCGATTAAAATATTAAAATATTAAAATATACTCTGTAGAGCTTACTAAATCTATATTAAGAACAAATAGCTAAAGATTTTTAAATAATATTTTTAAGATTTTTAAGGAATATAAGTATTTCATTCATTCTTACTTTTACAGTTTATTAAATACATAAAAAAATTAAATTGGATGTTAATTTATAATAAATATGTGAAATATTCTTCTGAATAAATAATCTTTGTGTTATTTATTCATTTATTCATTATTGCTAAAATGAAACCTTTTAAATATATATATATATATATATATATAAGTAAAAAGTTTTAGCACTTTTAATGTAATATTATCTAACTTAGTTTCAAAAATTTTAATAGAAATTTTCTACTTTTAGAATGAAACAGTGAAAGAAAGTCTCGAGAATTATACGTACTTCGTAGACCTAAAAAAGGGAAGAAAACAGGACCAAAGAGAAAAACGAGTAACGCCAATTTTTTGGGGATTAACAACTCGTCCTAATCGTAAAAGAAAAGTGCAAAATGTGCAACCGCTAGTAGAGCTATTTTTGCTGCTAGTTTTTGGTATACGTAATACTATCAATAACAGTAAAGCAACAATTTTACCGTTTAAAACCTTTGTAAAGCGAAAAACGCATTAAGAAGAAGCTCAAAATAAAATTCATTAAGAGATTATTTGGAAGATCGGATTGAGTTTTACGTACATACTATATATAATTTGAACTCATACATGAAATAAAGAATGGGCATGTCGAAGCAAATATTAGTTGAGCGATAGTATACACAAAACCATTCAACAACGAAACGAAGGGCATCGCGACACTCAGTTCCGGCATGGAGATTAAACACTAGAATTTTTCAATTAGATCGCTCCAATCGAATGATATCTAATTTTGAATATGAAAATTTTCATAATTTTCGATTGAAAATAGTTCATCAAAGTTAAAAAGTTATAATACTAGCTTTGCAGCATCATTTTTATTTTCAATATTAAATAATAGTATTAATCAATGTTAATTAATATATGAATTATGAAATCTCATCTGAAAATAAAAAAATAAGGAGAATGATTTGGAAGGAGTCAATATCCGCTGAAAGTCTCATCAATGCCCAAAGAATCTTCGTTCGATTAGGGTAAAATAAGCTCCTCTATTTTGTTCCCGACATCTTATGAAATCAGTTCAGCGTCACTAATTTCAGTTCCCTCTGTAAACCCGCACTTTCTTCGCGCCTCACCGAACAAAAACAAAGATGAAGAAAACGGGCGTGCCAAAGCAAAAGCACAAACTCTCAAAGCGCAGTTTTAGAAGTCGCAGGGCTTAAATGTGCGATCTCTTATCAGCAAAATGAATTTTTGTCTATGAATGTTATCTGAGCGGTGCTGCTTACCTCGGCATCACAAGTCACACTGGCGTCAGGGAGACGCTTTTTTCGCCCCACCCCCTGTGTTCTTATTCTGAAGCTTTCTGCTACATCTGCAGAAGAGAAGGAGAAAGGGCGTGGAACGAAAATTGAAACAAATGGTAACTTATATGCATCCCGGCACATTCCGAATTTTATTGTCAGGTCATTTCATCTCGAGTTGCTACAGCAGCAGCAGCGGTACGTAGCAGCATAATTTTATCGGTGTTATAGTCTTTCTATTATTGTTGCTGAGTCATACTCCTCTCGGCCTCACCTTTTGTATTTACTCCCTTTTAGTTCTCTCTCGACAATGACCATTCGCTGGCATGATTTAAATCCGCAAGAAAACTCGAACGATCCACCTTTCTCTTTTTCTCCTATTTTCCTGACAGTCTTTTTTTTGCTGTAAATTTTTAGTACGTCTAAGCCATCTTATGTTTCTTTCTCTACTTTTTCATTACGAAAAAACGATACTTATGCAATCAATGTATTCGTGGTTATTGCACATGCTCCTACATGAACAGATATTCAAAAATCCAATTTCTTGGCGAGAATGCAAGTGCAAGAGCGAGAAGGGTTTTATGTCTTAATCCTGAAAATATTCATAGCGTATTCTTTGCGCTTCTTACTACTTCTTATTAAGCTATTAGATCAAAATAAATTTTTCATATACAAATGTTACAGAATAAGCAATTTTTGTTAAGTGAATTTACTCGATATACAATCCGCCTTAAAGTAACTGTAAATAATATTAAAAATATATATATCCATATTATATTTATAATATTTTCTTTTCTTGTATTTATTTTACTAAAGAAAAATACTTAATGTAATATTAGATATTTTGTTTTTTTAATACATTCTTATATATGTCATCTTTTCTTTTATTACATAAATTTTTAAAACATTAAAACTTGATAAATTGGACTAAAATATCCTTTAAATAATTATATCATAGTACAAACTTCTTAAATAACTCTATATATTTGATACTTTACCACTGTTTAAAAAAGTTTGTGATTTTACAATAATATATTACAATTATAAAATACAATTATAAATAAAATATAAATTATACAACAAAAAATTACAAAAAATATCTAAGTAATAAGTGGAAATCAATAATTTTTTGAAATAAATCTTGTAAATATCTTAAAATATAATGTACGAAATTTAGAATATTGAAATCCAATTTTTATCTTCAGATCTGCTTTATATCTTTAGATGTATTAAAAGAAGCCCAAAAATCAATGATAGAAACAATTTGAGTTAGTCAAGATATTTATCTCTCTTCAATTTGATTAAATACAATTTTGTTACTTTACGTATCAAGTGTACAAATGTAAATTGAAGATTTCAATTAAATATATAAAAATATTAATTATTTTGTTATTAAGATTTCAGTTATATACTTCTATTTATTTAATTCTCCTAGTTTTCATTATAATTAATAATATTCTTTTAATTATTCTGTTTTGAAAAAAAAATTAAATTTTTTTTAATCATATTTAAAAAATAATATCAAGCCTACTGTTATTTTGTCTCTTTCTTTTTCTCTACCTTTATATCAATCGGTCTTGTTTGCTATCTCTTTATTATCAAAAAATTAAATATTTATGATCTTATCATAATACTAAAATTATTATAGATAATTATAAAAAAAGAATTTTTATAAGAAAACTGCTTCTTTTTATCTATCTATATAAATCCAAAATGCAAACAAACTTATGTATGTACGAATATTCGTCAAGAAATTTTATTTTTATAATACCAATTTTTCATTTTATTAAATTTAGTTTTATTTAGATTTTAGTGTTTGAAAAAGACTATATAAAGAAAAATAAAATTTTATTTTTATATTGTTTTACTAATACTATTCGTGGAAACTCTAAATCTTGTGGATTATCTAAAGAATATCCAAAGAGTTATGTCATCTTTCAAATAAAATGAAAAATTTAAAGTAAACTTTAAAATCAATAAATACTTATTATAAAAATAAAATAATAAGAAATAAAATATCGAAAATTCATCTACATATTCTATAATGATATAATAATTCATAATTTTTTCAATTATCATAAGTTTGAACATTTTTAAGCTATATTAATATTTCACGTTTAATTTATAATTAATTTATTAAGTGATCTTATTTTAATTTGCTTATATTTAAATTTTATAAAAATATTATGTTTTTTACAAAAAATCGCTTTAAATTGACTTAAATTCTATGCCGAAAATTAAAAAATTTATTATTGTTAAGAATTCAAAATGTAAATTTGCAATTTAATGATCGTAGAAGATATATACATATAGATATAATATTTTATAAATTAATATTTTATAGTTGACATCATATTTATCATACATGGAATATTTATTACATATTATATATTGATATATGCATTAAATGTATAAAATTTTTAATATAAATATAAAAATAAAATAAGAGAAGATAGATACCAAATTTATTCCCTTATACTCTTATCGTAAAAGACATATGAAACTGGTAGAAGAAAAAATCGCAAATTTAAGAAAAAGTGAAGAATATTATTTGCGTCTCTGAACAAATGTGGTATATTCAAGAGTAAGTACGTACATAGGTAACTAGTAAGTTAGATAGAAAGAGAGAGAGAAAACATTTTTCATCGTTAAATTTCCATTATTATTGCTGAGAAAGCAAGTTGTTGACGTTACTCCTCTCTCAAGGATCCTAAAAAGCAAGTGCGAGGTAGCTTTGAGGTGTAAGAATAAGCGCAGGATAACTAGCGAGTTCGTCAAAGTAATTCGTTCCTTGCATATGTCCATTCCAGTCACGTACAAGAGGCACGCGGACGTTTGCCTCTTTGCGTCTTTCTCTCTCTCTCTCTCTCTCTCTCTCTCTCTCTCTCTCTCTCTCTCTGTCTGTTTAACTACCATATCTCTCCGCATTTCTCTCTTCATCATATTATCCTACGTTTGCACTTCCGTATAATCCTCTTTTTTCTCATTCTCCCTTTCTATCTCTCTTTTCTTTGTACGTGCTCTATTTGTGCCTTTTTATATTACAATAATGATTATACCTTTTACGGTGATGTCTATACTTTCTAACGTTATAAGCTGAGAAGTAAGTTTCATTATAGGACAAAAAATTACATTAAGTTTATACTGCAACTTGTATTTAAAAGGGATATTCAATTTAGTTAAATACATATTCAAACAGAAAAATAAATTACATTATTTATATAATATAAAATATAAAATAATCTTAAAAGATAAATCATGATATTTTATTAGTTATTATTTTTTGAAATAATAAAATAATCTATTTAAAAATAAATGAATGAAAATTCAATTGTCCCTTTGTATTTAACAAATTGCATTCTTAGAAAATTGAGTTACATATTAAAATTTCAATAATAATCTAGCAATTAAATAATAGCTCTTCTTTGAAAAACTAAGAAAATTGAATTTTTTCTGTCAAAGTATAAAATTCTAATTTTTCATAAATTTCTGATAATTTATTCATTTATTTATAATGTATTAGTAAATTTTATTTTTAATATTTTGTTTATTATCTAGTACTTTTTAATAAAAATTGATTTTTTTCTATTAAAAAGATACTTTTATGATTTAAATTTTATATGTAGAAATAAATAAATAGAATAAATCGTATAAAAATTAGAAATATAAATTTAACAGATAATAGCTAACATTTTTATTGTTATAAACTGAATGAAAATTTTATTATTATCGTATAATTTATAAATAAAACTTTTGATAATAATACTATCCATAATTCTATATATAAATGAAATACAATGTATAATTATATATTTTTACTAGTTATCCTGATAAATCATAAACTTATATTTATTTAGCATTAGACTAAAAATAAAACATTTTAAAAAACG
The DNA here is from genome assembly GCA_018907195.1 of Dolichoris vasculosae. Classification (NCBI taxonomy): domain Eukaryota; kingdom Metazoa; phylum Arthropoda; class Insecta; order Hymenoptera; family Agaonidae; genus Dolichoris; species Dolichoris vasculosae. The sequence continues at coordinate 903,378 of JACCHY010000037.1, read as the reverse complement.
GAAAAAAATTTTATCGAAAAAACTATATATGAAGAATTTAATACATAAAAGAACAATAAAAATACAGACTAAAATAAATAAAGAATAATACTCTGTTAGTTTAATAATTACAAGATTTTATCCGTCATTTAACGTTCTTTTACTCAAATTATTTCAAACATGCAAAGATTATTATTCAAAAATTTATTAGAAATTTTTTAAAAATATTATCATCTTAAAATAAAAAATAAAATCCAAGCACGTAAACGGTATAGTCATTTTCTAAAGAAATTGGATCGTGTTTTTTTACTATATAAAATTTATTCCATTTATTCTTATGCAGCATTTATAATTGACAGTCTCAAGTTTATAGAAAGATAAATTTTAAAAATGAAAAATTTTGTATGTAATCTGTATTTTTAAGAATTCAAATAAAATTTTAATTGATTTTTGTAAAGTTCAGTTAATAAGAACTGTTACATGAACTAAATATTTCACAACTTTTAAAAAACCGTAAATTAAATAGCTTATGAAATCAAATCAAATAAAATTTAAATTTTAAATTTTTTGGCAATAATAAATTATGCATACTATAAATATTACGTATCTTATGGAAATAATTAGAAACATATGATAAAACTACTCATAAATCAATACATTATCTTATGTCTGATTTTATTGAGCTTTGATAAAATTGCAAAACGCAGAATTAAAATAATAATAAAAATTATTTATGATTTATTCATGTTTTACTTCTGTTCATATATTTGAAATTTAATCTCCAAGTTCTGTTGAAAATGGGACAATCGAAATCACAACACATGTATAGTTTCTATTGTCGCTTTTTCTCGTCAGTTATTTTGCTTAATCCTTTTTCAATCAGGAAAATTATAATCGAACAAATTTTTTCATGCATTACTGTTGCAGGTTTATTCAATACACTCAACAATGAATTTTTAGGAGTTTATGCATTACAGATAATTAATAAGAGCGACTATTGCACCAGGATAATATAATATACTTGATTTTATTGCTCTACAATGTAGTCAAATGAAAATAAAAAATTATATACTTTTTCTTCGATGCTTTATTTCGACTATTTCATAAACGCTATCATGAAAACTCAATTTTTCTTCTTTACTATTACAATTGATTTCTTTCATGTACATAAAAAATTGCACAATAACGTAAACTTGTTTTATTCACACCTAATTAATCCTTTTCTTAACATTCACTAAGATTAATACATATGTATTTAAAATCAACACTTAAATTTAAAAAATAATAAAAAATTTGAAATATATAATATACAAAATATCCATGATACAATCATTTAAGTATACACTAATTATTTAATTTGCTAATACTGATTATCAATCGCAGAAATTCAAGTAGTTTTACTTTATGTACATTTAAATACCAATTTTTAAATACTCTAAAATATCCAAAATTTTTAATTAAATATTTAACTGATTGTAATTTATATGATAATATTAATAAAAACGTCGATACACTAATTATATTAACATTATTACACTAGCAGTAATATTGAAATTACACTTTTAAGAACTTTAAATTCTTAAGACATAAATTGTATGTATTACATATATATATATTTTCTTTATAAATAATGTATTTGTATAAATCTGTTAAATTTTTAAATTAATAAAATATTTTATAAAATATATATGAATTAAAATGTAAGTTTGTTTAGTTCTATTATACAGTAATGAAAATAAATTTTTGAAATTGGTTTTTAAAGTTTAATTGTATTTCTTAAATTTTTTATTACTTTTGTTCATCATTAACTATTAATAATTATAATATACATTATTACCGTCAATAAATCTAATTATTATTATCTGCGTATTCATTATTTATATTAATAAAAGTAGCAATAATAAAAAAATAATTGGTTTTAATTTATATTTAATATTCTTATATAAAAAATGCCAATACTATTAATGGAATATCATATGTTAATTTAATTAGTAATAAATTTTATTTTAAAAATTTGTTCTCAAAAATTAAAAAAAAATATTTACATATTTCAATATCTAAAGAAAAATAGTTACATTATATTAATTTAATTATTTGAGTATATTATAAATTATAATTTATGTATTTTACAATATTTAATATTTAATATTTATTTATATATTATGATATTTTATATAATATATCATTATTATATTATATATATTATTTTATATTATATTCCTGCAATTGCAAATTTTCTAATTAAATAAATAAACTAATTAGTAATTAATACATTTGATTAAATACATTTTGAAATGGAAGTTTAAAAATACGAGATTTCAGTACTATAATTAATTTTTATAATGTAACTTGTTACTTATTATTAAACTTCTTGATACATTATTCAAAATTAAATACAATAAAAAATGTTACATTGAATTATCGACTTCCGACAATTTATATGAATGATAACTTATATAATTATTTTTAATATTCTATAATGGTTAAAAAATAATAGAAGGATATGAATATTCATAATAAAAATAAATTAAGAAAAGCTGTAAAGATTTAATAAATGTTCATATATTATAAAAAGAACTTATTTCACTCTAAAAACAATATTACTAAAGGTGATAATCTGCTAGTATGAGCATACTACTTCTGTTTAAATAAAAAATTTCAAATTTTTGCATTATATAACTCAAATTTTTTATTTCAGTTTGTCAATTCAAATATGAATAAAAAATATATGCGAATCTTTGGTACGTCACTAGTAGCCACTCCTTTTTCTGTCCCAAAGATTATAAATTTGAGCTTGTACCTATAAGAAAGAAAAGGGATGAAAGAAATTAAAAAGAAGAGACTACTCGCAACCATCCAAAGTTTTTTATCATGTTTTCATCTTACTTTTGAACAGACATTCACTGTAATATCACGATACACTTGTATCATAAAAGAGTACCAGCATAAAATCACTCTCTCTCTCTATAATTCTATATCTTTTTGATTTTCATCTTTTTTACTTTCTTTCTATCTCATTTTAGAAGCTTCACTTGTGTTCATTATTGATACATGCGTAAATTATAAGCACAAGAACATTCAAACAAAACCTTATAACTAAAAAAACAAATATAAATAAACAAACATACATAAAAATTATATATCCTGTAACAGTTTTAAAAATTATAAAAAAGCCTAAAATTTTTCAAAATGAACTTAAATATCTTTTGTACTTCTTTTTTAATATTTTTATTTTATCTATTATGAGAAATAAAATAATAATAGTAAACTGTTATGACATTATTTTTTAAGTGAATGTTTAAATTTTTTTATTTTTATACAAAGAAATTTAATAATTACTAATCCTTATTTGATTTATTTTATCTTATTTTATAATTTTGTAACATTACAAATTAATTATTTATTTATATATATTCAGTAAACTAGCGATTAATCAGTCACACGACAATATATTTAAAAATAACATAAGATTAAAAACCTATGAAATTAAATGAAATATTAATAAAAATATCAGTTTTAAGCATGTATTAATCACGTGTTAACATCTTATGTAAATAATAAAGAATATATATTATCATCATACTTTTAATTTCTTTGTAAAAGTTTATATTACCGAATATTTGTATATTTTCAATATTTAAATTATTTCGATAATGCTTAAATTAATAGTAGATTATTTCATTTTAATCGATATATTTTACGAAAGAAAATCGTTAAATATTATTTACTGAATAATTTTTTTAGTTTTTTTAATCTAATTAAATATAAATATCGAAATTATTAAAAAAATTTTGAATAAAATGTTAATGTTATTAGATAATATTAAAAATATTTATACATAATTAATTTATTTTATGATTCAATACGCATTCTTATTAATATTAATAATTGTTAATTAAATTTGATATTTTTATATTAGTTATGAAATTCGATAAGTAACAGTTAAAGAAATAAAATATTTTATATTGTAGAGTAAGTGCCTACTTGTTTTACTTACATCAAACATAACTTAAATTGTTCGATGCTTATCGAAATTGTTTTATGCATATATTGGGTTAAGTTTTAGCTTACCATTGGTAAATTTTCTGTTAAATACTAATTTTAAAAAACCGAATAAATAATCTCACCTTGAAAAACAGCGGAGATACTCAGAATGCACATCAGTAGCGATAGAAGGTTCATTTTAGCCATCTTTCTTAACTACTTCTTAATCTTCCTCTTCTTGCAAGCTTTTTTATTTTGGTTCTTCTGAAAATACAAAATAGTCGACGGGTACTTCAGTCTTTGACTGTAATCGAGGCCTTCATGTCACGTTTTCGAACCACTCGACCTCTACCACTGGAACGCGGCTACCACGTCACTTGGACAACTCCACAGCGGGGACCGGCTCGCGAGTATAGTCGATTGCGTGCGCGTATAGAAATTGCGAATCAGCCGACGACTGAAAAACTCTGGATGTAACGTTCCTCGATAACTCTCATCCCTCGTATTCTTACTTGTTCTCTATCGACTTACGCAGCAGCCTTCTCCCAGCTTTCGCGAACCACACAGCACTAATCCTCATAAAAGTGGCAAGGTTGGATCAGCGTACGTGTAATACCAGCTCAGGGTTGCGATGCGCACTGAGCACGTTGGCCTTCGAAGGGAGTTCTCTCTCTCTCTTTCTCGTCCTCGCCATCGTATTGGGGGGTGCGCCAACACTCATGTGCAGTGTGCCATGCTGCGTTGATTCGTCACCGCCAAGGCGCCGTTGAATCGTGCGACTCTACGTCTGTCAATGGTTATGGTGGTGCAGCCACGCCGGCGCCCCTGATGATAATGAACACGGGACCTAGGCATGCGCCTGTGTTTTGACTGGGAATGCGAGTGCCGCCGCGTAACTTATGACCTCAAAAGGATCGTTGTAGTTGACGCAGCTACCGATATTATTATATTGCCAACATGCGCTTAAAATCCACCAATTTCAAGTATGTGTGATGCTTGTATGACCTAATAGATATAATATGTATTTACTGCAAAGATGGTCGAATAATATCGATGTCGCATTTACTCGGGCAAATAAATAAGAATGGACGACACATCACATACTTTAAACAACTTCGAACAATTTAAGGGTTAAATTAACTATCGATTTTATTTTTCCCATATTTCCTCATCAAGATACGTTCATCCAAGATATTGAACTTATTTTGAGAATCATTGATTTTCGACCGACGTGTGTACTACAAATTTCTTCCATAATTTGAAATTATGATTTTCATGTTGCTCCCGTATTCGAAGAACTTATTTATTTTGTCCAAATTCAAATCCATCCACCTTAATATTGAGCCTCCGTATCGTCCATTACTCCATATATTTTTATACTGCTAAATACACGCTATAATTATATCAAAGAATAATTTTTGCTCCAGATTTATAAATTTTTACCAATACTAAGAACATTTTAATATATAAATTTTAAATAATTCAATTCATATTTGATCTTTTAAGGTTTTTAAATATAACTCTTTTATCTAATAATTTACTATTTATCATCTAACTTTATATGTATATTTATGTGTGTGTGTGTGCGTTTATTTTATATTACTTTCTTCTAATACTTCCGATCCTCCGTAAATAGTTAAAAAAATTTAATTGACTTCCTAATCTCCTTTCAAAGATTCATATATCGCGAAGCAATAAATTTGATAAAAGAAAGATTTTCTTCAAAACTTTTCAATGATTTTCAATTGAAATTCATCAAAAGAAAAATATGTGATACATATTTCATTGACATATAAATTGTATGAAAAATTTCTAAATAAGAAAACTATAAATTGCACTTATATCTATTAATTCATCGTTCCTTCATAAGTTTACAATTATTTAATTAACCAAAATTATCTGAATAGTTATTACTTGTACAATTAATAATTAAAATATTTTTAAAACTCGAAAACAATAATCATTCTTTGTCAAAGAAAAAAATATTTTAATGTATTTAAATTATTTAAAATTTTTTTCATTTTTTATGTTCATACAATACTTTTTGATTAAATATAATAAGTTTTTTAAATAAAGTATAAGTTCTTCTTAATACTTAAAAAAGATACAATGGCTTTAAAAAATTCTTGACATTATTCTTTTATTTAAATCTAAAATGTCTAATAAATTTGAATGCATACGTATTGGTTGCAAAAAGCATTTTTTTAATTTCGAAAAAAGTTATTTGCCTAAAAAAAACATGAAAAGAAATAATAGGAAGTGCAAACTCATATTTATACATGAATGTTTTAAAATCAACTACTTCGTAAAATAAAATAGTCAGTAAATAGTTTATAAAATTCGATTAGATCTTCATTATTAAATTTGAAAATGTTTATTTCAAATTTCAATAAATATAGTCAGTATTTTCACTATTGCGTTAAAATTTGAAAACATTACTATTTTACTAAATATATTAAAATCTGTATTGTAAATTTCTTTATTTATAAATTTAAATTATAAAAACTATATAATAAAATCTAATGAAGTCATCATTAAAAAAATCTTGAAATAATCTTTTCTTTTTTTAAATGTACGATGTTTAAGAAACTGTTATATACTAAACTAAAATATATAAACTAAAAAATATTCTTTTGTCTAAAATTATTATTATCGTTTAGAATTATTTTTATAAAATTTTTTAAAAATGCATTAAAAATCTGTCTCTGTTGACACAAATTATTAGGAAAAGAGAAAAATATAAAACTTAATTTAAAATTGGGAATTCTTAAAAAAAAAAACAATTACTGATAAGTCATTTTAATTAACAAATTAAATATTTTATTGTTTAATGAAAAATTGTAAGCGATGTTTTGAATTTGTTAAAAAAAATATTTAAGTAATTTGGTTTAAAATGGAAGAAATATTCTCAACAAAAAATTTCTGTTCTTAGAAGATTATAATAATAAAAAATTTTTATTCTAATCATGAAATCAAATATAGAATACGGATTTTGAAAATCTATTTTAAGATAAATTCAAATAATTACTTAACAAGTAAATTTCATTTTACATATTTATAAATATTTTATTTTACAAAATTGATTCTGTTTTCTATTGAATTTTTTTTCTTTTTCATTATTATAAGAAGTTTTTATATGATATGTTCATATACATTCTTTCACATATAATATACATACTAATATTATTTCTAATATTATACACTCGTACTAAATGAATAAAATTTATAATTCTATACTATAAAGATATTAATTTTGCATATTTCATAATATTAATATATTTTTATTAACATTCTTATAAAGTTATAATAGGAATCCTAAAAGAAATTTGATTTTCTTTTATTCCCTTTCTTTTAAATTAATATTTAAGTAAGTATGTAAATATATTCAGAATTCTATCCTAACATTTTTATTCTTGAATCAAAGTAATTTTTTGTTTTTCTTCGAAAAAGTTTTCATTAATAAAATAACTTTATTAATTATAAATTATATTTTTATATCAATATTAAAGTTTCTGAATAAAAATTATCAGATTTTTATTGATTAATTTTTTTTAAATATATATTTATGTGCTTCAAAATATTATAATTATTCTTTTATTAGAATATTTTATATATTGATTCTTAAATTAATTTGTTTAACAGAAATTATTGAAATTATTGATATTTCATCTAAATTGGAGTATATATGTATGTTTAAATAAATTATAAGGAAATTCATAACATCCTTGTTTTTAAATATATTATATTTTTTAGATTTATCGAATAAGACGATATTTAGTTTTTTACTAGTGTACCTATTTTATAAACTAAGTATGGTATGGTCCTTTAGAACCCCCATTTTATAAATTAAGGTTTTGGTGTGATTTATATGCATATGTAACTTTTATCAATAAACATACAATTGTCACTATTTTCTATCAATTTCATGCAACTAGTAATGTTATTTCCCTGTTTTTATACTATAAAAAACTTAAATTATTGTTAAGGAAGAATAAATTATTTGATATTATAAATTTAGCTACTGTATTAATTTCTTCTTATCATTTTTTTTGTTCATCATAAAATTTTTTATTTACAAATCAACAAATTAATTCACATAATTTTATAATTCTAGGAATTTATTGATAATGAATATACTTCTTGTTTGTAAAAAATGTATCATAATTTAAAAGGATTTAATTATATAATATTGAACAAAATGATAAAATCCTAGATAACCATTTTTATTACATATAAATTTTTTTAATATTCAATGCAAGAATTAAATATATAATAACAATTATATATACAAATTTATACCAAATTAATTTTTTCTATTTTATATATTGGGATCTATTTTATAAAAGTTGGGATGCAAAAATGAAGAAAAATTTTCAATAATAGCAAGGTATAAGGTAGCAAAATCTACGAGTCATTCTATCTTTTGGGCCAAAATTTAAGTACTTTTATTATTCCTATATAACTGGACCTATTTTAATACATAAGAGCGTTTTTCTAAATAAAAACATAAAAATCGACTGTCATCTTCAACTATTTAATCATCTAAAGAAAATACTATTACTAAAATACAATACCCAGGTTAAATAAATAATTTATTTACAAATTTCTTTAAGATCATTATATAAAGTAATTCGTTAAATTTTAATCATAATTTTATAACAATATGAATTTTCAGCTGTATGGTTAAAATATTCTTATTATTTCAACATATTAAAATACTACTTAATTTGCGTATGTCATATTAGCAAAAATAAATCGATACAATAAAGTATCAAATGAATTTTTCAATTTTATCAAGTAATAATAATAATACTAATTGGCAAACTTTTTAAATTGTATTAAAATACGTAAGAAATATTATTGTGTATTTTAATTTATATATTGCTAATTCAATTAAGATATAATACTTATACATTTTATATTTTTACCTTATATTATATATATAACATAGAATACACTCATTTTTTATTATATGTATCGGTTTTTTAATATTTTTTCTGATAAAATATTAAATAATTAATACCCAAAAAACTAATAATTTACATACATTTTTACAGTTAGTACTTTTAAAATAATCGAAGATTACATTAAATTACAGAATATTTAAAAATTTTCAATACAAAAAAATATTTATAATAGTTTTAGTAATTTATAGTTTAGAATATTCAGTTATACAGTAAATATAAATTAAATAATTATTTAAATATTATATAATAAATGATTAAATTTATTACATCATTGTATAAACTATAACGATATAAAGATTGATTTAATAAAAAGGAAAGCAGTATAATATTTAACAAGTTCATAAAATTATAATCCCTATTAATCTATTCTAAATGAATTCTTTTCAACGGAGATATAAATTTCCTGACTTTGGACTGTATTCTTTATACTTTTGTATTTATACAAAACAGACGCTTTTTTACACTTCCAATATTGTCTTTCTTTTACTTACTTATCATCTGGTGTTACACTAAGTTTTGTTATTTGACTTTAATATCATTCAATCACCAGCTTTTAATATAATGTAAATGTATATAGTATTTGTGATTGTTATATTTTATTGATTGAGTAAAATATCTAATATAACTGAAGTAGTTGAATTTTACAGAAATATTTATAAATGGAATATTCGAAAATTTATTAAATTATCTTTTGTGCCTTTTAAACAATATCGTAAAAATAATGTTATTATATTCGGAAGCATAAAATAAAAGAAAAAGAGAAACACTTGCGATAAAGCATCTCATTAATAAAAAATGTTAAAGAAAAGTTGGAAGAAAATGACAATAAAAATATATAGCGATCTGTATAAAAAAAATAAGCCATATCGGGCATCACTTTAAAGGCTCGTGGAAAATATAGTGCATGGTATTATTTTTTTATTTTACACAAGGTAGGGCGTCGTACGAGCCAGATTCAGGGGCTATAAGAGGAACTTGATAATTAAACTTGATGCATCAACACTTCTATACGGTTCATTCCCAATGAATACTCTACCTAATAAACTAGTGAGTCTTATTTCACGTTTAGTAAGCGGTGGCGGTGAAGTAGTGGGCATTGCAGAGGTGGACTCTAGGCGACTCTCGTGCAAATATGCAATAAAAACAAATTATCGTCCAGCCAAATAGCAGTCACGCAAGCGAACAATTTACCCATGAGACTATATTTTCACATACACACGAGAAGCGCTCATACGTACAAAGTTAACCTCATGTAAGTAAAAGAATGTAAAGGGATTAGTGAGCGCAATGCAAAAGTCGTACCACTTGTTCGCACCGCTCTATTCAGTGAATGATTATTTGATTGTAGACAAATATTTCAAGAAGAAAGAAGAAAAAAGAGCAAATATGTAGAACTACATTTACTATGAATATGCAAGTATGAGTATGTAGTGGATGAATAAAATTTTTATACATTTTGTAATGGAGATTGGAGAAGGAAATTGTTGTGTAGACTAGCGTCAAAATTTTTATTGCTTATACAAAAAAAATTTGGAGTATTGTTTGTAAATTAGAAATTTATATAGATTTTACATTTAACAATTATCTTATTAGTTCTTAACTTTTTGTGGATTATTCTAGTATTAAGACATTTTCAATCTTTAGTCACCCATTTTAATTTTTTTTTTATGCAAGTTCTTGATAATTTATTTTTAAAAATTAGTTAACCATAATATTTTAGATATCATGAATCTTAATTTAGATACTATTATATACTTATTTAATCAGAAAAATTCATTATTTTTTTATTCATTATTATTAAATTATATTTGAATTTAATTTACAGTGTAATCAGTTACGATAAAATAAAATTGAAATATACGTTGATACTTGAACACATTAAGTTAATTACAGTTGTGAACTATAACGATAATAAGGCATCTAAAACATCTCAAATTTCTTTAACGGTAGAAAATCTATTGAAAACGTTGTTTTTATTAAAAAAATTCGCTATTTCGAAAAAATTTTTTTACCAATAATATAACGCTAAATAAATTTAAAATTTACAAAGAAAGGTTTTTATTATAAACCATGTTTGATTTCTAATAATTTTTTTATCAAGATAAAATATGTATTGTTTTAACATAAGTTTTCTTATATAAATAAAAAATATTTACTTGTAATTCATATTCATTTATGTTAAATAAAATGTCAAAAAAAACATCCTACAATTTATTCAAGTTTATACATAAAGTATATATCGAATAGGATTGATGATAATATTAAACAATTTTAATTTTGTCACAAGAATAAATCAAGACTGGTAACACATACTATAATTTGCAAGAAAGACATGAGATGAGTTAAGAGTACTTCAAACTGAAAGAAAAAGAGAGAGATAGAGTGAGAAAGAATATACAAGATAGAGTGAGAAAGAATATATAAGATAGAAGCTCATATACGTAACACTGTGAATTGATACTTGCCGAAGTATATCCAATCATAATGTATACGTTCAACGACGATTATTGTGGGAATTTCATTTTGCATTATCTCAATAAAGCTATCCATAGCTTTACTTCCACGTGCTCAGTTTATTATATCCAGTTCCTTTTCTACCATCACTATGCTATTCTTTCTCTATTCTTCCCTATTTGTTTGTCCGTCTCTCTCTTTCTTTCTTTTATCAACATTCGATAAATTTTTCTTCTGAAAATACCGCGAACGCGATTTATCTGTCTAAATCTCGTTTATCGAAATTTCGAACTTAGTTTCACATAAAATCAAAGAGAACAATACAAAAATAGAAATTAAATAGAGAACAATACAAAAATATAAATAAAATAGAGAATAATATAAAAATAGAAATAAAATAGAGAACAATATAAAAATAGAAATAAAATAGAGAAAATAAAAATGTAGAAAAAGAAAATGAAATAAAGAAAAGGAGTATTAATAATGACCAAATGAAAAGAATAAATAAGACAATACGTACAGAAATAAATATTTTATTATCACTACACGTTGTTATTTATTACAAATAATGTTTATATTTCAATCATCAAATATTCTTAAAGTAAAAAAATTTAAATATTAGTAAAGAATTTTTAAATTCAGGATTTACAATTAACTAATTAACAATTATGAAAATAAATGTGTTCTATTAAATCAATCAAACATACTTTTTTATTAAATACAATAACAAATAATTGTTTTTTGTTTAAAATCAAAGAAACTTATTAGTTTATCAAAAATTAAATTTATTGTGAATTAAAAATGAATTATTCTTTTATAAAATATGTATAATACTTATAATATCATTTATTTCAACATCAGAAAAATAAATTTATTAAATTTGAATTTCAGATATAAATGTAATTTATATCTAATTTATATCTTTTCCATCTAATCAATGAATTTTTGTTTAAAGAATTATTATACTTTTTATATTATTTTGAATATAATTGTAATATATGTATAGTCAATTTTTTTTCTAATGAATAAATAAAATAAGTTTCATGAAATATTTGAATGAGTTCCTTTAATATATTTCTGTAAAATTAATACATTTTTTAAATTATTTATAATTAACAAGTTGTTTATAGTCAAACAAATATAGTTGTTTATATCAAAACTTTTTCAGTTGCATATTACCGTTATAAGAAATTTTACTGAAAAAAAATTTCAGGGTCCTTTTTTATTATTATAATGATAAGTCTTCTTTATACAATAATATGTTTTGGAATAAAATATATTACTGTATTTCATAAAATTAAAACTCGATCAATAATATCTATAAGCATATTATGAATCAAAATTTCAATATAATTTTTTAAAAATTGATTAGTTTTATTATTTCGATGTAATTTATCATAATGTATCATAATTTGTGCTTTATTTTACAATATTTATTTGATTTTAGATCATCCTTATAAAATAATAATAAGTTAATATAATAATAGTAAAAAATAGTTAACTTAACCAAAGTAAGTGAAAAGTATTGCAGTACCAGAGAAGGAGATGAATACTGTCAGCTTCATCAAAGGTAATAAATAATGGTTATTCTTCAGATATAACCGTTGTTGACTTTCTGATGAAGAGTAAGATGATAGATGGATAATCCGATTCTTTACTGAAATCGTTTAAATAAAACTTGGATAAATTATTAAAATGGATGAATAAAAAAATAGAAAATCTTTTTAATATGAATATTTATAATTAAGTATCAGCTTTAATTTTAATTAAAAATAATAATAAAGTTTAAATATAAAGTAAGTATGTATACTGTGATCAATTGATATCACTTTTTTTTCATTAAATATTACTGATACGTTTAATTAAAAAAGTAGAAAATGTATAATATCTTTAATATGTTATTTTAAATCATAATCCAAGAAACTGAATTAAATTTTACATTATATTTTAATTATGATTTATAGATTACATTATTTTTAGTTATAATAGAAAATATACTATAAATATTATTTATTATTAAAAATATCATAAAAGAAATAGTAATCATTTAATTGAAGAATTAATAGATTTTATTCATATTTATATTTATGAATTGCAGTATTATTAATTACGAATTCGTTTAATTCTGCCTTATATAAACTAGAATCTAATTTATAAGTTTAAAAAATTTTTCAATTTTTCAATTTTAAAAAAAGAATAGGGAAAATTTAAAAAATTAAAATATTTTATATTAGGCGTTAATCTAATCCTGACACTATTTTAATAAATATATCTATTATTAATTCTATTATAAAATCTAAATAACTTTATATTTATTATCTATACATTTTTCTTAAAAGTTAAAATCTCTCAGTAACATGCAATGCATAGTATTACTATTTTAAATAGTAAAGAAAAATATTTTATTATTTAAAATATGCAAAGCGTATTTGGAGTAAAAGTAGGATCTAATGAAAAAGTATGATATACATTTTTTATTTTAAGTGTAAAAGCCTAATAACAAGTTTCTGGTTGTCAAAAAATCAAAAAATCAAACATCAAAAAATATTTTTAGTAACTTTGAAAAAGCTACAAATATATAATACTTATTTAATCATATTAACATTATTACAAAATAAAGGAAAGCATAACTATCAATTTCCATTAGATTGTATTCACCTACAGTCTAATCATATTATATCACTAGCTAAAACTTGTAATAAACGTAGAATAAAGAAAATTTTTATATAAATATTGGATATTAACTCGATTTGAGTTATATCATTTTTAATATAATTAATATTATAATGATCTTATAAATATTTATTATCGTTTAAAGTAATATCTTTTATTAGTATATTATATTTACTTAGATTATAATACATAAAATTTTTTTTACGAATACTTGTATGGAAATTTATTAATTATTTCATAAATATAAGCTATAAATATATATTTTAAATTAAATACTAAGATGAATCAAAAGTGTTGAGAACTAATAAATTAACCTTTAATCGATTTGAATGAAGGTAGAAAAATTATATTATGTTCTAAAAATATTTATTATTTTTTACTTAATTACTTTATATAATCAAAATAAAATTTAAATAAAAATAAAACTTTTTCATGGAAAAATTTATTAGGATTCACCTATTGTAAAAAAGCTAACAAAAATCTATCATTACAAAATCAAGTTGATTGAAAATTTATATTGTTTGGTAAAAAACGTAAATAAATTGATTTCAATAAAAATATATGATTTCATATATTTCAGAACTGCATAGATTATTTTTCCAATACAATATACGTAAAAGTTAAATTTGATTAATTAACTTTCCTGAAATTAAATGCAAGATTTTCAATTAAAAACGAAATTTTTATGTATTTCCGATTTATTTAAAAAATTAATACCAGATATTTAAAATATTAATGGATTCATAATTATTAATAATTGATTTAAGTTTCTATCGCAAGAAATATCTTGTTTTATACGATATTTTATTTACTATTTCATATAATTAATTATAATTTTCTATATATATAAAATACGTAACAAATGGATTTTTTAAATTTATGTGTTATAAAAAATTATAAAAGTTTTATGTTATTTTGAAATTATAAGTAAGAGCAACAAAGACAATATCTAGGTATCCTGTAAAGGCCATCCTATTTTTTGAAATTGAGGGAGGGTGAGTTGCATTTTTCTGAGTAAAAATCCGGCCATAGTTTAACAGTTTTAATCTATGAAAACGCAGATGTGTAGAGTTATTATAAATATCTATCTAAATAATATTTTTACCTTCGTAAAATTTTCAAATGATCACATTATTATTTTTTATTACTGAATTACAATGAATAATTAAAGATTAAAAATAATTTTGAGAGATAACTTGTATGATAAAATGGTTAGTACACAAATGCTTTTACTGGGGCATGTAGATAAATAAACATACATTAAAATATGATGTTTCGGTGTTATAAATAAATATGTATATAATAGATATGAACGTGATTTACACGCGTTGCACACAGATTTGAGGTATATAAAGAAATCTATATATACTTATACTTTAAAAATATATATAAATATATAGCTAATCCTCAAAAGTACACGTAAGTGCAAAGAATATATTAGATAAACATGTTTGTATTTATATTTTTAGATTAATAGTATCATAGATTTAAAATAAATGTTATAAAAAAAGTTTATTTTTCAAGCTTATTTGAGACGATTAATATTAATCATATTATTAAAAAAAAGTATATACATGTAATCCACGACATGGAAGACGTTCATTTTATCCTAGAAAACATATTGGTTTCCTATATACGCTTCGACATTGGGTTAGTTGTGGTAAACTGCGGTAATGATCATGAATATATTAATTTGATATAAATTAATCATTATCGGGTCGATATTTAAAAAAAAAACGTCTGAAAAAAGAAATCGCTCTTTGTAAGTGCAACTTAAACTACCTTCTCTTTCAAATTTAAGGGCATCGCGAAACTTCCGAGACGACAATTCGGCTTATTTAATTGCAATCAGCTTCATCAAGTACTTTGGTCTAGGCTTCATATTCTATAATAGACTACATAATTTGCAATTATAGTTTTATATTTTCATATTTAATTATAGAATTTTTTTCGTATTCAGCTTATATTTTGTAACTAAAATAAAAACAATCCAAAAACATTAATACTAATTAAAAATTTAATAACATTACTCGTTTAAAAATTTATATATTTATTTTATAATTATACACACACAGGATAACGCACATTTATATTAAATATATTTCTTAAATACCAATAATAAATATTTAATTAATCATAGTTATATAATATATGTATGATTTAATTATTACGTCATTAAAGTATCTTATTACTGATTCCTATTAATATATATTTAAAGAATAATTTGATTCTTTAAGTATAATATTTTATTTATTTTATTTTATTTTGTTATAGTATGGTATTATAATAGTATTTCATATTAATTTGGTAAAAATCTGATTCTTTTGATCCATATCAAATTTGTACGAATAGTAAAAGAATTACATTTTTAATATATAGCAAGAGATTTTTAAATTATTTCCATTATTCCTAAATCTAGTAATGAAAAGTATGTCTAAAGTATTTAAAAAATAGTAAAATCTTAATTTAGGAACGTTTGGTTTAGTTATACTATTAAGAATAAAAGATATAATTTCTACTGATGCTAAATTGATATAATAGAAAAGATAACCTTTTAATTTCATATTTTAACCTATTTCTTTTTTTAATTACACAGAATACATAACAGTTATCAAATTTGAATTATTTTAATTTTATGTTAAAATAATAAAAAAGATTCATTTAATTTTATAAAATTTATGATAATTTAATATTTTTAAATATGATGATAACAGTATATATTATACACATCTTAAAATAAGTTCGATATATGGATGCTTTTATTTTATTATACAAGTTAATGTTACTATTAACTTATGTATCTAAAGAAAATTTAAATAACTAGAAAGTAGCAATAATATTTATAATAATAAAAAATTATAAAATATATGCGACTTTATAAGTTAATCTAGAAAAATAAAAAATAAAAAATAATTTAAAGATATCCTAAGAAATATTATGAAAGACAATAAATATTAGACTTAAAATTTAAAAAATTTGTTAATATAGAATCGAATCATTAATGTGTAAACATTAGATGATTAATGTAGAGTAAATACGAAGATAAATCTTGTTAAAATTAAATATAGTTTTCACTAAGACTATACTAAGAAAAGAAATTTGAAAGTACTCTTTAACTAAAACTACAAAATAAAATTATATTATTAAAGCTTTATTTCTTTCATGTGAATTTTACATATATATATATATATATATATATATATAAATTTCTTTTAAAATCAATTTATACCGTTAAAATACCTTAAATTAATTAATATAATAAAAGAATTCTAAATATATTTTTTAGTAATGCACATATTATAATTTTTTAACAGTGTACTATAGTTTTGTTTTTATAATAACAATAATTATTATTAATTTTTTTTAATTTTATATTTCAAATTTGAATTTTTCAAAATTTTAATATAAAAAAATTTGATAACTTTTTTTTTTAAATAATATTTATTATTTAAACCCAACAAATACAATGTATTGCTTTTTTACAATCATAATAAACCAATGATTTATATAACATATTGTTTATGACTAATACGCTGCCATATACAGCCAACGCAGTCTTACAGGTTATACATGTTTTAATTAATATTTTTGTTTCTTTGCGAAAATTTGTTATGGGACAACAAATTGTTTAGTAACATTTTTTTACATACAATTTATTTATATACAAAAAATTGGTAATCTAAAAAAATATAAATTCGATTTGCTAATGAATGTTTTATGATATTATTGTGGACGTGGGAGAAGAAACAGGAATATTGTAATAAATATGGGAAATAAGGAATTTATATTTATTTACATTTATTTACGTATGAATATATTAAATTATTATTATTTTAAACATATTTAAGGATTAATTACGAAGTCGTTTCATTTATTAGTTTTATTTTTTAACTATATAATTATTAATTAATTTTTACTTGTTATATGTCTATTTATTCAGGATTTTTTTTATTTGTTTCTACATATATTTTTTTTATATCCTTAGTGTTACGTATATATTTATGTAAGTTACCAATATTTTTCGTATTTTTTTGGTGTTTCTTTTTTTAATCTCTTTGTGATATATACGCATTATATCTCCATAAAAAGTTTTTATCGTTGCTAGTTAACTTCATAAATTATTTTTGTATTAAGCCTTTTTCTATTTATGTCGTAAATAATTGATATGTTGTTTTTATCTTGTAAATATTGATTATTATCTAGAAATGTAAATGTTTCTGGAGGGATAAATCCTGTTTTTAAACATTTTGAGAAGTACATTTAGTTTGGAAATATTGTGTTTGAAATTAGACTATTTTCTGTGATGCGATATAAGTTTGTATAATAGTTTCTATTTAATTTTAATATATTACAATCGATTCTTTGTAAATTTGATTTATTGTATAATATCTTGTTTTTTTACATATTTTTTATAAGAGCTTGCGTCAGTTCTGTACAAATAAAGACAGGGTCTTATATACTTTCTTTCGAAAATTCTTATTTTTTCCATTTGATGTACCGTTATATTGTACCAGATGGGGCAAATGTATGTTAGGATTGGTCTGATAAATTCTTGATAGCATAATACTTTTATTCTACTATTTAAATGCTTTGAATAAAATAATTTTTGTATCGCCAAAATACTGCTTTTTCTTTTTGCAATTAAGTTTTAATATAATAATTATATTTTAATTTTGTAACTAGATGTAATCCTCAATATTTGATTATTTTTTTGTAAGAAATTACCTGTTTCTTGGTGAAACTGCACATTATACGAAAATTTTTATAAAGTTTTCTTTCAGAAACACTTATTTGGAATAAGTTATTTCAAAATAAAATAGTTTCGCATTTCTTTATATTAATTGTTAATTTCCATGAGTTATAATAATCATTTATTTTATTGAACAATTTTAGTAATTGTGAATCTAATTATTTGGTGCTTTTCCCAGAAACATAAACTATTAAATCGTCTAAAAATGATATCGATTATTTTTGTAATGATTTGTTAAGATGAAACAAATAATGAATATCACTATTGTATATGTTAAAGAAGATCGGGAAATTTACTGTGCCTTGTTGTAAACCGTTTTCTATTGTGAATTTTAGGCTTGATTTGTTATTTCTTTCTATTGTAATACATTACTTGTCCGTGATTATATTCCATATTAATTTTATTAAGTATTTAGGAAAATTATTTTTTATTAATTTATAAATTATGCCTTCGGTCTAAGGGATGTCGAATGCTTTTTCTATGTCGATTAGGCAAGCTGTTACTCTTTGATTATCGTTGAATGCCCAGCATATATTCGATGTTAGTTTACTAATTGCACTTATTGTCGAGTGCTTATGTTTAAATCCGAATTGCTTTTCCGGTATTATGTTATTTTTATTATAGTATTTTATTAAGGTACGATTAATTATTTTTTCGTATATTTTGCCTATTTTTGGTAGAAGGCTTATAGGACGAAAATTAGATAGTGATATATTGTTTTTTTTCTGAATTGATATTACTTTTGCTTTTTTCCATTTTATTGGAAAATACAGATTATTTAATGCGTTGCTAAATATTATTGTGTAATAATATTTAATTTTTTTGGAGTATGTTTCAATACTATGTTTGGTATATTGTCAAATCCGGATGATTTTTGTTTTTTTAATTTATTGAAATTAAATTATTGTTTCTTCCATAATTATTTTGCTGTGTTTTTGTTTACCAAGAGTGAAGTTTTGATTATGTACTTTAGTATAATGTAATCCTAGCAGTTTGAATTTGTCTTTGATGTTTGTTATTATGTAGTTGTTAATGTTGTCTTTATTAGAATTTGTTATATCTATTCCAGTTTTTCTTAGTGTTGTGATATTATTATATGATATTGTTAGCGTACGGATATTCATATCTTTTTGTTTTAAAGATTGATTTAATTTTAGGGAACATTATTGTTGGATTATTTTTTGGGATATTTTTTATTTTGTTACTCCAGAAATTATTTATTGATTCTGAAAATTTTTGTTGCAATGTTTTTTTTATTTAAATAAATATTTATAAAATTCTAATTCTTTTTTTACTAGCGTTATAATTTTGTCCTGTTCTGTTTATAAGAGATAGTATATAGCTTCTATCTTTTTATATTTTTTTTTATGTTTTTGTTTATATAGCATTCACTAGAGTTTCTCTTTGTTATTTTTATTACTAACTTGTTGATGATTGATGGTTTGATTTTATGTTTAAATAAAAATTTTTTAAATATTTATAATGTCATTACAATTATTTATAAATTATAAATCAAAATGTATTATTATTATTATTACGTATTTTATACACTCCGGATTAGTTTTTATAAATACTCTGTTTCTTGTTAAAATGCTAATAAAAATAAATATTATTATTTACTTTGAACAATCGAAAACATTAATAAACTCAATTTGTTTTATAACAAAAAATTTTTTTTAATATCTATAATCAGGTGGATGAATTTATGCAAATACTAATTCTGCTTTTCAGATCTGATTAAGTATTGACATTTTATTAATTTTCCAAGACCAATTAATTCAATATTATCAACAAATAAATACTTACTAACTTGTTAATGGTTTTTTGAATGGAAATCCCAGGGAAATTAAGCCTGGGAAAGATGGCATGGACCGGCGTCAAGGTAGGTAAAAACAACTATTATCAGCACGCGTAAAAACACTCTCGGAGTTCAGAGTGGCGAGTAGTAATGAGAAATCCTTGCTTGGCTCCGCTCGCGGCTTTGCACAATGCTAGCGGGTTTTGCACATTACGGGTGGTCTTATACGGGACGATATGAAACGGGAGAACTATATTTTTAAGAAGGTGGCAAGTGACTCAAATATGTTATGTAGACAGTTCACCCAAATCTGAAACATATAAAAAACCTAAATCAACAGAGAGACATCTCCTGCAGGCGGCTGGTGATGCTGGCGAAGAGACCAGTGATTTGGTGAAGAACTGAGGACGGATAGGCTATACGATTGAAGAACCAAGAAGTGGTATGGTATACACATGAAAAACAAATGATAAGGTACTCGCCTGAGAAATAACAGTGGTCTGGGCAATCTCGTGATATAAATCAATAACGTCTTGTCGGAGCTCACATCAGAGAGTATAAACAACAATAAAGTAACAAAAGGGAAATACTATAGGACAGGGAGGGAGCAAGGATATATATACATGTACACGCCGGGTCGAAACAGATTTTCTTCAGACTCGATTGACAATACCGAGTTGACGAACACCGCACCTTACAATTATCTAACGTAAACGTGTTATCGTACGCGACTTGTCGCGCATCAAACAAATAAATTCTTCAAAACGATTATTAACACCTACTGCAAGCGAAATATTGTATGCATCGGTGAGTCTGGATAAATACGTCCAGGTTATAATATATATAAAATAACATTGTTAAAATACAAATATTGTGAAAGAATAAAAGTGATAAAAAGACAAAGGTGCAAGCATTTATTTAACCCCCAACAGATGGTTTGATTTATGTGGCTGTCTATTTATTCGATGTAGATATCTATTTCGTTATTTATTAAATTTTTATTGTTTTGTATATTCAGTTGACAATTTTTTGTTAAAACTTTCTTGAATTTATTTCAGTTTCTCTGTTTATAGTTAAATTTATAGTATACGATATTAAATTCATTAATAGCTAAGTTTTGTATTGATAATGTTACTTCTAGAAATAGTGCACTATAATCACTATCATATTGTATCGATTGTATTTATTGTACATTTCTTATTTATTTAATTCTAGCATCTATTAAGCATAAATCATTATATGATTGTCTTTTGGGATAAGACGGATATTCTGAATTGTACAATTTTGTTTTGTATATTTTGTCATGGTTATTTAGCCAATTTTGTATAAATGATCCTCTTGTGTTATTTTTGTTGTTTATCTAGTCTACATTTCTTGCATTCAGATCACCTGCTACGTAATAGTTTTATCTTTTGTCTAGTTCTAGTTTTTGGAATTGTTTTTTGAATTCTGTGTTAAATTTATTACGATTTTTTGCGTATGACATTTATTGATAAAATCTTAAGTATTTGTAATGTTTTTTGATCTGAGTTGTCAATGTGTTTTTTTATGATTGTGTAATGTTGTGTTGTGCATTTTTTTATAGTTTGGATTCTAATAATATGAATATTGCTAAAAAGTTTTCTTCTTAATTTTTTTGGGCTTCTTTAATTTCTTTTATTTGTAATTGTTGTTAAATTTGGATATTATTTATATTTTCTTTTACTTCTTATATTGCTTGCATTATATTGTTGTTGTTTGTTGGATATGTTTGTTAATTCACTTTTTTTTGTTATATCGGCGTAAGATATTGATGGTAAAACTTTATTAGTTATTTCACTGGTTCTATTTATTTTGTTTTTTTCTATTTTATTTTTAATTTCTATTATTTATGGACAACCCATATACTACGCGGAGTGTCCATATTTTTTACAATTAACACAATATAAATATAATATTTTTTGTTGTCAAATTTTATTTCTTTATATATTTTACATTCACCAGGATTGTGATGGTAAATGCATTTAACACATTTGTATTGCATATTGCAATTTTGTGACGTGTGGTCCAGAAATTTATAGATATAGCATTGAATTATATTTATTTTACGATATGGTAAAAATTTTATATTTTGTAATTTATTTATTTTACTGTATGGTGAAATTTGTACTACAAAAATTGGTAGTACAATATTATTTTTTATTGAATTATGTGTTTTAAATCATTTTACTTTAATGAATTGCATTTCTTCTATTTGTAAGTTATTCAATTCATTTAAATTTCCGTTTCATTGTAATGTTTATTTAATCCTTTTAGTAAATAAGTAAGATTTTTTTCCGATTTTGGAGTGATTATGTAGTATTTCGTGTTTATATTTTTTAATATTTTTATATTGTTGTTAAAGTCTTCGATAAATTTAAGATATAAACTATGTTTGTTGTTGTATTTTATACTGTAATCGCTTCTATTTCCTTAAATAATGGTTTCTTGCACCTTTGTTTATTTGTATTATTAGTTTCGGTGGTTATTTTTTTTCTTCACTTTTTTTCTATTTTCATTATTTTTTCTTATGTCATCCAATATTGTGTATTTGATTTCATTTTTATCGGTTTGTAATTCTTGCATTGCAATATTGTAAATTTGTTTTTTATAGGTATATTATTTATTTGGTATACTTCGTTTGTTCTTATTTTTTTTCTGATTTCATTAATTAATACTATTAATTTATTGATTTCTCGATTTAAATTTTTCATAATATTTTCATAATACTTTGTATTCGTTATTTCCTCTTGTGGACCTTCAATTTCTTAATTCATTTTATTAGTATTTGACGATAATAATAATAATTTTGTTCTTTTTCTTTTTTTATAATAGTCTTTTTTGTTGTGATCCACTTGTTGATGCTTTGGCGATTTGTAATAATTTATTATTTATTTTTATTAACTTTTTTTAACTATTTATTATTGATTAATAACACTATAGTGCTGATGTTTTAGATTTATTTATTTATTTGTTAATTTTTGTTATTTCTATTGCTTAATATTTAAGATAATAATTATTTATTATTGTAATATTTAAATTTTTACTTTTGTGAATTTATATTTGTGCCAACAGTGTTCCGATGTTTATGGTTCTTCGATTAGTTAAATACAGATAATTCTTTCCTGTTCTATGACTCCACATGAACTGATTGAAATTTAAATGATTTAATTGTCCATCTTCACGCGTTCTGTCACTTCTACGATTACTACAATCATTGTACAATATATACAAAATACTAAGTTTATTCTTTTCAACAATAGAATCGTGAATTTTTAAATACATGTTAAGCCTTATTATTTTTAAAATTCGTAATTCTTGAATAATTTATAACTATTATACGTCGATTAAATTAAAAGATTTAAATAATGTATAAAAGAAACTATAAAATCGATTCACAGCACATAAAAAATTTTTTTTTTAAATTCATGATTATATTACTTCTGAAAATTAATAACAATATTTTATGCTAAGCGTTATTGGTGCTTTTTTAATTCTGTAATAATATTACAAACTCTGTGTTATGAGAAACTAATTTAAACTATATGTATTTATATATTTATAAAAAAGTATATTTAATATACTTTCTATACAATAAAAAGTTTATTGTGAGTATATTCAAGTTAGTTGTCTGAGTTATTTAATCGTGTTAAATTAAAAGTAGACTCATGTTCTACTCAAACATTACGACCTTTAATGATTATAGATAATATAAGTTAGGTAACAGTAGTATAAGGTTTCTATAAGCGTAATCATATACATAACATGAATCATATTTAATTTTTTATTCATATTACTTTATACAAAAAAAAGCTAATTCATGTAATAAAAAATAATAATATCTTAGAATTTTCAGAAAAGCGAAAGATTAATACATTTTAAGATATTTTAAATAAATTTTATATAAATAATTTTTTTTGATTATCAATAACTAAACAATATATTTCTAAAACTTTATAAACTTTATATTTCAATATATAACATTAAATTAAATAATAAATAATAAAAATGAATAAATATTAATAGAAGAAAATATAATTTTTTTATCAAACAAAAAATCAACTACACTGCATATTGAAAACTAAAATTTTAAATATATAATACGAATATTAAAAAAATTTATAAAAGTTAATAAAAAAAATTCTTCAGATACATATGATTTAATTATAATAAAATCAATATTACCAATTTATACTAATCTAATACAAATGAAAAACTGATTCAGCCATATTTCTACAGCCTTAACGAATACTTTTTTTTTCTTTTTAAAATATATTTACCTTAATTCATATAATAAATTAATTAAAATTAAAATTAAATAAAGACCAAATAAATATTATAAATATTATTTATAACTAAAAGACTGTAGTTAATAGTCCATAGTTTCAAGTTAAAATTTATAATTAATAAAATATAAACCTCAAATATAAAAATACCAATAATAATAATAATAATAATATAGTAATGATAAGAATAAAAATAATAATAGATCTTACATAAAATAAGATTTAAGAAATTTCTCTAAATTCAAGAAATATTAAAAGTCTACTAATTATTAAATACGAGAGTTAAACAAAATTATATATCAATTAAAATTATTTTTGTGAAAAACATGTATTAAAATTAATCTTAGTAATAAAATTATTACTGTTAAAAATTATATATTTAGCCTTTCCATGTTTTGTTTTAACAAACAAGAAAATCATATTAATACTAAACCACCATATCGATTGTAATAGACTTTTCTCTATAGAAAAACTGTAAAAATAACTTTAGTTTTATAGTTATTTAGTTATATAAATACAATTGAAAGTATTCTTTATTGAATAAAAATCATTTTAAAAGAGATAATTTAAATAATTATGTATTGAATTATACATTATTGAATATATGAAAACTAAAATTAAATACATAAGATACAAAAAAATGTATATTTAAAATTATAGAGTATAAGCCAATATCAAAATGAAAATGAAATAAAATAAAAAATGATGTTAAATAAAAACTATAAATTAAAGAAATATTTTAAATTTTGAACATGATAAATTTCTTTTTCTACGTAAAAAATCAAATAGAAAAAGTAATTTCAAGTTATGATATTTAGTGCTTGGAGGATTAAATGTAGTAAAATATTTCCGAATTTTTTTATTGTCCTGTAAGAGTCAATAACTAATGTCTTGGAATAATATGAACCAAACCAAAATAGGTTATTGAACTTGCATTCTGAGCTGGAACAACATGAGATGCTTCAGGAATGCAACGACTAAAGAAATACCCACATTTATTAAATAAAGCGAGGTAGTCTACCTCAAGAATTGAGTTTTGGTTTTGAAATAATTAATGTTGCTTTGCGTGAGAGCAGGGCAGACATAACACATTATAACATTAGCCGAGGAAATAGCGACTATTTCTTCAACCCCTAACCGAGCTCTTCGTGCATGTACCTGATCTCGCTCCTATAACCCAATCCCGCATAGTCCTAAACTCACTTCTGCTAGTTTGACAATAACTCAA
Source organism: Dolichoris vasculosae (assembly GCA_018907195.1). Lineage (NCBI taxonomy): Eukaryota > Metazoa > Arthropoda > Insecta > Hymenoptera > Agaonidae > Dolichoris > Dolichoris vasculosae. The sequence goes on along the minus strand of JACCHY010000037.1, from coordinate 877,241 downwards.
AATTTTAGCACACCCTTAAGTATGCTAACCGAGTATACCATTGATCGTGCAGAGGAATGTTCAGTGATTTTGCATTCAGAAGATTTCATTCTCATGTTTTTAAAGAAACTTAAACTATCATTATCACAAATATATTGCAACTATTCGATAAGAATTATCCGATATCTCTTATGCAGAGTTCAATCATATATCTGAATAGAATCGATCATGCCTCTTCGTTATTCGGTATTATAATAGATAAAACATAAATATTAGTATAATTAGTTTCATGAATTAAATAATTGGACAGCTTTTTAAAAACTATTATTATACAATTCTCTCATAAATTCAAATAAGTAAAAGAGAAGAAAATCTTTAATAAATATTATCAATCATGTGTATAAATATTTTTAATTTATTAATATTCATCTTTCATACTAAATAATAAAAATTTATTTCTTAAACAAAACTTATACTTAAATAGTATAAATGTTCATTAGTGATTTTGTATCTCGGTTTTTAAAATAATATTAATATTCTATCGAATATCTTTTCGCATAAAAAATATTCAACTTCAAGTTCAATACTCTAATTGAACTTCAATTTTTTATCCAATATTTTTTGTAACACACAAGTTTATTGAAAAAATTACTCGTAAGGAAAACTATTAATTATATTTTAATATACTATCCGAATCAATACTACAAATTTAACTCCTCAAATATCTTAAAATATTTAGAATAAAAAGATTTCGTTTATGAAAAATTATATCCTTTAATACAAAAAATAAAATATAAAAGAAATATAAGATATAAATCAATTAAGTTATTTATTGATGATGAAATACTATACCTTAATTAATAAATCACATAATTTATTCGTATATTTTTTTGTAAAAGTATTTGATAAAGTAACAAAAAAGATTAATAATTGTAGAATATTCTTCTTGTATATAGTAATGTTACTTTATACTCTTATCATCTCTCTGATAGTAATTAACAGCGTTAAACTGAAATATAAAATTATAAATCATTTTATAAATTGCTTGTGAATAAAATTTTTAATAATCATGATTAAATTTATATTTGTAAAGTAGAAAACTTTCTAATACAATTAGGTACCAACTAGTTATTCAGATGTTAATTTTCAATACCATTCATGTTTTATGCTTAAATATTATTATGTAAAATCATATAATAAATGTATATATATATATATATATATCTTAAATTAAATAAAATAACCTAATATATAAAATTAAATTAAGAATTAAATATCTTATGTACATATTATTATTAGGAATGCTTTAGATCCGAAAACATAATATTCCATTAGATTTATGCTTAAATATGTACAACTATGAAATATTAGGAATTGATTTTCCTATGAAAAATCTGATGTGCAAATATATTGTTTAAATTTATAATCCAAAGTAGAGTTTTTAATTGCTTATTTTTATCTTTTATTTATCACAAAAATTTTTAATTTTTACAAACTTACATTGATATTTATGATAGTTAATAATATTAATTATTAGTAGAAACTATTACTATATATAAGTGCGTATAAAATAAAAATAAATATATATTATTCAATGAAAAATACTAACTTTAATAAATCTTCATGTTATATTTAATAGTATCATTTTACGATACATAATAAAACATTTTATTAGTTCATTTAACTGTTAGGAAATCATGATTAAATGTATTTACTAAATTATGTAATTAAATAATATATATATATATTTTTCTTAATATTGAAAAAACTATTCTGATTATTTTATGAAAAAAAATGAATACTTATTAGTAATAGTTATTATTTTTACAATGCTATTTTATATTTAATATATAATAATAATAATTCACTTACCATCTCTTTTTACGATAAAATCTCTTTCTACTATGCTCCAACATAATACCATATATAAATATTATCGAATCTTATATAAAATAATAAGAATATAATAAATATGCCTACAAAAATATATTACATATCAGAGTTCAAAATAGGATGTTAAAAATTTTGTATAGTAGCTATTATTAATTACTGTCATGAATATATTAAATATTTAAAGCTAGTATAAAAACATCAGATTTAAAAAAATTTTTAAACTATATATATAAATTTAACGTTAAAAAATATTCTATTTTTAAACAATCAATAAAATAATATAATAAAATCTACAGTAATTAGTATGTAAGTATAGCTGTCGTTTAATAATGAGTTTTTATTAATTTTGAATGCAATATATTTAAATAAAAAAAATATTCTTTTAATATTATCAGGAATTTATTAAATCTATGATGTATATTAGAAATATAGAAATTTATTAAAAAACATTTAATATTATCAGATTAGGCGCTGTATTCATTAAATATATAAAATAAATCTAACTAAAATTCAAATAGTTGATTACTACTTTTAAATTTTACTTTATAAGAATTATATAAAATAAAACTAGGCAAAGGAAAATTATGTAGATATATGAGAGGAAAACACATCTCTATAATAGATATGAATAATATGAGGATAAAGTAATGGATGAAATATACATAGGTTGAAAGCTAAGGAAGACCTGATCAGAATGAAGACAAGAATTTATAAATTATTAATCAATTTTTAATAAAACTTTATTAAAGTATATTGATTTATGTATTCTCAATTTATAACACACAAGCGACCTATAATTTTTAACTTAAATAATTGTATTTCATTGTTATACAGTAGTAAACAAGGTGTTAAATTATTTGTATAATTTCTAATATCTATAATTTCTAAATTAAAATTTTTTTTCTCTTAAATATATTCCATAATTGTACTTATTCATTTTAAATATTGAATATTTATAACGATTCATTATAACGTTGATTGAAACTTGAAATCTTACATAATTAAATTTCGTAATCTCTAACCTTTAAATACATTAACAATGTATTTTTATGAAATTTCCAGTTATCCATATTTATCCTTTAATTATTCTTGGTATGTCTAATTCTTTTCCTTAATTCATATAAAAATATTTTTTATAGATAATTCATACAGAAAATTTTTAATTATGTTTGAATTTGAATTTATTTTTAAGTTATACTTCTTATAAAAACAATATTTTTCAATTTAACATATTTCATTATTCATTTATAATATGACATTAATTTTAATGTGTATATTTAGTACCTACAAATAATTCTAGTTATATTCTGGGTTATATTTATATTTACTTATTATGGATGTAAAACATGAATTAAAAAAATTTATTTAAATTTTATTAATACTATAATTAATACTAAACATTTAATCAATACTGTAACATTTGTTGATTTTATAATTTTATTATTTTTAGACATATTTTTCAATATATGTAATATTAAAAATTTATTATGATTAAACTTTTTTATTTTATGAATAGTTTTAATCTTGATTATTGTAAGCATATTATATTAAAATTATTATAAGATGTTCAAATAATAATGTTTAGACAAAAGTAAAAATACTATCAACTTAATATTGCTTGCTTGCCTTTTCATTATTCATTTATGTCATTTTGACTTTTAAAGAAATACTTCTACTTGAAGCTCTGTAACTCCAAAATATTTTACTTTCCTTAATTCAATATAATTTATTTGAACTCTCTCTCTCTCTCTCTCTCTCTCTCTCTCTCTCTCTATTATTCTCCCTTTAAACTTCACATTAAAATAAATTTCATAGAAAAAAATTGTTCATGATGAACAAATGAATGTTATTACATAGTTATATTTTATTTTTAACTTATTTTATTGATTATTTTTATTAATTAACTTATAGAATAAAATTTTTTAAATTGAGTACTCATGAAAGTAAATTAATTATTTTTATTTAAATATTTTCATATCAAAAGTAGAATATAGATAAATTTTTTTAATGTAAATGATAGAAAGACTTTTCAATAAATTTAAAAAACTTTGAGTAAGTCAGAAATGTTTCTTTTGATAAGGTGTTTAATTATGAGTAAACACGCAATCAACTTCGTGATAAACTTTTTATTTTTATATATTTACATAAAATATGCTACACACATTAAATAAACATTTTTTAATTATTTTATATAAAAGTTATCTAAACTTTTAATATTATATTATTTAGGTATTTTTATTTTAATTTGCATTTTTTAATTTTGTACTATATTATGAATTAATCAATCACTTTTAAATTAGTTATCTTAACGCAATATTAAAAAATTTAGTGCTTTTGTTGTTTTTAAGTTTATAAATGTTAAAGATATTAATAAAAAAATGATAATTTATTCTTTAGAATTTAAAAAGTAATTTACTGGGTACGATAAAAATTTCCTGCATTATTTTTTTTTTATCAATTTAGTAGAAACTTAATTGGTAACAAACATAATTATTTGGAATATTTTTTAATATCAAACGAAGATATTAAGAATAAATCAATTTGTATACATTTTATTCGTTCATTAGATTAAAATTAAATGAATGTAAATTGACTCTTTAGTAAATACAATACGGCAAAAATATTTATTCATAATACAGTCTCTTCAGTAAAATTATTGATGTAAAAAGTAATAATTATTAACGTTTTACAATATTCTAATTTTTAGTATTGATTCAAATTTAAAATTCAAGAATATAAGTAATAAATAATATAATGTTACAGATAAAAAATTGAGCATTGTTAATAAAAGTAAGAAATATTACTATTGTTTTTTTATCTTATTAAGAAAAATACGATTATCTTAAGAAATATTTTTTATAATACGCCTTTAAAATATAAAATTAAGACTTTATGAATATGATATTATGAAAACAGTTTTCAAAGAACTTATGCACTATTATACCTATGTTAAAACAAACAGAAAAAGTATTTTTAAATTTCTTTCTGCCTTCGGATGTATTTTCATATCCAAAAGTAGTGTTACACGCAGGTTATTGGAAATAGATATGTAAGAATAACTTGGAGAATTTAAGTTCCAAATGCTGACCACGTAGACGGTAAAACGCCCTCATGATTCAATTCACATCAGCTACCCCTTACTATCCTCCGTTTTATCTTCTTTTCTTTTGAATTTCTTCTTCATATGTTCTTCTTTTCTTTTATTCCGTAATTCGGTACTCCATGGTGGCATTCAACTTTCCAGCATTAATGCACTACCCTTCATTCGTGAAAGTTATACTCCTTTATTTACTTATAAAATACAGTACACTATGTCAGTTGGAACTTCTTTCAATTGTCTAGATATTTTCCTTCTGAACTTCTTTGTTTTTTCTTTTACTTAGATCTCTTTTTTACAACCTATTTCTTACCTTTCCTTCCATTTTTTGATCTTTCGTTCTTTTACCTAATCATCTTCTCTTGCTACTTATTGGATTGTATATTATATATTACTTATCTTTACATTTATTGGTACTTCTCATACTTTTCTTCTACTGACTACTCAAGTAGTACTACATGATTCAGGCTATATATGTAATATATCAGAAAAATTTTCTTCTATTATTCATTTACTATTTTATTTTTAATAGCATACGTGTTGTAAATATCTGAAAAAAATTCTAGAGTCTATAAAACTAAATCTTGAATATATATTTTATTTAAATTATCTAAATTTACTGGTCAAGATTTATGATTTAAAATTTATTTTATATATAATTTTTAAAAAAATACGTAAAAATTATAAATTAACTGAATTTTAATTAAGTTTGTTTTACTTATTAATATTGCCTTTAATATATTTTTTGTTCGTTTATTTATTTGAAACAAAAGGATTGATATGTATATATATATATATATATATATATATATATACATAAAATATTACCACTATTTATCATTAAAGTTTTTACAAAATTAAAATTTCACTTCTATTACTGAAATCATCATGCTTTTTGTATTTTACTAACCCCATTTGCTTATTTACAAAAAAGAACCCGTCAGCTTCATTGCGTTTGCAACCCATCACACAATGTACACTAGATCGATTTTTAAACTTGTTGAAGATACTGGCTTTTGCTACTGCAATGTTAACAAAAAAAGAAAGAAGAAAAATAGAAAAGAAAATAAAAACACTCTTTAGACGAGAGAGAGAAGAGTATTATTGGAACGAGGAGTCACTTTTTCAGAATTTGCTCGATTGAAAATTTATCTGATGTGCACAGAGTTCCAAGTAGCTCGCGAGTTTTCCGACGCACACTTTCAATATGTCGAGATTTCTTGTTTTTTTTATCATATTTCTTAAATACCTACTGTAATTTTAGTTTTAATTTAGGCTTTCTTTGAATTTAAAAACTAATTCTTATCTAAAAAAACGAAAAATTGCTTAATTTTATTATTTATATTTATCGTTCTTAAATACGATTATATTTAAACAAAATTCAAAATAAATATTATTTATTTAATAAACCTGGATATTTATATACAAAATAATAATTAAATCAAATTGCTAAATTTGAAAGTTAAATTATTTGAGGCTTATGTATAAAAAAATTGATCTGTGAAATCTTACTTGCAGTTTATAAATGTCTATGCACCTATATACACGCATGTATATTATACATAATCTTATATAAATATATTTTGTATTTACACCCATAATAGAATTACAAAAATTTGTAGTGTTTTTAAAATAATGTAGGTTTATTTCAGAAATTCAGAAATGTTTACATAAAGTTACAAATAAAGATTTTTTAATCGACTGTACAAAGTTTATGTTATAGGACAACAGTAACGCAGAAGGAGTGGAAAAATAATTTTCAATTTGTTTTTAAATTTGTAATAGCAAAAATATTTCTAAATTATAATTTTTTTTTTATTTTACAATATAAATCTTATAAATTAAAATATATCATAGATTAATATCAACATGGTCTATTTTTTCTTTTTACAGAATTTGAAAATTACAAATTTAAAAAAATGCATTCAGTTAATTAATAATAAAGTTTGCAAAATAATAAAAATAATAACAACTGAAGAACGTATAATAGAAGAGTATAATTATATATATTTCATATTAGGTTAAAATTCCTTTTAATTTTTTTCTTTCAATTTATTAAAACCAAGAAAATATATATTTTATAGAGTAAAATAATTTTTAATTTTTCTTTATTTTGCTTTTGCATATTTATAATTGATATATATTTATGTAACGATATTAATAGAATTTGATCTTTACATTTGAAATTGATACAATATTAATTAATAAATCAATTATTCTTTATAATAACTTATAATCCCATTTATTTTTCTAAATAAATAAATAATACGAAGATTAATAACTGCAATATTATAAAAAATATTTCTAAATATTTGTACTATAAAATTATTAAAATATATTTGTAATTGTTATTATTTGTACATAATTCTTAGATATTTGTACGATTAAAAGTAGTTCTAAAATCAACAGAATCATGGTTAGTCTTATTTATCCTAAGATTTTAATACTTAGAATATCTTCATAAGATAACTTTTATAAAATTTGTAAAGACCAAATTATTACATGACATATAGACTTATACATTTATTAAAAATTTTTTATTTTATTTTTTAATTTCTTACTTATAATTAATATCAGTTCAAATTTATTCAAATCAATTTTATAAACATCTATACAAAAATTACAAAATTTATGACTGCAATATTTTCTAATAATTTAAATTAATCTATAAATAATTTGGATAATTTATAATTAATTTTAATTTAAACTTAATAAATTCATCAAAGTAATATAAAGTATTAATATATAAATATATTAAGTTTTCATGTATTAAATTACTTTTTTGATTAAAAAAATTTGTAATTCGGGAGACATCGAGTTACTATATATTATAAAGTTGTTTTTATATTTCATAGATAATCCATTTATTTTCAAATAAATTAAAGTATTCATGATTAATTTTCTAAATAACATAATGAAATTTTTTACTACTAATATTATATTTATATCAAAGCGAATAACTTTTGACTGTAAATATCTAATATGCTTAATCATATTAAATTTCTTTACAGCTATTATAATTGTAACATCAGAAATGGTTGAAAAGATAAACCAATTTTCATAGAAAAAGTATTAAATTACTTATCAATATTGAATATAATACTTTATATATTTTACATAAAATTTTAAATTTTAATCATCACATACAATTTTAAAAATAAAAAACTTCCAAAAAATCATTTTGAACAAATAAATAGATAATTGAAAATTTATGTAAATAAATGTGAGTACATGTTAACTTTAAAATATTTTAAATTAGACATTAGAAACAATTTTTTATAGACACGATTATATTTTAACTTATAGTTTTGCTGAATAAATAAAAGTTTACAATACAACAAATTTTCACAACAAACCTATTTTCATGACGTTAATAAAGCAAAAATATATAATTTTTTATTTATATGTATTTAAGAAATATTGAAAAATCTTTTATTATAAATTTAAAATACCCAAAATTGTCAAATTAATTTTATTTATTTTATAATAATAAATAAAAAATAAAAATGTTTTAATATATATTCGATACATATAATATTAAAATGTAATATTAAAAAAATATTCTATAAAAAGTAACTGTATTGTATAAACTTTAAAATTGAACAAAAGTTATTTATAAATGATATTGTATGTTATGAATTCAATTTAAAAACAAATAAATCCAGGTATTTTTTTCTTTAAATATATTTGAATATATATTAATTGATAAAAAATTGAAAGATTAGAATATGGATGTAATCATTTATTTTGTTAATATTGGAATATTTGCACTGCGAATTATCATTTATATTTAATTAATACTATATAATTTTTTACGTAAATTATCTATTTAAAAGAAATATTTTTTATCAAAATTCTTTCTATCACTTTTCTTTATTCTCTCTCTCTCTCTCTCTCTCTACAGTACTTCGTACACAAAGTGATCTCTGAAGTCATGCAAGTTGTGCAAATCCCAAATGTATCGAACAATTTAAGTTTAAAACTGCATTCGGAAATCAAAAACAAATTAATTTTTCTAATAAAAAATAAAAAAATATTAAAACCTATAGTCAACACTTAAAAGTAAATGTAGCAAAAATTCCAATACATTCATCTTCTAAATCAAAGACAGTTATATATGTGTATAAATATTTCAATTATTTTTGTACATATGAATATTATTCTTATCAATCGTTTTGAAAAGGCATTATGTTTCTACAATATAAGGAAGGAAATGAACAGATATATGAGCAACCATCCGTTGATATGCAATTTACTTAAACATTAATATAAAAACGTACTTATCCTTAATAATTTATATATAGATACAGGCTGATATATTTGTATTTATAAATACATGAATATACATATTTTATATAAAACTTTATTATTATAAAATAATAAATAAAAATTGTCAAATTACTTTTAGTTTATATCAAACTTTCCATATACTGTTTCTACTAAATAATAATTCAATATTATCTAACAGTATTGTACAAATTTTTAATATATTTTTAATTCACTCATTTTGTTTCTTAAATTAAATTTTAATAATATTGTTTAAATGATTTTTTAGATGTTAGTATTGTCTTTTAATGTTACGAAAATATTCGGTAAAATATAATCAGAACCCGAAAAATATACATTATGTAATTTACACGTAATTTTTAAATTTGCACTTTTAAAAAAAAAGTGTAATTAGAAAAGATATAGTTGATAATTATTTTTATAATGAAAATAAAAATATTGTATCGAAAGATATATCTATTAAGAAAATAAAATTTTATTTTTAACAGGTATCGTTGCAAACGAATTATGAGATTAGCTCCTATGTAGCGTAAAATTGTGTAAGCTAACATAAAACACCTAATAAAATATTAACTTCTAGAAACTTCAATTGATATTCCAATTACATTGACTAACTTTGACGTTTTGAGACGGGCTCCCATCAACTACTATAAACTCGTGCTGTTTTCTAGAACAACATGTACAATTACACAGAAACGGAAAGATACAACACTCTATTTCGCTCTTCACTGATTTTTTATGTATGCTAACTTGTCTCATCTCGCTTTGGTATTTCAATCGATTATCATTTTCTGCTAAATTTAAAATATATGCTGAATCCACGTTTTACCTACTCCCGATATCGACGCATTCAAAATGCTTAACATTTTTCCCTAATTCATTGTTTGCCTTACTATACAAACTACTAGTCAAAATATTGAAAAAACCACTAAAAACTCAATGAATTATTGTCATTTTTCATCCTTTAAAATAAATAATTAAACTACAGCAATAATAAAATCTATTGGAAAAATCAACCGTTATATTTTAATTGATATTATATTATCATATTATTTTAAATTTTTGTTTCATTCTATTTCAGTTTTAATTACTACTTACAATTATTTATTAAAATAATTAATAAATTAGAATATAATACAGTTTATAAATCTAAAAAATATTTATGTTATATTTAAATGATATCAAGTATATAATTTTTTAACATAATGTTCCTTTAATTTTACTAAAAAACATAATATCTATTATTAAATATCTTAAATTTAATATTTATATGTTACTCATCATTTTTTATAAAATAAAATTTCTTATATAACAAACAAGAAATTTATAAAACAGTACAATATTATATTTATGTTTGTATCCAAATTTATATTATAATTATATTATTATGATGCTTAAATGATTAATAAATAAATTTAAATAAAATTAAATTTTATTTGAATTTTATTTAATTTTGATATACAATTATTTATATTTCAAATATTTTTAATACTAACTTTAATACTAAATTTCTAATTTTTGGTTACGCATTTTGCTGATTCAAAATTTGAAAATAAAATTTCTATTCAAACTTTAATTCATTTGAAATATTATTTTCATGATCAAACCCTATTTTATTGTGAGTAATGTATACATTATTATAATTAGTTTTTAAATATTTTTTAGAAGATCGTTAAAAATTAAACAAATTTATTAAATTACACTAAATTTTAAAAAGTTTAAGAATTCTAATTCATAGTTGTCATTAGTTATTATTTAAATAATCTCAAAAATATTAAATTACACGATAAATATACAAGCTTTTAAATATATTTATATAAAGAATAATAACAATAATTATTATTATTATAAAAAATATACATGATGTACGTTTTTTGCTTTTCAAATACCTTAAAGATTATTTTAGTTAATGCTTTAAAACATATATCATAAACCATAAATATTATGTTTTTTATGTACATAGAGTACATATTAAACTAGTATTAAATATTGTAATAGAATAAACCTTTTTTAGTTTCTAACCAAAAATGAATTAAAGAACCTTAACTGTAATCGTATCATTATTTAATTTTTCATCTATTCGAAATTCATAAATCGTAATTATTTTCATCAATAAAATATTCTATGAAATATATATTTAACATATATTAAAATTATAAAACTAAAATTTTTATAAATAATATACTAATAAACAAATGGATTTATTAATATTATAAATATTTTAAATTACAAATATAAATTGATAATTTAAAAAAATTATTAATTGTATATTATAAATATGAATTTTAATATCAGTGTATAATAAAAATAACTATGTAATACAACATGCATTCTATAAGCAGAAGAAATAAATGATGAAATTTTTATATTTCTTTTACTGTTAGCATTCTGTATTAATTTTAAGTCATAAAATATTTTTATTTATAACCCAAAATAATAATTCAAAAATTACAATTCAGTAGAAAGTAAAAAGTTTTTACAATGCTTGTAAATCCTCACATTTTATTTCAATATATAAAATGTGTAAATTGAATTTATACATGGTATATGCAAATATATTAAATTCGATAAATGGAATAAGATAATAAACAAAATTTTAAGGAATAAAAATATTTTTAAAAATCTTTTAAGAAATACACAATAATTTATTTTTATTCAATTTTAGCAGATAAAAATAATATGAATTTATTCATATATTAATTAAAATTGTTTTCAATATACTTAATAATGAAGATTGAAATCAAATAAGAAATAAATAAATTTAAAGCTATTAAAAAACTTCTAAATATAATAATACAGTATTATATATATTTTTTTAATATTAATTTGAAGTAAAATGTAATTTGAAAAAATTTAAAATTTAAAAAAATCATAAGAACTATAAATTTAAAATATTACATTTGATTAATATATAATATATAATAGAACGCATAATATATAAAACTTCATTTTTTAGTATTTTGTATAAACTACTTAATTCTAACACTATAATTCTTGGTTTTATATTCTAAAAATTTTTATTATTATACCAAATATCTAAACTTTCAATGAAAAATACAGATGTTACTAGAAAATATTCATAAAATAAAGAATTTTTGTTGCCATTTCTTGCATGTATTAAAACTCCTGTTCTGAAATTAAGCATCACTCAGCTAGGTAAATAAAAGCATTTTAAAATAATTTTATGTAAAGTTTATAAAATACGAAAAGAATCAGAAAATTTATCAGTTTATAGTGCACAACAAAATTAAAATAAAATCAAATGCCCTAATAATACTTTGTAGTTCAAATTTTTTGTGCTTTTTAGTAAGACATATTATTCTTATTTATTCCAAAATATTTCGTAATACTTCTATATAAAAATAATTACAATGTTTATTAGAGTTTAATAGTTTATATGTATTTCAAGACAATTTTAAATAAAAACCATGTTTTAAGAATTTAATTACAGTAATTTATTTTTTAAATTATTAAAAAAGTTACCTAATATTTAATCATATTAAGAAAATCATACTTCGATATGATGATAGAATTTAGTACAAATGTAAAGAAAACAAATGTGTGATACAGTGACAAGACTTTATTTATTTAGATTTTATTCTTTAACGTCTTTTTTACGAATTCTACTCTATACCAGTATATATAATGAAATATAAAAATGCTTAATATCCTAAACGTACTATTAATTATTGGTGGACTATACTATGGATGATTTTATTTATTTTATTTGTTTTATATAAAATTTTAATACTATTCCATGAAAAACCATTTCAACAAAATACTGATAGAATTTAATATATTTAAATTATATATTTAAAAAAGTTACTACAACAATAAAAAGAGCATATAAACAACTCAATATAAAAAAAAATTTACCAAAAAATAGCGCGCAATAAGAAAATAACGAATCACAACTGTAATTGTTTCTACTGATCAGATATTCTTTTTCATTTCCATCTCTAACTTTATTGTTATTAATAAATATTTTTGGAGTTAAAATTAAAAATTTTATGTAATAATTTATAATATTACCAGCTAGTTTTTTATTACACAATTTAAGAAAAATTTTTTTTAGTTTCAAGATTACAAAGTGATAGACTTTATATTTACTCAAAGATATTCTTTTAATTTTCAATATCAAATTATTTTTCTCTTTTTATAACTTTGATGCTGATTCAAATTTTCTTTAACAATTTAAATGTTTTTTTCTATAATGTAAAAATATTTTTTCACCACTTTTTCACAACAAAATGTGTATTATTATATATGTTATTAAAAATAAGTAAATATATCAATTCTAAAATATTCCTATCATTGTCTGATAAATAACTGAATAATAGTTATTAAGTTATTTTGAGAATAAAGCATTCGTTCATAGTCAATTTTTTAGAATGTAGATTCATATTATTTAATGATTTCTCTTTACATTATGGGATTAATTCAATTATATCTTCAATATAAATACAAGTAAAGAGGACTAGTTTTATTTAGAGAAATCTATGTATAAGTCTTATAAAGAAGTTTATCATGAATGTATAATTTTAACGATGTATAAAAGTAACAGTCAAAGACCAGTAATATTGAATGCTTAAAATTTAGCATTTCTTCGATCTAATATAGATTTGAAAAATTGTACCGTATTTATTCATTGTTTTAAATTAAAGATGTATCGGTTGATCACTCCCTATCTATAGTACTTTTAAAATATTATCTATATGTTGAAATTCAAGAAAACTAATCAAACATAGATAATTCGACAAAAAACAACTTCTATACAATTCTGTAATTATTTTCAAACTAAACAATGTGAATTCTAGTGAGTAAATTTTTTTTTTATTAAAGAGTCAAGCATTCAAAAAATAAAAAATAATATTTAGGCAAGAATTACAAGCATGGTGATTACAAGCATACTATATCCATTATAAATCAGTTCAAGAAATAATTTTATAGAAATTTTATATTTATATTCCTAGATATGAAATAGAATCAGCCCTTATACACTAGCAATACTAAATTTTTACTTGTTTACATAGTATGCTAATTTTTCTAAAATGCGAAGAGACTTTTAACTGGAATAATTTATTTAAAGGGTAATATGCAATATCTTGGAAAAATATCACGAAGAAGCTTTTTTGATTAGTAGATTCGTTAATAAAAACCACGCATTAATTATTTTCTATCTTTCTCTTCTTTATTCCTTTCGTTTTCTTCATTATTATAAATATAAAATTTAAAAGTTATATATAAACCTACATATTAAACCTTAGTTTTAAACTTTACACTTTCATCGATCTTCAATATAAATAAACTTGTATATTATAGTACAATAAGTTCATAGTTATATCATGTATTATTAAATATAGAAAACTATATTTGATTCATTATTATTCCTTACAAATAAAATCTTAATAGAAAAAATTTTATCTTTCTAAATCAAAACATTGTAATTTGCACATACTATATTACAGTTCACTGAATATAATAAACAAAATAATAAATAATGTAATAAACAATATTGAGAAGATTTTTTTAACTCATCGCATATAAAATTTCAATCCATATAGTACTTCAACAAATAATTTTGTACATCCATTATAAAAAAAATTTTTTTATGGAAATCTATATATTTACTTCAAGTTATTACTGTTTCACAGATTATTATAATTTGTTATTATTATAATTAATTTTTAATAGAATTATTATTTCTGCATATATTTTGTAATCACTAGTATTTAAAAAATACTAATTATAATATATTTATAACTTAATTCATTGTTTATTGAAAATTATAATCCATAAGATATTTTTCTTAAATTATTACTTAAAGGTTTACTTATAATAAAATGTAAAAAAAAGATGCAGCATATATACGTACCTATATATATATATATATTTATTTTACATCGGTGATAATTTAAAAAAAAATTTAAGAATCACAATTACCTTTTATAGGAGATTATATATAATTTTGAGAAGTCATTCTATATTACATGTAGTTTTCTAGATTTAGTCATTTCGATATTATTATCGACTTGTCAATATGAATAAAACTCATAATATTAAACTCAATAAAAATATATTTAAAAGATTAAAATCAAACTTTACTACAATTATAATACTATAAACGATAAATAAAATAAAATAACCTCATTAATAATATAATTATTAATTTACTATGATTACTATTTTTTCATTTATGTCTATAAATTTAAAAATACTTTGTCTTTTAATATTTATTATTCATAAAATAAAAACTTTTCTATTTTGTAAATAAAGTGTCTTCTGATTTTGTTATAAAAGTATTTAGTATTAAATATAGTCATGATTATATCTTACTTTACAACCAAACTATACAATAAAATATTATTTGATAAGAATATTAATTAATTAATTTCTGAAAATAAATATTTAAATAAGAATTTTATTTTTTGTCAAATAGATGATTGCATTGAAAATATAAAATACGAGAATACTTTATTTTACGCACTTTAATAACAACAATTTTGACCATTTAATGTTCTCTTACTTTGCAAAAAATAGGTAGATAAAAATAATGAAAATAAATGAAGATGTTAATGTAATCTACATTATAGGTCAGTACAGTTAACAAAGAGGAACATAAAGAAAATTGTTGAGAAAAATTTTTTAAATCAAAAAGAAAAGTCAAAAGGTTCTATTCAGCTAAAACCTAAGGATCATTTATCTATCAAGCCTGTTACCATCATTTTCAACCTCTGACTTAGACCGGACATCTCTTAATCAAATAAATTTCTCCTTTTATTTTTTAGATTATTCTCGTTTTTACATTTAGCACGAATTTCAAGAGATACTATTTATGCAAAATTTGAAACGCTCAGTTCATGTAAATACAGTAATCTTTCAAATATAAAACTGTTTATTAATATTTACTCTAGTAAGTAAATTGTGAAGCGGTTTAAAATACTTATTTGTATCATAAGTTCTCTTTATATACAGAGTACTAGATGTTTTCATAAAAATTTATAAAAGTACAAATTTCATCATATAAAACTATGATTTTATCTTAGGTATTTCAATAAATAAAAAATTTGCTCATAATTTTAGATATGATTTATTTAAAATTTTAACTTTATATAGTTGTATACATTACTCGTAATACATGTTTTGAAATTATCTAATTTGTAAATTTAAAGTAATAAAAATTTTAAATTTCCAATTTTATTGATGCTATTTATTTGGCCAGCCACCGATAAATAAAAATTAATTAATTCTAGATAATTTTAAATGATAGTAATTTAAAATTTAATTTAAAATTGAAGCAAAAAAAGAAATCTCTAGGAAGCTATCGACGAGTATCATTCGATCATATCATCGAAGTGTATCATTCTAAGAACGATGAGTGATGATAGACCTAATCGTTTTTTCTATATTATCTTTTAAACCTAAAAAATGCTATAGTATTCAATAGATTGGAATAGATGAAAATAAAAATAAAAGAGAAAAACAAAAAATGTGCATGAGTCATTAAAAACCATTGTGGTAATCCTGGATGGAATAGTATCGAATAAGTATATTAATCACAATAATAACTTGTCCAAACAAGTTATTGAGTCTTCTTATCACTCGATCTTTCTGGCATCGATCTGGTTCTGATTTTACCCCATTTTACATTCCGATGTATTACGGCGAACCAATTGGATTCTACTACCCTTTTCTCTCAAGCCGCCGTTGCAACCGAGGTATATAACAGTTAAAATAATGTTTTCCTTACTATGAATCTCATGAAGAGATTATGATTTATAAAAATAAAAAAGAGAAGATTGTGATCTTTATTAAGAAATATATCCAAGATACATAAAAGAAATTACCATTGAATTTTTACAAAATTAAAAATTATTTTGACAATTGGAAATTGTTTTGTTGTATTTCATGTATATAATGATTTATAGATAAAATTCACATTTAAATAGAGAATATTACTTAATTATTTACATGTTTCAAAATATAATTAAATAATTCAATACATATTTAATATGACAGTATTTAATAAAATTAAAAATTAAATTTTAGTTCAATGAAATATTATAGCTTAATAACATCAAAATCTTCTTATATTTTAATTGAAAAAAAGAAAAAAGAACATATTAAGTTTAAAGATATTTGAAAATACCTAATCTGTTAGATAATTTTTTACAAATATACCTTTCTAGTAATAGAATACAAGCAAAGTATTTTGCCTATTAATAGTTTCAATTTTATTCTAATTTTATTCAATATTCTAACAATTTTTAAATGAATTTTAAAATTGTATTATTATATATCGTGTATATATATGTACCATAGTACAAAAAATTAGATTTCTATACAGATAAAAGTCGGAATGAACTATTAAAATCGCATTTCAATATTACGTGATCACTTACAGAATTTTTTAACGTTTCGTTGCTAAAACTATGTAATAATCTAAAAATGAATTGCTTTAAATTAAAAATAAATATTGTATGTGTAATTAATATTTCACAAAAACATTAATAAAGTATTTATTGTCTGCAATATTAAAATAAATAAGCGTCATGAATGATTACTACTTTAATACACACATACATCATATGTATATGAGTATATATATATATATTAAAATTCTGACATTTATTTATTACTCTAGGATTACAATTATATTGTTAACAATTTAGCTCTTATATTAATTATTAATCGTATCTATAATTTATTTAAAATATTAATACTCTACTATTTAGCTACTATATTTTACCAAATGGATTATAATCGAGGTAGGTAGGACTGAATAATATAAATATAATCTTAAACATTTTCATAAAAAATTAATCGATAAAAATTTACAATGATAAAGCTTAGTTTATAAATAATTGTACAAATAAAAATATCACGTTTAATTTAACAATTTTTATAAAATTAATATTAGCGCAACGGAAAAAATATAATTACATGCATATTTTATTCTATATTTTTTACTGTAAAAATTATGCCAAATAACCTGATAAGTAAATAAAAATCTTGAAGTAACAAAAATTAAGAATAAATTAGAACAAATTTTAAATGTACGATCACGATTTTTAATTAATCAAAATTTGAGAAAATAGCTAAACATGCTAAAATATAAATATGACAAATCACTACAAGAAACTTTAGAAAATTCAAAGGTATATAATAATTGTGTAAATTATTCTTCCATACAATAATTCATCATATACGCATTTAACCACACTATCTACTTTACCAATTACATTATTAAAATAATATTGTCTTTCCTGTATATATCACGAGAGACAAGATTCAGAAAACGGAACAATATCGTTCACCAAATATTTCATGTTGCAATATTTGTGAAAAAATCAAAAATACATTTGCATGAATATAACCACATAAAAATTCCACGTACGAGCATCTAATTCAAAGAACCAGTCCAAAAAATTAGACACTCAAGCAAAAACGTCATTTGCATTAACTGCATCTAAATACATCTTACCGTAAAAATACAAGACGAATGTCGTTGCGGTATTGTATAAACTTTCTCAACAGTCCAAGTCTGGTAATCCGCTAGTGGTAAATTCTCTTTCATGCTGAGATTTTTCCAAAGAACGAGATGGACTACTCGTTAATTCTTTATCAGGCAGACGATTTTCGAGGTAAAGGAAATCAGCAAGTCCACATGGACTACAGGCCTAAGGAAAAAATATGGAGTTGTATTGGGTCGCCCAATCATCTAACTCGAACTTGTTTACTTGTAGAAAGTTTCCATTATCCATTTTCATTTTATCTTGATCCTTATCAAAGAAATTTTCGACACTCGATAATACACTTGCTATTGCACTACCATTGTGACCGTATGATCCTTCAGTAGATATTTGATCAAGAATCTTAAACTTAAAAAATAGTTAAAATTTTTATTTCTTCGGTGCAATATATTTGTACAATTATAAGTTAAGAATGTAGTGAAAGTAGTTTAATATTTGTACAAATTAATCAAATAAATTATTAATATTATTAATTACTAATATACTTTTTAATTTTACTTAAAATTTTAAATACTCTTTAGAAGCTCTGCGTAATTTATAATATAAACAGATAAAATCTTAGTAGTTAAAACTATATTTTTAAGTAATCCACATTTATAATTTAAAATAAATATTTATTTTTACTAAATAAAAGGTAAAATAGATTTGAACATATAATATAAAATGTTAAAATATTGAATTTTCTCATGATATTATATTTAAAACTAATACTTCAATTTCTGTTCAATGTTTTAATATTTTAAATAACCAGTATCTTTTTTAAATTTTTAAAGAATAAATGACCGAATATAGAATTTTTTTAACTAATATAATAACTCGTGTACAACGTATATAATTTACTTTTTAAATTTTATATAAAATTACCTGTCTATCATTAATTTTATTCTCAAAATCTTCAGGTGCAAAGAATTTTGACTCCAATGTTTTTTCTAATATTTGCATATCCTTTTTCATACCATCAATATCAGGAATAAATGAGCTAAGTGGAGTTGCAAGTGCATTAAGGCTTGCAAAATGTGAATCATACATCGTATTTTTGAAAAACTGATCGTAAGTATTTAAAAATCTAAAATCCTCGAATTGTGAGGTTAGATCCGGAGTAGGATTCTTATCTTCCATTAATTTAATAGCATTCTCGATCGTCCGATCAACGATCTTTTCATTGTGTTGTTTTTCAGTAGTATTATCAAACATTTGCAAATTTTGATTCTTCTGTGCGATGACTTTGGCACCCGATTGACCCAATGTCAAAAAAATTGATTCCGGGTCATCCTCAAATTCTGACAACTTGAAACGGGGATTATATTCAGGTAGCGAAGAATAATCAATAACAGGTGGAGAATCTTCACCGAAGATGGTACTAAGTTCATCACTAAAGCTTTGGCTATTTTTTAAAAATGGAATGGGCTCATGTAAAATTTGAAGAGGATATTGCTGCTGAGGTTGTGGTTGTTGCTGCTGTTGTTGCGATTGTTGTTGCGATTGTTGTTGTGATTGTTGTTGCTGCTGCTGTTGAAACTGTGATTGTTGGTGTTGGTGTAAATGTTGATGCTGTGGTTGGTACTGTTGTTGATGCTGGTGTTGATGCTGGTGTTGATGCTGGTGTTGATGCTGCTGCTGATGTTGTTCCTGATGCTGCTGCAAATTTCTATTGTAATAGGACATAGCCGTTATTGTTGGTAATTCGCTTCGACTATTCTGAAGACTTTGTAATTCGTTCTGATTCAATCCAGAATTAATATCTGTAATTACAAGAGTAGTAAACTAATATTTGTAAACGATTATATATTACAAAACAATATTGTCTAACTATTCTAAGTTTATTTAAAGAAATAATAATTTATTTTATATAATTACTCAACAAAATCTGTAAACTACGTAAATGCGGAATATTTCTCAATTTTACTAAAATAAGAAAAATTATATATTCTATAATATTAAACTTATAAAAGAAACTTTATCAAATATATTTAATAATTTATAATTTAAAAAATGTAAATATAATAATAAAAATTAAATAATCCTTCTAACAAAATTATAAGTTCATATATTTAATACTAAGTCTATATTAATTTTTATACGAATATACAAAGATATTTTCGATTTAAAAACTGTTAAACTGTTGATCCATTAAAATATTTATCAAATATTAAAAAAAAACTATATGTTTTTTAAAAAAAATGGTTATATTAAATTGGAAATTTAAATATCTTATTTAAAGCAAATTATTTCTCATTTTTCATAGTGCATAGCTTTTATGGATTCTAATACTTTAATAAATGTTTGGATTTATTTTAATAAATATATTTGAGCTAACTCGAAATTCTTATAACTTCATTAAGTTTTATTAAAACTTACTTTCATTCATAATAGTTATTCTTGAGTCTAAATTGATTGATTTCGTATTTAGTATTTCATCAATTTTAAGTTGAGATAAGTAAGTAATTTCAGATTCTTTGGCCTCATATTTATCACTTATACACTTGGCATCTAAAAGTTGCCTCAACTCTTTATCCTCTAAAATTTCAATATCGCCAAGCGTTAGAGCCTTTTGGTCGTTATTCGGATCCAAAACCATAATGTCGTTAGAATTCGGCAATATTATTTCAGGCAACTGATGTTGTTGTTGTAATTCTCCTTCCACTGACGTGGACAAATAATTGAGATCACCATGGACATTTATAACACTATTGATCACCTCGGTCTCCTCCGCTCCCAAAATCTTCACATCATGTGAATTTTGTGCCATCAAGTCACGCGCCTCACTGTTCGTCATTACCTCGTATCGACCATCTTCTGTTGCACGCACGAACTGAATACCCCCGATGGCAGCCAATTCAAGAAGCTCCTCATCCGTGGCAGCATGACTCCTAGCAGGAGTGGTAATTGATACCTGTGTATTTGGTTCCTGATCATTTGGCGAATACTCATCATCATCGCAGGGTAGGATCTCCGATAGTGAGTCGACTGGTGTTAACAAACTGTCTGTAGAGAGGGGTAAAGGGAATATGTATATAAAGATCTCACGGTGACGGCTATCTCTTTGATTTTCCCTCAAGTTGTGAAGCATGTAAACTATAAAAATAAAAATGTACCTATTAATCAGTAGTATAAAAATATGTATTTTAAATATATCATTTATGGTTTAATTTAATAACGAATCTGTGAACATTTCTTTCAAATAATAAAATTGTAAGTTAAATATTACGTGTGTATATAAAATTATATCATAGTATTTTTTAAATTATTTGATAATTATTTAAAATAATAGACTATAATATTGTAAATACTATTTAAAACTTTATTTTCCATTGAACTTAATATACAATTATTCTTAATAAAAAAATGATTATTGTTTTTTTTACTATCAATCTAAAAATAAATATAACATATTTGTCCATTTATAAATAATTTATTTATAAAGTTAATCACTATTTTTTTGCCTGCTGTTAAATTAACATTAATTTTATCTTTAATATACCATATTACAAATTTTTTATTACATATTAAATTTGTACTTAAAGGATACCTGCTTTTAAAAAATATATATACAATTTAGGAATAATGTGACTTAATTTTAAAAATGAAATTATTGTAATGGTTAGTTAACATTACTATAATTTTAATTATAATTAAAATAATGATGTTTATAACTTACTTGTCATTTAGAAAAATAACTTTTGTAACACTTTATAAATTTGAAAATTATAAAAAATATTAAAATAAAAAAATGTTGATTTAGTATAACTATTTTTTCATTCTTATATTTAAGAGCTTCTTTAATATAGTAATATGAAAACTAAAAAATAATATTATAAAATACAAAAATTAATTTTAAAGTTACGGTTATGTATTATTTTATAAATAAAATTACAAAAATAGTCACTTATAAAATAAATTCATAATATTAATACTGTTGTTATTAATATTAATAATTTTAATATTAATACTATTTTCTAAATAAAATCTAAGTAAAATTTGAATAATTAAAAATAACTTAGTGCTACATAATAATCTTATAAAAAATTAAAAACCTTGTTCTTGATCAGGACCTGGAGGTTCTATCAGAAAATTAATTTTGCCATCAACTTCAATTTTTTCAGTTACGGTGGCTACAACAGGAACTTTAATTTGAACAGATTTCGAACCATCTACATCCGAAAGTTGAGTTGAACTTGAATCCATTTTTCCTGACATTTTTAAATCATCTGCTGTCGCTGGTGTAAGTAACTAAATTTTGTAAGAATTCATTAATACTCTAGATTTATAACAATTTTTACACGATATTATTTATCATTTATTAATTTTTTATTAAACATATAATATTTACGTGATTTAAACTTCCACTTGAAGTAACTTTCACAAGCACAGGAATACCTTTTGCAGGCTTGAACAGTGCAAATGGTGTCTGTCCCTGCAACAGTGCGGTCTCCATAGCCTTTGTCTCAATTTTATCAATGATAATGTTTTCCATAAACTCGGTCTAATTGAGTAAATAAATTCCAATTAAAATCTACTTATATTTACATATTATTATAAATTATAATATAAATTTTTTCTTATTTTTCAACAATAATTATTTTATATTTTTAAAAATATATAAAAAATAAACGTATGTATATCTAAACCTTAGAAATCATATTACTTTCTTAAACACATTTTCAAAACATTGAATGATTTTTAATTCTCTTTATTTTATTTTAGGTAAAAAATAAATCTTGCAGTCACTTAAAAACGGAACATTAGAATAAAAGGAAACCAATATAAGGAAAAACGATGTTTAATTGCAAAAGTATAAATGTAATTTATATTGTTATTGAAAACTTTATAACATTGAAAAATATATGTAAAGATTAAAATGTTTTACATCTCGACCATTTTTTCAAAGTTTAAAAATAAACATAATATTAATTTTATAATAGTAATATATCTATTAAAAAATTAATAACAAAAATTTGTAATTTTCTACTTACAAATTTAAAAATAAAGTTCATATTATAGATTTTAAATATACAGGTATTTGTACTCAAAAGAATAAAATGTAATATTTCAGGCATAAAAAGTAGTATATTTATTAATACAGTATTAATAGTAATAAATATAAATTAATAAAATTTATATAGTGCGTTAATTAATTTATAGAGCATTAAATATTTGATATCTCAATTTTACTAGATATAAGTGTCCATATCAATTTATAAAGTATAAAAAGTAAAGAGTAATATTAGAAGAATATAATTAATAAGCTTAAAAGATTTTAATAAGATTAATCAACTTTTCAAACTTAAAGTTGATGTTACTTTTACTGTATATTAGTTTGCACTTATTGAACATTATAATAATGAAAACGTCAATTTATTAATTTAAAAATCATTTAAATAAATGTATCTTTGAAAATACATAAATAACGAAATAAAATTAGCAAATATAGCAATAAAAAGCATATATTAAAAATCTAAAATAATTATAACATAAAAAATGTAAATAAATAAATAAAAGTGGAAATGCAAAAAATTATTCTCTGAAAATAAAAAAACTTCGTATTTATATGATTAACTATATTTCTAATATCATACCATGTTCATATCCTTATCTCTTGGATCTGAAAAAGAATTTTGTTGTTCATCGTCGGGTACGTGAACGACACGGACACTTTTACTGTAAAAATATTATAAAACTATTCTTAAGTCTCTTGTTACATAGATTTATTTTTTTTCACATTTGCATTAAGTATAAATAAGCTAATTATACTTAACACATATCGATACCTTTTCAAACTTTTAGATTCATTGGTAGTGTTTTGTGTGCCAGGAGTCTGACGATACTTTATACCGTGTTTGTACTCTTCGTGCGAGCGCAGGGAAAAACGCCTCGGGAATTCTTTCCCACAGATACCACAAGTATATTGCATTTTTTCAACATGGGCATGGGCCTTGACCTTATGACAGACAAGATTCGACATCTGATTGAAGCCTTTGCCGCAGAGCTCGCATTTGTATGGACGCTCATTCGTGTGGGTAAATACATGATTTCGCAGATTCCCTGTAGTTAATACCAAGGGTAATCAATGAATTATTAATGTGGAATACGTCCGTGCACTGTAACTAGATACTGAAATAAATAACTTATACTATATACTCATCTATTAATTGTATCAATGATTTTTACTCAATATTAATTATTCAAAGAATCTACTAAATTATATTCAAACATTTGCTCCAACTAAAGAGAGTAAATAAAACATAAATATTTTAACAATTTTAACTACATTTCAAAAACTTATTTAGTATAACTAAGTGCAAATATAAACAAATAACAAATCTAAATATGAAAAATTATATATGCATGAATAATCTATAATTAAATCTGGAAAATTTATCCCTCTTTTTAACATTAAGATTTAAAAACTAAATATATATATAGATATGGTTACAAGCAATTAAATTTTTTTAAGTCTAGAATTAAGAAATAATTTTTAAAAATGTTATATAATACTTAAAAACAAATAATAGTTCTAAATATAGAATATTTAAAAAATAAATTTAAATAAATCAAATACGATTCATAAATTATAATGAAGGTTAAATTATAATTATTGCATTAATTTGTTATCATAAATAATATTTTTATTTTATTGTGTTAATTTTTCGTCGAAAAAATATAGTCTGATTCAAATTTTTACATTTAAAATATACATTTTATATATAACGGTATATAGAAAAACATAAATTTGTGGTACAATTAAATCTGCTTCCCTTTTCAAGAATGATTTAGCATAAAACTCATATTATTTTTTTTATCATAAATTATAGTTACATTTGATTCCTAAATAAAAATTAAGAATTATCAACACTTAAAGAATAAATTATATATATAATTTAAGAAATTTAAAGTTACGAAAGCTCTTACCTTTTTGATGAAATCCCTTTCCGCAAAGGTGACACTTGTGAGGCTTATGCTCGGAGTGAGTCTTTCGGTGCGATATTAGAGTAGAAACCCTGGAAAATAAAAAAAAAATTTATCTCGTAAAGTATGAGATGAGATATATACAAAAGAGCAATTGTAAAAAAAACTATATGAAATGCAATAAATGAGTGTAAAACAGAAGGAAAATTGCATGATCAACCTATTGAAGGTCTTCTTGCAGAACTCGCATATATAAGGTCGAGCATCGCTGTGAATCGCCTTGTGCTGACTAAGGGTTGAAAGCTGTCGAAAGGCTTTGCCACACGCGTCACATTTGAAATTCCTCTCATCTGTATGAGTCGGTAAATGACGCATCAACGTGTACTGATGCCGAAATTCCTTCGAGCCTGAAGCAAATGCGTTTAATCTTTTACAATTCACCGAGTTCATCTTATTAAACTTCGCTGATTACAATTCTACTTAAATTATTCCTCTGATAGAGATAATATTAAGTTCCATGTTTCTCAAAAATTTAGTTTATTAAAACTATTACAAATGCATAATTAAAATAAATACATAAAATACATAGTAATTATAATATACTGAATATTGAAATAAAAATCAAAATTTTGTATTTTCCTATTTTTAATTAACAATTTATATATATGCAATCTTTTTTCATTTAGTACTTTAAAGATTTATTTTACTTTTATTATAATAAATTTTAATGTTTTAAAAATCATTTTTAAAAATAAAACAAATGAAAAATAAAAATTTATAACGTTAAAAATATAATGAATATATAATTAATATTACTAAAAAAAATAATAAAATTTAATATTGTTGTAAATCTAAATTTTTTCAATTACAAATTAAATACAGTTTATAAATGATACAAAATATTAAGTTTAATTATTGTATTATATACACATCGCTTACGTATTTCATAAATTCTGAAAATTAACTTCTACATAACAAAAATAATATAAAATATTCAGTTAATTTTTTTAAAATTTTGAAAAATTAGTAAAGTTGATAATATTATTAATTAAAAAATAATAAACTTCTTATTAATTAAACAATATTAAACAATTATAATAAGCATTAGTATTGTTGATTCCTTTTACTTCGACAAAAATTTTACTAGTTTTATTCTAAATTTATTACTCATTATTTTTTAATTTTTTTTAATTAAGTAATTGTTTAAATCCTTATTAATAATATTTACTATGTCAAAAAAATATTCACACATTTTAATAAAAATATTCCTTTGTTGAAAATTTAATTGTAGAATAAACGAAGATAATGAAAAAACAATGGCTTTAAGATACATATATTGACATAGCATTTGATTCAATTTCAATTAATTATTCAAATACATTAAAGATTTACATACAAGAAAATTTCATCCAAAAGACATCAAAAAGTATTCAAAAATCATCAAAAGTATATCAAAAATAAATGCAAATAGTTTTAATTATGACAATGTAAACTTATTAATAGTTTCAATAAACTAATAAAACATTAAATTACATATTCCACACTCCCAAATTTTTAAGGTTTTGCCTTCTCGCTTCAAATATTTGACATAATGTAGCCTTGATCGGGGATCATCTTTATCAATTAGTCGAGCAGTCGACGAAGGTTGTTGTACGGGATGACTGTACATCACCATATTTTCCTCTGATACATTTACTGCTGATTGGCAAGCCTGCAATTTCATTTATAGTGAAAAATTGCAAATAGCTTTTTGAGCTATGCAAGAGTTTTTAATTAAAGTAATTTCATTTATGGGCAGATTTGTTTTAACGAATCAATGTAAATAATACGAATAAATAATGAATTTTCTATTCGTTTTTTCAACTTATATAAAGAAAATAACATAACTTTATATTTATTAACTTCAACATCTTAATTTGAAATTTTATTCTTTTTGTTTTTATTTTCAATTTATGTATCTTATATCAATTATTAATTATTTATAATTATACAATTTTAACGTAAAAATTATTAATATTGTACTCATTTTCGAAGTATTATTTAATTTATATACAAAATTTATGAAGAAAACAGTAGATTTAAATAAAATATATATAAATGTAGGTATATCATTAATTAATTTAAACTTATGAATCAATATTTATATTGTTTTACTACATAACAATTATAAATTAGAAATACTTATTTTAATTTCACAGAGTATATTCAATATAAACTTAAATAAAAACAAATTATAATTTATTAACCACTTTATTTTCTTATTCTAAAATTTCACGTGCCAAAGAGTATTTATTAGATAGAAAATCATCAACCTCTTCTGACATTCTAAAACAAGACTTTCATTTCTTTCATTCTTATTACGGTTTTAGTTTCATTGTTATTGGAGGATAATATTGATGTAATAAAAAATGAGTTAGTTTGAAAATAAAATTATAAAAAGTATAAAGAGACTTTTGTGAGGAAAACAATTTAAAAGAAAGATTGATTAGCTTTCCTATGTAAATTATAAGTTAAATTTGTAAATCGAAAATGTAATGAATCATTTAGTTTGGAGTGTATTTTGCCGAGTAGAGGAGGTATAATTGAACGAGAATATTGACCTCAAGTTCAGAAGGCTCCTTGTTAAGTAGTTCGTTGACGGTGCCGGCAGCCTCGTCGTCATCGTCAGCGTCGGCATCGTCGTCCGCGCTGATAATGTCAATCGCATCCAAATCCAGTCCGCAGTCGCCCTGATCGATCGGCGTGATATACGAAACGGTTTAATCAATTATGAAATATGAAAGGGCTTCGTTCGCGGAATAATAAGTTGCGAGAAGAGAGAGAGAGAGAGAGAGAGAGAGAGAGAGAGAGAGAGAGAGAGAGAGAGAGAGAGACGAATGAGTCATAATTGGGTGTAAAATTACTTGAATAAGTTGGTGATGCTGAGAAGTCCCAGGAGGCAAGGTGGAAATGATGGATACTTCGGGCTTGCCGGAGGCGTCTTCATTGGGCGCGTCGTCTTTCACGAAAACCTCGTAGACACTGCGAAAATCGTTCAATCTTTTACCGACATTAATCAGGATGGAGCACGCGCGCACGCGGCAAGTTATTGCCATGGAAAAACGTTTGGTACCTGATGATGTCGTCTTGAATAGGCTGACTCGCCTCCGCAGGGATCTGCACGCCCTCGATTTGGCTCTCCCCTAATTGGATCATTGTATGCTCCATTAAAATCAAATTTCTCCAACTTCAATTCATTTGCAAATAAACATTTACGATTGTTTTCCAAATTTATCTTATCAAAAACTTTCCACTGGCACTCCTCTCCTTCTTTACTATGCCAACAAAATTCAAGCTATCGCTCTCTTACAATGAATTTCTCCGAAATTCTTTAGACCGACAAGATCATTTTCTCCGAATGATTTCGTTTCGCCTGCATGCTTACGTGTTTTCTGTTGACTATTTCTTCAAAGTAAATTTCCAGAATTTTACCAAATCTGTAAATATGTTCCGTAGAAACATATATAGCCATTTGAAAAAAAAAACTATTTGAATAAGGATCGGATTTTATTACAAACAATAACTTGTTTGTGTATACGAATTAGTTGTTCCTGGACTTTTATACTTATTTTACTTTTTGTTGTCTTATTTTCATGCGTGTGTTATTAATACGTTATAACATTTTCAACAATAATGATTATCTAAATTCAACTAAAAGATATATATTTTTTAAAATTATATCATTCGCTACTCGCTACGGATGAAAATATTATGTATGCACCCGCGCATGTATGTGGAATTTAAGAGAAAAACATTATATCTCGTAACAATTTGCTTTTATAGAAAATATCGCAATTTCATTATTATTCTATACATTCAAAATACTATATCTACATATGTTAATGGTATTTGTAATAAAAACAAACAAAATGATCGTCTATTAGTTTCGATTTACTTTAAATCGAGTTAATCAGTGTTGTGAAGTTTTCTAAAATATGTAACATTAAGAGCCTTTGATTGTTATCGAAAGTTTGTAATTAAAAAAAAGTTGGCTTCCTTCGTAATCAAATTATACTCATGGCATTAAAAGAAACTCATCTATCCTTCATTTTGTTTTCTTGCGTGGATAAACGTATCAAAGAATAAAAGATATCGATACATATATAGTATATATTACATGAAACCAATGGCCAAAATAATATTTTGCTACACGAGAATTTGAACAATTAATAATATCGTAGTTTTCAACATAAAACTGATTGGATTATTTAAATATAATGAAAAACTATCTTAAAGACACTAATAATCATAAATTATGTTTATGAAAGGCAAAATACCAATACTCGTTTTTAATAAACTGATACGAGAAAACTAATTCGAATGATGGTTTCGATCAGCAAGAGAAAAAATACAAACTTGAAATAGCGATCTACCGTAATAACACTAGTTCTTTTCAATTCTGGTTCCATCCACTAACAAACCCTTAACCGACTTGAGACGGCGAGTAAAAAACTATCGGTCAGAAATGTCCCGAAAAACCGCAATTCCTCAGAGGTCGTCGAGAAACGAAATAGAAGAAATAAGAGGAATAGTAGGAAAAACCAATGCTAGTGATACTCAAAACGTTTAACTCTTGTTCTCCGATGTCAATGAGGAGATTTGGTCGCATGGTGCAAGATAGTGGCTACGATAACATTGTTACTAACGGGATTCGTCGGTCGCCGTTGCAATTACTAGGAATCGAAACGACTGCGGCCGACATTTTTCGCAGCCTTAAAATGTGCGAGCGAGAGAGGGAGAAAAAAGAAAAATAAGTTATTCAAATAAGAAGCGCCCTTTGTCGAAGCTCATGTTTCATTTTTTTTCTTTACTCTTTTTATCCGTGGATAAATAAACGAAAGCCGCCATTAACGCAGTTCAGTGCTTTAAAAGAGTATAACGTGTCTCGAGTTCAGTAAGTGGACGCGCAGACCAGAGTAGCATTGCTCAGATCGTTGAAGAAAGGAAACGAGCATATCCGATACTCTTAGGGTAAGATAGGCAAAGAAAAAAGTGACAGGACGTTTGAGGTCGCGGACATTAGGAAAAGGAAAAAGTTTTTCGGGGAAACTTACAGGTACATCCGGGCAGCATTCTGTTCTGATTTATCTCCATCAGCTGCTTCAAGAACTTTTTGTTTTTTCTCCGTTGCCAAAGCTCCAATCGTGCGATTATTTGTGCCGAGGAACCTCGGGCAGCAATAGATTTGTGTGTGTCCTCCGTCTGCTCTGCCGTGTCAACGCGCGGCTGATTCGCGTAGTGTTTCGCGATGCCACCGTTACAACGGACACCAACCGAGAGAGCGAGAGATAGAATGTATGTGAAAGTACACGAGAGAGAGCGAATGAGAAAGAGAGACGGATGGCGCCACCGCCGTTTACGTTGCGCGATCCGCCTGGAATACAATTTTCGCTTCTCTTTCCGATAAGCTTTACTCCCATACCTCTCCATCATGGCGGATTTATTTTTCTTAATGCGATTATTCCTTTATAATTTAATTTTTCTATCATTTTAGATTTACTCAAATTATTCTCGCTGGGGATATCTCGGCAATCTTCTTTTAATTCTATTTATAACCTGCAAATATTATTTCTATTTGATTGCTTTATATTATACAACCCAATACTATTTTTTGTTTTATTTTTTTATCTTGATTATAAATAGGTCTTTCAAACGGTCTTTACTACTACCGCAAATCATGAAGCTTTGTTATTAATTCTGTGATTTTAATTGTACTAAATAAACTTGTTAGAATGAAACGAATTCCTTCCATTTTACCAACACATTTGACTTATTTATGTATTTGCTTAAAAAGAAAAGAATTACTAGAATAATTATTTCGTTCCATCATGGGTAAGCAAGTATAATACTTTATATACATTACAATTTTAATAATTTCGAATTATAATCTTTGAATTTGAAATAAGTTTAAAACCTGATTTATTTTATCTAATTAATTTTCAAATTAAAAAATACTATTGTTCTGAAAAATTCAATTATACACAAAATTAAACACTGTATTCTAAATCTATGTATGATAAAACGAAGGTATTTAGCTCGAATCATAAAATTATAAACTTTATTATATGTTATAACTTGAAGAAAAAAATTAATGAATTGTTTTTACATTATTCGTAATAAATAGTTTTACAATAAATAAAAAAAATTTTAAAACATATTTTATAAATATATATTTTTATATTAATAAATTTTAATTATAAAAAATCCATAACTTTGAAATTTTCTTAATTCGTTGTAATTTAATCTAAGCACCTGAAAGTACAATTACTTGGTAATCCTTAAACAGATAATAAATAGCTTTTCAATTTGCAAACAACACTTGAAAGAATTATTACGATAACAAATTCTCACCCATTTTGAATATTGACTATAAATGTTATACGATTAAGTAGTACTTGAAGTTCATCGAAGTGCGAATAAAGTTACACAACTAAAGTAAACAGTAATTTAAAGGTAACCTAGCAGTAGTTTTTATATTAAGGTTATGTAATTGGGCTTTAATAAAAATTAGAAATTCATTTCTTTAAAAAAACAGGTAACATGTTTATACACTAATAAATATGCATGCACATAATATACATATTTCGTAAATTCTATACTTTGGTATAATTTACACATTTTATTTAACCTTTCAAATTATTTATAAAATATTATTTGGTTATTCTAAGTTATAATATTAAATAAATTTGAAAAGGTCTATTTTCTAATCTAAATTTTATTAAATCCTGGAAAATGGTGAGCAATTATTAAGTTTGCCCGAAAACAAAAATAAATAATCTAAACTTTTATGTAATAAAAATTTTAAACTTTTTGTATACATTATTTAATTTATAAAAATTATTTTAAAAAGATTTAAAATCTAAATATATTTTAAGATATATATGTGATATAGAATTATATATATATATATATATTGCTACTGGATATTTAAAAATAAAATCTTGTATTCTTTTTCATTTCATAATGTAAATAAAAACATACCGTATTGACTTACCAAAATATTATTTAAAATACTATTTTTACTAAAGTCAGTTTACAAAGCTGCAAAAGAAAAAGAATTATGTAATTTAGGTATATGTCAATATATTTAAAATCATAAAGAAAATAATTGTATTGATTCTATCTTTTGAATAAAAACGAATAAATCAATTATTTAAGTGCGGCGTGAAAATGCTTGGAATTATATACTTTATTCCCTGGTTGGACAGAAATATCATTTCCACAATGTGAATCATCTCAAGTTCAGAATCCGAAAGTAACGATGCATTGGTCTTCTTTATCGCAATACTCACCTTCTCGGAAATTCAAACTAGACTTTAGTTATAGAACATTGATAATTCTCAAAATATTCCATGACTTTAATTCTTTTATATTATTGTATATTATTATAAATATCGACATGAATAGATATAATTTATAAAATTTTTTATGTTTTTAAATAATTTTTACGATGTACATCTATGTACTAAAATTATCTTTTGTAATATTTGCTCTATATCTGAAAAAATTACGAAATGTATACTTAGACGATGATATATGTAAACATAAAATAATGTACTAAATAAATGAAGAAACGTAAATAAATCCGTTTTTGTGTTGATGCCTCTAACATTTAGTATATAAACTCTCAATGAATGTACTTCCACACATTTTATAAATAAAAGATGTGAATGTATTAATATATTTAATCTTCTTTCTATTACCAATACAAGAAAAATAAAAAATTTGCTAACTTTATAAAAATGTAGATCTCATTTGATATAAAGCCTAAAGAATATATTTGGCAGCCAATGTAATTATTTCACATTATTTAATGAATGTATAAATATCCATATGAATAAAATTTACAGTTGAATTAAAGGCGGTTGTCCGATTACAATTATATCAAGGAATATGTAATTAAAATATTATTAAATATGAAACTACAAAATTTATTAGCAGTAACTATAATATAATTAAACTGAAGATACAATAAATACAGTTATTGTATTTTGTATATCAAAAACTAAAATCATTTTATATTTTTCAATGCATGATTGAAGTTACTTTACAAATAATAAATATTTTGTGGAAACTGATACATTTTTTTTTAGATAGACTTTAAAAGTTCAAATCTAAATCAAATGATTTCATATAAGCCTTCAAATCTGTTAAAAACAAAAAGAAATTACAAATCACTAGTAGAATTACCTAACTTTTTGAATATATACTTTTTTCAATTTTCAATTCTCATATCTTCAAGTAAATTATGAAATTAAAACAGCTTAGAAAATGGTTAAATTTATTTTTATTATTTTTTTCATACTTTTGATCGAACGTTGATAACTGAATTTGTAATAATGTCATGATTTGATCTCATTTAAGGCATTGGTTACTATTCTAAATAAAATAATTTATTGTATTAAATTGAATCTCTAAAATAAATTAAAATAAATGCAAAAAAATATATTGAAACTAAGAATTTAAGGAATTTCATTAGTATTCCATTTTTAACAATTATATTAATTTCTATCGACATCTATTAAAGATATATAAATTAAAAAATTTAATAAATTAAAACATGTTTTTATGCTTTGTATACTCTGCAAATTAATGTTATTGATACTAAATGAAAAATGTCAAAAATTTGTCTTAAAATGACATTTTCTTTTTTTGTAAAGCTACCATTTTAATTTTAAATCCAATCATTATTTGAATATTAACAAAAAAGTTATTAAATATTGAAAATGTTTTTAGAGATCAAAATTTATTAAAGAAACATAAAATTATATATTTAGGCATACAAATTTTACATTTTTTAATTGCAATGAATTTTATTAAAAATTAAATGTACAGTAAATGTAAAATTTGAAAATTGTTTTCAATATATGAAATATATTATTAAGTATTTTTAGAATTCTTTAAAGTCATTGAGAAATAATCTTCAATAATTTAAATGATGTATTTAAAATTAATTATTTACTTTATAAATTTGAACGAAGTAACATATTTTTAAACAAATTCATAAACATTTTACAATACACTAAATTGCAAAATTATGTTGATTTGATTTAACCTAATTTTATGTTAAAAATATTATTAAAGTATTACAATACAATATTACTGAGTTATACTTTTCTGAACTTAAAAATTTGAATCCTATAAATGTAAAACAAAACTACTTTCGAATGTAAATTAATTAATTAAAACATATTTTTTAGCTCGTTAACTGATTTCTAAAGTATAAAATAAGTTTTTCTGTAACATTATAAAAATATATTGTAAACTACAGTAAATAAAATATTTCAAATTTTTTAATATAAAATGTAGGATCAATTTATGTTTTATTTAAATGATATGTATTGTAAAAAAAATTCCATGAGTTTATATTATTTCCAGTAATAAATTTCAAATAAGAATTGAGATAATAATTATAAATAATATTGTAAAATATTTGTAGTAAAGTTTTATATACCTATTCTAAAAACATGAATACTAAAACAAATCATTTAATAAATAATTGAAGAATGTGCAATGTAAAAAATGTATATAATTATCATTATCTGCGTCAATTAAATGTTTGAAAATATAATATAATTGTATCTTCATTTTATCCACCTATTTCGTGAGTAACCACGAAATATTAACATTTAATATGTAAATATAAAATATAAAAATCTAAGGATAAAATTCGAGCCTTAGAAACTATTGATATAAAATAGTACATTGATTTTTGAAGAGCAAACCTCTATTAAAAAATACCAATAGCTGTATGAGATACCGTTATTAGCTACATATTAAAGTATGAATATATACATATTTCTATCGATTATTATTTACAGTATACTATTATCTTAATAATTAATTTACTATATTAATGTATTATTTTTACATCTGTATTTTTTTTAAAAGTTCGCTATTATATAAATTGTACTTTATAAAATACTTGTACTGTTGGTTCTAAATGAAATTTCGAAAAATTTCTCAGAATTGACAAAAATACATAATTCTTTAAACGCGTATATGAATTTTTCAAACACCTTCTGAATTTTTTATATATAATTAAATATGTACTTAACATATATTTATATATATTTTTGTCTTAATTTTATCGACCATCTTAAGCAACTTGTATAATTATCATTTAATATAACATAAACATAACAGTTGTAGAAAAAAACATATAATGATAATTTTATTTTTTATTTATTAACTAAAATTGATGTTTATTTATTTTGCAGTACATTATATTATAATATATGATTTTAATATCAAAGTTATTACATATTAAAAATTTGTTTTACAGGTTATATTATTTTTAATTTTATGACCCTTTTTTTATGTCAAAGCTTATTCCGATATAACAGCCTATCTTGTAGAGGTTAGTAAAGAATAAATTAATTCGCCCATAAATGTAATTTAAATATTAAGTAATTTTTAATACATATGTTTAATAAATATAAAGATTTTTATTTATGTGAATTTTGTTTTATTTAAACAGTACAAAAGCTTATTAATGTCTACTTACATAATTTCTTATAAAATTTAAGAGTTACTATTAAATTTTTTATTTGGAGGTTTTAAATATGTGTGTAAAAACAAATAGAAAAACATTTTATTCACAGAAATCTATTTCTATAAATACAACACCCTTGATATATTCTGCAATTTAATAATAAAACATGTAAATACTTTATTAAATAACGATTATTTGATTTTGAAATATCTGAAAAAGACAATTGTAAAATAATACATATTTTCTCCTAGATTCAAAAAACAAATTTATTTAGATTTTCAGAGAAGATTATAAAAATCTATATTAAAATAAAATTGTTTTTAATTTTATTATAATATTCACTTTAAAATTATAATAGTTTTGCAAATAACAATATTCAATATTATCATATGGCAAAAATTATTTCTAAAATCATAAGAGTTATATTTATCACAAAATTATTACCTTAAGTTATTATATTTTATATAGACAACTTTTAATTATACATATTATTTAATTGTAAAATTTGTATTACATTTCTATTTCTAATAAATGATGTTATTTTTATGATATATTAAGTTTTAAAAATTATGATAGATTTATGTATTAATTTATATGATGCTTATTTTATAAATATATTTTAAAAATAAGAAATTATAAACTTGTTTTAATTTTAATATTTGCAGTTGAAGTTAACATGATATTTATACTTTGAATATTAATGTAGTTAATATAAATGTAAGATTATTTTGGAAAAAGCAAAAATTAAAACTTTCCGCATTCAAAATAATTGACTATTAAATATAAATTTAATACATGTATTTAAACATTTATAGTTTCATCATTTCTTGAACTGAAATGTTATAAAATTTTTTTACTTTTTATTGTGTATTTTAATTTATATATTGCTAATTCAATTAAGATATAATACTTATACATTTTATATTTTTACCTTATATTATATATATAACATAGAATACACTCATTTTTTATTATATGTATCGGTTTTTTAATATTTTTTCTGATAAAATATTAAATAATTAATACCCAAAAAACTAATAATTTACATACATTTTTACAGTTAGTACTTTTAAAATAATCGAAGATTACATTAAATTACAGAATATTTAAAAATTTTCAATACAAAAAAATATTTATAATAGTTTTAGTAATTTATAGTTTAGAATATTCAGTTATACAGTAAATATAAATTAAATAATTATTTAAATATTATATAATAAATGATTAAATTTATTACATCATTGTATAAACTATAACGATATAAAGATTGATTTAATAAAAAGGAAAGCAGTATAATATTTAACAAGTTCATAAAATTATAATCCCTATTAATCTATTCTAAATGAATTCTTTTCAACGGAGATATAAATTTCCTGACTTTGGACTGTATTCTTTATACTTTTGTATTTATACAAAACAGACGCTTTTTTACACTTCCAATATTGTCTTTCTTTTACTTACTTATCATCTGGTGTTACACTAAGTTTTGTTATTTGACTTTAATATCATTCAATCACCAGCTTTTAATATAATGTAAATGTATATAGTATTTGTGATTGTTATATTTTATTGATTGAGTAAAATATCTAATATAACTGAAGTAGTTGAATTTTACAGAAATATTTATAAATGGAATATTCGAAAATTTATTAAATTATCTTTTGTGCCTTTTAAACAATATCGTAAAAATAATGTTATTATATTCGGAAGCATAAAATAAAAGAAAAAGAGAAACACTTGCGATAAAGCATCTCATTAATAAAAAATGTTAAAGAAAAGTTGGAAGAAAATGACAATAAAAATATATAGCGATCTGTATAAAAAAAATAAGCCATATCGGGCATCACTTTAAAGGCTCGTGGAAAATATAGTGCATGGTATTATTTTTTTATTTTACACAAGGTAGGGCGTCGTACGAGCCAGATTCAGGGGCTATAAGAGGAACTTG
This sequence comes from Dolichoris vasculosae, assembly GCA_018907195.1. Lineage (NCBI taxonomy): Eukaryota > Metazoa > Arthropoda > Insecta > Hymenoptera > Agaonidae > Dolichoris > Dolichoris vasculosae. The sequence goes on along the minus strand of JACCHY010000037.1, from coordinate 839,064 downwards.
ATAATTAAACTTGATGCATCAACACTTCTATACGGTTCATTCCCAATGAATACTCTACCTAATAAACTAGTGAGTCTTATTTCACGTTTAGTAAGCGGTGGCGGTGAAGTAGTGGGCATTGCAGAGGTGGACTCTAGGCGACTCTCGTGCAAATATGCAATAAAAACAAATTATCGTCCAGCCAAATAGCAGTCACGCAAGCGAACAATTTACCCATGAGACTATATTTTCACATACACACGAGAAGCGCTCATACGTACAAAGTTAACCTCATGTAAGTAAAAGAATGTAAAGGGATTAGTGAGCGCAATGCAAAAGTCGTACCACTTGTTCGCACCGCTCTATTCAGTGAATGATTATTTGATTGTAGACAAATATTTCAAGAAGAAAGAAGAAAAAAGAGCAAATATGTAGAACTACATTTACTATGAATATGCAAGTATGAGTATGTAGTGGATGAATAAAATTTTTATACATTTTGTAATGGAGATTGGAGAAGGAAATTGTTGTGTAGACTAGCGTCAAAATTTTTATTGCTTATACAAAAAAAATTTGGAGTATTGTTTGTAAATTAGAAATTTATATAGATTTTACATTTAACAATTATCTTATTAGTTCTTAACTTTTTGTGGATTATTCTAGTATTAAGACATTTTCAATCTTTAGTCACCCATTTTAATTTTTTTTTTATGCAAGTTCTTGATAATTTATTTTTAAAAATTAGTTAACCATAATATTTTAGATATCATGAATCTTAATTTAGATACTATTATATACTTATTTAATCAGAAAAATTCATTATTTTTTTATTCATTATTATTAAATTATATTTGAATTTAATTTACAGTGTAATCAGTTACGATAAAATAAAATTGAAATATACGTTGATACTTGAACACATTAAGTTAATTACAGTTGTGAACTATAACGATAATAAGGCATCTAAAACATCTCAAATTTCTTTAACGGTAGAAAATCTATTGAAAACGTTGTTTTTATTAAAAAAATTCGCTATTTCGAAAAAATTTTTTTACCAATAATATAACGCTAAATAAATTTAAAATTTACAAAGAAAGGTTTTTATTATAAACCATGTTTGATTTCTAATAATTTTTTTATCAAGATAAAATATGTATTGTTTTAACATAAGTTTTCTTATATAAATAAAAAATATTTACTTGTAATTCATATTCATTTATGTTAAATAAAATGTCAAAAAAAACATCCTACAATTTATTCAAGTTTATACATAAAGTATATATCGAATAGGATTGATGATAATATTAAACAATTTTAATTTTGTCACAAGAATAAATCAAGACTGGTAACACATACTATAATTTGCAAGAAAGACATGAGATGAGTTAAGAGTACTTCAAACTGAAAGAAAAAGAGAGAGATAGAGTGAGAAAGAATATACAAGATAGAGTGAGAAAGAATATATAAGATAGAAGCTCATATACGTAACACTGTGAATTGATACTTGCCGAAGTATATCCAATCATAATGTATACGTTCAACGACGATTATTGTGGGAATTTCATTTTGCATTATCTCAATAAAGCTATCCATAGCTTTACTTCCACGTGCTCAGTTTATTATATCCAGTTCCTTTTCTACCATCACTATGCTATTCTTTCTCTATTCTTCCCTATTTGTTTGTCCGTCTCTCTCTTTCTTTCTTTTATCAACATTCGATAAATTTTTCTTCTGAAAATACCGCGAACGCGATTTATCTGTCTAAATCTCGTTTATCGAAATTTCGAACTTAGTTTCACATAAAATCAAAGAGAACAATACAAAAATAGAAATTAAATAGAGAACAATACAAAAATATAAATAAAATAGAGAATAATATAAAAATAGAAATAAAATAGAGAACAATATAAAAATAGAAATAAAATAGAGAAAATAAAAATGTAGAAAAAGAAAATGAAATAAAGAAAAGGAGTATTAATAATGACCAAATGAAAAGAATAAATAAGACAATACGTACAGAAATAAATATTTTATTATCACTACACGTTGTTATTTATTACAAATAATGTTTATATTTCAATCATCAAATATTCTTAAAGTAAAAAAATTTAAATATTAGTAAAGAATTTTTAAATTCAGGATTTACAATTAACTAATTAACAATTATGAAAATAAATGTGTTCTATTAAATCAATCAAACATACTTTTTTATTAAATACAATAACAAATAATTGTTTTTTGTTTAAAATCAAAGAAACTTATTAGTTTATCAAAAATTAAATTTATTGTGAATTAAAAATGAATTATTCTTTTATAAAATATGTATAATACTTATAATATCATTTATTTCAACATCAGAAAAATAAATTTATTAAATTTGAATTTCAGATATAAATGTAATTTATATCTAATTTATATCTTTTCCATCTAATCAATGAATTTTTGTTTAAAGAATTATTATACTTTTTATATTATTTTGAATATAATTGTAATATATGTATAGTCAATTTTTTTTCTAATGAATAAATAAAATAAGTTTCATGAAATATTTGAATGAGTTCCTTTAATATATTTCTGTAAAATTAATACATTTTTTAAATTATTTATAATTAACAAGTTGTTTATAGTCAAACAAATATAGTTGTTTATATCAAAACTTTTTCAGTTGCATATTACCGTTATAAGAAATTTTACTGAAAAAAAATTTCAGGGTCCTTTTTTATTATTATAATGATAAGTCTTCTTTATACAATAATATGTTTTGGAATAAAATATATTACTGTATTTCATAAAATTAAAACTCGATCAATAATATCTATAAGCATATTATGAATCAAAATTTCAATATAATTTTTTAAAAATTGATTAGTTTTATTATTTCGATGTAATTTATCATAATGTATCATAATTTGTGCTTTATTTTACAATATTTATTTGATTTTAGATCATCCTTATAAAATAATAATAAGTTAATATAATAATAGTAAAAAATAGTTAACTTAACCAAAGTAAGTGAAAAGTATTGCAGTACCAGAGAAGGAGATGAATACTGTCAGCTTCATCAAAGGTAATAAATAATGGTTATTCTTCAGATATAACCGTTGTTGACTTTCTGATGAAGAGTAAGATGATAGATGGATAATCCGATTCTTTACTGAAATCGTTTAAATAAAACTTGGATAAATTATTAAAATGGATGAATAAAAAAATAGAAAATCTTTTTAATATGAATATTTATAATTAAGTATCAGCTTTAATTTTAATTAAAAATAATAATAAAGTTTAAATATAAAGTAAGTATGTATACTGTGATCAATTGATATCACTTTTTTTTCATTAAATATTACTGATACGTTTAATTAAAAAAGTAGAAAATGTATAATATCTTTAATATGTTATTTTAAATCATAATCCAAGAAACTGAATTAAATTTTACATTATATTTTAATTATGATTTATAGATTACATTATTTTTAGTTATAATAGAAAATATACTATAAATATTATTTATTATTAAAAATATCATAAAAGAAATAGTAATCATTTAATTGAAGAATTAATAGATTTTATTCATATTTATATTTATGAATTGCAGTATTATTAATTACGAATTCGTTTAATTCTGCCTTATATAAACTAGAATCTAATTTATAAGTTTAAAAAATTTTTCAATTTTTCAATTTTAAAAAAAGAATAGGGAAAATTTAAAAAATTAAAATATTTTATATTAGGCGTTAATCTAATCCTGACACTATTTTAATAAATATATCTATTATTAATTCTATTATAAAATCTAAATAACTTTATATTTATTATCTATACATTTTTCTTAAAAGTTAAAATCTCTCAGTAACATGCAATGCATAGTATTACTATTTTAAATAGTAAAGAAAAATATTTTATTATTTAAAATATGCAAAGCGTATTTGGAGTAAAAGTAGGATCTAATGAAAAAGTATGATATACATTTTTTATTTTAAGTGTAAAAGCCTAATAACAAGTTTCTGGTTGTCAAAAAATCAAAAAATCAAACATCAAAAAATATTTTTAGTAACTTTGAAAAAGCTACAAATATATAATACTTATTTAATCATATTAACATTATTACAAAATAAAGGAAAGCATAACTATCAATTTCCATTAGATTGTATTCACCTACAGTCTAATCATATTATATCACTAGCTAAAACTTGTAATAAACGTAGAATAAAGAAAATTTTTATATAAATATTGGATATTAACTCGATTTGAGTTATATCATTTTTAATATAATTAATATTATAATGATCTTATAAATATTTATTATCGTTTAAAGTAATATCTTTTATTAGTATATTATATTTACTTAGATTATAATACATAAAATTTTTTTTACGAATACTTGTATGGAAATTTATTAATTATTTCATAAATATAAGCTATAAATATATATTTTAAATTAAATACTAAGATGAATCAAAAGTGTTGAGAACTAATAAATTAACCTTTAATCGATTTGAATGAAGGTAGAAAAATTATATTATGTTCTAAAAATATTTATTATTTTTTACTTAATTACTTTATATAATCAAAATAAAATTTAAATAAAAATAAAACTTTTTCATGGAAAAATTTATTAGGATTCACCTATTGTAAAAAAGCTAACAAAAATCTATCATTACAAAATCAAGTTGATTGAAAATTTATATTGTTTGGTAAAAAACGTAAATAAATTGATTTCAATAAAAATATATGATTTCATATATTTCAGAACTGCATAGATTATTTTTCCAATACAATATACGTAAAAGTTAAATTTGATTAATTAACTTTCCTGAAATTAAATGCAAGATTTTCAATTAAAAACGAAATTTTTATGTATTTCCGATTTATTTAAAAAATTAATACCAGATATTTAAAATATTAATGGATTCATAATTATTAATAATTGATTTAAGTTTCTATCGCAAGAAATATCTTGTTTTATACGATATTTTATTTACTATTTCATATAATTAATTATAATTTTCTATATATATAAAATACGTAACAAATGGATTTTTTAAATTTATGTGTTATAAAAAATTATAAAAGTTTTATGTTATTTTGAAATTATAAGTAAGAGCAACAAAGACAATATCTAGGTATCCTGTAAAGGCCATCCTATTTTTTGAAATTGAGGGAGGGTGAGTTGCATTTTTCTGAGTAAAAATCCGGCCATAGTTTAACAGTTTTAATCTATGAAAACGCAGATGTGTAGAGTTATTATAAATATCTATCTAAATAATATTTTTACCTTCGTAAAATTTTCAAATGATCACATTATTATTTTTTATTACTGAATTACAATGAATAATTAAAGATTAAAAATAATTTTGAGAGATAACTTGTATGATAAAATGGTTAGTACACAAATGCTTTTACTGGGGCATGTAGATAAATAAACATACATTAAAATATGATGTTTCGGTGTTATAAATAAATATGTATATAATAGATATGAACGTGATTTACACGCGTTGCACACAGATTTGAGGTATATAAAGAAATCTATATATACTTATACTTTAAAAATATATATAAATATATAGCTAATCCTCAAAAGTACACGTAAGTGCAAAGAATATATTAGATAAACATGTTTGTATTTATATTTTTAGATTAATAGTATCATAGATTTAAAATAAATGTTATAAAAAAAGTTTATTTTTCAAGCTTATTTGAGACGATTAATATTAATCATATTATTAAAAAAAAGTATATACATGTAATCCACGACATGGAAGACGTTCATTTTATCCTAGAAAACATATTGGTTTCCTATATACGCTTCGACATTGGGTTAGTTGTGGTAAACTGCGGTAATGATCATGAATATATTAATTTGATATAAATTAATCATTATCGGGTCGATATTTAAAAAAAAAACGTCTGAAAAAAGAAATCGCTCTTTGTAAGTGCAACTTAAACTACCTTCTCTTTCAAATTTAAGGGCATCGCGAAACTTCCGAGACGACAATTCGGCTTATTTAATTGCAATCAGCTTCATCAAGTACTTTGGTCTAGGCTTCATATTCTATAATAGACTACATAATTTGCAATTATAGTTTTATATTTTCATATTTAATTATAGAATTTTTTTCGTATTCAGCTTATATTTTGTAACTAAAATAAAAACAATCCAAAAACATTAATACTAATTAAAAATTTAATAACATTACTCGTTTAAAAATTTATATATTTATTTTATAATTATACACACACAGGATAACGCACATTTATATTAAATATATTTCTTAAATACCAATAATAAATATTTAATTAATCATAGTTATATAATATATGTATGATTTAATTATTACGTCATTAAAGTATCTTATTACTGATTCCTATTAATATATATTTAAAGAATAATTTGATTCTTTAAGTATAATATTTTATTTATTTTATTTTATTTTGTTATAGTATGGTATTATAATAGTATTTCATATTAATTTGGTAAAAATCTGATTCTTTTGATCCATATCAAATTTGTACGAATAGTAAAAGAATTACATTTTTAATATATAGCAAGAGATTTTTAAATTATTTCCATTATTCCTAAATCTAGTAATGAAAAGTATGTCTAAAGTATTTAAAAAATAGTAAAATCTTAATTTAGGAACGTTTGGTTTAGTTATACTATTAAGAATAAAAGATATAATTTCTACTGATGCTAAATTGATATAATAGAAAAGATAACCTTTTAATTTCATATTTTAACCTATTTCTTTTTTTAATTACACAGAATACATAACAGTTATCAAATTTGAATTATTTTAATTTTATGTTAAAATAATAAAAAAGATTCATTTAATTTTATAAAATTTATGATAATTTAATATTTTTAAATATGATGATAACAGTATATATTATACACATCTTAAAATAAGTTCGATATATGGATGCTTTTATTTTATTATACAAGTTAATGTTACTATTAACTTATGTATCTAAAGAAAATTTAAATAACTAGAAAGTAGCAATAATATTTATAATAATAAAAAATTATAAAATATATGCGACTTTATAAGTTAATCTAGAAAAATAAAAAATAAAAAATAATTTAAAGATATCCTAAGAAATATTATGAAAGACAATAAATATTAGACTTAAAATTTAAAAAATTTGTTAATATAGAATCGAATCATTAATGTGTAAACATTAGATGATTAATGTAGAGTAAATACGAAGATAAATCTTGTTAAAATTAAATATAGTTTTCACTAAGACTATACTAAGAAAAGAAATTTGAAAGTACTCTTTAACTAAAACTACAAAATAAAATTATATTATTAAAGCTTTATTTCTTTCATGTGAATTTTACATATATATATATATATATATATATATATATAAATTTCTTTTAAAATCAATTTATACCGTTAAAATACCTTAAATTAATTAATATAATAAAAGAATTCTAAATATATTTTTTAGTAATGCACATATTATAATTTTTTAACAGTGTACTATAGTTTTGTTTTTATAATAACAATAATTATTATTAATTTTTTTTAATTTTATATTTCAAATTTGAATTTTTCAAAATTTTAATATAAAAAAATTTGATAACTTTTTTTTTTAAATAATATTTATTATTTAAACCCAACAAATACAATGTATTGCTTTTTTACAATCATAATAAACCAATGATTTATATAACATATTGTTTATGACTAATACGCTGCCATATACAGCCAACGCAGTCTTACAGGTTATACATGTTTTAATTAATATTTTTGTTTCTTTGCGAAAATTTGTTATGGGACAACAAATTGTTTAGTAACATTTTTTTACATACAATTTATTTATATACAAAAAATTGGTAATCTAAAAAAATATAAATTCGATTTGCTAATGAATGTTTTATGATATTATTGTGGACGTGGGAGAAGAAACAGGAATATTGTAATAAATATGGGAAATAAGGAATTTATATTTATTTACATTTATTTACGTATGAATATATTAAATTATTATTATTTTAAACATATTTAAGGATTAATTACGAAGTCGTTTCATTTATTAGTTTTATTTTTTAACTATATAATTATTAATTAATTTTTACTTGTTATATGTCTATTTATTCAGGATTTTTTTTATTTGTTTCTACATATATTTTTTTTATATCCTTAGTGTTACGTATATATTTATGTAAGTTACCAATATTTTTCGTATTTTTTTGGTGTTTCTTTTTTTAATCTCTTTGTGATATATACGCATTATATCTCCATAAAAAGTTTTTATCGTTGCTGGTTAACTTCATAAATTATTTTTGTATTAAGCCTTTTTCTATTTATGTCGTAAATAATTGATATGTTGTTTTTATCTTGTAAATATTGATTATTATCTAGAAATGTAAATGTTTCTGGAGGGATAAATCCTGTTTTTAAACATTTTGAGAAGTACATTTAGTTTGGAAATATTGTGTTTGAAATTAGACTATTTTCTGTGATGCGATATAAGTTTGTATAATAGTTTCTATTTAATTTTAATATATTACAATCGATTCTTTGTAAATTTGATTTATTGTATAATATCTTGTTTTTTTACATATTTTTTATAAGAGCTTGCGTCAGTTCTGTACAAATAAAGACAGGGTCTTATATACTTTCTTTCGAAAATTCTTATTTTTTCCATTTGATGTACCGTTATATTGTACCAGATGGGGCAAATGTATGTTAGGATTGGTCTGATAAATTCTTGATAGCATAATACTTTTATTCTACTATTTAAATGCTTTGAATAAAATAATTTTTGTATCGCCAAAATACTGCTTTTTCTTTTTGCAATTAAGTTTTAATATAATAATTATATTTTAATTTTGTAACTAGATGTAATCCTCAATATTTGATTATTTTTTTGTAAGAAATTACCTGTTTCTTGGTGAAACTGCACATTATACGAAAATTTTTATAAAGTTTTCTTTCAGAAACACTTATTTGGAATAAGTTATTTCAAAATAAAATAGTTTCGCATTTCTTTATATTAATTGTTAATTTCCATGAGTTATAATAATCATTTATTTTATTGAACAATTTTAGTAATTGTGAATCTAATTATTTGGTGCTTTTCCCAGAAACATAAACTATTAAATCGTCTAAAAATGATATCGATTATTTTTGTAATGATTTGTTAAGATGAAACAAATAATGAATATCACTATTGTATATGTTAAAGAAGATCGGGAAATTTACTGTGCCTTGTTGTAAACCGTTTTCTATTGTGAATTTTAGGCTTGATTTGTTATTTCTTTCTATTGTAATACATTACTTGTCCGTGATTATATTCCATATTAATTTTATTAAGTATTTAGGAAAATTATTTTTTATTAATTTATAAATTATGCCTTCGGTCTAAGGGATGTCGAATGCTTTTTCTATGTCGATTAGGCAAGCTGTTACTCTTTGATTATCGTTGAATGCCCAGCATATATTCGATGTTAGTTTACTAATTGCACTTATTGTCGAGTGCTTATGTTTAAATCCGAATTGCTTTTCCGGTATTATGTTATTTTTATTATAGTATTTTATTAAGGTACGATTAATTATTTTTTCGTATATTTTGCCTATTTTTGGTAGAAGGCTTATAGGACGAAAATTAGATAGTGATATATTGTTTTTTTTCTGAATTGATATTACTTTTGCTTTTTTCCATTTTATTGGAAAATACAGATTATTTAATGCGTTGCTAAATATTATTGTGTAATAATATTTAATTTTTTTGGAGTATGTTTCAATACTATGTTTGGTATATTGTCAAATCCGGATGATTTTTGTTTTTTTAATTTATTGAAATTAAATTATTGTTTCTTCCATAATTATTTTGCTGTGTTTTTGTTTACCAAGAGTGAAGTTTTGATTATGTACTTTAGTATAATGTAATCCTAGCAGTTTGAATTTGTCTTTGATGTTTGTTATTATGTAGTTGTTAATGTTGTCTTTATTAGAATTTGTTATATCTATTCCAGTTTTTCTTAGTGTTGTGATATTATTATATGATATTGTTAGCGTGCGGATATTCATATCTTTTTGTTTTAAAGATTGATTTAATTTTAGGGAACATTATTGTTGGATTATTTTTTGGGATATTTTTTATTTTGTTACTCCAGAAATTATTTATTGATTCTGAAAATTTTTGTTGCAATGTTTTTTTTATTTAAATAAATATTTATAAAATTCTAATTCTTTTTTTACTAGCGTTATAATTTTGTCCTGTTCTGTTTATAAGAGATAGTATATAGCTTCTATCTTTTTATATTTTTTTTTATGTTTTTGTTTATATAGCATTCACTAGAGTTTCTCTTTGTTATTTTTATTACTAACTTGTTGATGATTGATGGTTTGATTTTATGTTTAAATAAAAATTTTTTAAATATTTATAATGTCATTACAATTATTTATAAATTATAAATCAAAATGTATTATTATTATTATTACGTATTTTATACACTCCGGATTAGTTTTTATAAATACTCTGTTTCTTGTTAAAATGCTAATAAAAATAAATATTATTATTTACTTTGAACAATCGAAAACATATTAATAAATTCAATTTGTTTTATAACAAAAAATTTTTTTATCAATTGAAATTTTTTGTCCTTATATCATGAAATACTATTAAAATTTTAAATGATAATCTATAGCTATAAAGAATATTTCGCTTTTTATAATATAATGGAAATCATCAAAAGTCGTAAATATTTCCATTTGCATATTTTTATGTATAATATATAAATATTAAGTACAGATTATCAACATAAGATATATTTATTCAATTGATTTCAATCTTATATTGTCACTCGTTTTTCGAATTATGAAAAATAATAAATAAAAAACTAACTTTTTCAACAGAACAACTTACTTTTTGAATTAAAATATTTATATTTTTTTTATTACAAAATTTATCGTGAAAAAAGTTACAAGCTTTGAGACAAATGCCTGGAATATATGTCTAGATATTCGTCATGAACTACACTTTTACCCTTTACACATCTGTTTAACGGAAATATTACATATACTCTGTCACTTGAATAGAAACTAATCTTGGAAAAGTCTGCAAATACTTTTTACTGTATGACAGAATCTTGGATAGTGGCTTCTGTCCACTTTAACCATGGTTTTCAATACCTTTGTTACACGTTTTTCTTCGAGCCGCTTTGAAAACAGGGATGTAAAACGATAAAAGTGTCATTTTTGTCGTTGGAAACTGAGGATAACAATGTCGTATTGTTAATTTCCATAGCACTATCAGTTACAAGAAAAGTAAGTTTTCACGCAGCCTCTGTATACACTTGTGTATACGTGAGTACTTACAAAAAATTGTCCAATTGTCGAGAACCCAGTTAATCAATCTATTTTTCTTCTCGTTTGAACGACGAAACAATTCTCAACTGTCTGAAATTCATTTGGAATTATATTTTGAAAAATTATATGTCTATAGTAGTAAAAAAAGAAATAAAAATAAAAAAAATAAATGAAATTAAAAAATAGGAATAAGGATAGAAGAGTAAAATAAATAAATTGAGAGAAAAACGAAAAGCATTAATTAAATAAAGGAGTGTAAACGTATTGTGAAGCATCGTAACTCTAGACAAATATTTTTGTTAGAACTTTTTAAATTTACCGTTTAGCTACATGTATTATATAGTTAATTAATACGAGTTGTAATTATGAGAGGAGTTTATAAAGAATTGTCAGTTTTTAAAAAACCATTTCGATTTAAGAGACAACGGTTTCATTTATTTAAGTTCTAAGTTATTTATTATCTTCTATTTTTTTCCATTTATACAATTTTACTTTTATTTTAATAGGCTATGAATTAATTACTATTAAGGTGGTCAAATGTAATAAACTTTTATGTATAAACTACTAAGTAATATAAACTCTTGATTTGATATTAAAGAATAAAAAATAAAATTTCTAAAAATAAAAACTAATTATTTATGATCATTAATGAAAAAATATTTGATATTATTATACTTAACTCTTAATATTTTTTTATTTCATGCATATTGTGCAATTTTGATTGTTAAAAGTTTAATTAAAATAAAAGTACGATTCTCAATGCACGCAAATATTACTCTAATTAAAATTTTTTAAATTATTATAATGTAACAAAATTATGCACTATGATCCATATTAAATTTGAAAAATATTTTCCCAAAGAATTCTTTTATATTTATTAAAAATATTAAAATTCTAATTTAATGTGATTGCATATAATGAATAATTTAAATTAATAATTTTTCTATTCTTACTGCATCTATAAAATTATAATATAAAATTATCCATTTATATAATAATATATTTATAAGGAAAAAAGATGTATGCAACCGTTTTCACGTATAGAAGAAAATTTAATATATATTTATAATATATGTAAACAAACATTTCTATTATATATACATTATTTAATAATAAATAATATAAATTTTAATTAATAGTATTAGTACTTTAAAGTATTGTATTAGAATTTTTTTTCTATTTTTATTTTACATAATTTTATACTAACTAATAATTAAAATAAAATAACAAAAAAGATAATTTTAATTAAAAATAATTGTAAAATATAAAAAGTTGTTTTTCAATACAGAAATTAAAAATCGTTGATATGTTAATATAAAATATATAATTTTATAAATAGTAAATATTCTGAAACACAATCTAAACATCATTTTAAAATTAATTTTTTATAAATCATATGTCATATAATTTAATTTAATTTGAATCTATATTTATATTAAATATATTGAATAGTAATTTTTATTGAATTTATAACAGTTATAAAGTTCTTTATGACAGTTATAATTAATTTATATAATATTTAAAAAATACAAAAAATGAAATATATATTTTAATATAAAATAAATTTTGTCTAGAAATTTATTTTTAACTATAATATGAATTTCTTAAAAGTTCTTTTTTAATTTATGCTGATTTTAGATTATTCTATTTTTACTAGCAGTTTTCTATCATTTCACCAAAGTCTCCATTCTTTATCGATATTTTCATAACTTATTTTTATCTATTTTTCATTATATTTGTATTCTTTTCTTTTCTTTTTATTCTCTATTGCATTTTCTAGTTGCTCCGTCCCTTTTTCTTCTGATTCTGAACTTCTTACAAAAGTTGACTTCGCAATTCCAGAATGCCAATCGTTTAACAATTCTTGAATCGGCTTGTTCTCTCTGTTCCACTTTTCTATCCATTTATTTCTCTCTCTCTCTCTTTCTCTGTATCTTCTACTACTCTCGTTCTTTTTCTACGTACATGTCTCAGTCATTCTCTTTTTATTGTAGTCATGTACTAAATATGACGACGTCGCATGTCACAAATGGTTATCATCGACAAATAAAAGGACAAAAATTTGAATAATGTATTTTTCGAAAATTTACCAATTGGAAACTTAAGAAAAAGTGAAAATCGAGTTAGCAAAGATTTTCACGAAGTAAATTTAATTTCCCTTCTTTTAAGGATTACTTAAATTTAAGCAGATTGAAAAAGTTTTTATATATTTTAAACTTTAAAGTACAAACGTATGTTTTTAAGATAATTTACATAATTTAAAAAATCTTAATTATTCACATTAATTTTATTATCAAATAAACAATTAAATTTTATATAAATTTTAAATATTTACATAAAAGACTTATATATAATAAAATTTTGATAAATTAATTTTTTTATTTTATATTATTCAATGAAATTCATTAATTTTTTTTATATATAATGTGATTAGTATATGAATAGAACCGAAAAAAAATCTTTTCATCATCCATTAAAATTACAAAAATGTTTTTTAAAGTAGATATTTTTGTATAATATATTATTATTAAAATTTTACAATGTATAAATTAAAACAGCTACTTTTTATATATTTTGATAACCAGTACATGAAATATAAAGTCTTTGAATATTAATAAATTTAAAATGAAAAGTTTTTTTTACTTAAATTATAAAATAAAAACTCCCAAGATGCAATTTGATTGAAATTATTGTGTGTGTAGGTTTGTTTTATATCCACAAGCAAAGTTATTTCATAAATATAAATTATTTTTCTATAATTTGATATCATTGTATTTTAATAACCCTACTAAGGGATAATATCATTAGATGATATAATAATAAACAAATTAAATATATTATAATATTTGATTATAATTAATTAGTTACTTAGATTTGATCTGAATCTAATCTTATATAATAAACTAGAGCTCTGCCTTAGCAACTAGGATTGGTTTAAAATAAATATTAAGTTGATCGTGATTTAATTCAACATATTTAATTCTTCAAATTTCATTAAATAATCTTATTTTTGATTGATTTTTTTATTGGTTTGATTGGAATGATATATTTTCTATAATGCTCAAGTGAAATATAATAATTTGCTTTTATTTCGTATCTAACATATATATTCTTAAAAGCTTACATTAGAATTTTATAACTTACGTATCTAGTTTTAATAAAGTATAAAATTGAATTTGTATTTCACTTTATTAAAAAATTCTTCTAAATACATATATCGGCAAATTATTTAATTTTGAAATAAAAATTCAGATAATTGGAGCCATTTTCATATTAATGTTATAAGATTACCGAGTTGTTATTTAAAGTTCATGAAATATTACATAACATTATTGCTTGTACATATTTGTTAGACCACATACATTTAAATTAATTCGTTAAAACAGTATGCAACAATAAAAAAAGTATTTTCTCATCTTAAATAAAAAATTTTCAATTAATTCAATATTTTTTTGAATTATTTCAGTGACATTTTTATAGACCCAACTACATTCAACATATATATTTTTTCTATAAGTGTATTTTAAATTAAAAAGAAGTATTAAATAGATATCTGGAACGCTACATATAATAACAAGAGATAGATTTTTGTTAATTTAATTTGCTATTAGTTCTTCTAAAATATTCAGTCGTTTTTACTTTTAATTACTAAACCAAAAAGTACCGTAAGTGAGTTAGGAATAACGATATCACGTAGGTGACACCATTCTACAGAAAAAAGTAAATCCATCGGTGATCTTTCGAAACAGTATGGTTGACAGTACGACATAAATCTTTTGTCATGGAATTCAACATAGATAGAAGTTCGAAGAACAGAGAGAGACAAAGAGATAAAAATAATAAAAGAAAGTATAATAGCATGGAAAGCATGCGAATTTGAAGAAGCCAATCTTGTTTCGATAGCATAAGAGTCCTGGCTATCGTGGTCATCAGGTGGTTAGGTGTAACACCTTTCTAACTTGTGAAAAAGGTATATAAGGCGTGACATAAATTGTTAAGACTAACTTCGTCTAGTTATAAATTAGATACGAGGCAATCTTGCCGACTTGACTATTTTTCTGTACCATTTTCTCTATTCGTTTTCACTTCCTTTTTCACATCTTTGCTCTCTATCTACCTATCTATATATATGTCTCTGTGTGTGTCTCTCGTATCTCCGTCTAGCTGTTGTTCACCCAACTTTTTTTCCCATGAGCGCGTAATGAAAAAAAAGAAGAAGAAAAAAGCAAGTTCATAAGAGTAGAAGGATGAAGGAAAAGAAGAAGCGTAGTCTCGGCTAGAAGATTTTACAGTTAGCCATAAAAAAAGTTTAACAACCTCTATCCAAGATTACGCCAAAATGTACGCTTCCCATCTTTATCGCTAGATATCACTTTCAATGGCACTTTAGCACATATGTAAGTACATAACCACTCATACGTGAAGGTAGACACAACAAAGGCGGATGAAGTTATGAGAAGGACAAAATGTGAACAATGAAAGTTTTTGTGTTGTAACTAGTGAGAATCAGTAACAAGATAAGATATGTTCTCATTCTATCCAGTACCAAGTTAGATTAAAATCGTGAGATTCTCCTTCATTCTATTTATGACTGATTAACTAAACAAAGTACGAGGAATGGAAGAATTCACGCAAGAACATTGTCGTCTTTTTAGCTCTCGTTCTACTATTCTTTAATTTTAAAAGTTTCATAATTAGCACTCCTCTAATCGTTTCCTTTCAATCCTTTCATTTACATTTATTATAACTTTGCATCTTCTTTCCAACTTTCCGTCGAATTTCTATTCTTTCTATTCCTGCATTATTATCAGTGTACAATGTCTTTGGTTGTTATTTAAAATTTTTATTTGATAATTCATGATTAAGTAAAGCTGAATAATTTTAAACTTATAAAATAAATTTATAAAATGTGTATTTGAATATTTTAAGTTGAATAAATTTTTCTTTAATATAATTAATATTTTTTTCAATAATTGAAAAAAATTAATCTATAAGGCATTTATTTAAATTTTTAATTATATTAAAAATATATTTATTAAATTCTGCTAGGTTGATTATAAATTATTTCGTATGTATAACATTATTTGAAATTTTTAATATTTAACACGTATTTGTAGTTTCTGAATACCATTAACATATAACTATTTATAACATACATATACTATAAGTATTATTTTCTTTCAGAAATGCCTTATTTCAATAACTCTATTCATCAAATGATAAATTAAATAAAATCGGCGTTCAATGTAAATTCTTATATTTTTATAATTTAACTGTCATTCAAAATTTTTTTAAGTTAGCGTAAATTTTCTGAAATTTTACTTATAGGTAGATTTATAAATAAGAAATGACATTTTATGATCAACAATTCATGTTAAATATGAATAATAGTAAAATAAGAGCCTTATTATAGTTATTTGTTAATATTAAATGTTATTAAATTAATACAAAGAATTCACTTTAATATTACATTTACCTATAACATGATCGATAGATTAAGTTACTTTTTTTTATACTTGAAAATCGTAAATTTATCATAATAGCTATATATCTTTTCGTCTTTTTCTAAATTTTTTATTTTCAGTCAATATTAACACATTATTCAATTTGAGTAATAATAATTTGTCGGTGACAATTAAGGTAAAGGAGGTAACTAAAAATAGACGTCGCGTTCTCGTTTTTCATTTCGAGTTACGAAATAATTTATTATTTTCGCATTAAAAAATAAAGCTCTATGTAAAGTATTTAAATTGAAATAGATGAGAATTATATAATATAGGAAATTATATGACATGGAAAAATATATACTGCAAATAAAACCGTTAGATGAATTCAATATCTTAAAAAATAATAGGCACATTCAATAAAAAATAAAATATAAAATGACATTAAAAATAATAATAATATTATTATTATCTAATATAATTTTTATTTAATAATATTATATATTCATAAGTAATTGAATTATATGTATAAAAAGTGATTATTGTAAGTTCCACTTCATAATCAATAATATTTATGTCAAAAAAAATATGAATTTTGTAAGAAGCAGTTTTAAATTTTTATCTTAATGTGAAGTCATTATTAAAACATAAATCATTTTAAGAAAAAAACATTTTTTTTAAATTATTATATAATTAATATTTTATTTTTTTCCACTTTTATTGTATATAGTTTACTTAATTAATTTCCTGTAACTTTCTTCGATTCTTATACATCACTTTTCCATTTTGAGTTCTGGCTTCTTTAGTTATCATTGATTATCGAGGTTGGTTGCAATTTTTCGAATATCCGCACGGGACTGTTTCAAAGCCTTATAGTTACAGAGAAAGTCCCACACAATATATCCCTGAGGCATCATAAGATGTTCGTATATATGTGAGTACAAGTCGTCGAAGCACCTCCAATCCAGTCGTAATTCAGGAAGTTGACTTTACTCTTGCAAAGCTGAATCTGATATATATATATATAATAGGAGATGATTTGAGAAAGGAAATATGGTAATAGATTAAAAGAGGGGGGGAAGAGAGATATTAACAGAGAAATACAGTTATTTATACATTTTTAATTTATTTTTTATAATATTAAAGTATATGAATAAAGTATTTTTTGTCAGAAATTTCATCTAAATAATACTTAAGATTTCATATTTTGGTTAAAACTTTATAATTTTTTTAAAAAATAAACATTTTCTAAATTTTTTCTCGTTTTTTAATTACAGTTTAAATTATTTTTTTATAATGATGTAGTTTTGACACTTACTGATTGGATGGTTAAAATTTTTTTCACATAGCATTTTCTCTAAATTTTATGTGGTCAGAATAATAAATAAAAAATTAGAATGAATGAGAAAATTTTAGAGTATGTTATTTATTATATTTTCTCAAATGTTTCTGTTTCATATTTTTCAATTTATCAGTGAACTATCCAAATTTATGAATCCATTTCATTTCGATACTATACAAATTTATAAAGATCATTAATCTTCGTTAAAATTAATTTAAAAGTAATCATTTACCAGAATACATGTAAAATTATAATAATAATAAATTGAAAATCAAAGTCACTTATTTAAATTTATTTCAATATCAATTATAATAATCTATTCGAAAAAAATTATGAAATATAAATTGTTAACTTATTTTATGAAATTAATAACTTTACTAAATATGCAATATTCAAAATTACTTTGCATTAATATGAATACTATTAAATTTCAAAATCATAATTAACTAATATTATTTTATATTAATTACGGTATATATAATATTATTAACAATATTTAATTATATATAACCGTTTTAGTGCCTTTAAATGGAATGTTTACTTTTGTAATTATAATGAAATATATTCAATGAAATATTATTTTTAGAGTATTTATATAGTCTAAATAAAATATAA
The DNA here is from genome assembly GCA_018907195.1 of Dolichoris vasculosae. Taxonomy (NCBI): domain Eukaryota; kingdom Metazoa; phylum Arthropoda; class Insecta; order Hymenoptera; family Agaonidae; genus Dolichoris; species Dolichoris vasculosae. The sequence goes on along the minus strand of JACCHY010000037.1, from coordinate 820,357 downwards.
TGAAGAGAATATAAAGTATAAAATTTTTATAGATATACTGGAAAAAACAAGACATATTGTCAAGACGATAGGTTGGTAGATTCTCGGTGGAAAGTCTCGAGTTGTCTCCTTTCAGTATGACGAAAATAAGAACCAAAACTGTAGGCGGGTAGCTCATGCAGAATCTTTTTAATATATTAAACATTTGCAGTCAATATTCTTCATTTATTTTCAATCCATCATTCCGGTGACGTGAAATCGGATGGATGCGTTATAGCCCCATTCTCCCTTTAACACCCGTAATGTGTCGCAGCAAATGATTCGTTTATATCAAAGTAAAGTTAGAGAATAGAAATCAAATTGGTTTTCTGTAAAGATATAAACAATGGGTCAAAATTCAGTTTTAATCAATTTGTACAAGTATGCAGTATATATTATTAACAGCTTCATATTATAAAAATGTATTTCTTAAACATGTAAAGATATTTTACTGCATATGTTAATAAATTTTAATTAGTATAAAACATCGAAATTATATAAAATGATTATTCATATAAAATGAAAAAAAAAGTTAATTGATTGTGTTCAATTTAATATTTTTGTTGAATATAAAATTTGTAATGTATTTTTAAATTACATCAATATTATAATTAAACGATCTTATTGTTTTCATGAAATATTTAATGATAATTATATAAATAATATTATTTTATAAATTTATAAAAGAAATATTAATAAAAACTTAAATTATAATTAATTTAAGAAGAAACTACTTCATTAGCTTTTTCATATTTTTCATAATTTCTAAAACTATCTTTTTCTATGATACACAATAATTAATGTAATAAAATATTTTGATCTAATATATATATATATATATGGACTTAGAAAATTAAAAAAAGGATTGACTTATAAAGTTTAATTTCTCGAAAATTCAGTGTAGCTTTTATAGTAGTTACGCTCATATCTCGTTGACTACTCGTACACCTTCGTCGTTCAAATCTGACTAAATGGTGTTATCACTATTCAACTAGAAATGAGCTTTCAAACAGGCAACAGAAATTATTTTCTGCAATAGCTTAAATCATTCTTCGAAAAAAATAAAATTAAGATGAGTAAAGAGATGAATAAAAACAGAAGCAAAGAAATAAAAAGATGAAGAACGATGTTTCATTAGTAGAAATTAGGATCTGCAATGTAAAACGCTAAACCTTTTATAGATAAATTCGACCTAAATTAATTTTCCTGATTTTGTAATTGATTTTTAATCATACCATCTATATATATGAACAGTGATAATAATTAAATATATTACATAGATAATATATTTTACAACTTTTATATATTAAATACATTATCTTTTAAATTTTTTAAATATTATGGTACAAATTTATTCATAAGATAATCCCAAAGTTATTCTTTTATTTAAATTGACATACATAAATATAGAGCTAAGAATACAAATTTAATGATTTTAAATAATTATAATAGATTAAAAAAAATAATTTTAGTACGAAATATTTCAAATTGTCTTCATATTATAATTCAAATATTGTAATAAAATTCTTTCAAATTGTCTTCATATTATAATTCAAATATTGTAATAAAATTCTAAGTTAACAAAATATAATTTCAAAATCTGGCAAAATTTATAATTTATTTCATAGTATTTATTACATGAATATATACTACATAATTTTATACATTGTAATATTACATAATTTTAATCAACTTATATATATATATATATATATATATATATACACTAGCATTTTCAAAGATATTTTATCCAAATAATGTTAAATAATTGTTCTTTATTGCGATGAAAATTTTGATTCACTAAATTGCAACGTTTTACGGGATTTTTCCAATATACCTATTTCATTAGAAAAAATTTAGCGTGTAACGAATACCCAGTATTAAAACATAAATAATTTCTTAAATTAAACACAACTGGTAGAACTCTTTCGTACGTACCGACTAATCAGTCGAAAACCTATGTCGGCTAAAACTGTTTTTTTGTTATCTAATTAACGAAACAGAGATTTTATCTGCCTCGACAGTTCGTGATAATCTCTGTATGATAAAAACGTTCGTTACCGCGAGGCAATTTTAAGAAGAATTTGACTGCAATTATACTGTCTAACCAGAAGCTAATTATTTTTAAAAATTATCTCTGTAACTAGGTTTGACCCAGAATGCAACGAGACTCATTGAATATTCTAAAAGAGAGTCGAGAAACAGACTTCAATTGTTGCTCGACTTCAATAATCATATATTTCTGATAAAAATGTATTGTATTTGAGAAAGTTTAATTCAGAATTTTAAAATTAAAAATAATTTACTCGGTCAAAAAATTTTTTCAAATAATTGTAACTAGCTAAAATATTTAAAATAAAGTAATACAAAAATTTTTCTTAGTACATCAAGATTAACGAATTTTGATGGAAATAAATTTAAAAAAAATGTACTTATTATAAATTTATACCTTTTCTGAATTCATTAGCTATAAGATTTACTACCTGTCATTTAATTTATAATGTAAGGAAGTTCACTTATGATAGAAATAATATGTAGATCAATTATAAATATTAAGAATAGTATAGTTATTTCGATTTTAATTTTTATAAATATAAAATATCTGTAATTAAATAGTAAAAGTAAAACAATGAGCATCAAGAATTTAAAAAAAATCTTTTTTTTTATTTTACTTTGCAATTTATTCAAAGCTTTTCATATTATCCAATTATATATTATTTTAATCATATTTTTCATTTTTTGTTTTATATATTTTTCCAAATATAATTTTTATTGAACTTGTGTATCGAATATTTATTTCTCATTATTTATTTATATAAATTTTTAAATTATCTGTCTATCGTTTAGAAAAACAATTTCTTTATGTGTAATTATAAATTTGTATTGGATGCAAAAACTCATAATAAATGTAATTTTAATATTCTTAGAAAAGTTTTCAAAATTAAAGACTATTACTTTATGATAAATGAATTGTTCGTCCACATCAAAATTATATTGAACATAAATATTTCTTTAAAAAATAATTATATATTACTATAATATATTTCTGAGAAAAATGCTTTAATAATTTAGTCCCTGATAGTATCATTACTGGCAAATGGATAAAATTGTGAAATGTAAATACGATTTTTCTATTTGTGCAGATAAGAAAAATACTCGGAATTTTTTTGAACTTTAACTCTATTATAGTAACATAATATAGAATATATAGTTATAATTTTTATTAAGTTCTCAGATATTTTTTAATGGTCTGAAATTTCTTTATAAATGTATGTAGTTTGTAAAACTAATTCAATTCATAAACATCCCATTTTCTTTGAGATTTTTTAATAATTTTTTATTTATTATCTTGGACATAAATTTTGAAATACTGAAATGATAGATAGTATTTTTTTTAAAAAGTTTTTATTTCCCAATTCTATTTATTTATCTAAGTCAAAATATTATAATATAATATTTTTAATTGCTTGATAATGATTTAATTGATATTTACTCTTTTATAATTTATAATTATCGAAAGTAAGGTCATATATTTATATTTAATCACAAAAATAACTTTGCTATTTGATCAGTTTTGAATATTTTTGATAAATTAAATTTCACTGTTTGTATTCTCCTTAGATCATGATCATATAGAAATAAAGAAGATCCTTGGTAGACATTTTGGTATTCTTATAGTTACAATCAATTTTATTGTTTTTAAATTACTATTATATATATATTTATTATCATCATATTATTTGTGCGTATGTGTATATAGAAATATATTATATGGTATAAAATATTGTTTAATTTGCACATCATTTTTATGGGATTTAAACTATAAACTATAGTTTTTTATTTTATTCTTTTCTATTCTGTATGTAAAATAATTATCATTTTTAGATATTTTATTATGAATAAAATATTTAATTTATTTATCGTGTTACTTTATTTTCACTAAATTTGATAAATAATCTAAACATGCACAAATCATTCATTAAAGAAATTGATTGTGTTATAATAACGGGGATTTTAGGAATTGATATATTTAAATAATTGAATTATCATCTTTATATTTCAGTTTACAATTAATGCAGTGCTGTTTATGAAATTTGTTATAAATTAAAATATTTTTTCTAGCTTGTATGATCTCAAATATATTAAAAATTTGTCATAAAATGTGTTTTTTTCATAATTTTTATGACATATTTAGATACTTTTAACAACGATATGATTTCAATTTATAAATAACTTCTATATATTTTTAACCAAATACAGTATTATTATCATTATCTTAAAGTACATAATCATTTTACTCAAAAAATCAAGGAAGTTATATATATTATACCATGAAAAATCCAAGATAAGAAAATTGTAAACATAGTTTTACAATTAAGCAAATTCTTTTCTTCTTTTATGTGTAAAATACGAAATATTTAATTTCTTTGTGCAATTTTGAGCTTAAAATGAAAATAAGACATTGTAGATACAATTGTAGATAAATAAATAAGAATATCTGCTTTTTAATGAATTTATTAATTCTACACATTTATGATACTGCTTTAAATTATTGAATTATAAGGGATGGGAACATAATATAATTTGTTAAATTACATTACAAATCATGTATTTATCTGTACCATGTTTTATATGAATGTTATAGTAATATTTATACTCTAATAGAGGCTAAAATTTATTTATACTTGTAAACAAAAACTCCTCAACTTTGCTTTTATCGGAATAAACTAAGTTTTTATAAATACGCCTCATGTTGATTATTTATTAGTAAAATCTATTACAAATATTCGTAAATCACACAATATTTCTTCTAACTATTGCGGTAGATGGATCTAATTTAATTTTCACAAGCAATAAATTGAAGTTTCTAAAAAAGAATTTCGTTAAAAAAATAAACATGTATTTCTTTGATTTAGTCATATAAAATTTATTATAATAAAGACATTAGTTTTCTCTTTTAATTTTAACATTTTTACAAGCAATAATATGTTATATTAAACTAATTTGTTTCAAATGATAAATGATTTAATATATTTGCAAGTATTTCATTTATTTTCAATTGATTGGCTATATATATAAATTATTTTAAAATATCGAAGAAATAACACTCTAAATAACGGCTAGAAAAGCTAAATGTTATACTTCGAAAGTTTAAAGAACACCTTCTATAATATAGATAACAGATTCTGATTTGAAATAGCTCGAGAAGTAAAGGATATTATGAATAGTGTGGACGAAAAGTGGCTGGAACCAAATGAAGCAATGAAGTATCAAAGGTCATTTTAGCTTCACAACGTAAATTCATCGATTCATATCAGTGCGCAAGCTACCATTTGTTTTCCTGATCTGACACTAAAGCGGCATAGTGGCAATGCGCTTTCTAACTAAAGTATATGATCGGCTTTAAGTTACCTTTCTATCATTGACAATAGAAATAAAGTAATTGAATCTCTGTGAAACCCATCCCCTTCATTTTGGTTAAGCTCTCAATTTTTCATTTTGCATCATTTACGTTGTAGAGTAATGCAATTGAACAATAAGACATGGCTGAATTTTACAATATTTTTCAAATAAATATATCAAAGCTATTGCGTGGATAAAGCATAATTATTTTTTTACTACTTTTGACATTGTTATAAGTAAAATATTTGATTGATACTATTAAAAAAAAGTTTATATATCTAATATTTTACATTTTTGATTATAGTTTTTTTCATTTCATACTATTTTGTTTTTTCCCATTATTTATCTATTCAATCTGAATGTCATAGCTGCTGCAACTTCGATATCATATGACTACTAAATATATGTTTGGGCTTGTAACGGTAAGATATTTTTGCATGACCTGTACTAACAATTCCTCTAGTAACTGGATAACAAAACTTGTAAACGGTTCGCTTTGGGAAAACGTATGATTTTTAAATTTAATGTTATACTTTTAATTCATAATTGTAATGAAAATATATTTTAAATATTGATTTATTATGCATAAGAGAAATTACAATTAATTTTAAATGCAAAATCAAAGAATTAAATCAAAAGAAATTATGTTGAAAAATGGATGGTAATCATAAAAACATAAGAATGAAGCTAAAAATATTTCAAACGGAAGAAAACAAGGAACAATCGTTTCGTGGCTTTTAGACGATAATGACCTACTACGTAAACATTTTACGAATCAAGTCTAACTAATTGCTAATGATCTTCCGAAATAAGAGGGAACTACAAGTAGAAGAGGGGTTGGTTTGCATTATGGATTAATACGTCAAATAACGCGTAGGATTGAAACAGTATGAAGCAGAACGGAATTTGATGTTAATAACAGGTAGGAGTTCGAAAAGAAAATGGAACGATATGGTACGAGACTTATCACACCGTTATATGACGTCAAAGATGATTATGCAAGAGTAGACACAAGCAAAAGGGCAAAGACATATCGTCCGTCGAAGTGTCTCTAGGATGCAGTCGATGCTTGTATGTTTACACGATTTTTTACACCCCTTTTTTATAGTGTACATGAATTTGAATCAGTAACCCCACAAAGGTCATTTGCTTCACACAATACAAATGTAAAACTTCTTTTTCTTATCCCTATATTGATTTTGATTTATATTAGATTCTAATGATGTCCATTGTTTATGTGCACGCGACTGTATTTATACATTGTTACAAAATTTCGTTACTAGGTTACCAGGTACTTACGATCATTGTAAATTTATTGAAATTACATATTTATAGATTCAAATATAAAAAGATATGATGATATTATTTATATAAATGTAAAATATAATAAATTTGAGTAATTAAATTCACAATTACTATTTCGGTAATACAATGTTGATAAACTTTGCAACAATACTTTTTTGATATGGTCGATCAAATTTTTATTAAATTCACTAGTATAAATGTGATATTAACCATTTATAAACTATAATCGGAATCGCAAAATAATACGATGAAAGAAATTTTTGAAAACTATGTAATAAAATTAATACGCCACTTTATTTGTTCAAAAATATAGTTTTTATTTAAAAATATACGAGTCACTTCTTCCGTATAATTATAAATATAATGATTATAATAAATAAAACGATACGATAATTTATAATTTTTGAAAGTTTTAATTTTCCTCATTTTAATTGTTCTATTTAAAATTTTTATTTGAAAATGTTATATTGAAGAAATAATCCGTTATAGGTCAAATTAAATTCTTCTATAAATTTTTTGATTATTTATTATAGCTTCCTATTTAAATTATCGGATAAATCATCTAATTATTCAAAAGTTTTACTTCCATAGTTATATCATTTTAACTTTTGAAAAGCTTATAATTACCTCGATCATTTATATTATTTATGAAAAAGATAATAATTTTAATCTCTAAAAATACAAGCCTTTTTTTAAGTGTCAATATAAAGTAATAACTTAAATTTTTTTGTGACTCTATTAAATACAATATATCAGTAATATATTATGTAAAATGAATTATATTGAACAGAGTTAAAATATGAGAAAAAGTGCAATATCAATTGGTTTAGTAGAAGTTGTCGACTGCAACGTGCTTTTGAACATTTATCGCATAAATTAATAATCATCGAAATCCATCTTTATAAGATATATTTGATTGTATCAATAATTATATTAAATTTTTCAGATTAGAAACTGTATTAAATATTATATTTTTTTCATAAGTATCTAAATAGATAAGTGATTCGATTTTTTATGTATTGTCCAAATAAATCACTAACACATAATATTAGAAAAATATGATGATGCTTTTAATTTATCTGTTTTTCTAATATTTTAAAAAAATAATAATCCAAAATTCATTGATAAGACTGAATAAAAATTAAAGAAATATTTTTTTAAATAAATCATATTAAATTATTATTATGCACCATTTGTTTTGTTTTATTGTAATTCTCCATTATAACCATATGAATAACATAATATAATTATATATATGTTTATTTTATTAAAAAATAAGTTTATTTTAATATTTTTATTAATTGATGTAATTAATTGTTATGAAAATAGAATTTTATAAAATTTTGTTGGAAAGATGAAAATTTTGCAAGTGTCTTCACCATTTATCATTGGGGTAAGCATTGATAGGTTTAATTAAAAATTTATTTAGAATTCTCGATTTAATAATTATTTTATTCAATACTATCTTATTTGTTTTATTATAAGTTTTAATTTGTGCCCATTAAATAGTGAGTCTTATCACTTAAAAATTTAAACATGGCAAAATTTGATCTCTAGAAAAAAAAACAGAACTCTCATAAATTCTTTCTTCAAAACAGATAAATTTTTCTTTTTTAATTTTTATATAAATTAAAGAGATAAGATTACGTTAATATTATTTGATTATTGTTATTAATACCAATATTTTTCCCAATGAATATGCAATAAATTGAAGTTTAAACAAGCTAAAAGTATATGTACAAGTTTATTTATAAATTTATTTCCATATAATTTTTATTTGTATTATTAATTGAAAAAATCTTTGTTAGTAACTATTCATAGTCGATAAATTATTTTGGATATAATACAAAAATACCATATCTCATTCATTTAGTAGCAATGGACATATATTATATTTACTTAAATAATAACAAAGAGAAGACTTTCGTTTAAAGCGAAGTTATATACATACTCATCATTTACTAAAAAATTAAACATTCCATAATCATGTACGAATATAAATCTATTTATTTTCAATATGATTACTCGAGTGATGTATTAGTGTATCAACGTGCAAAAGCGTCTTTCTAATTAATGGCTATTAATGGCGTATAGTAAGCCTTAAATTAACGTGATATATTTTAATAAAATCTGAATAGTGCGAGTTTAATCCTGCCTATTTACGAAATAGCGTATCAGTAAACAATACCGAACTGGAAAAGCCAAAAGACAAATAAAAAGAAAAGAGAATAGAAAAACTATTGCGGCGATCAAGACTTCTTTTTACACCAATATAACTCTTTTATCATTTTATTTTGGTGCTGTGAAAAAATGATTAAAATTTAAGCTGTTTGACAAGAGTATGCTGCTAATGGAATGATAAGCCCTAATGCCGCCATTATTCATTTTTCACCACTTCATAGACTTCGATTCTCATTTTACAAACATCGCGTGTTCGTGCGTTCTCTCCTTTCTTGTCCTTTTCGTTCTTAGCGTCTATAATGAACGTGAGTCGTGAAATTGATTTAATGCAATTTATTCAGTGTCGTCGGTGGCAAAAGCTATTTTATTTTTATTCTTTATCTAGTCTTTCTCCAAGAATTACACTATTGTCGCAATTTATGCCAATTTTCGCGCTACGCAATTGTCCTACGTGACAAATTATCACGTCCGCGAACGCGCGATCGATTGAATGTCGTGAAATCATCTTCGGCTCGTCAGCGAATTTATCGACAGTACGGCCAAATGAAAAAGATTGATGCAGTCCTGAAAAGACTAGCTTTATTTAATAGACAATGAATTGAAAAGGAAATGAGTGGTGCACCATTTCAATCGGAAATTGATTTCGTCCCTTTGATATCGGCTCCTGCCGCCGTTTTACTCTCGCTGATTCCATAGCTGTACATTTCCTCTAAACAGCAGAGCTCATTCTGTTTTCCTTTTCTTTTTTTAACTCATTCCCTTTAGCCTCATACCCTATTGAGGTACTGTTTTCGTTTTATTTGCGACAGATGAGCTAAACCGCTCAAATGAGAGTACGTAAATTGATTTCTTCGCAGTCCTGAAAATTTGAGGTTTTGATCCTTGTGCTATAGGAAGATGTAGCCATTGTACGTGCGGTACAGAAATTATAAAAACTACTTTGTAATCCATATAAATGGCACATTAAGCTAATGGTGACCACGTCGAGGCTTTTTGAGAGTTTTACAGTTCGATAGAACGTCAATGTTTATGTTCGATTGTACCAACTGCAAAAGTGTGCGTATCCTGATATGCTTTCATATTAACAAATAAACAAATAAATACAGCCAATGCGCTTCTCGCTCTGTTGCCGCTTATCTCTCGCATAATTTCAATGGCAAATTAATCGTCTCGAGTGCGCTCGTTGTAAACTACGATTTACATTTTTTCTTTAAATTTCATACTACCTGAATATTTTTATAATCAAGTTATAAAAATTATTAATATTATTACTTGTGTTCGCCGGTGTAATTAAAGTATATCGAATTATTTTATTTGAGAAATTCTTTCGCTGTTAAGTTGAGATTAATTTTGTAAAAATACCAAAAATTTATTGAAGAAAAATTTTAAATATTTCATGGATATTATAAAATAGTTTAAATAGCAGTTATAGCGTCAGTTTCAAATAGATCGTATTTAACACACAACAATATAGTTATATGTAATTTTTTACACTTATTAATCGATAATATTTGCAAATATAAAATGTGACGATTGTTATTATTATTCTTATTATTATCATTGTTGTTATTATCATTGTTATTATTGTTGTTCTTATTATTATTTTTGTTATAATAATAATAATTATCATTATTATTATCATTGTTATTCTTATTGTTATTGTTATTATCAATTTCATTATTATTGTTATTATTATTTTCATTATTATTGTAATTGTCATTGTTAATATTACTTTTATTATTATTCTCATTATTATTGTTATTATCATTGTCATTATTATTGTTATTATCAATTTCATTATTATTGTTATTATTATTTTCATTATTATTGTCATTGTCATTGTTAATATTACTTTTATTATTATTCTCATTATTATTGTTATTATCATTGTCATTATTATTGTTATTATCATTGTTATTATTATTATTGTCATTGAGATTATTTTAATAAAAAGTACGTCATCTTCATTCATACTTTATTTAATTATTGAAGTTATAATATACAATGTTGCAAAATAATATCGAATAATTTATTACCAATAATAATCAATTTAATTTTGTAGATCAAAAAATCATACTGTACTATACTTTAATTTTGATCAAAGTCTTAAATATTTAAAAAAGGGGAAAAATGATGAGAATAGAGATACATGGAAATATATACTTAAATGCTTTTTATTATTCCATATATTAACTTATTCATTCGTGATTGTCAAGTTAGGCGGAATATTTAATTTAAATAAATTTTCAAACAAAAAAAAGTGACCAAATTAAAAACTACGTATTTGTATTTTATATTGAGTGATGGAATGAGATATTGCAAGACTCGAAGTAAATTAAAAAGAACAGGCTATATATATATCAGGTAAAAGAACCTCGAATTTTTATGCGCTTATAATTCTGTGAGGAAAATAGAGCAATTGGTACATTTATTTTGAAATTCTTAAAAAGTTCTTGCGAGTCGTATATCCAAGACTTCTTTTATTGTTTCACCTACTCGTATTGCCTATATCGCCAATGACATATCAGCTTGTCGTAATAGATTGTTAGGACAAGTTAGCTTCACTGATAATGAATAGGAACTTTCGAAACTTCATTTATAGCGTACTGTCAGGATCTTCACATCTTTTTTTATTGTTCTGTCTTGTATTAACTTAAATGTATGTACATACACGAGTTCAGAGTATATATACCTTAAAAGCCTTCTTCATAAGGACAGTCCAGCAACCTTAGTTCGAAGTACATAAACAGACAAAAAGTGTCACAAGGAAAATTGATGACTAAAAAAAAGACCGATTACCTCCGAAACTACATAGGGCTTCTATTAATCAATTTTAATGAATGCAATTACTTACTTAACATATTTGGTCGATCTGATTTTATGTTAACTTTTCGATATATAAAGATCGTCTCTATGCAATCGACGATTTATTCTTTTTTTTCCTTTCTGATTTAAGCTAGCTTCTTTCCAGTACCTCATATTTTAGGATTAAAGGCATAAATGCTATTAATATTGTATAAATTATGTTAACATTAACATTTATAGCAAAATACTTGTTGGTAAATAATAATTACTAGATTATGAGTCAGAAAACAGTTTTGATAGTTTGTTATATTCGAAATATTATACTCAATTAATAAAATTTTAATTTAATATTGTCAATGAAATTCTTATTTTTAACTTATTTTTACTTGTATGTAATTTTTTTTTAAATAATGCCTATGTAATTATTTTTACTCGAAAGAAATTTTTAAACTTAAAATAACTAAAATTTACTTGAATCCAAGAACATTAATTCGAAAATCAAATTTTCCGTATTATTAGTTCATTATAATTATTCAAGATATACAGTGAATGGAAATTTTAATGCAAAAATTTCAAATTTTAGAAGAATAAGAACAAAGAAAAAATATACATGTCAGAAGTAATTTTAATATTGATTTCTTCTAACGAATAAAAACATATAAACAGAAGGTATTTATTTAGATATACTTCTATAACTATAAATATATAATATGATAATAACAATAATAGCGATTTATATATATAACTTATTTTGTATAACAAATATTTTAAATTTATATAAATCTATATGAAAATACTTATTTTCATTTTGTTAATATTTTTAAACACAATTATAACCTGGCAAATTATTATGTTCCCACAAAAATTAATATCATATATTTAAAAATATTCACATTGCAGTACGATATAATATTTTTCAAACTATTCTTTTATTCTTTGGTATAATTAATATTAAACAAAATAATATTGCGGATATTAATTATAACTTAAAATAATATGTGTGCGGCAAATATATATGAATACAAACACCTAGGATAAAGAAGAAAATGTATTTCTTCCCTACGCATGGAAGAAACATAGCAGAAAGAGGTGAACTATCCAACAGACCATTAGAATTGAATTGCGCACCGAAGGAAAAACAGTATAGCTAGGAGTACGGATCAATTTTGACGGAATGAAACCGCAATTTAGTTTGCATTCAAGGGATGAGAAAGTTTTACTTGCTTGTGAATCCGAATCGTTTTCCTGTCTTGACGCTATATAGCCGCATGAAAGAGAAGAAATTTTGGGCTAAGTGTAGGGTGAAAACGCACTGTAATCAGGAATGATTTTTGTGGATACCTACGTAAAACAGGTTCAATTAAGCTCGGCCATCGTATTTAAAATCAGAGAAAGAAAAAGATAGAGAAAAAGGATGATCATATATCCCTAGTCCTCTGGTTTTCTCACTAAATTACATTTCATAATTTTGAGTCTTTTACTAATTCACACATCAATGTTACTATTGCGAAATTTTATTACCTCTAATCTGAAGTTGATGAATCGATAGATTATTTATATATTTATTTGAACCCTTGCACAATATTATTTAAAAAATATTTTTCTTTGTAAAGTTATTTTGATTAGTATATTATTTACAGATTACTGTAAATAAAATTATTACTAACAGTAAGATTTTATTATAAAAATGAAAAAAGATATTTCGATTATATCATATAAATAATTTAATAAAATTAATAAAAAAAGAATTAAAAATAATATCTTATTATAAAATTATATTTAGATAATATAATGAAGTAATTTTTAAAATATATTTAATAAACGACTTGATGAGATTTTTTTATTTTTATTTTTACTTGTCAGTAGATTTTAAATATTTTACATATATTTTATTGAAAAGGTTAAGGTAATTTCATTATACATATTATATTCATATACTTATGAATTAATACTTGAATTAGATGTTGATAGTATAAACACAAATGTAAATTTCAGTAACTCTTAAACAGCTTCGTTGTATAAATCAAAATATTTTATTTTAAATGTGTTTAAATTTAATCAAATTATCTAGAAAGATTTTTTAATTATACATTCACAAAATATATTTTATGTTTTTTCTATTTTTTCTATTAATATGTAGCAATTTATAATAACATTGAAAATTTTTCATTCAATTTAACGATTAGTAGGATAAATAATTTATTTTTAATACATTTCATGTTCAAATTCGGTAAAAATTTTAGTAAGTTAAGTATTATTGATACCGTTAAATCATTCATTTAGATATAGATATACTCTATTTGATTCAGTAAATAGATAAATTTATACAAATTTATACCGCCTTAGTAATTTAAATTAACTAAGAAAGAAAAACGATTTTTAATTAACAAAATATTATTGAAATAAATTTGCGAATTCGTCAATCAATTACTTTTAAAGAACGAATAAGTATTAGTATCCTTTACCTTTTTAAAATATTTATTATTTAAATATATAAGATTAATGTGTCCATGCATTAAACAATTAATACTTCAACTGTAAATACCGTTATAAATTTACTGGAATAAATACAAGACGAAATGTTACTTTTTATTTTTAAATGAATACATTAAGATCTTATAAAGCAAAAATAAATATTTAAGCTTTGTTCATAAAACTGTCTGTAAAAGATTAAAATAATACATAATTATTTTTATTCAAAGTAAAAAAATTTAAATATTTACAATATAAAAAAGTATATAATTATATAAAACGATACTTATTAATGTACTCTTTGGTAAATTTTAATTTATTTTGGAGCTTAACGTATTTTTACTTTGTAAAATAATCAATCACATCGTTTATTTTTTGACAAAGAAAATAGAAAAATTATTCCATAATGATGTGATTAAATATTTTGATCGGAAATTCAATTTAGATGTCGAAAGCAAGTTCAATGGATCACGAAAAGCATGTTTTTTTATAAAAGAAAAAAAGAACATTGAAATAGTAAAAGAAATTCTCTTTTTCCACTATTCTGTCGTGAAAACTTGAATAATAATGGAAAATGAATATTTCAAAAAGTTCTGAGCCTTCTCGTTTCCCCACTTTTAATGAGCAACACCTGTGAGTGTCGGGGGTTTTGACTCTTGAATCGAATTTTCAGCCTTGTTATACTGAAGAATCGAGCAAGTGTCGCAAAGAATTCATCTTCTCGCTCTTTTATGATCGAATATCCGCGCATCCTTTCGAATTCAGTCTCTTCTGTCTATTTCTCAAAGTCTCGAGGAGCGAATCGAAGTCCGAGGTTTGTGTGCCTAGCCCTCAAACTTCCGGCTTGACGCCTCGTTAGTTCATAGAATTAATTCTGCTCGTTGAGTTTTAGCAAGGTTAGAGAAAGTAAAGAGAAGTGAGAGTAAGGCAGTTACCGTAATCACCCTAGTCGGCACTTCTTCCCTCTTTCCTCGCCTCTTTCATTACACTACGTACGCCATCACTGCCACCGTTTGCCATTTTCTCTCCTGTTTTCTCTGCATCCTTATATGCCACTATTTTATGATATAACTTGGAAATATCTCACCAATTTTATAATTTTACTAAAAACAATCGATTACTATGAAAATGCAAGACGTATGAAAAATCATGGTACAAAAATTTATTTGTGTAGTATAAACATCGAAGAAAATAATTTTTATATTATTAGTTATATACAATCTTTGGATTATAATCAATTTATGAAAAGTATTCCAATACTGAAGGCTCTGTAAATATTAGAATTTTTGCTGAATAGTATTGTCTTAAATAAAAAAAGATTTTAAGTAAGATTTTTCATTAATCATGATATAATATCTGTTTTCTTTTATTATATTAACTATTTCAAAACAAAATATTACAAATTCATATGAACTCATTATACTATATTAAAAGTATTATTTAATTTTTCAAATTCTTTTCTCATTATCGACAAAATAAATAGTATGAACATTCGAACGACGGTAGGCCTCTCGAGTTAGATTGAAATAATCGGGGTTTCGGAATTCGTAACTGTTTTCAGGGTAAAAAAGAAGTTCACATTAGATGAAGCATATTACTTATTATTACATCGTTACTGTCTCAGAGAAGAATTTTAAGCTATAAAAAAGAAAGAGAATTATTCATTGTTTTATTTTTTTTGGAATCAAATGAAATATATCAAAGTTTATTCTTTCTTATTAGCATTATTGTAATATGTATTAAAATTTTTCTTATTTTTGATTGATTGTTGCAGATAAAGAAATTTTATTCAATCGTAAATAATTAATATATAGATACATTTAATAAATTATTGAAATATACATACGCATTAATTATTTTCTAAATATATATTTATAATAATTATGGGTAGAAATTGTACGGACCTCTTGCACCTTTCTAACCATTCTACTGGATTATCGTTCAAAGCAACAGTTGGTTACCAAAAAAAATTATAAATTTGAAAGTTTAAGGGTCCACTTGAAAATCCAATCCCTCGGCGAATTCGCTGATGTGACCGTAGGGAGAATCACATGAAATTTGACTGGGAAAGATGACTTTTACTATTCGAACAAATGTTTGATGTGCTTGTTTGTTAGAACAATTCCTTTCTGTCGCCCACAGATTTCATATTACAGGTAAGTCGAAAAATCGAGCTGGGTCAAAGAAAGTCTGGTGACTTGGTGAGAGTCTGCGCTCCGAGGCATAGACATAAGGCGCCAATGAAGTGCTCGGCCAAACGCCGGTTTCTCGAGATCTCGAAGTCCACTCCTTATGTCCCTAACACCGACATCAGTGAGTCTAAATAGGATAATATTACAAGGGTATCGCCAAAGGGTCTATGCAGCGTCCGCCAATTTAAAAGTAAGTCATTAAATTGTAATTGTCCATAAAGTCCGTAATTAGTATGTTTAATATTTAATTATCCGTACAATTAATAGTCAAAACTTTTTCTTCCATGCAAGATTGTTTTATGCTGTTTTAAACCAAAATTACGCGAAAGAATTTAATGATAAATATATATTTAGTTATGAAACATAGTTACATTTAGATAGAATGAATAAATTAGACATACAGTTTAAATGTTAAATTTAAAAGTATGTAAATTTATTGTACAAAAATTAGT
The DNA here is from genome assembly GCA_018907195.1 of Dolichoris vasculosae. Lineage (NCBI taxonomy): Eukaryota > Metazoa > Arthropoda > Insecta > Hymenoptera > Agaonidae > Dolichoris > Dolichoris vasculosae. The sequence continues at coordinate 803,529 of JACCHY010000037.1, read as the reverse complement.
TGTCTAAAGATAGTAGATAGTAAGATGACGACGACGACGACGATGGCGACGATGTTTAGATAGTTTTATTTTGCATGAAAAATGTTTAACATTTTATATATTAGTATGAAAATAATTTATTAGATCTCTGCTTAAATAATTTTATTACTATACTTATTAATTACGTATATTTAAATTTGTTTTTTTCTTATTAATATATTATATAAAAAATTAGATTTCAGCAAAATGATGCTTGCATAATCAAGATTTGAATATACGTTAATAAGTGTACGTTACCATATCAGTACCATCTCATCTAGTGATAATTAACGAAATAGAATGGAATTTTGCATTATTTTAGCCGACTTAAATAATATCATATGACTTTATATACGTATACATATTTCAAAAAGAGTAATTTAAAAATTCTATAAAATATATAGAAATTTTCTCGAGAATACTTAATTCTTTGGTTTAAATATGACTCAATCTAAAAAAATAAGTTTTCGCCGTGACGTAACAAACTCAATCGAATAGAGTGTGAATCGTTATCATCAGTCGGAATGTATAGGTATACGTTAAATCCAGTAAAATAAAAGTGCCTTTATCGTGGCTTACTTAAATTGTTCCTCTCTTCCACGGATTTTCATTCTTTTTCCATGGAAAGTCTGTCTATAACATATAAACAGCCGCACATATGTGGAGTAAGAAACTGCATTCTTAAAAATCATTTTATCACAAACATTAACGACCTTATTGATTTTTTATTTATTTATCGCTTTCACGTACATTTCTGTTCTCATCATTTTCTTTTCCTCTTTGCCCGTCCGTGTTGACTATTCCACGGCTTATATACGAAGGAATTCTTAAAAATCCATTTGAAGATTTTTCGTGGGATGGCGAGTGTTATACCTCGGCCATATGAAAGATAGAGTTTTACGAAAGAGTTTATTGGTCACTTAATATTTTATGATAAATTGAATATACGAAACTCTTTTATGCGCTTAAGCGAATTGTTATAGGGATTGGTGAAAAGAGTAGCAAAGAAGCTGCGAAATCGGAGGATTTTTTAAAACTATTTGGCTTTATTGTCGAATATTTAAATTCAGTTCTAGAGAAAGTAGCTTCTGTTGTATCTCGATAAGCTGTTGTAGCTCGCTTCTCGTGAAAACTTTTCGCCGTTTTTTTCGCTTCTAGCTTCGTTGATATAGCTAACGTACGAAATTGAATGCTTCTATTTTAATTTATTGTGCTCGGATTTCGTTATTCTTACTCATCTGTTACGCTGAGTTTTTTCCCGATTATAACGTTATTATATTATAACGTTATTCCTTTTTGTATTATATAAGATCTTATACAACAATAAAACTAAAAATAATTTCAATGTTCAAATTTTGATTCTTAATATTTTTTATGCCATAAATATTTCATTATTTTATTCTATTAGCTTTCATTTTTATTTACCTCCTTACTTTTATATATTTTGATTTTTATAAATTTCAATAAAAGCATGAGTAGGACTTCAACTTAAAATTAAAAAGGTTCTTTATTATATCATTATTATTTTATTATATCATTATTCAGTAATAAGTCTAGTATTATTCGAAAAAATGTAAATTGTACGAAATGCTAGCAATAACTATTTTATGAATTTATAAGATACTATATTATTTTTACTACAGCTAATTCGCTTCAGAAATAACGATAAGTGCTTCAATTTTATTAATATCAATGTATATATTTTATACTATTCTAAAAATAATAATTCATAGTTTTACAGCTGTTTTATCAATAATTAATTTTGTTTACTTTTTATGTTTTTAAATCATGTTTTCACTACAAAAAAGCATATGCTATATATGAATGAATCAATTAATTAATTACTTTACAAATAAAAATTTGTTATAATTTATTGGTAGCAATATGTTATTAATTCTTATAAGTTAAAAATAAAATATATTTACAAAATATACGTTAATCATATTATATATCTTATATATTGATAATGGATTAAATTATACATTTCGTATATAATAACTAATACGAAAATTTTGAAAAATATCAAAATTTACATTTATTTTAATTTACTAAATTATACTGTTTGTTAATTAAAAATATTTTAACTTTGATAAAAAAAATTTTGCTATAAATTATATTTTTAGATCAATATTGCAGTAGCAACTATTATAAAACTTGAAATTGTTTTTACTTACAAAACGAATCAAATAATTTTCATTCTTAAAAAGTTCAAGTAATATTTAAGAAATCTAATTGAGAGTATAACATTTCTTATATCATATTCTGATACGGAATTCTAAATATTTGTTTAAGAAATAATGCAAATGCAATATTCGGGTCATTGTAATATAAATGAAAATCTCAACATTTTTATTTTTATCAAATGTTCTTAACTTTTATAACAATACATATTTATTTAAAATTATAAATTCTTCATTTTTTGAAAATTACTCGTACATTTCAAAACTCGTAAAATAATCGCATTAATTAATTAATTTTAAATATATTTATTTAGGTATAGTTATACATATTAAAAAATGATTAATTATAGTCTTATTTATTTAATATAGTTATAGAAACTCTACTTGAAAAATTAAGTCAATAATTATATAGAAGGTAGTATAGGATATAAGAAGAAATAATATAAATATAGTTAATTGATCAATTAAAGTAATCATTTTCTTTCTTATTTTATAATTATTTATAATTTGTTTATTTAAAAAAAAATTATTTTAAATGATTATATGTTTGCTAAGATATGAAAAAAAACATTCAAAATTAAATACCTTTTTTCTATTATCATAATGACAATAATTAATATATGTTATATCAATAAATGTAGATAGTTAAATTATTTTATAATTAATATTGTATACCTTTTATAAGCTTTTTGATTGCATAATATTACATTTATTATATTACATTTATTACATTATTAATGTAATAGTTCTCGAATCTAAAATTAAGTTTTAAACAATTTATTATAAATTTCTGAAAATAAAATATTAAAGCTAGACAAATTAATTATAATCGTTCAACTAAAGTTTTTAAGGGTCTACTATAATTTTTTAATTTTAGTTACTTAATTAGTAATTAAATTCATTATAATGTATCAAAAACTTTTATTCTACATATATGTATTAGCATTAAAAATTTTTGTGCCTAACCCTAATTTTAGCATAAAAAAAATGTAAAAAATAGTTACTTCTACTATAAATAGAGAAGACATTGTTTTACAAGTCTTGAAACTTTGAAACAAATTTTAATATTTAAGTCCTATAATTTATAAAATATTTATAAATAATTAATTGATTATGTGTTTACTTTAACTGTTATATTTTAAAATATTACTTCTAAATAAAAATTAAAATCTAGATAAATAAGAAATTCGATAAAATTTTTTATACAAAAAAAAATTTAAATATAAAATACTTTATAAATAACTTCTTAAGAACATTAACCGATTCTCACACGAAAATATTTAACCAAAAAATATTACAAATATCAAAATGAAATTTAATACGAAACAATTTTATTAATAGAATGGTACTTCGTAGTAAACTTAGTTACTAAATTCAATTTAAATATAAATAGATGTCAGAATAATAGTACTAACACTAACAATAATAATTTTTTAAAAATTAAAAATAGAGTTTATTTAATTGTATCAAAATCCTTTATATAATATTTTAGAAATGCTAAATTATATACGTAACATTTAGATTTTCTAAAATTGTAATTAATGTTTATATATACAAAATGCAATTAGATTTTTTGAAAATGAAGTTCTAATATTTGTAGATTATATTTGTCAATTTTAATTTATATTAATATTAAATATTTTCATTTAAAATATTCCAATTTTTTTTTAAAAGGGAACTTAAAAAGTCAATATTATAGAAGATAAAATAATGTATGAGATATAATCGTGTAGATGTTGTAACAAGTTTATTGGATTTATCATAATTCAATTAATGCTATACATATTCGTGAAATATCAACTGATTAAAATCAATTTTCCTGGAATTTCGGAACTTATACCTACTATGGTCCTTTGCGAACAACAAAAATAAAATATAAATTGCCATAAAAACTTTATATCTCATTAATGCAAATCATTACATAATTGTAAAATAAGAGTCTTAATATAAGTATGAATTAATGATAGCGGATGAGTTTTATGAAAATAATGTTCTGATATTCGATTTAAGTATGTGATTATTAAAAAAAATTTGTATATATATATATCTCAATATTATATATAATATAATATTACAACTATTAAAACCAAATATTCAGATTTGTAAATATAGTACATTCAATCGAATTATTTGATTATATGTATATCAGGATTCAATTATATTGAAATTGAAATAAATGATTAAAAATTAATGTTATAATAAAAATAAAAAATGAAAGAATATATAATAAAATAGAAAAAATGAATAGTTTTCTAATAAATTTTTGTATAAAAGTTTTATTTTATTATAAAAATAATAACAAAATCAATTAAACAATGTAAGAAAAAATAGAATTAATGAAAGAGATTTTTTAAATAAAAATAATAATTCGGTTATTTTTCTTTATTAATTTCAATGTCTTTAAAAGTATTTCAGCATTTATTTTAAACATTTTTATGAGAAAAAGAAAAACTGTAAAGGTATACATAAAAAGAATCGCAGGCGCAGACCCTGTGGCACTTATCTCTGTTATTATATACATTGATCTACCTGAATTTCTCTCTTTATCTCATTTCCTCAATTATCTTGATTATATTTCCCTCTTATTCTTTGACCAAGTTTATGTCTCTGTGTCTCTCTTTATCTATCACCTCTATTTTGTCAAATGAAAAGAAGAAAGAGGAACGTTTCGCGTAAAATTTTGATATATTTGAGACCGATTTTTATGGGAGGACAGGACTATTCCAGATTAACAAACTCGTCAGTACTCAGAAAATGAATTGCTACTTTTCATTTTGAGTTAACTCTTGGGGAACTCCTGGTTTTTGTTCACAAAATCGCAAATTCACGAAAAATTTCATCTCTTAATCTCCCCTCTTGAGTTCTCTCGCCCCCGTTACCTCTCTTTTCGACAATTCTTTTCTCGAATGTTCTCTTATAGTAAGAAAGCTCTCTCCGTCTAGCTAGAATTCTTTTCTCGCAAATCATATTATATTTTTTTAGCAAGCATACTTCTTTATCTTGGATATATATAGTGATTAGATGCTATTTGTCGTCCTGCTCAAAACATTTCAGGTTCACATCTGTTTTAAGAGAATTTAAATAATTTTTATTTCAAGTAATATAAGCAACTCTAAATTCCAGAAGTAATTATATATTTTGATTAAATGAATCAATTAAAAATAGATTTAATACGTATACTAAATACTTTTAAACTAAGAAGTATAACTAAAATTCATTTATTAAAAGAAATAAAATAATAAACAAATATTTAAAAAATTTAGGATTAAAAAATATTTAGGTTTTATAAATTATTTGTTTAATAATAATGTTATAGTGTTAATTAATATGTAATTTTTTATTCCGATTTCTTTTTTATAGAAGTTATAAAAAATTAAGTATCTGATACTGTTTTAGAAGCTCCTTTAAAGGCAATTATATCTTCAGTCTAACCATATTTCCTTATTAAATCTTCTTTAATCTATGCGTACTTTGTATTAAAATATTTAATATACATTAACAGTTTTTACTAGATATATTTTTTAATTGATTTGTGTATGTAGAAACAAAATTTAAGTTTAATTGATAAAATCAAATGAACATATATCAATTTATGAATGTGCGCATAATAATTAAACCTAATACATATACAACATTACATTTGAATAAAGTTATTATTTTTATTGAACAATGCGATAAAGGATTTTTAGACTTTTTATCTCAATCATTATGATAGAGACTCGTGTTAAAATTATTTTTGTTGATATAATGTTTTTATATTAAATATAATCGAGAATCTCAGTTAAATTAAAAAAAACAAAACTAATAATATATCTTAATGACATCAGATATTCACTAATTTTTAAAATTTGTGATAATTAGTAAAAAAATTATAATTAAAATATTACTTTTAAGATAGATTTTTTATGAATTAATTTTTAATCTATAAAGATTAATTTTCAAATCTTTTACCAAAGTTTCTTAAATTGTAGATCTGGGATGATACTAATCGTCACTATATGCAGAATATTTTGATTTAGTTTAACTAAAAATTTTAGTAAATCTTCTAATTATAGTTGCATATTACTATTTATATCATGATAGATTGAAATTGTATCAAGAAATAATTAAACTATGTTTAATTAAGATAAATTAAGTTTATAATAACACATCAGACTTCTTTTTATAATTGAAATGAAAGTTTAAAAAGTACTTGATAAACTTTTTCTACAAGAAGTTGTAATAACTATAAAATGATAAATTCGATAATTTTAATTTTTTCTCAAAATATTACTTCTTTACAAAATGATCTCGTTCAAAACTGCATTGAGTAATTGTCTCAAAAATTTAGTATATTATAGTCGAATATTCTTTAAATTATACGATTACAATTCTTTAAACCTAATAATATTTACAGAAATATTATAAATATCAATATTATTCACTTAAATTATAAATTTTCATAAATTCTAAGAGTTTTTTAGTAGAACCTCTTTGGTGATTCGTGAGATACTTATTTAAATATGCGGATGAAAGAGAAAAGTTATCGTGTGTACTTTAAGATGTAACCAATTTGCAATTTAATTATGCCGTTTCTATTTCTTTTTCTCTTTCATGATCTTTTTTCACAGAATATTATCTCTTCAGCTGGGAAAAGCCACTGTACAATAACTTAGTACTTAGTAAGAGTAGACAGATGGATTGAAGTGTGGAAGATCTGTATTCAAGTGTCTTTTGAACAAACGACCATCATACTGGAGCTTAATGGTGTCAGTTGTTATGTACTATTGTGGACAATCCTTTAATGAAATGAAAAAAGAAGATAAAGGAATAAAAGAGTCGGAAATAGAAAAAAACACACAAGGATGTGAAGAAAGAAGTAAGATTAGAGAAGAATGAATCACAGGAAACAAGAAAAGGAATGATCAAAAAGATGAAAAGTTGTCGAGCGCTAAGAAAGAGAAAGTCAATGTCGTTGAGTAACAAAAAAGTTGAGACTTATTAAATTTACTATTCAGGAGCATAGATGATAATCCGATTTTCTCTTGTTCTATTTTCTTCGCGCGAATCATGACCTGGAATATAAAGCTATTCGGCCTCCCATTACGACATCTACAAAATTCTTTTATCAGCTTTTTCAAAAGTAAAGGTTTTTCATTCCATTTTCATATATTTTATAAGGAAAATATTTTCTACCTGTAGTAATATATAGTTTTATATAAATTTTAAATTACAATAAAAAACTTTCTAAACTTTCAAGAATTTACTGAATTTATTAGTAAAACTTAAATTAATATGCAACAAACTTGTTACACAATCAAAAATTTTAAATAATTTTTTTAAAATTTGAAAATTTATTTTCAAGGTTTTTAAAATATTGTCTTAAAAATATATTTGTAAATATTGAAATTTAAAATATAAAAGACTAAAATAACATGAGTCATTTTTTCAATTTTAATTTTTAGCAGAAACATTTACTTTTCATAAATATTTTTATACTAGAGATCGTACTTATTTTCCAAAACTTATATATTTTATAGGTCGATTAATTTTCTAATTATTCTTAAGTTGTAGATATAAATTTGAACCAATAAATAGTAAAATCATTTAGCTTCTTAAATTTGATAATTTATTTTACTAAAAATAAAGATATTATTATAAAATATCAATTTTGTGCTATAATACTCCACATTAAAGTGATAGATCATTAATTATTATTACAAACAATTAATTATAAAATAATATTTTCTTTTATTTTTTTCAATAAAATTTCCAAATTTTAATAATAATAAATTGAATTACTTTACTTTTTATTCATTTATGATAAATATGTATATACAGGAGTATTTTCTTGAACTTATAAATACTTGAATATCAACTATAATTATACGAATGTATTTATTTATATTTATAGGAAACTATACTCTTTTAATCATACTTTATGAAAATGAGTTCTATTCTTTCTAATTAATAAGTCATGATTATTATTTATAATGATTAGTAGTAATTCAAAATTATTTCTTCTGTATGTTTAAAAGTCATTATTTTGTAATACGTAGTTATATCCATATGTATATATAACTGTTTTTTATTATTTTTTAAATTATTTTTTACTTATCATCTTTCAATCAAAAACTCGATTTTTTAATTACTATTTTAAAATTTTGTGTTTTAAAGTAATATTTAATGTTTCAATATTAACGAAAAATAGTAAATAGTATGCTTATAAAATTTGTTAAAGTATATACTAAGAAAAAATGACTAAAGAATATTATAAAAATATGTTTTCAAGCTTTTGAAATTAAAGCATACCATTATTAAAAAATCTGCATATAATATGAAATAAATAAAAATTAAAATAAAATTTTTAAATTAATTATTTTAAAAAATTAATATAATAATAAATTTTTCAAATTTTTAGATTTTGAAAAAAACTTTTTATGTTAGTTTATATTAAATATTCTAAATAATAATTTGAAATATTTAAATATATTTAAAAATTTTACTCATTTTAATTACTCTTTTCTATAAATACAAAAAAGAATGTACACGAATTATTTAATATTTACATGCTGTATAATCATATATATATGTAATGATAACATTCATTGGTAAATTTATAACGAATCTATAATTTTAAGCATGATTTTAGATAAAATTTTTAACACAATTTATTACACATTGCTACCGGGTACTTTAACAAATTAATTGATATCTTTCTTCTTCTCTACCGTACTTTTTCCCTCTCTCTCTCTCTCTTGTTCTTTTATGCATGGGAATGCATATATGCCTATACAAATAGATATGTATGCATGAAAATATTAAATGTACTACAAATCTTTATAAACAATAATAAGCAATATAATTATATTTTATTAAAGAAAATAAATTTAAGGGTGATTCAACACTTTCTCATAAATTATATTCATAGAGCAAAGAGAAAATCTTCGATTAATAAATTTTATTAAATTCGATTTAGTTTTCTAGTAAATATCATTTATTATATTTATAAATGTAACATCCGTCCATTAAAAAATATTCTCAATTTAAATATAAAAAGTCAATGTTTCGTCAATATATTTAATATGAATAAAATTATAATATTTCATTATGAAAATTAATTATTACCTAAAAGATAATTATTAATAATATATAAATTAAATTAATTATATCAATATTGTTAATATTATTATTGAATATTTTTACAATAAAAGCATACTACATTTTAAGTAAAAATGTAATACGATTAATAGATATTTTTTTCATAATTGCTTTTTAAAATATTAATTTCATAAAACCTAATTTGAAGTTATAGTTTACTATTTATAAACTTTTTAAGTATAAATTTTTTCTCAATTTTATTTCATATTTTCCTCAATTAAGTATTCATTGAAATTTTTTCATGAAAATTTTGAAAATTAATAGAGTTTAATGGAATTGTAATCAATTTAATGGAGAACAATTCTTCAGAAGAATAATGTGGGGAACTTTATTCGATTTTGGTACTAGTCTTAACTATAAATAATCCTTTTTAAGAAGTATAAACTACATTAAAATTTTAATATTCCATTTATTACGTAAACACCTTTTTTTTACACTTCTATTATACTTCTTCGAATTAACTTTTTTGTTACACTTTCTTTCTATATATTTTAAAGATTAGTTAATTAAATTATTTTTCTGATATCTTAATTATGAATAGGAGAATATACAAACTGAATTATGAGTCATAAACGTGATGTGCAATAAATTTTCAATCTTTATTTTATAATCAATTTAATTTTGAAGAAACTGTTCTTGTAATCTTTTTTTCGAAATCTAAATTAATCTTATCTTAGATATATCGTATAGTATGGTATATAATATATAATATTGCCTGTGCGACTTGTCTTTTTAAATTTATTATTAATGCACACTTTTTGAATTGGAATAGATTTTTTATAAAATTAATTATTATAAGTATGATTTTTTTGACATTCACTTGCACGAAGTTTTTTGACATAGAGCTTAATGAATCTCTATCTTTCTGAAACAATTTTTTAGTACTAATGACTATTATTACATATTACATATGACTAATTCATTACTAAAGAATTTACCTTTTTTATACAAAATCAGTTGTCTAATTATTAGATTAATCCTATGTAGTAATATGTTTTATTCAATAAAATTTAAATAGTTTCTATAAACTTTGATACGAAATCAAGATTTATTATGTTATATTTACTTATTATCAGTTTGAAATTAACAATAGATGTCAAATTAATTTATAATCTGTTAAGTGAGATACTTAAATTTTTAAAGATTTTATTAAAAACCTACAATACTGTTATTTTATATAAAATAATAAATCAAATATGTGATAATGTTCAAAAGCTATAAGAATTTTATTTTTTTATATTTGTATAATTTTATATAAATGTTCTCGGTCAAATTTTCATCTGATGTAAAAACTTTTAAATATCATTCACTTCTTTCATGCAAACTAATTATTTCGCGTTATTTTTTCATCTAAGAATTTCTGATAATACAGAATAAATACTCTTATTAGAGTCAGACAATCTTCGAAAATTTTTTAATTATTTTTGTAATAAAATAAGCTTTGATCTACATTTTAATAGTTTTATTCTATATCCATTTTCAAAACACAAAGTATAATAATTACAATATTAAAACTAACTTAATTATATATAACACATAAAAATAAAATTTCAATTCGAAGAATTTACAATTATTATAATTGATATAATTTAATAATTCATATTTTAATTTGTAAACTTATTTGTAATTTTGTAAAAGTTAAAACAAGTACTTTCTATCAGCATTTACATAATATTTGTCAAAATTTAGCTTCTTTGTTGAAGCCCATCAAACTTTAAATTTTTTCAATTTTAATTTTAATCAAAAAATATCGTGTCTTTTTTAATATTTGATAAAGACCTTGTTTATTTCTCATCCTCCTGGGATGTAAAATTTTTTATCTTCATTTAGCTGCTTTCATAACTATCATTTTTGATTTTATACTATCAACGATATTATTTTATAATATTTACATTCATTTATCAATTCTATATAATTTTTTCAATTCAAAATATTATCCATTGTTTCTAAATTATTATTTGTAATTTGCAGATGGCTTTAGATTTATGAAGATTTTATTCAATACTCAATATTTATAATTTTAATTTTCTTTTCTACAGAATTCTTTTGTGTTTTTCAAAATTATATGAATAAATCCCAGACTTTAATTACAGTATTTTTCTTACACAATTTAATAATTGTTATATTTTTTCCAATTATATAAAATGCAAAAGATTTTTTATTGAATATTGAATATATAATGAATTTAAAAATCGCATTATAGTATATAAAATAATTTCAAAGTTTGATTTAAAAATGTGAACGATGAATGCACAGCAATAGATAATTTTTGTTAACAATTACTTATAAAGTATCTTTAAATAAAAATAACTTATTGAAAAATAATGCGCCTTCATATATTATGTAAGACTAAAGCTATAATCTAAATATTATGAAGAAATTTTGAAATATATCGTTTTTTATTAGATTTTACGGTACATATATTTATTCTGTAATTAATAAAGAGATAATAAATTGCATTCAAATTCTAATAAATTATAAATATTTCTTCAAACTATATAAATCATACAAAAATAGAGTATTAACAACTCTTTTTTTTAAATATTGTTTATAGATTATTATTTACAAGAATATTATTAATATATATAATAATGTACTTCAAATCTGAAGAATATACTTTTGTATTTTTAACTATTTCTCACTTTATGTATTCTATATTTTGAATGATGACATTTAATTTTTTAATATTACACTTATATTCATACTATTTCACTTATAGCAAAGCAAAAATAGTTTAATTCATTACAGTAATTTTATCATTTCCTAAATCTTAAATAAATTATTTAGATAATTATTTTAGGATTATAATACTTTTAGAAAAGTATTAAAAATAAGTGCATATTGATTATCATCAAACACATATACATATCAACAACAGAAATATTTTTTCTCTTATAAATATTTATACTAATATAATTATGAATAAAAATATTACAAGTAAATAAAAGAGCAAAATGATTACATGTATGAACTTTATATCAATATGTATATGTAAATGTATATCAATGTGCTATATTTTTCATCTTTTAGCAATAATCTTTTCTATTCAAGATTAAAAAACTTTCACCCAAAAAAACTATTTTCATTGAATAATTTATTAATTATATTAATTAAAAATTAATGTATAATAATATCAATAAAAACTTCATTTGAAAATATAATATTATTTATTCATGATACACTGACATAAATTGATGTCATAAACCTTTATAAAATTATTTTATTTAAATATAAATTAAAAAATTGAAACTATAGTTTTATTAAGAATATCAATCCAAAACATAAAAAATTACTCTATATACATTAAAAAAGTATAACTTTGATATCACTTTAAAAAGAGAAAACTATTTCACTTGTAATATAATACAAAATAAATAATGAAAGTATAAATATTAAAATCGGAAGGTAATTAAATTATTTTTATCGTTTAAAGAACAGAATAAATTACGAATAATAAAATTAATTTTTCATTTGATATAAAAAATGAAAGTATGAAATTTCATATAATATTGCAGTCTATGAAGTTAATATTCCTTTTTATAAAAAAAAAGTATTTTATATATAACTGTAATGTATTTAACAGAAAATATTATTAAAATAATTTAATTTAAATATAATTTTCATTATATTTTTATAAATAATACAATTAAAATTATAACTGGACAGTCTAAACCAAATATTTTTAGACTTCCTTTTAGTAAACCTTTTTATCCCTCACAATCATAAATACTCATCGTAACATCAAACTACATTGTAAACGTTAATTATTATCCAATCAATAGTGCCAATTAAATACAAATTTTCAGTGTTTTGAACAATTTATTTTTTAATTAAATGAATCCCCTATTTAAAACTGCACAGTTAGTTCTTGATTTCCTAAAAAAAAGAAGAGGAAACTTGACTTATTCGATACAAAACAATACAAAAATGAAAAAGAAAGATTAAAAAAAGCATATTAGTAAAGCAAGTATAGGATGGAAATGAAACGCCGAAAAGGAGTGTGGTGTAAACTGAAAAGCGGCAAAGAGGGAAGATAAGAGCCGTAGGGAAACAAAAATAGTCGAAATATCGACACATGTTTATCCATAACGAAGAAATATCGGTAAAAGAACAAAACAGTAAATTCTCACGATCAGATCGTGAAAGCACAGCAGGCAAAATTGCTGGGAAAAATATTTTAATTAAAATTAATGAGTGACTCCTCAATATTTTAAAACATAGCTTACTAATTCCTTATTTAAATACTATAAAACTGAAACTTATATTATTTGTTACATACATTTTGAATTTATAAAAAGTATTTGTTTAAAAATATTGTTATTAAAACTTTAAAAAGTAAAAATATATTTTGTAAAAAAAGAAATAAGTAATAAAAAAAATCTTACATATATTAAAATATCATTAAAATTAATTAAATTTAATTCGCAAAATTTGATATTATATATTACTTATTTATTTAAATATTGTAATAAAATGAGATAAAACTAACTTTTTATTTACAATATTTATTTATGTATTTAGCAATTTGTTAAGTTATATATAAATTAGTATTTATAATCAATAAAATATAAACAATTAATAAAACCTTTATTTTTAAACATTACATACATTAGAAGTAATTTTACTACAAATGCGATAATAATGAAATTAATTGGAAGTTTTTTAATAACAATCAATTAAGGTGAAATAGTTTAGTAATAAATATCGTAACTAATAAATAAAATACATTACAAATATATTTTTTTAATATATTTACTAATAAATTAATTTTTCTTTAATACTGTGAAAATAAATATATGTAAGTATATATTTTGTTCCTAATAATTAAATTATTAATATTAAAATGAATATTGATACATGAATTTTACTTAGAATTTTTATTTTACTTTTACTAAAAATAAAAAAAAATATAATTAATAATTTTAATACATTAAAAAAAATAAAGTAACTTATTACTTGTAATAATTTTTATATTAAAAATATATTATATTGTATATAGAATAATATAATATTTTGTAAAGATTGTAAATATTATATGTGGAAATCGAAAAAAAATTATAAATATGATAATATTTTATTCTCAATAAAAATAGATAAATTATATAGTAGTTATATAGTTACTGTAATAAAGACTTAGTGGAACTTTATATAGGACACTTGATTGAACTTCTGTATTGATGAATTCAAATTGCAGTTCTGTATTTGAATTACTTTTAACTCAAAAAGACAGTATAGTAAACTTACCATGTACACATAAGAAAATGAAAAATATGATATATATATACTTGTTTTTATTTAAAAAGATATAAGAGTATCCATATTTTATAAATATTAATTTGAAAATATGATATTTTTTAGATTATAGGTTTAATAAATTAAAACTGTTTCAATACTATTACGATTGATTACGAATAAAATGCTTTAAAAATATAGTATTTGTAAATTAATTAAATAATATTTGAAAAATATTTTAAAACATAAATATTTTAAAAACATAAAAATTTTGTAAAAATAATAAAAATAAATGCAATCAAGATTGAAGACTCATTTATGTGTTTTTATCTTAATACTTATTAATAAGTAAAAATACACTTGATTCATGAATAATAATCTCCTTTAAAAGTATATTCATTTTTTATACATAATTAATTTATATTTTTAATTTTTTAAACAAAAATAAAATTTTAACATAACATGTTTACTTTAACAAATTTTTCTATAAATAAATTTTTATAATATAAAAATTATTGATAATATATTAAAATATAAAAATTAACCTTTAATTTTTTGATGTGTAAAATACAAATTATTATAATCTTAATAATATATAATACATTTTACATGAAATGATTTTTTGAATTATTTAGTTTTTTGATATAATATTGTAAACTTTTATTTTTTTCAAAGTTGACATGGTTTTATATACTAGCAGCCGATAATGTGATATAATTATATGAACCGCCATCAAAAAATCAAAAATTGCTATTAATAAAGAAGTTTGACAAATTAGCAGCTTACAATTAATGTGGATTAAATAGCAAGAAGGAAGGAAAGGTTTAAGTCCGCGAAGAGCATAAAATACGGAGTTATTTATATACAGAAATACAGAAGGTTGCATTCGGACATGAACCAGAGGCATTCTTATCAGGGCTTCTACACGAATATCCTAAAAGAACTTTGAGAATTTCTAGCGACTAGAGGGGAGATGCGCTGTGTATCCTCCTATTTTTTTCTCTAGGGAAATAGGTCATCCCCAAAAGAAAGCCCGGAAGAGCCGGAGGGAAAAAATAATTAGGATAGTGTTAGCCCATCTTATATTCAAATGTCTCTGTCACCAATTTAAATATTTTAAGATATATGGACTAGATAAATTCGTAATTTAATTAATTTAAGTTTTTTTTTCTTATTCATGTAGCGATTATTCAAGAAACTCACAATTGTCAAAAATACAGGTACAGTTCATTTGAGTTTCTCTAAGGAATGTTAATATACATAATACTTCGAGGCATACAATACTTCAAGTGTCCACATAACTCATTAATAATGTGATTCACTTCTGCTTTTTTGAATGCTTTTGTGAATTGTTCCCTTATTAAATATTTATTTCCTTATTAAAGCTTCACTAATGAATATATTATTAAAGTTTTATAACAGTTATATTGTTACTGATACAAATAATCCGTTCGTATAAAATTAAAATAAAATATGATTCAATTCATACGAAACATTTAACTAAAAATGGCATAAAACTATGCCGCGTTAATATTTATATCACGATGTCAAAAATACAATTAGAAATAATGTATTAATAATTCTATGGAAAACATATGCTCTTCTCTAATTTTTAATATTATGTTATATAAAATAAAATAAAAAACAAAGAAAATTTTATACAAGTGTAATTATTTTATAATAAGATCGTCAGTATAAGAAAATAATGCGAATATTAAAATATAAAGCTATTTGAAGTTTAAAATCCATTGAATACTCTGGATAAAAAACAATATTCAATAACGTCGTGCGATTCAGGCTTTGATGTTATTATACAAAAATGATAAGAAAGAAGAAAAAAACAAACAAGATTCGAAATAGAGAATTGTCATGAAGAAAAAATGATTGAAAAAATAATAAATAGATTAATTTAATAAATAGATTAAATTAATCAATAGATAAAAAGATCAAAAGAAGCATAGAATTTATTCATTCGGATAAATTGAATTTATTGAATATAAACACAGTTTTTTAAAATTTTATTTATAATTGTATGCAAGTATTATTGTTGGATGATAGATATTGAGGAATTAAAATTTGAAAATTAAATGTAAAATGATAATATTTTTTTAAATATTAAAGGAACACAATTTTGTGTCACCGCTCTATATCTACATTCATAAAATTTTCTATTCTTGTTGTGAATATAATAAATCTAATATCATTATATAAATCGATTAATAATAAAAATGTTGTGTAAAATTAAAATGTTTTAATATCTCTTTATTTATTTTAATATTTACAATACTCAATTTTCAAATCAGTGGAGTCTGATAAATATAATATTAATGGTAAATATCAATTTAAAATTTCAAAACATTAATATAAGCTTGATATTGTTTTTGTACGTCGAATTAAATTCGTATATTATCGAAATTATTTCTCACTTTAAAAAATTGTTACGTTTTTATTTTGTACATACTTTTAATATATTTTTTAAAAATTTATATAATAATTATTTTTAATTTTTCGATTTAAATTTTTAATAATCTTATTACGAGAATGATTAGAAAAAAATGAAGGAAGAATATGTACGTGCGGGGATCAAGCGTAAAAAACAAAAGAGTAAAATAAGTCAGCGGAGGATTAATTGTTAGCAGCTACGTTAATGTTTGTAATAAAGAATTGCATTATTTTCGGGGGTAACTATATGTTTGTTGTTTTAATCCTTTCTTCGCTTACATTAAATATAGTAAATCCAACATTATAATTATACAATTCTGAGCATATATTATAGAATAAGAGAATTTGAAATCCACCAGTAATAAGGGGAGAGAATGAATGTGAAAAAAACCAAATAGATGATTGTTTAAATGGAGACGACCTATTCTGAAAAATTGACGTCACTTTCATAATCATGTGTTTATGCTTTCCTCCTCCGTAAAGAACGAATAGTTATGTGTATTCTTGTTTCAATGGTGTCAATAAAAGTTTCCTCTGTTTTCTATCTTTTGAAATTGTTTACAACATTATTATTATTAATAATATTGCATTTTAAATAAATAAAAAATGAATATTAAATTGAATTTTAACTATTTTCTTTTTTAATTATATATATATTTGAAGAATACACAGTTTGTAATATTAAAATAATTAATTAATCATATTAAAAAGATACATTAAAAAATATATGAGGCAAGAACTACAGATATGAATTATATAGGGGATAATTTTCATCCATCATTTTATTATCAAAAAATATAATATGATTAACGTTTTAAATCTTTTTAAACATATTATATCTATTTATGATAATAATAATGTATTTTAAATATAAAATTGTAAAATTATACTGTTACGTAGTTTTTTTTAATAAGAAAAATTAATAAAAATTGTTCTATAAAATAATAATTCTATAAAGCATATTTATTTAAAAATTTAATTACATAATATTTATTATGATGTGGTATTACATGGAGAACAACCGAAATATTAACAATCAAAGAAAGGAGAGTGAATGATAGTGAGTATAATGATTGGTTGAAAGGCCTACGAAGGGGCTGGTAGAAAGGGATAGAAGCAACGCTTTCGAATGAAAGAAAGAAGGGTGGCATATGAATCATCATAAGAAAAAGAAATATAATTTTTATATACAGAATTACTGAATAAATCGTTACACTTTAGAAGCATTACTTAGCTCTTTTATTTGCCTAAATACTCGCTATGTTGCATACAAGTTATTTAAAACATTAACAATTTATAATAATTTTATTATTGTATAAAGTATAATAGAAAATAATATAATTACAAATATATTTTGAATTTTATATAAATGGAAAATTTAATACTACTGCAAGACAAGCATGACATATTCTTGTAAACAAATTATAAAATTTTTAACGAAGAGTTTTTAATTAAAAAACTATTATTTTATATTATTTTTTTGTTTCTTTTAATCTTTCTGTATTAAAACTGACTTATCATAGAAATGCTATTTTGCTAAAGGCTACATATATGTAAATCAATGTTTCTTAGTAATTATCTATGCCATAATTGTCTACATTGAAATAACTGTGTTAAAACTGACCTAGTTTATTTAGATTTTTTATTATATATATAATAATAATTGTAAATATATTTCATACCTTTCAAAGTTTTACAAAGAAAATTTTTATAAATTACAGTTCTTTGCATGTAATTCATTATTGAAAAGAAAATTAGAAAATTGAAACAAAAAGTTATTCAGTAATTTGTATTACTTCATATAATTAATTGAACTCAAAACATACTTGAATAAAAATAAATAGTGATTGTAAAAATAATATTCGTAATTATTTAAAATATTTAGAACAAATATTATTAAAATTATACAATTCCTACATAGCATTATATTCATATTTCATTGTGTTTTAAATTTAAACTTCTAGTAATTATTTTATGTAACTCAATATCAATATATTATACAATAATTATTACAAAAGTATATCTTTAAAAATAATTTTAATGATAAATGTCTATTTTTTAAATTACTAAGATAATATAAAAAATTACAACATAAAATCGAATCAACCGAAAAAACACAAAATTTTTCTACAATTATTTGTACTGTTTAATATTTACAAATATTTTACGAGAGATAAAATATTATAATTTATTTCAGTATAAATAATGAAAAATTTATAAATAAAAAAATATTTATGTATACTTTTTGAATTTTTTACATTTCAGATTTATTTGTGTAAATTATTTACGAATTTCATTCCTGTAGTTTAAGCCAAAATAAAAAACTTTTAATTTTAGAAAGTAAATATTTTCTTTTATGTAAATATTGTAAAAGCAAAAATTTCAATTTCTCGATAACTGAAAAAATTTTGAATATATTTTTTTAATTTAAAATACTGATTCTTACTCGACCATTGGACAATGCGTTAAGAGCTCAAAAAAAGTAGACTTTTTATATATAGAATATATACATATAAACGATTTTTATCGCTAATACATCCTCTTCTTTTATATTTTCCTTAAACTTATGTATAGACAAACATATAATTTAAAAAGAAATTCGCCAGGTTCATAATTATTAAAACTGTTTCATTTTTTTAATTGTGTTAGTAATTTCTTTTTCCATCTCTAAATTTGACAAAAAAATATTTTTTTTTTTTTAATACTTTAACGAAAGCGAATTTATTCTAAGTTTTTGCAATAATTATTTTTTTTTCCATACTTTTTATCATATGATAATGTAATAATAATAATAACAAAAACAATAATAACGATTATTATTATAATTATTATCATAATAATAATAATTTAAAGTAAGATCAATTTAAAAATTATAAATTACTTTTTAAATAATAATAATATTTATAAATGAAAAATTTTGTACAATTATTGTGGATTTATATTACGTATATTTCTTCATATTACATAAATATTGTAATATATATAGAGGATTATTGCATATAATTACTTTCAAATATTTTAACCATATAATTTTAGATAATAATTAAATTTTTATATAATATTTCTTATTTATCTATAATATTTTATATTATACTAGTCTAGAAATAAAAACTTTCAAAAAAAACATTTTTCGTAAATTTTAAAATTTAATGTTTCTATTTATATTTATTATGAGTTAGAAAAATACATTCTTTTAAAATTGAATCTTCTATTATTTGAAGTAAATTCAATGATAACTAATAAAAAACCAAAATTTAAAAAAAAATCATAGTATTCACATAATTATAGAATACACACAATTATAGAATCGTATTATATAATTTATATTATATAAGCACAAAGTAAATAGATTTTCACATAATAAAAAATTCAATATGCAATTAATATTAATTAAAATTAATGCAATAATGCTATTAAATTTTGCAAGAATAGATTTATAATTTCAGATTGTTAAAAATGAATGAATTGAAAAATAATAATTGCTTAAGAAATAGAATGCAAATAATAAAAATTAGTTATCACATATTCAATTAAAATAACTAATTCTAATATTTATTTCGAATGTAACTTTTAAAATATAATGAATCATAAATATTCTAAAATTAATTTTAATTATGTAAATTATACATAATTCTAAAAATTTATTCATTTAGTTAAAAATTCTATGTTTTATAATGCATATACATCTCTGAAAGTAATGAAAAAAATTATATTCAGTTTTTTATAATATTATAAATTAAAAGCTATGCTACAGAAAACTAAAGCTGCAAAGTTTCTTTTATTAAATATATTAATTTATAATCTAATTTGCTAAAATATACTAATTTATTGAATTAAAAAATATAAAATTTTAAGTTTATTATTACTGGAAATTATATTTCAAATGCAACTTATGGAATAATTTTTTTGTTCTTATCCTTATATTTTTATTAAAAAGAAAAAAATACAATTATTATTTTTATAGAAATGTATGCTAATAAATTATTTTTATTTATTAATAATTGAAAGTTGCAATAAACCTTCTGATTATAATTTTTTATTTTATAATTTCTGTAACATAGGGCAGAGTAAATTATTTCTAAAGTTATTATATCTGATCTATACTATAATTTTAAATTGAAATAATTATTAAAATATAAAATTATTAATTTGTGAAATTTATTAATTTTTTTTAATTAATATATTAATATTATATATATTTTATTTCTATTTTAATTAAAAATATTATTTATAATATTTTTTGAATAATAAATAATCTATTTAGTAAATTTTTTCAATGTAACTTACAGAAATATTTAAAACATTTAGTTTATCGAAAGATATAGTTTTAAAAAATATAATCAAATTTTGGTCAATTGCATTTGAATAAAAGTTTAAAATTCTCAAAATTTAAATTTAAGACCCTAAAAGTTTAAATGTACTCTCATTCATAATTCCAAGCATTTAGGTGTCTCCAATTTACAACGTCTAGTAAAGATATTATAAGTCTGACACTTTAGTATTTAAACGTTATCTTCGTAATATTAAGAAACCGATTTGATAGTAAATTAAATTGATTCTTCGTATATTTTCATATTTGCATTCATCTTATACATACGACATTGTTTATTTACTTATTAAATTAAAATGAATTAAATAATAGTTTTAGTATAGTGAATACAATCTGTATTTTATAAAAAGTTTGTACTTCTAAATACCTATTCGTAAATATATTAAAATAAATATATAAAATTTCAAGTATTAATTTTGAAAATTTTCAATATGGATATTCATATGGATAATCTTATTAAATATTTATACAATTTGATGTTATTGTACTTTTTATCATTATTTTTTTATTATAAATATCTACAAATCAGTAATTGAATTTCAAATATTTTTTAAAGGAAAGTTTCATCTTGGACTATTTTTATTATTTAAATTTTATATCAATTTAATATTACTATAAATAATAACAGAATTTGACAGGAAAAGGAAAATGACTTTCTTAACAATAAATATAAAAATTTCAAATATTGTTGCGTAGATTTAAAGTGTTTTCAAACTATTTAGTATTAAAAATATATAATAAAAATGACTTTGTATTTAACGAAGCTGGAATTGATGTTGAAATATACCGAAATTATATATTTATTATATACAATATAATAATACAGTATAAAGATGCCTTAAAAAATTGCTGGTACCTAGATCTCTACATATGTAATGAGACGAATGCATATAGTACGGATCACGAAAATGTAATCCAACACTAAATCTATTAGTCAAAACGAAATAAATATTTGATACTTAGAGTTATGGCTCGATCAAATTCAAGTCTCGCTTTTTTTCTCTCTTTTTCTTACCGTTTAATTACTTTTAATGTATATTCCTTTCATTCTAATCCCTTGCATTTTACTTATGTATTTTACGAGTATATTTTACTCACATGTACAGGTATTTTTGACTATCATAGAACCGATGAATTCGCACGGAATTAAAATATCTCTGCGGTATCTTCCCACCGTTTTCTTCAGGAGAATGCGCGTGTGCATATGTATTTTTTTTAAATTTTTGAAGAGCTATTTCAGTTTCCAAAAACGGAATATACATAACTCAATTTGAAAGTAAATTTTTCCTTTAGAGTAAAACGAGAATTTAAATCTTTCTACTCACGTTTTAGTATTGAGTCATTCGTTTAAATGAAATCCATGATTACATTGTAAATACACTCGAATTTGATTAGTTTCCTCTAGATAATAAGAAGAAAAGTAAGTATAAGACGAAAGAAATTACAAGATTGGAATTTTGTTGCTCATTTTCAACGAATACTTAAAATTTTTAGTTTCAGTAATAAAATTATCAAAAGTAATGTAAAATATACAATAAAATCTTTATATTTTATCAGAATATTTTTAGTATAATCTTACAATAACTTTTTATAAATTACAAAAATAAAACATTTCTATTTATGAGTAATTTATTATCAAATTTTAAGTAGATATTGAATATTTTTAATAATTATGAAGTTTAAATAAAAGAATTTGATATATTTAGATATCCGTAATTAAAACTTAAAATTTTTTCAATGCTTAATTCTTAACGAAAATTCTTAGAAATCATCTTTTAAAGATTAAACTGTATTGTTACACAATAATATGATATAATTTTATTCTATTGTTGATATTTCTATTTTTTATAAATATTTTCTAATATAATAAGTTTTTAAAGGTTAGAACTAAATATTAACCATCCATTACTATTCAAATTCATCTATATCTGTCTAAAAAATTTAGATTGAAATTACCTATATAGTTACAAACAAAATTTTTATTATAAATTGTTATAGCAAATTTTCTTAGAAACTATTTCTTTACATTTTAATTATAGCAAATATCTGTTCGATTCCTGTTGATTAATTTATTAATTTTTCTTTCTAATATTAATTTTACCATTAATTTTTGTAAAGTTCCAAGAAATTATTACTATTTGTTCCATGAATAAAATAATTATATATACATTTTAAATTAAATTTCATTACTTTCTATTACAATTTCGTAATAGAATATTCAATTAAATTACTTTTATAAAGTACGGATATTCATAATATTTTAAAAAAATAAATTAATAATTTGAAAGTAAAGTATTTATGATTTCACGTTCAATTATAGTTTAATTAGACTATAATTTTTTTGATGAATTTTTTAATGAATAATTTATAATAAAACATATTCAATTTTTAATCTTTTTTACTTTTGAAAGCATGTATATTAATTTTATAAAAATTATATATTTTTTATTATAAGTAAAATATTACTCCTAATTAGACTTTAAAAAATGTCTATATTCAAATATTGTTGATACTAATTTGTAAATTTTAATTAATTATTTAAGAATGTATAATTTTTTATAATATATAAAATCTATTATTGTTAGAAGAGAAAAATACTAGATATCCATAAAAATTAATTGCTTATCATATTTTATCAAAATTGTGTAACATCAAATTTAAAAATAGTACATTCTTATAACTAATTTTCATTTATGTATGTTCTTTACCAATCTAATCTTTTTTTAATTAAATTTATGAAGTTATCATATAATAATATTTTTTATATTACTTACAGAGTACCTGAAAATATTAATACCAAATTTTTAATCTTGAAGAGTTTTAATATAATAATTTTTCAATAAATTTTTTAAATCCAATTGACAATAAATGTAACTCAATTTAAAAATCATTTTTAAATATCCTTGTAGAAAATCCTATCGATATTCTTTGTAGAAAAATATCCGAAATGTCAATCAAATTTATTATTTATTACTAGAATTTGTTTCAATCGATTAAATGATCGTTAGATTTTAATAAATAAATAAAAAAGAATTGCAAATAATAATCTATTTTATAATGTAAATACTACTGAATTAAAATCAAGAACGATTAACGTTTTGGTATAACTAGTCCATCGATTGAAACAGATTAAAAGTGGATTAGTAAATTCAATCGATTTGAAAAAAAGCTATATTAACGTTCTTTGAAAACTTTTATAATTACTACCGAAGAGTTTTATTAAACATTTGTATTGTAACGATAAAAATCAGAAACTTATTAAAATCATTATTAAAATAGTATTTAGAATGATATAATTTGCAATTTTTTTATATAACTATTTGTAAATAAAAAATACTTTTCTAGATATTATACTATATTTATTTAACTACGTTAAAAACATTACATTAAAAAAATAGTAATTTTCGTGCAGTATTAAAAAATAATAGTAGCTGTTTGTAATAAAATATAGTTTTCTTTAAAAGTAAGTACTATATTGTTCATGACTATATAAAATAAATAAATATTTTATATGGACTTTTATATTAAAATATATTTTTGTTAATATATATTTATTTCTGTTTTTTCACATTAAATTACTTTATAAAGTTTAAGTTTATTTTTTAAAAGGCTATGATTCTTATCTTTGATAAGATCAATTGCTCCAGAGTATTCAAGCCCAATGAGCTCTGTATAACTTTCGTCTTCGAATTTCATAAGAGCTAGGCTTTTGTTCACCACAAAGGGAACTATACACATAATGCCAAACCTCGAATATATATGCATACCCATGGATAGCCTAGGGTCGATAAATTCGCTTCTTATAAGGAAACATTGTTCTCTCGGGAATTGCCGACTTCAACGCCGCTAATACTACAAAAGAGACCAATACCGATTTGCAGAAAATGCGCAGACTTCTCAAATATCATTTTTCTTCTTTACTCATACTGTTTTACATATCATTATATTCGCTCATATTTTTAATATAACAAACTGCATTTCAATAATCAAACATTAATATGAATTTTTAATTTATTATATCATATCCAGATTCAATTAATATTATATCTCGGATGGCATCAATATAAATAATAGTATGGAATATGTAGTGATGGTTACCTATTATATAAACAAGAATCCTCATTTTCCAAACTTTATGTCAATATACTTGAATTTATATTTAGTATAATAATTGTCATTGTTTTAAAAATTTTATTGAGGAATTGATAAATAAAAAAATTATTTAATCAGATATTTATTTTATCTCAATTTTATTCAATAATAAAATTATATATGTTTGAAACAAAAATAAAATTCCTTCAATTGTAAAAAAAGAATTAAAAATATGTTAATAAATAAAGTAGAATAATAACAATAAATATAATCTTTCAGTTGGTTTTGAATTTTTTATGGATAATAACAAATAAATTGTATGTATGTATATTTCATTACATGCCATAGTAAATATTACCAGTATATTTATACAGTAATATATGTAACTGTATAAAATAAAAGGAATTAAATATGAAATAAATAAATATAAACTATTTTCTAAATATCTTAATTTACACTATTTAATAATTAAATTTTTATGAAATAAGATACTCAGTATGAAAAAGAAATAAAAAATAGGATTTAAAACTCAAAAAAAAAAGAATTAATAATAGATATTTAAATTGTACTTATGCATTATGGTATTTTCAATACTTTTTAACAAGTATTATGTTTATTGAAAAATTCACATATTTTATCATGAGCTATTATTCTATTTTTATAATAATAAAAGAACAAAAAATATTCCTAATTTATAATAATGAATATATAGAAGTTGATAGATAAAAAAACTCAATAAAGTACATTTTTATAAAGGATGTAATATCTACATGACAATTAATTATAAATCAAACAAAAAAGATAAAATATTTAATATTTAAAAGAAAAGCATTCATTATAAGTACTATTAATTAAAATTTTCTTTATTCCAATTAATATATAAATAAATTGAATATTATAGAGTAATTATATTTTTATCTTCAATCGATGCTTTTATCATATATAGAACATCAAATCAGAAGTACAAATAGAAAAACTACTATTGATTAATAATATGAGTCAAATATATTTTTTATAAAAATTCAATAATTTTATTGTCAAAATAATTTATTCTAAAAACTGCTGCATATTTCATAATATCTACTTTTCTATATCTATACAATTTTTATAAAATTTGAAACAGTACTTTAATATTTAAAATTTAAATATTTAAAACATTGTTTAACCTCATATCGTTATATAATTTTTTTATATCTACCATCATATAGGTTTGTTATAATTTTCAAATTGTAAATACCTTTAACATAAAAAGTAATACACTATTATTGTATGTGTTAATTTAAAAATACATCATTTTCTATAAAATGATTTTAATCTTAATACATAGATTTTGAAAACTGTATCTATTAGTTATATAGTGAAGTTTAGTACTATTTGTGCTCTAAACTAGATAGACTTATTTTCTATTTATTTAATTATAATATATTTACTTTAAATAAATGCTTACAAATAACTTTTAATTATTTTATTTAATTATATCCTTAAAATCATGAAAGTTATTTAAAATTTACCTCTGAAGTTGTATAACTTTTTAAGTTGATTATTATCTTTTAGATTTTTATTTTAAAGAAATATAAGTTTTAATCATAAGATTATGCAAAATTATAATTAGAAAATTTTTTTTAATTATTTCAAACAGTACATGAATTTTAATTTCATTTTTAAGAGAAAATTAATTGTTATGCTATATCAAGAAACTATACATGGATTATATTTTATTATAAAGTAATAATATTCTATAAAAGTAGACTTGTAATATGAATAAATATATTATATAACTATTTTTTGCCTTTCATCATCAATTTTTCAGATGAATATTTTTTGATTTATATAAAACCAATTTTAATTTTGGTATTTTACTGACACGTTTATAGTTTAAAGTGTAATAATTATTAAATAAGTTTTAAAAACTTTAGAATAAAAGTTATAGAAACTTTCATAGCATTAATAATAAATTTTTAAATATAAAAATTAATCAAAATTATTATTTTGAAATCTAAGTTTTCAAAAAATAGTTTGTACTATTTTTATATAATTTAGTTTTGATATAAATTTTTTTAAATATAAATTTTATTATTTTACTACAAGAATCAAAATAAATAGAAAGTGTTGTATATAATTTTGTATTTATATTTTATCTTGATTTTAATATTAATTGAAAATATTTTTTAATATATAAATAAAACGTTTTCTTTAATTTTATTATATATATAACGTTATACCAAACATATTATTCTATTTTCTTCTCAAATTTGCTTTTTGCTATTAGTTTTAAGTAATATAATGAACTAAATCAGTAAAACGTAATATATTTTAATAATGAAATGAGGAGATGGATAGAATACAAAAATTATCATTGAAAAATTGAAACTTCATGAAAGAGAAAAATCGAAATTTAATTGCTATTATAAATGAAAACAAAATGATAAACTAGTGAAGAAAATTTCAGTCTATACTCTGACTTTTATCATCAAGCTGCTAAAGAAGAGTAAACCACTACATTATATCAAACAGAATCATAAAATTGAGGATGTAAGATTTATAATAAGATTTATTAAATTATAAAAACAGGCACGTTATTTCTCTGGATCTTTCTCTTTCCTGCCAACTCTTAGAACATTCAATTTCGTTGATTATCTAAATTTGAGTATTTAATTATTATATACAACATTGATTCGATTATTTTGCGATAACTAAACTTATTTTCAGTTATGTAATTATAAAATTTGAGTCAATTAAATAAAAAGACTTGAAATCATAAATATCACATTAAAAAAAGAATAATGAAAATTTTTTATATCAAAAGAAAAATATATCTTCAATTATTGAAAATTGAGTTAATATAATATTTAAAAATGTTATAAGTGAATAGAATAGATTAAAAAATGTAAAAATATAAAATATTCCAAAGTATACATCGTTTTTCTATTTAAAAACATCTTTTATTTACTAAAATAATTACATATTTGTATTAATAATAAATTGTTTTATAGGTGAATTAGAATATATTCATGAATATATTTAAATTTAGATTTAATTAAATAATTTATAAATTAATTATTAAATTATGAAAAGAAAAACTTTTATATTAAATTAATAATAAGAAAGCACTAGAGTGTGAAAAAATTTAGAAATTAATATTTAAAATATTTTAATTACTTATGATTGTTGTCTTAATATATTCATTGTAGATATAAAATAATTATCTATAAATCCGATTATTTATATTCTTATAATAATCAAATTAAAACACATTATTATAATAAGTAAATCAAGAAATTTTCTAATAAAAGAATTAAATTTAAATCTTACTTTAATGATTATTGATATCTAATGGTAAATCAGATATATCAGTAGAATTATAGATTAAATCAATTGAACTAAAATACTGAATTCCTGTCAATTCAATATTAAATTCAAATCAATTGCTTCTAAGTAATTAAAATATATAAAATGCGAAATAAAAAATGAATTTAATAAATATATTACTTAACTGCAAAAGGAATATATGAATTACATTTGAATTATAAAATAATAATTATTAAAAAAAATATTGAAATGGTGAAACCTTTGTTAATCTACATTTTATATATTGAAAAATTAAACCATGTTTATTTTCTCATTCAATTGTTTCCTTCGTTTAAAGTTATTTAACAGACAGTTATATACACTCTCCCAGTTTTATAAATTTCTAATTAATGTTTAATTTTTGCCGCAAACCGAAAATAAATATCTAAGGTTCAAAGTTTGCCCTTTTTAACATACCATTAATTTTTCATTTTTTGTGTTTTATGTTCTATTAAAAAATTATATTGAATTTATTAAATTATAAATATAAGTAGTGTAAAATACTACTTTTTTAAAACGAATATTTACTGTAATTGTAAATAAATCTGTTTGTTAATATAATACAAATTTTATATATTTCTAATAAAATCAATTGAAGTTGATTAAACACAGTAAACAATATTATGAAATCAAATTATTATTCTATTTAATTTTAATTCTAATAAAATTTTTAATTTTATATTTTGTATTATTATCGATTATTATTATGCTAACTAATTTAATGCAATATTTGTAAAAATAACTGAATAATTTTGTAAATATGATATTTAAAGTTTAACATAAATATAATAATTTACAAATTTTCAATATTATTTACTTAAAAATATTATATAAATTATCTTAAAAGTGTAAATTTAAAAAATACTTAAATTAATAATAATAATAATTTTAAATATTAATTCCACAAAACTAGTCTATTATATTAACTCAATTAAAGCATCAAATAAAAAAACATGAAATAATTAAAGTTTAAATAAAAAACTTTAATAAAATTCTAGCATATTTCTTTACAATGATTTTCCGTAAATATAATATTTTTAAAGGTTTTTTAAATGTATGTTTTAAATTCTAATAGATATACATTTTTATTAACATTTTTCACCCATTACATTGATGTAATTTTAGTAACTTAAGATCCAAGGTAATTTAAAAATTAATTTAACTTATTAAGACATAAAATTGTTTTTGATTTACTACATTTTAAACTATATGTTTCTGTAAATTATATTACGTTTAAAAATTAATTTTTATTTAATTATTTAAATATAATTATTTTTACCTAATGTTTTGCCAAAATTTGAATTTTTTTAAATAAATAAAATTTCTTCGCCAATAAATTTAGGTGCTTTATTACTTCGATACGATATTCGATTTTGATTAAACCATAAAAGTAATGAATATTTTCATTTTTTTATACTGTAAACAAACATGCTGAATAGATAGTTACACTGTGCATCTAATGTATTTAATCAAATCTGTTCTTCATTACGCGCCGTAATGTTAGAAGTACGCATATAAATTAAAAATTTTGACTCGAGTTTGAAGCGCTCTCGAGCCTAGTAATCTCATAATGTAAAACTCTTTGGTTGAAGTGAATTAAAAATCTCTTGTAATTATTTAAACGATTATATTTTATAAAATATGAAATCGTATAAAAATATTATTGTTTCTATTAATATCAATCATAATAAGATAATATTTCAAATATAAATATTTCATTGATTTATGATATACAAGTGTTGATTAGCATTCTTAAATATTTTATATTTATTAATTCAAAGGAAAAAATGTATAAAACGATGATGCTATATTTATATTTGTGTTAATTACTTAGAATAAATTTAAGCTTACATTAGAGGTGTGTGGAACTAAGGCACTCAGATTGAATTAGCAACTTTAAACGTTACATGCTTTTGATCTCAGCATCGTCAACTCCAATGGTTCTTTTTGCTTAACAAACAGATGAGATTTAATCGAAGATACTATTCATTTTCTTATATGTTCTAGGTTTTCATAGGCGGTTGACAAGATAACAAAATCTTTACGAGATCATAGAACACAAGAGGGGATCTTCGGCTGTTCGTAGAAAACTGCATTTGATAACATCAGTAAAAACCCAATCCCCTCCTGAGTTCTCTAGTTTATATAATTTTCTGACTGCCGCATATTTGTGATTTCACAAATACGATCAAAGTATTAGTTACAATCATACAGATACTCATTTGAATTTTTAAAACACTGTATCTACGTATTTAATAAATTTATTGTTAATAGACATACTTTTCATAAAAGAAAATTTATAATAATATTTTTTAAAACTAAAAACAAATCTATTTATTAACTTTTTTATTGTTTTATTGTATTTCTTCCATGCTATCTATATTTCATAATTTAAATAAGAAAATATAATAATTTTATGAATACATTTTGTTGAGATCAGAAAACTCAGGGAGGTTGGGCCAGGCGAAAGATGACTTCGAGCAACGACAAAGTAGGAAAAATAACCGTAATTGACAACGAAATTGGACTTAGGCGGGCAACAGACAATGGATTACTCACCTCCAGACCTCGAACACGTGGCGCGGGGATGCCCGTAGCCCCTGCAATGTCGTATAAACAAACCTCGCCTCGCTGAGCTCAGAGAAGCGAGGTAGAGTAATAAGAAATCCTTATACGGGAAAACCCTGCGGCAAAGCGCAATGCTAGCCTTGTGCGCGTCGCCGCGTAGCCTCTCAAGCAAAAACAAGGTGGAAAGCGAGAACCACTTCAAGGAGAGGTGGCGAGTAACTCAAATGTCGCATGTGGACAATATGTCCAGTTCGTGAAAAAACCCGACGCTAATGACCAAGGGTTCAACTGATCAGGGCACTGGCAAATCATAAACAATAATAAGATCATAAACAATAATAACAAAAGAAAATATGTTAAGATAAGGAGGGAACGAAGATATATATGTGTGCACACCGGGTCGCACCAGCCTTTCTTTAGACACGATCAACGACAATGAGTCGACGATCATCGCACCTAATAACGATTCTAACATTAACGATAAACAAAATATTGTACGCGTCGGCAAGCCTGGATACTCTCCTCCAGGTATCAAAATTGATAAAATAAATTTATTGTGAGAATAAAAGGTGATAAAACGTCCGATTTAATCCTTAACACATTTAATAGATTGTTCATAATTTACAGTTATTTTGGTTAATAATAAGTATAAGATCTACTCCTTGAAAATTATTTTTAATAAATAGTTCCAAGTTTAACAAGTGATCAGGGCAAATTTAAAAAAAACTGTTTTTTTTAAATTATAAGCTTTTAAAGTACATCATTATTTAAAATTCCTTTTGTTATTTACTTTCATTAAACTTATTCTCAGAAATTTAAACTTTTATGCTCATATCATCTTTGACTAGTGTTAGCAGTTTCTGAATTTTTACAGTATTATTCTCGCATCCATATTTTCAAAGTTCAGGAACAACATATGTTTAAAACTAAAATACTGATCTTTCTTAAATTTATTAGATATAATATTCATAAATGATGTACTTTTTAAATAACTAACTATTCTTGATTTATACTTGTAACTGTATTAATTACAGTAGATATTTAGGAAAATGCATTTACAGTTTAAAAATTATTTTCTTGTTTAAAAGTTAAAGCTTATAATTAATTAGTTTGTTATTAAAAGTATCTAGCTATAATAATAATATTACTGAATACAAAATACGTTATTTAAAGATGTTTAACAAATATTTATTATAAAAATACTAGAAAAGTAATGAATATATTCATTTTAGAAGTTAGTAAGTATACACGAAATATAAATTTTTAAATGCAAATTATAAATAAAACATGTAATTAAATAATACTTAATAAATATTATGCATTTTTAGCATTTAATTTTTCATAAAAATTTTATAGATATAAATAATTCTAATTTAAAATTAGTATAAATGTTTTATATCTAAATTATGTATCAATAAATTCTTACGAATGAAATTATTTTCAACAAGAAATAAATAATAAAAAACTATTATTTTATATAGATTCAATAATTAGCTATAATTGAATTAAGTAAAAACAATGGTATAATCAATGATGTTGCTGTTAAATTAATCAATGTTTGTGCAAAATTACCAGACCAAAAGATTATTTTGTATGTGTTGTATAAATTATTTAAATGATTATTTAAATTAAGAAAAGAAAAGATTAGTCAATCGATAGTAGAAAATTTAAAATTATATTTCAAGGCTTGTTTTGATAAAAAAATTTTTTTCATCTGTTAATCCATAAATTTGAAATATGATACGATTGACGCAGCTAAAACTATTTATTTCAAGTCTAAATTAATTAAGCTAAGTAATTTTGAAATTTTCATTTAGCTCTAATGGATAGTCAAGGGATTTTTCGCGCTACTGTAATCTGTTGAAGAATAACCAAAGGTACCAGAAAGTTAATTAACCGTAAAATAAAGTCTAACGGACCGAATCCCATCAGAAAGTAAATTTCAAAAATGATTTGAAAACTAGGATGCATAGCTTTCTCTTGCAAGGAAATGGGGATTGTGAGCCAAACCCTGGTTAACCACACTTAATCAACGAGACTGAGCAGGTTTTCACCACGTTCGCGCGATTATACGAAACTTACTTACAACAACAATTGAGAAAAAGAAGCCAACCAGAGTCTCATCAAGTATCGCTTGCAACGACGTAAGATTAATCTTAATTTCCGAAATATGATTAATCATAATTTACAGGGTGGTTGGTAAACTGTCGCAATGAGAATAATTCGAAATGCTAGTGCGTAAAGAGCTAATAACGTTGTTGAAAACGAAAACCAAGGCTTGGAATGCATAAGCACTTAGCAATTTTAGATGAATAACAACGAGTAAAAGGATGCTAAAAAAATTATAACCTCTTTGATGCATTACAGTTTTCTTCTTGACTGGTAAACGTGTTTCTTCGCCTTGCAAAGTAGGATATTGTAATTATTACTTTAATGTTTCGGACTCAGGATATATCCAGAACTTCGCCAGTTTATGCAGTTATTTATCATCATGTGCATTTTCCTAAGAAATTATCTTTCTTCTGTACGTATTTTGGTAATCATAAAACCTTCTGACTCACTGGAGACTATACTAGCGATAAAATCTGCTACACAAGTCATGAAAATAAAATATATTCAACAAAGCTAATACAAATAGATTATTAAAGGAATAAACATATAGTTAGAGTTTACAGAAAAACTAAAATTCAGTCAATATGTATGAATAATTATTTTTTATTATTAAAAAAAAAACCATAATATGTTACAAAGTGATAATTACTTACTTAAATATTAATTACAATCCTTGATTATTTGTATTCAATCATTAATACGATTTCTTTTGTGAATATAATAGTAAAAAATATATTTTAAATATATTTTTATCCTTCTTTATCGAGCAAAAAACAAAGTAATTGTATCAAACTTTTAATTTCGTTAATAAATTTACTAGACAATAAATTCAAGTATATAGAATATAAATGTTGCTCAAAGATTATACTTAATTAATAACTAAATTACGTCAATAATTTTATTATTGATATTAATTTTTTAAGAAACGTTTAATTTAAAATATTAACAAAGTGAAATATATTAAGAAAAATGAAATAATCTGTGACGTGCTTGTTGTGCCTATAATAAAAAATTTAAAAGATTTTATTATTTATATTTATTTTATATATTATAGGAATTTTTAATACAAGTTATTTATATATTATAATATTTTATTCGATTTTCTATAAAAAAAAATTCAAATAAAATTTCATATAAAAAACTTTTTATTTTAAAAAACTGAAGCATTTTTTTATATCTTAAAAATATCGAAGAGTTTATATTTGAATACTTTTTTATAATTGTATAATGCAATTCTTTAACCAATAATTCTATTTCATTATTAGAAAATGATTATTCTCTATTTTATATTCAGCTTTAGAATTTAAAATTCAATTTATTATTTATTCTTCGTATCAATATATGATTGGTTCCGAGTCTGTTAAAACATAAAATATATTTAAAATATTTTAAAAACTTTTCAAATATATAATGTAGAAATATAATAAAATATATGAGCCAAAAATATTATAAAAATTTACGAGAAAAATATTTGAAATACTATTCTAATTTTCTTTATTATATATAATCAAAATAGTTTATTTCTAAAAATTATTATCATGTTTCCCTGCATTTGATATGCAATAAAAAAAATAAATAGCTTAAAATGTGTAAACCTGATAAAATTTGATTTTCTGCAGTATAGAATATAAATACATTTTATTTTCATTAATATTATTTCTAAAATATCCTCAAAATTATAAAAATTTTGTAAATTTTTAATATCAGTACGAACAAAATAATTGAACTCGAAAAATTCCTTAATAGTTTAAAATCGATACAGTACTTTTCTTATTAATTCTCTTACGAGTAAGACTATTATAGATTTTTATCAATTCACCATGTTTAAGGAACTTTTAAAAAGTTGCTTTGATATTTATAAAGATTAAACTCAGTATTGAGAGTTCACTATAAATAAAATATTTATTTTTAGTTTTAATACCAAATACATTTAAAATACAATTATTTTAGCAATAAAAAAACAGTATAACATTCAAAATAATGATTGATCAATTTTAAAGCTTTATTAAAATTATGGAACTTTTTCTCAACGATTTAACTAGTCGATTTAATACATATTATTATTATTTTAAAAAATATTTAAGATCTTATGAATATAAATTCATAAATATGTACACACAAAATTTCATATAAAATAATGAATTTATAAATAACATTATATTTCAAAATTAAACTCATGTATGTTTTGGAATCAAAACTTTTTACCAGAATTTGAAAGTAATAGTAGCGAATGATTAAAATATCACAATAAAAAATAAGATATGAAAATAAAATTTATATTGTTATGATTTAATAAAAATTTATACTTTAAAAGATGTGTGTATGATAGGAGAGATTATTTAAACTATAACGTTATATTACTTTATATATTTTGTTTCTTATCGTTGAAGATAAAAAATCGTTAAAAAAATTAAATAAATAAATTGTATTCAATTTA
Source organism: Dolichoris vasculosae (assembly GCA_018907195.1). Classification (NCBI taxonomy): domain Eukaryota; kingdom Metazoa; phylum Arthropoda; class Insecta; order Hymenoptera; family Agaonidae; genus Dolichoris; species Dolichoris vasculosae. The sequence goes on along the minus strand of JACCHY010000037.1, from coordinate 767,630 downwards.
TTACAAGATTCTTATCTCATATCATTTATACAGAACTCACAAATCCGAAATTCAAGCTGCAAAGATTTCATTACCTAGATTCATGCGAAAGAAGAAAATAATTAAATGCCAACAATGCTAACCTGTAATTGATGACGGGAACGAAAAAAAAAACCGATCAGAACCTCGACACTTTTGTCGATATCCTCTTGGTCTGAAAAAAATACGCCGCGGAAAAGAAGCTTCCTCAAGCGAATAAAACCAAGATAAAAAAACTCTAACGCTTGCAAAACAAAAACTCGTACTTAAACTCCTTTAGTATAGGATCGTGTGTATGCGATTGTCTTTATACCATTTGCTCTTGTACCTGGTCTGTAGAAAGTCCAGAGGTTAGGAGTGTCGGCTACAGAGTGTAATTACCGCTCAATTGATGGTGATTAGTTGCCGCTTGATAGTCGTTAACGTTCAATTACGCTTGCTCGAACATCCACAGCGACTGAAATAACGGAAGCCTCCGAGAGTCGAATCAAGTAAGAAAAAAGAAAGAGACGCTTCTTGTAGAAGTAAGGGGGTGTGAGAAGGAAAAAGTGTCACTGGCACCCTGAAATTGAACCTTCCGATTTCGAGTACTTTGTTTTCTTTTGTTAGATTGTAAAAAAGTAGTTTGCCTGTCCACTCTAGATGAATCGCTTTAAGAGAAGACAAAGCGACAAGAGAAAGCCTCGGGCTAAACAGTGGAGTAAGAAGATGTTTAAAATTGACGGAAGAATGTAAACCTGCGGTACTTCAATTTGAAATATTAAATTATGTGGATAAAAAGTTTCAAAAAGATATTCAACTCTTCTTTTTTCTTTGGTGACAAGATTCGTGAGAATTCTAGTGTTGTAATTGTTGTTCTGATCCTATAAGGTGAATGAGAATAAATTTCTGATTTCTCCTTAAATGATTCGAGGGCGAAATCTATATTATAAGTTGAGTATAACTATTTATAAAGCTTTAATTTATAGATTAAAACATAAGTTAAGTAAAAAGAAAAATATATATGTAACAACTGCTTATACGTATTTATATAATACAATATATATTAAAAAATAATTTAAAATTCAGTTTTTAAATATTTATAATATTTCTGAAACCTCGAGGCACTCAAGGGAATATCTTTGTTTTTATTCCATTCTAGTCTATTATTTTACAAGTATCTTTTATCCACTACGTAATGCAAAAGTTTCACGCTCTTTAAAGATTTGAGGGTGGAATTTCACTCCAAATATAATGAAAACTTTTTGGATCTAATTTTAATTTGAAGACGAACAATAACTTATAGGTTTGCAAGATTTTCTATAAAAGGAGAAAGATGAGCCATTATATTCCTGCATATATCTGCAGAATTTCGTAAACATCCATGAATAAAAAAAGTCTTAATAAAAAAATTAATGAAATGTCGATAGAGAAAAAAGTAACGTAAGAGATAAAGAGGGAAAGCGTAGAGTAACGAGCCGGATATGTGTTTATGTAATAGGAAAAGTCGAAGCATTTCACATTTCACGCTTCGATGCAAATACTGTTACGTATATATAAATGCACATTGGTTCTCGTATGTGGGCATGTAATAACCCTTCGAAATATCTCCCGGCGGACTTAAGCTTCATTGCGTTGGCTGTACCGTGAGGTTAAATGTGGAATGAGACGATGTCTGCGTTCATATGAAATCTTTAAGCTCTTTTACGGCTTCCTCTCTAACCGTAGATAGTCTTACATCTTGATCGAAAAGTATTACTCATTTAGCTTTTCACCTACCAAGAGTAACACTGATGGCGAGGGATTACGAAGCACCGAGTCTATGATAGGCGTCGCGAGTTACGGAAGGTCCATCAGCTATGTGAAACATATCTTGTGTGTACAACTAAGCCGCGTCAGAACTGCCTCTTCAACTTTTCTGATAATAACGAACTTCTTTAAAAGACTGATTGTAATTTGAGACGAAAAATTTATTAATTTCTTATTTATGAGACAATACCAATGATAAAAATCTATAATATATTCATATCTTTCATAATTATTTTCTTCTTTTTTATTTAAATATATTTTGTCTTAGCGTATTACTGTTCAATTTTCTATAATTTTTTTGAGTTTAAATAAAATATTAGTCATAATTAATCTCTCATTTACATTGAAGAAAATTCTCATACGTGCAGGTATACACCAATTTATAGCAGTCTTATAATTTTTCAGCCAACAAATCTGGAGGATAAAGGGCGATTTCTCCTCTTCACTTCTCTTATCCCTTAACTAAAGTGCAGATTCCTTCCTCCCTCACATCAAGAAGTTAAAGGAAAGATTTCCTAGTAGAAGATATGATTACCTAAGAATGAAAAAGTGGAGCAAGTTTATCGTCTAAAATAATTTAGTCGTTAAATACATGAAGGCAAGACCGGAAGTGAACACAAGATAGAAAAGAGGGTAAATCAAGGTAACTAAAACTAACGAACCTAACTAAATCAATTCAGAAAAACGGGATGTGCAAAAGAATTAGAATTAATGAGGAAGAAGGTAGTGCAGGCGTATGCGTGTGTATGCGTGTGTGAAAAAATACCGGTAAGTGTTTCCTAATCAAGAAAAATATAGATGTGCAATGATTTAAAGAAATGCTACTCAGCTTAATTAAAAGCGATTTACAACTTTAGATGATATTTTCGTTGAAGCGATAATGAACCCCGTGATTTACATAACATCTATTTTACAGATCTATCAAATAAATATCTTTTGCAACAATCGAATAAATATGATAAATAAAATAATTACGTAGCATTCAGAGAATAGTGAAATATATATTATAAGCTATATAAACAAACCTGTGAATTTTTTTAATAAGTTACTAGGTTACTAAAAAAAACTGATTTTGGAAATTACATTCAATTGTGTTACAATAATGTTGAAATTATAAAATTTCACTTTTATTATATTTATGAAATATATACTCATATATATATATTTGAATCTAATAATGAAAGAACTTTATAATGATTTTTAAGAACTTTATATTATTCGTAAGATTGAATTGAAATTATTTAGCATTATTTCAGGTATTTAAAAATCATGTATATTGTATATCTTACTATAGTTTTCAATTTTATAAAATGTTATTTTATTCACAATTTTTTAAAAATCTGATAATAAATAAATGATATCACTTTATTAGTTTTTCAAACAATAGTAATATATACATAACCATATGCAAACTATATACTGATGAAAAATGACGAAATAATATTCGGTCACGCCGTGATCCAATTACCAATCGTGGAAAGCTGCTCTAACATTATTATTCAAATAATTTTGAAAAAATTATGAATTTATTATATTTAATGTATAATGGTGAATTATTTATTGGGAAAGATTACATTATTATCAGAATAATTGCATTTAAAATTTAATATTTGAATAAAGTTATTTAAAAATTAAAAATAAAGTCCATTTATCTATAGCACATCTAGCAATAGAACTAGCTATTGATAAGCAGATAAACATATTTTTCAGCTTTAAAGTAGTCCTTAAAAATAATATATAAAATAAACAACATAAAATCACTTATTTTTTTTATCTATTTATTAAAAAATATTGTAAGCTCTAATATAGTAAGATTTCAATATAAGTTTGTTAACATATAAACTTAAATATTGTAAAAACATCGAAATTTTAAACTATATTTTATTGATTTTAGAGACATATATTGATATTTTTCTACGAAAAACAAAAAATAAAAAATTATTAATAAATTCAACCATTTGAATAAATTACTTATTCCCAAATAATTTACAATAATAATTTAAATAAAATAAAATAATTTAATAATTAATATGAAAATATATTAATAATACAAATTTATTGTTAAAAATTGCATAATTAAAGATTATGCAAAATTCACGAAATTCCAATAAATATAAGAAAATTTTTACAAACTTTAATTTCATCACTATTTTACAATTATAAAAAACTAAAAAGAAAAAAAGAATTATAATCTTGTCAATATATCATAAAGTTTAATTTTGTACTAATTTTTTAATGAATATTTAGCATTTATTTTTGTAAAATCACTTACTACATTTGTTAGTGTAAATTTTTTAATCACAAGCAGATTTGAGGTTGAACAATACAAGAAGAATAAAACGTAGCTTTCCATCTATGAAAAATTGTTCAAGAGTCCTTGAATCTCAACTTGGTAGACCAACCATAAAAACTTTTATTCGGGACAAATTACGTCATAAGAGCATTACCGATTACTTGACAGAATTTTCCTACGATTTTTAAAGAGGATTCATGAAATAAAATAAGAAAATTCTACTTTCTCAGTACTAGTTTTCTATTGACATATCTTTATAAGAATGTTATGATATTTAATTAAACTTTTATATGAACTAAAAATTTATTGAAATTCAAGAATTGATTTAAATCAAATAAATATTTATTGAAATTTATCAAAATATTGCATATTTCATTTATTAAAATAATTTTGAGTCTCTGGTAAATGAAATTAAGTAAAAATATACTTATGCTAGTAACTTAACAAACTTTTTGGAATTAATTTCTTTAATTTGTCGTAAATTCTAAAAATATAAATAAAAATGTTTCGTTTAAAATGCGTTTTCATTTATTCAGATACATTTCATATTTTAAAAAAATTCCCTCTGCAATTCGTTTTTACAAATATTTTTATCACTTACGATTATATTTCATGTTTACAAAAGAATATAAATTATTGTAGAAAAATATTCCTCGTTTAAGATACAGTAATGATACTACACTTTAAATGTATCTATAATGAAAAGTTATTAATAAAGAAATAACAACTGATAACTGTGCCGTGATCAAATTAATGCACGCTTTCGATAGATAAAAAGAGGAGATAATCGAAATAATTCAAAAGAAAGACAATGCTCGAGCTAGTGATCTCTAATAGATACGGCTTGATAACCGTTGGTCGCCTGTTATGAGCAACGGGACCTCCAATGAAGAGAGAAAATTTTCGGAGGTCGAAAAAAAAGAAATAAAATATTTATGAGCGAATATATAAGCGGGCATATAAAGCTAGCATGCAGATGAGATAGATATTTATTTGCCTAACGGGCGTGCATTCTTTTGCATAATAAATTTCGCACTCACGGCTAACTTCACGAGCCCGATATCGGGCAGCGAGAAACTCCAAATACACTTGCGAGCACTTCTCATTTAAAAAAGAAGTGCAATAGCCAGATAGCATACAACCTCGTTGTTACAGCTACTGATTAGTGCACATATCTGTAGCCAAAAAAGCAAACGAATGATTTTAAGAATGCCACGACTTACTTTTATGTGATACTCTGAAGTTTTTTGGTAAAAACTTTAAGTTCTGATTTTATGGCTCTCTACTGTTTTTAAAAACCAAATATTAATAATCTAATACACTTATGCAGTATCAAATTATTCATATATTTGAATAAAATGGGCATTTGTCTAAAATAGTTGTGCTAACCTTTGTAGATTAATATATGTATACAAATTACTGATAATAAGAGTTTTAGACTTTATTTATTATTACGAGAAATCTTCGTTTACTAACAATATTATTCCAAATATGAATATGGTTAAATAGTTTATACAGCTTTATTAATTAATTTAGTTTTCAAGTTTAATAGAATATTTACTACAAACATGTTAAATGAACAGTATTTGTAGTATGTACAAATTTTATTTATTACTACAAATTTTTATTTTTAAGAGATAATTTTTAATTAATCTTAAATGAAATTTATAAATAACATAAATTTTTCGTTTCAACTTAAGATTAAAATTTATAAATAAATAGAATAAAAAGCTATAAATTACATATGAAAAAATACTAAAGTTTATGCTTTCAAATTAATTCTTAAAATAAGTTTTATGATATTAATATATATACACTAATTTTAATGTTCTTTTTGATCATAAACTTACTGTTTGAACGTACATAGTTTAAAAACTGTATAATAAAAATCATTATTACATGCAATAAAAATATGAAGTAGATTAACTCGTAAAGTAATGTTAAATAATTTCGATGTAAAATAAACTTATAATATATATTTATTATAAAATTATAAATATAAAAATACGTCTAGAAAAAATTTAAAAAAATTTTATTAAACAATATAATAAGATATATTTCGGAATAATATAAATTAGATAATCACTGTAAGATCTGTAAATATACGGAATAAAAAATAAGTATAGAAATAATTCATAATATTTTGAATTAAAAAACATTAATTACCAACTATACATATGTTACCTGCTTATTCTGTATATGGTAAAATAATATATTAATGTTATATTTTAATAAAATAATGTAAGCATTTATTTAAAAACTATTTAATTACAAATTATAAATATTATATGTGGCTATTTATCTTTTAAAAAGAAATCTATTTTATCGATAATAGATATACTAATAAATCAGCCATGCAATCTCTTCTTTAACTATATGTGATAATAAGTATATTTATTTACACATCATTTATATCAGAATTAAATGATTCAAAAACAGATTATAAATGAGTATTTTTGTTGTTATACAAGATATAATTTTAAAGTGAAATGAAACTGTGATCAAATTTATTTGAGTTAATATTAACGCAATAAATATTTACGATAAATATATTTAAAAAACTAAATAAAAAAACTATTAACTTTTATGATTTGAGGAATTTAATTTTTTTTTTTTAAATCTAAATTATGAGTTTCAAATTCACATTTTCATAAAATTAAAAATGTTAGATATTTGAAAAAAATATAAAAATGTTATACATACTTCATGTATTAAGTCACGTTCAATGAAACATCTTTTTAACCTTCAAAACAATACACCTACTTATAATATAAAATAACTATATTTATAATTTTATATAATTATCTACAATTTATTTATGAAATTGTACAACTTAGAATGTGCAAATTGTACAATTTAGAATGTGCAAATTGTTTAATATGTTTAATAGAATTATATTGTAACGAAGATATAATTTATTTTATTTATTTTTTCATCTATGAAATTAAATCATCCAATAAAATAAATATATTCGAATGTTCAGAATAATATACAATGTAGTATGGATCTTGAAAAAAAAAATTTACAAATTACAATGAAATTATAATTAAACATGTAATGAATACACGATTATAATAATTATTTAATACATAATCATTCATTATTGAATTTTATTTTATTTTTTCATAAAATATTATAAATAAGGTGTAAATTTGCATAATCGTATAATTAAAATTTCATTTTAATCAAAAAATCTTTTTTTGACCATAAAATTAACGATATTTAACATTTCTTTATTTTTCTGGTTTTAAAATATTGGTCCAGATTGAAGAAAAGAAAACTAATGAAAACAATTAAATTTTTTTCTTCATTCTACTTCATTTAAAAAGTAAAAAAAATATGTTATTGTTAAATAATAAATGATTTTTTAAATATAAAAATTTATGTATAAGAATTTTTTTTAAACATTATGTTAAGAAATAGTGTTTAAAATATCGTATTTGAATCTATTATAGTGTTATTTCAGTCAAATTCAATAAAATATTTTTATTACTAATATCGACTATCAAATTCTCTTAATAATGTTTGAACTTTTACAATTTTTTAAATAAATGACATAGAGTCTCGTCTTACTTAATTTATTATAATATTATGATGAGAATATATAATTTTCAGATAAATTAATTTGAAAGTGATTATTCATTCTGATTAAATTTATAAGCTACTATTATTTTAAACTAATAAGGAAAAATAAAATATCTGAATAATTAGAAATAATACAAAAATATTTTTCATATTATCAAAATATTTGGTATTTCAACTTTAAACGTTTTTATTAAACTAAGAAAAAATATTTTTAATTGTAGAACATTGTTTCATATGAATTCGATTAAATATTACCGTTGACGTTAATTGCTATAAAACTATAAAGTATTTTGTAATAATTAAAAGCACAAACGTAATTTTTTAGATACAATCATACATGATATAATTATCATAAATAAATTTAAATCTCTAAGGGGATTTAAAAATATTTCTTCATTTATTTCCTAAATGTAATAGAAATTAAAAGAATTTTGAACTATATATTGCAATTTTTAATGAATTTCAAATTTTTATTACATAAGAATTTTTATATAATATTTATTATTTTTAAAAATTTTAAAATTCAAATAAAAATTTTCTTATGATAATATTATTTATGAAGAAATAATAGTAAAAATTATCTAAAATTTAGATTCAGTAATTAAATAAAAAGTATTCTTAAAGTTTATTATTTCCATAATAAATAAATCATTTCAGTATTGTAATTGAAATTAGTTCATTTAGTTTATTTATTACGTCTTTTCTTTTTCAATTATTGTGTAATTCAATGACTGTATTTATCAACAAATATTAATATTATTTAAGAATTTGGATCTATGCATTGATATTTACCAATAAAATTAAATGATCGAATAATTTTTAATACTTGAATTATCTTCCAAATTCATAGCATTTTCTTGTACTATAAATAATAAAAATATTATAACTTCAATTTATTTTTATAAATATATTTATTGTAATAAAATATTACTTTTATTTTCAGTAATTCAAAATAAATATTTTTCACTACAATATGTAAATGTGATAAAAAATTATAAAATTTTTAAGTTGTTCAATATAATAAAATGTTTTGTAAATTTTGTACCCAGAAAAATTTTAATGTTATTCACTTTACACATATTAATACTATGCATGAAATATATTTTTCTTATTTGCTTCACTCAAAACATTTTCAGTAGAAGTTATATTATACTTAAATGAAATCTAGCTAAAAGGTTGAGTAAAATACTTTAAGCAAAATTTACTAGAGTTATTATGTAAAAGTAGCACATTAAATGTAATTTATTCGGCGGTTGGGTAGATTTTACTTAAATGACATGTTAGTAAAAGATCCACGCGTTTTCTTACGGAACTTAAATTTTCATAAACGTGAATAGTCTCCTATAAATAAATTTATATTTATTATGATCGTAAGTAAATCATTAAATTGTAATTATTTTTATAAACGCTACAAATTTTGGATAAAAAATAAATGATAAATACTGAATAATATATAAAACAAATACCTAGAAGTAAAAATTTTATTTTAATACGTATACATTTATAAGATAAACCACATGCTAGATAGATTATTCTGAAACTATTTTAATGAACAGTATTTATTACAATTTGTGTAAAAATTATTAAGGTAAATCTTTTCTATTAAAATTTTTTTCATATAAAATAAAATTTCATTTAAAAAATAATTCTAGTAATCGTATTTTGTTAATAGAATAAGTTTCTGCTTTATTTAATATATCAGCTCATATTACAAGAAATTAATTTCATCATTACTATTCTTTAATATAAAAATAATTATTATACTTTACAATAATATTTAAAAATTTATTAACTTTGCTTAAAAAGCAAACATTATAATAAAAAATTAACTGAAATATCGATTAGCCACGACTTGGAATATTTCAGTAAATCAAGAAAATATATTGTTTTAGTTTTCAAACCAGATTTTAATACATATTATTATTATTTTATAATAATTATTGATTGTTGTTATAATTATGTTACGATAGATATTAAAAATAATAAATAAAAGGATAAAATATTTAATAGCAGGAAGTAGTTGCATAATACGAGCTAATTTTGCTTACTTTTTCTCAGAAAATAGTGTAATGATAAAGATGTGCACTCCTTATTTTCTTAACAGATATAAAGTCAGCGAACTTACTCCCTCATATTGGCATGCATCATCGTTACCCAATCTTATTTTCAACTAAGACAGTTAACTGACGTGATTAATTATACAATATAATAATCTTAAATTTAACCTAATTTAAATGATAACTGAAACTATAGGAGGGTCGTCTAATAGATCAAGTATGAATATATGAATAAGAAATAGATCAAGTATGAATAAGAAAATATTCGTATATGCACTTGGTCACATAATCCTATGTACTACGAAGCTACCGCTTCTGTATGTGTAATTCGAGTATATACCAATATACATGAAAAAGATCTCTTTATTTATATAAGCTTTCTATTAAATTAGTGAAAAACGTTATATATATATATATACTATCAATTACTGAAAATAAAATATTATTTCTCAACACATTGTATATAATTTGAATTTGAAATGGCTGCTATAATAGTCAAATAAGTGTTTGCTTTTTGCTTCCTTATGCAATAAAATTCCTTATTAATTTACCATAAAATCCAATCATAACATCTCATTAATCATTATTGCAATATAAAAAAATCAAACAAGTGTTTCACCATATGTAACTATTATATATAGATATACAATCACTATCATTCCAATAATATAGTATCATTTATAATTTAATTTATATATAGCATCAAAATTAAATATAAAACATCGAATAAATACAATTGTAAAAAATAGATCATCTGAATATGATAAATCAATAAATATATAAAAATATTTCTTCTTAATCTGTATTTTAATTTAAAAATATTTAAAATTTAAGATTATTGAACAATTTTTATTAATAATTTATTTTATGATAAAATTATAAATATTTTCTTAAATAAAGTAAAATTTTCTTTTCTATAATATTTATTCAATTATAAATAAAATTTAAGTTTGCAAATTCGAATCATTTAATTTACGTATTATTACAAACTTTTATTACTTACAATGTTATCCTTTTTTTAAACCAGAATAATACATATTATTTTAATTAATTGAAATGAATATTTTATCCTTTAATTATATACACATGAATGAATATATATATATATATATATATATTTAGCAGTGGAAAAGAAATAAAATATTTATAAAATACATTATAACGTTTCCATGTAAAATAATAAAAGATTAAAATAATGTATTTCAATAATAGAAGGAATGTTAAATAAATTAGAATCTACTTTAATCATATAATTTATTATTATATTAAAATATTTATAATTGTTCAAAAAACTTTTTAAAAATAAAATATAATTTACCATTTTTTGACTTTTTTTAACTAAGAGTTGATAACATTTATATATATATATATATATATATATACATGAACCTTTATAAGATTATTCTGTGTAATATTTATCTCAGCAATATTTTTAGTAATTATTCATTAATTTAATTAATTATTTATAACTCCCTATAAATGAATAATAGTAATGGTATTTATAATATATATCTGATAATAAATAATTAAAAGATTTTTGTGACGAGATATTTATTTCATACCTACTGCCTTGTACATTATTCACTATTATACAGGTAGTAAAATAATTATTTAATCGATAGTCTTATTTAAAAATTTAAATATAAAAAATTGAATATCAATTCTAAAAATATTATAGTATCATACATTTTATTTATTATTTATTATTTATTATTTATTATTTATTATTTATTATTTATTATTTATTATTTATTATTTATTATTTATTATTTATTATTTATTATTTATTATTTATTATTTATTATTTATTATTTATTATTTATTGTTTATTATTTATTATTTATTGTTTATTATTTATTATTTATTATTTATTGTTTATTATTTATTGGTTATTGTTTATTATTTATTATTTATTATTTATCATTTATTAGATTTGCGATAAAACTTGCGATAAAATACAATTGGTTCAAAATCATTCATAAACATAAAAATAATGTTATGGTAAGGGTTTATTTTGTTTATTCTTGTTTAATATATTTCTACCCATATTAAAAAATATTTCATATAATTTAAATAGAAATAATATTCAAAATTAATAATTTGAATTTATGTAAATGATATAAGTACTTAAGTATGAAATTACTGTAAAAATTAATTCTAAATTTATCACATTCTGAAGTATAGATTTTGATATAATTTATGAAATATTGGTTTTCTTATGAAAATTCTATATATTTCATTACATATTACTTCAAATATCTTGTTAATACATTAATTTAGTAAAAGCTATTTTACAAGCTTTTCAATCATAAGAATTTTATTTTTAGCTTTAATCAGACTTAAATTATCTGTAATACTTTATTTATTAAACCATTATTAAATCATATTTTTTAAACAGTATGTAAATTGAAATTTTTCACCTATTTTAAAACGATGTCATTTTCAATAATAATATTGAATTTAAAATATTTCTTGTGAGTTAGTTCCGTGATTCATTAAATTATTTTTTTTTAATTATACGAATATAACATTTTTTTACACTTGTGCAATTTTCTACACAAATCTCTTATTACTCTTTGTAACTTTTCTCAAGATATTATTTAATTTTTGTAACAGTCTATAACTAAATGTATCCTAATTAAGTGCATTTAAAGTGATATTGTTATCTGAACACGTACAGTATCCGTATTTATATAATCCCAGAGTAAACTTGTACGTTAACGACATTGAGATTATTACTTAACTTTTAAATTTTATATAATCTCTAAGGATTTTTATTAAAATTTTACATTTTCTTAGGTAATTTATCATCGGTTTTATACCCTTGAGGTTCTGAATATAAAAATTAAATCAGATGATTCAAATAGAACTAATTATTATTCTCTGTAAAAAATATTCGTATTACATCGCTTTCTCTCTTTCTTTCTCATAGTATATTTTTTATTTATTTTAATTCTTTATATATCATGTACTAATCATATAATTTTGATATACTCCTTAACCCATTAGCATACAAAAATATTTTATTCGTAGTTGAAACATATTTTGTATAATTGTATTATACAGTTAATTTGCTGTAAAAATATAATAGTAATTACATTATTTCTTTTATCGGAATAAAACTAATATATATGTATACACACTGTAAAGTTAGTTATATATATATATATATATATATATATATATATACATAGGTTAAACTGCATATTTATCTATTATATAAAACATTTAACAAAACTAAAATGCAAATTCATAATTTTATGTACAAATATAAAATATAAAATATCATCACTTACATTAGTATAAAGTATAAAGATAGGAGGAAAAAATCTAGATAGATTTTTTACTTTAATTAAAATATGTAATATATAGTTTTAAATAATATCTTAATAATTAATTAATATTTTGGTTGACAAGGTAGGTAAGGATTATTTCTTCATTAGATAATAATATTATAAATCTCGCTTGTTAACTTATTCTATTTAAAAATCAAATGTTAAATAGTAGAAAATTAATTGAATTTTTTTTTAATATATTTTAACAGGAAAATATTAAAAATAGATTTTTCTAGCTTTAAAAAGGTAATACTTTTAATAAGTCTATTATATTTTCTTTCAAATGACTTAGCAAGACTTCTAGATATTTTTTTTTTAATTTAATTTACTATTTAATGAATGTCGAAAATTAAACATTTATACCGTCTTCTTAGACTAAATATTTCAATGCCAGTTGATTCCAAATACAAATATACAAACAATTAACTTTGTATTTTATACAGAACTATATATATATATATATATATATTTCAACGATTTTACAGCTCACTGATTTGAAATAAATGTACTTGTAGTTTTTAAACTAATTATGAGTTGAACATTTTTTCCTGTATTCATACATTCATAATATGTATTCAATAGATTTTTCATTATTTACTAAAATAAAATATTTTTAGTAAAATTTAATGTATAATTATGAAATTTTAATTGAAATATTCAAAAAAATATTTACGAACAGTTTTCCTAATTCAATATATAGTACAGTATAAATATAATAACATGTTATAAAAAATAGAAAATGAGAAAGTTAAATACATTTTTCAGCTTACAAAATTTTATCCTTCTATTTGTTCTCTTAATTAAAATATTAAATTAGTATATGACACTTTTACAATTATTAACATACTTTTTCGAATTTAAATTATAATGCATTTTTTATTTGTACACATATAATTACTACGTAAGTGCATATGGGCCCAAGCCTGTGCGTACATATTTTTCAACGAAAAAAAATTTCATAATAAAGAAACTATATTTTTATTATTCAATAAAATATAAGCTACTCAACCAGTAGAATTCAGAAACAACATTTCGCAAATGTTTATAAATACAATAGTAAACTCTTAACGAATGAAGTTTAAATATTTAATTAAATTTCAAAACTAGATTTCAATACTTGTTTTTTCTTTTTTATCTTGAAATGTATGTACATTTCATTATTCATTACTATCATAAATATTCCGAAGACTTCAAGGATGCTACCTAATGAATGTGCTAAACAGCGTGAACTATAAAAATACTTTAGTAAGAATAAAAGAGTAATGCACAAATATAATAGATTTTATAATAGGTATAAATCATTATTTTTTATTCCTAAAGAATCCTCAAAATCTTAAAAAAACTATGAAAAATATATATATAAATACAAGATATTTTTCACGAATAGAAGATTTATTCATGAGTTTCAGAACTATATTATACAAAGTAATATGAATATAAAAAGTAAAGAAAAAATTTATATTAAATATAGTTTAAACAAAACACGAATATAATACAGGTAAGTATAATACAAATAAGTATAATAATTATCAATGTAGGAACTAAAGTATATTATTTTGGTATAGTATCAAAAACTATTTCGTATTATTTTCTATTACTATTCGTAACTATGTTTAATGGAATATACTTTTTAAAAGTTTTGCGTATGTATTAAAAATATATTTAATATATATCTTTGATACTCTATTTGTAAATTGTAATAAAGATTTTTGAATTATCAAACCGAAATACAACGTACACATATTTGTGCACTAAGTTTCGCAGATAATAAACTGCAATAAAGTCAAAAATAGATTTTTCTTTATACATAATCAAAATACTTTATAATATACTTAATATATTTTTATTACTAATGTTATCTATTATAAAAAAAATCTTAGGTATATTACATTATTACATACACATATATTGTACACGATAATAAATAGAAATAATTATACTTAATAAATTATTATAAATTAATAAAATATTATTGAATATAATATAAATTCTGTAAAATATTAATAATAGTATTTTAGGTATTAAAAAATACATATATGAAGATCAAATTAAAAATAATATAAATATTGTAAGAAATTAATTTTGAAAACATTATTTTATACAATTATATTTTAATTTTAATTATGATTTCAAATTTCATTTAATAATATGTCCTTATATAATAAAAATATGAATTGCTATATTTATACATTAAGAAAATAATATATTAAACAATGATTCTAATTAAATTTACTTTTCAAAATACATATTTTTCGAATATAAAAATTATGTATGAGAATTCATTAATCATTAAAACAATCATTTTTTATAAATAATTTTTCTTAATATAAATTGACATTATTTATTATCAATATTAATTAAAAGATTATTAGAGCTACAGAATGTAATGAAAAATCATTTATGTGCTTATGTATAAATTAATGATATTTAATTAAAAACTATAAAATGCATTATCATATATGTAATATTTTTTATTTTATTTTTAAGTCACATGTGCATAACTCTGAATCATTTTCATTTAAATTATATATTTATAAAAAAAATTATGATTTAAATTATAATTTAATAAGAATATAATCAATTTCTTTTAATAATTTCTATTGATCAAAAAGTATGTTTTAATTCTTAGTTTTAATAATATATTTTGAAAAACTGGTTAATAGAAAAAAAAATGCAGAATAATTATATACTGTTCAAAGATATATTTAAGATCAAAAATATGCTTAGAAAAAAAAATTTTAATTATAAGTTTATATAAAATTACATAAAATTTTACAAATTACATAGACATAAACGATTTTCATACTTTAAATTCATCAAAAATATTTAAACTAATAATTCTTTAATTATTTTAAATATTTTAATACATTATAATTTTTTAAATAATTTTTAAAATAAATATGAAAATAAAATATTAAAATTAATTCTAAATATATAGAATGTATCTATATAAATAGAATAATTATAATATATATATATATATAAATCAATGTCATATGTATATTTTAAGTAATTTAAAAAAATAAAAAACTGAATATTCTTATTTAATATTGGTTAAGTATTATTTTATTCATTTATTCACAAAAAACCATTTTAAATAAGTATCTTCATTTGCATTTTCTGATAAAAGAAATAAATCTATTTAAAATTTTATAGTAATATATAAATCTTTTAAATATTGTATTGAGCAAAACATTTTACTTTGAAGTGTTAAATATTTTTAATTTTAAAGATTTTTTAATAAAATTATAATACATATTTCGTATATGATATCGAATTTGGATATCTAATAATTTACAAAACTAAAGTCCTAAATAAAAAGTTTAACGGTGATTTTTTAAATAAATGATTAACTCTATAACTTCTAATATTTTATTTTTATTCGTACTATACATAAAATATTTATATTAGGTATAAAAAAGTTTGTAATATTTAAAGAACAATAATTTTTTAATTTTTAAAAAACTTTAATTGATATAGCTAGAAAATTTATATGACACATCTAATATTGCAATATAAAAATTTTCATCGATTTATATGATCTTAAATTTTAATAAGTATAAAAATTTTAACATTCAATTAGTGTAATATATATTTTTTATTAAATATATTATCGCTTTTAATAAATTAAAAATATCTTTGGAATGATTTACTTGCTTAATAAATTTAAATGGCAAATATTTTAAATACATAATTTTGAAATTTGTAATCAATTTGATAAGATTATCGTTATTTTTATATTTAAGCTATGACCTGTATATCTTTAATTATAAAAAATATTCCATCGCATATCTTTTATATAAAAAATTACAAAAAAAAATGAAATCCGCAAAAATAAAATAGTTTTAAAACATAGAATTTGATAAGTTGATGGTCATATTCTGTGCATAATTTCAATACTTTATTCTGATATTTATTATTTTATAAGTCAAATGATCAATTTACCTTCAAACAATCATTATTAGATGTTCAATGTAAGAAAAAAACTAGAAAGATATATAAATAAGTTTTTTGGTCGATATTTTATAAATTCTATAAATTAAAATAAAATATTGGTTGTAATTAAATATACTTTTAACTTTTTTATAGTAGATGTAACAAACATGTATAAACTTCATTTTTTTATGTAGATGTTTAGTGCATATTTAATGATGTATTTATTAATAAAATGAAAACATTTTATGACATAAAATTTTCCGAAATAATATAATCAATAAAAGTCAAATAATTTCAAAGTGATTAATACTTTTTCGGTATTCGGAATACAAGGTTTTATTAATTAGGCTCAATTGTTTTAAATGCTAATTAATATTTCATTTTTACTTATTTTGGGCAAAGAATTAGTTCATAATTATTCAAAAATATTTCATGTATGTATAAATAATCTATTTTGGAACAATTTTATATAACCAGGCAGAACTAATTTCTATGATAATGATTCAAGTATTTATATCTTTCTTTTAGTTATAAACAAGCAATTATATTTTCATTATATTAAAAAGAAAAATACATGTATACATACACACACTCAAATACATATACCCGTAAAAGAACATTAGATATATTTAGTATATATCGAATATGAAAATTATATTTAAACATTAAATCTATTTAAAAACGAAGGAGTTAGATGATAATAAACAATTCTTCAAATTTAATAAATAATAGAATGTTAAATGTAAAATGTATTTATTATAAAATCAATACTGATTTATAGGTTACTTAATTTTACGATAAACTAATTATTGATATTTGTCATAAAACTAATTAAATTGTGTAAAAAAGACATGTACTTTACTAATTCGTATACTTATATGATCCAATAGATAAACATTTTAGATTTCAATTTTTAACAAATATGTTACATGATTTTAAGAATTATTGTTATTGTAACATAAAAAAATACATAAATTAATTTGAAAATTATAAATAAATATTTATATAAATTATGATCTATATAAAAGTAATTAAGAAAATATCAAAATATTTTTGTTAGTCGCACTATAATTACTCATTTTATGTAAATACAAGCTAAAAATAAATATATATTATTTATTGCATAAAATTTTTGTGTAAATCTTTTAACATGAATCTATATACCATTGATAGTAATTGATATTTAAAATTAGTCATCAGTAATCATGAACCATAAGCGACGAAGAACACAGATTAATTTCAAACTTGCTTCATCTTAAAAGACCATGTATATATAAAAAAATATAACATTTTGTTTCGTTTTTCGAGTGATCTTTTATATTATTTACGCGAGTAGTTCCTACATACTCACTTAACCAGCTTCATATACAGATAAAAGTATAATAACGATGATGACATTTAAAACAATCAACTGAATTCCATACATTGCAAGAAGGCAGGGATCATGACGCGATATCCTGTTTATAACTCGTAATCGTGCAGGGGTAGTGTCAAGGGTAAAACAGTATGGTCGAATGAAATAAATAAACGATAAGTAATAAAATTCTCATAATAAACTGGTTTTACAGATGCCAAGTGCATAATTTTGAACTTTTAAATAAAAAGAAATAAAAGCGAAGGAAGCAAATTATTCACATTCTCCTATCAATCATTGAACATACGCTTTTTAACGTTTTACATCGACACTGGCGTTAGTGGCTTCAGCATCAATGCTATTCAGTCACAACGTGATTCACTGGCATACTATTTGCTTCGTCAAGTTTGTATTAAGTAAGAGAAAAGCAGAATTACCTCGCAAACATTGCAGTATAAAAGGTACAAAGAAGCTAAGTGCATAAGTGTGTTATGATTTAGAAATTAACTTGGTTCCGACTTATTAAAAATTCTCCAGGTAATGTTGAATTTAGAAATTCATGTTATTATAGTAAATTCGTGTATACATAAATTAAAATTGAAATTTTTCCAGTCATAAATATTTATATTAATTCTATGTCTAATCATCAACCCAATCTGAAAGTTAATACATTTCCATTACTGTGCTCGATTAATTATTGTAATTTATCTATTATACTCTGAATTAATATGATTTTTAATGAAAGTTTTAAAATAAACTTAACAAAAAAATTATAAACAGTTTCATATGATTTATATTTTTTCATTCATAATTATAATTTCTTAATATTTATAATTTTTAAATTTATATTATAATAAAAAATTTTATTTTAAATTGAATACTACTTTTTTCTATTTTTTTTATATATTATTTGTATATTGATATCTATGAAAATAGAAAAGAATCCAATAAATTAAATTTAGTAATAATAAAGCAATGTTAACATAAATTACTAAAAAATTAATTCAAAACTAATAACAAATATTATAAAAATAAAAATATATTTGACTTATTTATTAAATTTATTATTTATTAAATTTATTATTTATTAAATTTATTATAGTTTATGAACAATAAGAAATAGTAAAAGATTCCAATCATTCAGTGCAAGATTTGTTTATAAAAATTGAATCTATGAAAATTGATATGATTTTATATACCTAAATTTATATATTAAGTATTTTATATTATTATTATACAAATATTAAATAAGAAATTATCTAGAGAAAAATAGAAAAATTATAATTGTTTTCATAAATATATTACTAATACTTGATACAGCATTATATATTTTTTATTGTGTTTCAAAACTTTTCAAAATTAAGTGGATTTATATAAAGAAATAATGAATCATTATTAAATTTTAAGAATATTTTTAAAAATCGATGAGATTATAACGATCCTGTATATAAGAGAGGGTTCATTTATATTTATTTATTATTCTACGGTATTATTTTTGATAAGTGACTAAAATTAATTATTTTTATAATCATCTTAAAAATTTTAAATAATTTAAGTAAATCTATTTTTATTTAGTTTTCTTAATATCGTATAGAAAAATTAACTTTATTTCGAAGATTTTAATTTTTCATACTATGTAAAAGGTATATTTAATTATATATATGTTTAAAAATTAAATATCCATTCCTTTTTTATACGTTAAGAATTTCTGTGGATAAAAAATATTTGATATTTAATATTTAAATACTTTTATAAATTCTTATAAAAACTATTATTGAAGTTTATTGAAGTGACGAAGTATTATAAATAAATATATAAATAAAAATATTCAAAAATCATAATTAAATTATATATACGTAACATTAAAAATTAAATTAAAAGTTATATATTAGAAAATATTTTTAATTTATAATGATACTATCTTAAAGAATTACATAAAGAGTTTATTGCCATATGATAATTAAAGTACAGTTAAATTCAGAAGTCTTTGTATTTTATTAGTATAAGAAACATGTAGACACTCTTTATCAGTATCTATAAAAATAATGGATAAATATATCCAATATAAATCATACATTCACTGATAACTTTTTAATAAATACGTTAACAAAAACACTATGTATATATATATTTTATTTTATTTGTTTTATTAAAAAAATATTTAAAAATAATAAATTTCTATAAAAACAATATTCTGATTTATATTATTAATAATTAATAACAAATAAGTAAATGATAACATATATTAAGTTACAAATTATGTAAATGTAAAAAATTCATGTATATGATATATTTTATAACCATATATTCATTTTGTGAAAAATATTAAGATTAAATTATTCTTATGCTTTTCTTTTTTGGCTGTAAAATACCGTAAAAATTTGTGCTAAAAAAATTTGTACAGTTTTTACAAATACATATATATATATTTCATGAAAACTTCTTAAATAATATAAACTATGATTATAATTGAACAATGAAAAAATTTTTTTTATTATCAACTACATTATATAGCTTACTTTATGAAACATTTACTTACAATAAATATGTTCACATAAATTAAAAATTTATTTATATAATTTTTATCAATAATCTAGCAAACAATAAAATGAAAAGAGATTTATATTTTGAAATTTTTCCATCGTGATGATGAATTTAATCAATTCGTACTAATACATACCTTCTATATATTAAAATATAATTGTGCTTTGTTATTTTATCTTTTATATTACAAAAATAAATTAATAATATCACTAAATTGACGTATAATTGACTTATTAAAATGTTGTTCAAATTATTATATTTAAGTTCACATTCGGAATTATCTTTGTTTATAAGATGATTAAAGTATTCATCTGCTAATGTGTTAATAAATACTATTTAATTCCATCGTGTATTATACAGTATTATATAAAGTTATTTTAAATGTATTTGATGCTTAGAATTCATTAAAAAATCTAAATAAATTATTTGATTTTCCAAGCAAACGTTAGAAATTAAGAAATGAAATTTATTTTAAACTTAGTGGTTAAACAATGGCTAATAAATATAATTATTCTCATTCGATTTGAATAAAAACTTAATCTTGTGTATAAAGTAAATATAAAGCATAAATTGAAAAAAAAACTTTTGTACTATAAGGATACAATAAATATTATAAAATTTAGAAGAAAAAAAGAAGTATAGATTTCGACTCATTTTACTAACACATTAATAATTAAAGGCAAAAATAAAAAATTTACATGAATATATCATATTATTAAAAGCTAAATACTTAGTTTACTTACTTCAAGCTGAATATGGAATTAAATATGTATATATATATATATATATATATATATATATATATACGCATAAATGCGTAAATCGAGAGTTAATTCGTGTGTATGGGTACGATTATTAGGTTATTTCCTTGGTCAGTGATAATTTATGTGTATAAATTGACAAGAAAATAGACGAAGAAAGAAAAAATAAAACTAGAATTAAAATATTTATTAATCGCCTTCTTTCACAAAACAATAAGAAAGATGCATATTTAATTGAAAAATGGTTCCTTTAATATCGAATAATTAATATATTATTTTAAATTATTGTGATATATTATATTACATTAATATACTTTTTAAACTACAATTTTTAATAGTTTTTATATTATATTATAAATACATTATAAATGAATCTTTAATTATTTTCCAAATACATTAATAGCTTTTAAATAATATTTATAAATATATAATAAAACACTATATAATAAATATTAAGAATTTTTTATTATATCGATAATAATAATCTAAAAATTTTAAAAATGTGTAATTAGAATAAGAAATAATAAAAATTAAATGAAAATTATAATATACATATATAAAATATATTGATGTCAATAAATTCATTGAAAAATTCTAAACATAAAAACAAAGATAATTTAAAATTTTATTTTATATTATAAATTTTATTTTATAATATTATAGTATAAATATAATATTAATAATATTAATGATATTAATGATATTTATAAAATTTATAATATTAAATTATAAAATTGAATTTATATTCATAAGTAATGAAAGAAGCGTGTAATGCAAAATATATTTCTACACTTTCCAAATAATCAAAATAATCAGAATTTGATTCTCAAAATACTTTCTATTTAATCATTAATTTTTTAAATTATGATATAAAAAAATTTTAAACGTTATATAACATTATTAAACTATGTATATAGCTTATAATAATGATATTATAATATAATTATAATGATTAATTAAAAAAATATTATAGAAAAATAAAGTAATAAATGATTAAACATCGAAAACCGATAAACTCGAACAATGAACTTTTAAATTAATATAATTATATCTTATGGTTATCATTAATGCAAATCTGTAAACAATATTAGAAAAAAAGAACTATAAAATAATGGAAAAATAAAAGACCAACCTGTGTATTTTCTTATAGTTACTTTACTGTTTTGCTCGACCTCACGTAAAATTCTCCTTCCTACCAATGGAATTTTCGGTAGTTTTAGTCATCAATTTTGAGAACCTTGTTGAATAGTCAATAGCATTTTTATGTCGTTTATCTTTCTGATCTTAGAGACCGAGTCGGCTCCCGATATTTCGACGTCGCCTTGATACAAGCATCTCATTGATTATGAGTCTGAGATTTCAGTATCATCTTTTGGCTGCTATTTGCAAAACTTTTCATAATTCTCTCTCGTTTCATTTTCATTGTTTATTTAAATATTTTTAATTTAAATGTTGTAAAAAATACTAATAATCTGTAACTAATATATACATTATTGATTTCAGTGATATCGATTATACTTAGTTATTATTACACAAAATTGCATATAGTCCTCAAACTTATAATAAGATACAACTTAATTTATTAATAATTTCTAATGTAACATTTAATTTTAATAATACAGAATTTTTATTTTATAAATGCATATTTCATAATGGTAGTAATAGATAATGCTATTATTTTATTTAAGAAGTTAATGATTAAAATGATAGATTCTAAAATTTAATAATGATGTACCACAATACAAATAATTTCTTTATTTTTATACAACAGTTGAATGATTTAAATTTCGTTCGTATTATAATGTATTAATTTAAGTCTGAGGATTAAATACTGCAGAATAAACTTAATGATACACATTATATTATTATAAGATATATTTACATCTTACAAGTACATTTAGTATAATTTAAGTAAAACAAACCGCTACCATAGTCATTTTGTTAATTACATTCATTATTCACTTATTCGTCTGCTTTGTAGGTAAAAATGAATTTTCTATAATTTAACATTTGTGTAGAAAAATGAAATACATATTTTATTAAATAGTATAATATATTTATAAGTACTAGATCAAGTTTATAATTGCTCATTTAAATCACATATAATATATAATCTATTAAAGATGTATTTAATTTATAAATGTATTTGCTGAAACAAATATTTTTAGGTAATACTGAATGTACAATTTCGTTGTACAAAATAGTTTTATATATATAGCTTTTCCTGTAGTATCCTACATTTCATATATAATAAAATGATCGAATAAGTAATGTTTAATTGTGAAGAAAAATAATATTATATACACTCAATTCTTAAATAACTCGTTCAGGACATTACGTAATACTTATAATATTAAACTTATTCTTGGAGTTTAAAAAAATATAATTGTAAGACTGTAAGACTAGAAAAAAGTTTTTGCATTAAATATTCATTTTGACGAATTGAATCAATTAAAAATAATTTTTTCATAAATAACAAAAAAATTGAATAAAAAAAGAGAAATCATGTATTTACAAGTTTAATAACTATCAATATGCTTCCATAAACGTAGCTAAATATGTATATAAAATGAACAATAAAAAAAAAACAACAAAAAAATTCCATTTAAACAGATAAAAAACATATCGAAAATCGTAATATTTTTATTGTGATAATATTTTGTTATTATTTAAGATAGAAAAATAGATATGTTTTAAATAATTATTTATTTAACCCTAATCAATAACTCGAACGCGATATTTATTATAATCTTAAAATAATTATGAAATTATACATTCTTGAAACTTATATTGAAAAAGAAATTATTATATTTTGATAAAATGGTAAGTAATTAAGAAATTATAAATGTTTTTTTTAATATCATGAAAAATTTACAATCACAACAAAAAACCACACTTTACTTTTTAATGTTATATACATCTAATCTTTCACAATTTTCTTTACATATTTAAAAAATAAATATTACAACAGATTAATCATTTTTAATTTAATCCTTGTGTAAAGCTTATGTTTAATATTATTAATGTATAAACTATAAAATTATAAATATTTCATATTATTTTATAATATTATATAATACAGTATATATTTAGAAATATGTTTTCTCTAAAAATTAAATTAAATTTACCAGAGTTTCAAGATTATAACTAGTTAAACTTATTTTTATAGCAAATATTTAATCAAATAAATCATTTGTATATAAAATTTGTAATTGAATAAAAGTTTTAAAATTGAATAATTTATAATTTTAAAAATAGTATAAGCTTTATTAATGATGGATTCATATCATATAATATACAATATACAAGATATAATTTATCATACTATCTAATTTAGAAAAAATAATTTTACAAAAGTTTATAAAGTTTATAAAAAAAATAACAAGAAGATGTAATAAGTTTCTTACTTTTTATTTTTTTCTTCCTTTCACATTTGAAAGGATGAAGTTATTTCTCGCTAATAAAAACTACTGCAAACTGATTTTTCTCTTTCATATATACCAATTAAGAACCATTTTAAAGTAATCAAAATTATCACAGCGTAAAAACATAATGAAAAATAAATTTTATGAAATGTTTAGATATAAATTAAAAAATAATATTTTCACAAAAATTAGAAATCGATATAAAAAATTAATATAAAAAAATAATTCAAATAAAATTGCTGTCAAGAAATTACGTACTGTAAAAATTTTTAATATCTTTAATACTTTATCGCTGATAAAAATAGATAAATCAATTATCTTAAAAAGAATAGCGTTTTTAGAATCAAAATAAATTTACTCGAAAAATTCGATTATTGATTAATATTGTGTGTATATAAATGTCATTTTTTTTACATAATTGAATACTACAAAAAAATAATAAATTAATGATCATTATAAACTAAGCTGATATAAAAAATATATAATATGCAAATAAATAATAAAATTCAAACAATGATTTTGTTTGAACAGTAATAAAAAGTTATAAAATAATGATATAAAAAATTTTGTAGATTTTTCAATGCAATGATATCTAAGTAAACTCAGATAATTTCGGTAATATCTATATCATTAAATATTGTACATAACAATATAAAAAAATATTTTTTTTAATATAATACTTTAAACATAACAAACTTAAACTTTAAAGAATTTAATTTAAAAAAAGGTAATATCTACAGAATCAGTTGTAACTATAAAATTTTAATATTTTTGTTTCGACAAAATCACGTTTTCATAAAAGACTTATAAAGATACAAAAATAAAGATGGTTTATAATGAATACTAAAAAGAAGAGAAATACGGTATATAGTAACTATATAGCAGCGAAGACAACTACGCAAACGAATTCAAAGAATGTTAAAAGTTATATAATTGCTAATACATGCTATGTAACGATTTTTAATCTTACTTAATACTATGCTATTATTCAGGTAAATAAGTTAGTAGAATAAATTATTGTTTAAGTACGTAATTAAATAAATGATTCTGTGTTACACGCGATAATTAGAAGATATACTTTAAAAAATTTATTATTTATATTAAAAAACTGCGCATTATAAAATAATATTAAAAATTGAATTAAATTATAAGAAATTTAGTAAAGCCGCAAAATTAGTAAAACTAAATTAATATTGTCTATGCATTTATCATTTTTAAAATATAAAATTAATTTTACAAATATATATAAAAAAGAAAATCAATTTGTGATAAAAATATAGTAATATATTCAATAATATTTAAAATATTTTTCAATTATTGTTTCTTACACAGAATCAAAATTATAAAAAATTTAAGCTTATGTAATAGTTTTTAAAGTCAGAAAAAAGTTATCCACCAAATATTTTAATATAAAAATTTTTTAAACCAATTATATATCTTTATATAAAATTTATGTGACTATTTTTTTAGAATATCAAGATATAAGACTTCATAAATCAAATGAGAGTAAGGCATAAAATTAAAAATATTGTTTTTTGTGTTGAATGAAAAAAATACATTAAAATTATTTATTTATAATATATATAAATTTAGAATATTTATAAAATAAATCTATGATCTCATAATATTGTTCCTCTTGTATTATTATATTTCTAACTATTAATATTTTTAGAAATATCCAGATTTTATTACAACCCATAAAATATAATAATAATAATAAATCTTTGAATATATATATATAATTAATCTTTTAGATATATTCACGCTATTCACATATTGTTATGATATTTTATTTTTTATAATTTATATTCTTACTTTTTTAAATTTATATTCATGATTATAAAAAATATAAAAACAAAGGCTATTAAAAATAATGTTTTCGAAAATACATTATTATACATTGTTATAATCAATGAAAAATTACTAAAATATTTTTCGAAGCTGAATGCATAATCTAAATACATTTCAGTTTTCTTTATAATTTTTTTTTGATAAACTTTTTTTGAAAAAATGTTTTTAATTTGTGTTTAATTAAACATATAATTAATTCAGATAATAATATCAAAATTACTATGTACTGTTTCAAAAATTATTATAGATATAAAAAGACTTCTAATTTAATTTTATAAATACATATAATTATAGAAAAATTAATTTTCATTCTACTATTTTTAATTATAATTACTTCTACACTAAGATACGAAATTGTGGGGATTTAAATTATTTCATAGATTCCTTTTTTTAATCAGTTGAAGCATTCGATAAATATACATTTTCCCAATTTTTTGTATAATATATTAATAATTTTAAGTCTATGAAAGGTTAAACTCATATACATAATTTAGTTGGTTAATTAAATAATATTTTCAAAAATTTGATATAATATAATTATGCGAATATCATAGTTGATAACGATTAAGAATAGAGTATATATGAAGGAATAATGTGCCAAACAAGTGATTTATAAAGAAGTTATTTTAAAATTTAATAAGGAGATGAAATAATTTTGACCATCTGTTATATTTAATATTTAAAATATAAAAATCAGTATTAATTTTATTCTTTTTTTTATATATAAAAGATACATACATAAATTTTAAAAATCTGAGTTCGACGCGTATTAATATCGACGATGAATCTATAACTTTTTGGTATTATATTTAATTATTTAATTTTTTTATTTATCATTATTCTGATTAACTATAAATTTATTTTAGTTATAAAATAATAAAATTTAATTTAAAATAAAATTTAGTCATAAAAATACAATACAAATTAAAAGAGATGTGTTAGGCAATTATTAAAATTTTTAATAGCATAGTTACTATTTGTACATATATTATTTAATACTTTTTTATATTTTAAACGCTATTTTTTGTCTTTTTATTAGAAAATATCATTATTTTAAATTTCGTATCCTTGATAATTATTACAAAAATGTTACAAATTATATTATTATAAGAGTTTGGTTATTCAAAATTTTATAATACAATGTATCACTTATAAACATTGATATATTTTCTTTCATTTTCTTAATTTAGGTTTGTTATTACTTTAATTAAAAATAAAACTAATACTTTTACTTATATTAATATACTTATGTTAATATACTTATATTAACATTTTATGTTAATATAAGAATGAGTTTTAATTGTTTTCGAAAGGTTTTGCACACAAAATATATTGTATAATTTATTAGATTGATTTATACTACACATAAAAATAATTAAAAATAAAATTCATTGTATATTCTACCTTCTTTTATAAATAGGTAAAATATCGAATTAATAGCTATATTTTTAAATTATTAAATTATATTCATTATAAAAAAATATTATAAACTTGTTTCGTAACGGTGATAATAATATAATTATTATAACTCGAAGGCAGGGAAAATAGTGAAAGTTATTATTAAAAATGAATATTAACGCTGGTATTAATATTAGTAGTAAAATATTTTTAGAAATACTGATAAAAAATTCGGTAGAAATTTGTTAAGCAAATGATTTCTCATTTAAATTGTTGTATGCATTCAATAGTACTAAAGGTCTACAATATCGGTTTCTATTCATAAAAATTTGTACATAACAAATACACTTTAAGTTTAATGCTGTAAATTTTTAAATAGTAAAAACTTACTTAATAACTGACCCAAAATAAAATAAAAAGTGAACGGATATTAATAATTTTTTTTAATTGAAATACTCTTAAGAAATAACCTTAAAACATGACCAAACAGATATGTATTATAAAAACTCATCAATATTTAGAACTCGTTGATACTATAATAAAGTTTTATTTTTGCTTTTGTTGGCAATACCTGAAATCTAACTGCAATTTGCGCGACATGGCGTCGACGTCAGGCCTTGCAAATTTTACAAATCGGCTTTTACTAATCACAATCAATAACGACAGTGAACAATAAAGTATATACATCAACCGGCGTCGCAGTACTTCGCTAACCTCTAAATTCAAGTGCACACGTCATCCTAAAATCGTTTCCTCTGCTAGTAAAGCGAATGACAATGGGTAGACTTGCCAATGAATTTTGATATTCTGGTCTAGACACTTTTATCCTCGTAAATCTCTGGAGATTATACGTGATGTTTGTAAATGGAAGGTTGTAAGCCTGCAGAAAAAGAACATTTTAACCTTTCGACAAAAGCACTCTATCCTTATTCATTTTACAAATTTCCCAGCAAAAGTTAATGAAATTTTATTTTACTGTATTAATATTTTAACAAAAGTAATAATTCATATTCTTCAAGAAGTAGATTTTTGATAATCCGTCAAATGCAAACTTCATTCGAATATAAAATGCTACGTTTAGTCAGAAGAAAATTATTTTCAAATAAAATTGATACCGAATAAAATAATAAAAATTTTGTAACCTACTTTTCTAAATTATAATTAATTATTAATATTCATTCTAAAAAATAAAATTTTAAAAATTATTCTTTAAAAAATATTTATTTTCTCTTATATAGCATTACATTTTTTAAATTAATAAAATGCATTTTTTAATACTCAAACTGACATTTTTAGATGTGCGAAATTCTTTATTTCATTGTAACCAATTGAATATATTATGGAAATAAAGGTACAGTTAACTTAGTTTATTTATAACTTTAAATATAAATAAAATCTTCGATATTTGGTAAACCACATTAATAAAGGCCTTTCATGCATATTTCAAATAAATTATAAAGCAAATTTAACAATTATTTTATGAAAAGTAAACGATGCATATATAGTTTGCATACCATTGTTTATATATGTACAAACTTTAATACAAAAATATAATGTATATATTTTAATACTATATCATTTATATAAAAATGTATAAATATTATCACTTACGCAGTTTATATTCACCCAATTTATAGAATATATGAAATCATTTAGCTATGTTAAAATAAATTTTATTTTATTATAAAAATTATTATTTACAATTAGATTATTAATTTCTATTCTATTTTTATCACAACTTATACATTAAATTGTATTATTTAAAAAAAATCATTAAAATACTTAGTATATATATTTAATTTAAACTGTAATTTAAATTTTTTAAATTGAGAATGTATGTTTTTTTATTTTGAAATAAATAAATTTAATTTTATTGGATAAAATACTTTAAAGATTGATATAAATGTAATTGATAACTAGAAATATATCTAATATTAAAAAGTATTCTAAAATAAAATATTTAACATTAATTTAATATTTAAATAGATTAAATAAAAAAAAATCTTTAAAATCTTTAAAAAAATAAAAGAATATATTAAAAAGCATATATTTAATTTGATGAAAATATAAAATGTATACATTGATAATATAATGTAACTTAGCAAAACCCTTATAATAACCAATATTTGAAAAAATCGCTGTAGTTTTTGCAAATTATAATATTTAATTTTTTGTCTTGAATTAAAATGTTTTCAAATATTTCGGGGCTTCGTGTAATAAAATAGTTGAGATCTAAAAATAATTTTCTAGTAATTTATGAATAAATTGAATCCATTATTTCAAGTCATATTCAAGTAAATACTCCTTAATAAATATTAATAATGGTCTCGAGATTTAAATGGATCGAAAAACAAAACAAAAAATAAACTTATAATATTAAAAAATATATATATTAATATGTGAAATAATTCCTTGATAAAAACTTCGTTTTGTATTATCTCCAAGCCCCTCTCCTCTTTTTACCATTCATGTAATATATAATTACACATAATATAGAAAAAAAAATCTGTTCATTAGACTACGTTATTTTAACTTTTTTTTCTAAATTATAGTTAGATTAATAAAATGTTACTCCATAATATGGTGTTATTATCAAAAGTGAAAAACTATTAATGTATAATGTTTTTAAAGTACATTTAGCCTTGATAAATGTCTAAAAGATTGTTTTAATATGAAATATTCATTTCATCTGAAAATATAACCAAACTCATTTCATAACATAAAATAACAGATAAATAGGTTTGTGATTATAAAATTATTTAGATGAATAACTTTTATCTGCGATTTGATCACATACTGCTGATAAAATATATAAATTATATGCAAGATACTGAAATAATAAGACGATTACATTTTTTAAGATTTATATTACGGATATAATATTAAATATTAAAGAAGAATTAAGATATTTATCTTTATTCATCTGCAATGTTTAATAAAAAAAAACATTTCTTTAGATACGTATCAATTTTTACTGTATGTAATGTACATGAAAAATTATTTAGATACACAAGGCTTTACAATGAAATTAGTTTTAATTAGCTAATTTATATTTAAAAAATTATAAGCCGAAGTTAGAATGTTTAAATTAAACCTTTAGATAAATAAAATTTATTCTCAAAGAATAAAAAAAAAGGAAGAAAATAAATACGTTTGATTTATGGCTATATTTCATCATCGTTTAAGTCTTGTCAGAGTTCGGTTTTTTCATAAATATAATAAACTAGCATAAATTATAAAATCAAGTAAAAAATATTAATACGTACTTCAGTGCTCACACGATAAGCCATGTTTCTATTATGCAATAATTATTGTTTGATTGTTTTAGCTATCAAAGAAATGTTCTTCGAAAGTTTAAGTTATTGCAATAAAATAAATTATTTTTATTTAAAAAACAAAAATGAAAAAACTTTAAATCTGTCTTTAAAAATACAATTTTTAAGCACTTCATTAACGAAACAATAAATTGAATTCTCTTTTATATTTTTAAAGTTGCAAAGATAAAAGTATACATTGTATTATACAAAAAAAGAATTATTAAATTATTCATAAAAAATTGACTTATCAATATTTTATTCTTAAGTAATAACACTAATACAGATATTATGTAATGAATTACAAATGAAAAAATTATGTATTCCAATTACGAATCCTTGACTGATTTGTATTTTTTTTTAGTTAATCAACATTTAAAACTAACTTTTTTTTTAAATTGAATGCTATCATTTTGAATTCTAATAATTTTAATTTATTATTAAATAGTTATTTAATAGAAGTTTAATATTAAAATTCATAAAAAGTAACTTTTACTATCAATTCAGAAAAATTTAATCAATATATAAACACACAGATTAACATTTGTGACCTCATTTATTTAACACAATGCAAATATAATAAGTTATTAAATAAAAATAGTAGAAGGATATTAAGATAATAAATATATTTTGACTGATTAATGACTTTATTATTAATTATAATAAAAATTTTATTATGTAAAAATATTATATATATTTTTCAAATATCTAATATCTTCAAAAAATAAGCATTTTTTCAAAATAACTTACAAATTAGCAAATAAAAAACCAAAATAGGTAAATTTTATTAAAAAAAAAAATAATAGAATTTTAAAAATATTAAAAAAAATTTCTGCTTTTAAAAAGTTTTTAATATTATTCAAAATTTATGTTTTGTTTATTTAATAGTATTTATTATTATTTCAATTTAATTTCGTGTTTTATAAAGTAATTATAGAATTTTCTATATTTTTATTGTAATTATGATTTTATAATTATGTTTTAACAATATATTATGTTAAAACTATAGTTAAATTTATTTAGAAAAAAATTTTAACATAATTAAAAATTTACGTGTTCTTTTTTAATTCCTAAATTATATCAAGTATACATAAATTAGAATAAGTTTATTCTGTATGCGAAAATTAATCTTGTAAAAAATAAAGGTAGGATTCAAACAAATTTTAAATATTTTATATTTTGCATGTTAATAAATTATTATGTTTTATAAAAAGTAGATAAATATAGCTACTACGTTTAAAAAAATTTAAATATCTGCCATTTATTATAATTGATTAAAAAAATTTAAAAAAAACTTGATACTTTTTAAAATTGTTAAATAATGAACTTGGATTAAATTATACATATTATATTAATCAATGGTAAACATTAATGAAATTCAAGATTTATCAGTTTTTTAAAGAAATTACTTGCAATTTATTGTACAAAATTAAATTTTATACTATATAGTAAATTTATGCATAATACAAAGAAATTTATTACGATAAATATAAATATTCATTAAAATGCTTTAAAAATTATAAATTCATAAATATTTATTAACATTTTATAAAAATAATTATTTAAATTAAATGCATATAAATTAATAATAAGATTCATTGAAATTTTATATATAATTAATTTTGAATACATAATATTTTTTCTAATATACCTTCAACATGAAAAACTACGTTTTTATCTTTTTAAAATTTATAAAATATTTTTTTATCTTTATAAAATCTAATTTTATTGATCATGATGGTATTATATTGCAATTATAATATATTGCAATTAGCAAGATAATGTGTTTATAATTTATATCATTTAAATTTTCTAAATATTATAATTTATTTACATAATAACGAGTATTTTATACAAGGTGAAGAATATTGTTGATGATTAGGCCAAAATTAAAAAATTTTTTAACTTTATTATAATTATATCTTTCAATTTAAATCATATACAATTTAAATTATATACATGTATTGCAGAATAAATCTACTTTCTACACTGATTTATTCAATAAATATTTACTATTTTAAGATAAAACTTTCGTCATATATTATTTTTTAATTTTTATGATAGTTTCGAATCTATCATTTAACAACAATTTATGACTGCTTATATAAAAAACGCAATGAATATGTACCATGTTATTCTGATTCTTTTTATTATAAATATAGTACTTTTTTATACCAAGATGATTACGTAATTATTATCGTTTCTATTATCTGGTATTGATTTTTAAAATGAGATTCATAGATCAATCGACATGTAAGATTATCATTATTTTTTGCTGTAATTTGTAAAAATAACATTTCTATTTATTTATTTTAAATGATATAAAATAAAATAAGTATTAATTTTATCTAAAAAGTTTAGAATATATATATATATATATCTTTAACAAAAATAATAATATACATATAAATATATATTTGATACGAGCAACTGTCGCAATCCATGAAACATATTGAATCAACATTGTTTTTTTTCTACATTAAATTAGTTTCTGCTTAATTAAAGTATTTTGTTTTTATAAATAGAAAACAGCCATAATTAAGAGATTATAATAGTAGGTTTCTTTTTTTTAAGAATAATGTAATCGGAAAAGATAAAAGCAATGAACATAGTTATTCATATTTGAAGAATATAAGAAAAAATTTAATGCATTTAAAATTATGTACGTATTAAATTTCAATGAATCCTACTAGTATATGTTTATTTAATTCAAATAATTATTTTTTATACATATTAATAAATGTTAACAAATCTTTACATGTTTTGCTATAAATTTCTGTGTAATGTGCATCAATTAATTATTTACTATTAAATTTAGAATTTATAGATTCGTAATATATATTGATAATTTTTATATTTTTTAAAACAACGTGTATTAAAAAATTAAAAATTGTCTATTACACAAGTCATATGATACTTTAATGCAATACGCTATTCAAAACATATCATCGAATGATAATCTAAATCTATCAATTTGGTTATATTGATGTAAGTGAAATCAAATACTTAATAATTAAAATTTATGATGTCTGGAAATTTTATAATTAAGTAATTACATTTAGATGATTAAAATAAAAAATATGCTTATTTTTCTAATTAAAAATAGTTATTTGTATAATAATAATTTATAAACAAAAAAATTTTTTTAAAAATCCAATGTGTACAATATGTTTTTCCTTATGCATAGAATATATAGTATATTATTGCTAAACTATATTACGTATTTATAAAAATAATTATTTTATAATGATATAATTTTTTTATTGCAGATTGGTCTTCAAATAAAAACTAAAAGAGAATATTTGCTGTACTCATATGAAAAAAATAACAGAGCTATTTCATTTTATATTAGCATGAATTTAAAAAACTGGATTAGAAAATTTCAGACTAAACGAAAGATAAGAATTTTTTGAAGCTTTAGAAAATGATATTTTATGGAATGACAACGAGATTTGTAATATCATACATAAAAGATAATTTCAAGACGAAGTTTTTAAATGCAAGTAATATTTAACAACGATAGTACATTGCATAAAATAAAGGAAAAAAATCGATTCATTACATTTTCTTATTTATCTCTTATGTAAATAAAAAAATTCTACTGAAATATTCAGTACTTTAAATGTTACAAAAATGAACATAATTTACAGTAGTGATATTATTTAATTTTAATTGTTGTTTAATATGAATTTAAAATTTGATCATATTTGTTGGATAAAATATAATTTATGATGTGCAGTATTATTTGATTATCACACCTGAGTTTTCCTCATTTAGTTTTTTATGATTAATATTTTTCAAACATGAAATTAATATCTTATCAAATGGAATAATTATAATAAATGACAGAGCAGAATTGAGTAGACCAATCCAATATTATTATTGTCATTACACCAGTCACGAATTGTATACCGTGGAGGTTCGACGTAAATAATTACTGATATTGAGTCAACTACTAGACCGTGAACAAATTAGTATATATCTCTGATAGTATAAGCAAATATGTACCACAGGACTGTCTTAGTGAACTTACCTAAATATGTATCTTTAGATGTTGAATTTAAAAATATTAAGTATTCGGTTTCTACAGGTTTTCGAAAACCCGAAAAAGAAATTCTTAAAGGAATCGAAGGATGCTTTAAATCTGGTGAATTGACTGCTATCATGGGACCATCAGGAGCTGGCAAGACAAGTTTACTCAATATTTTAACAGGCTTTCAGAAGTGTAATATTACAGGCAAAATAAAGTTTCGTTCTAAAGATGGATATCACGACTGGAATGATTGCAAAAAAGAAACTTGCTATATCCAACAGGACGATATGTTACCCCCACTATTCGCTGTTGATGAAATAATGGCCATGGCGTGTAATTTAAAACTTGGAAATTACTTAAATCACAAAGCTAAACAATTAATTATCGATGACGTACTCGAAATTCTAGATTTGGCAAAAGCAAAAAATACACGTTGCAGTAAACTTAGCGGGGGACAAAGAAAACGACTGAGTATTGCGCTTGAATTATTAGATAATCCACCAGTAATGTTCTTAGATGAACCAACAACTGGTCTTGATTCCTCTGCCTCACAACAATGTGTGGCAATGTTACAAAATTTAGCTAGAGCTGGTAGAACTATTGTATGTACGATTCACCAACCAAGTGCTACTATCTACGAAATGTTTGATCATGTGTATCTATTATCACAAGGGTACTGTGTATACCAAGGTGATACCAAGAATACTGTTAATTATCTGAAAAAATTTGGATT
Organism: Dolichoris vasculosae; assembly: GCA_018907195.1. NCBI lineage: Eukaryota > Metazoa > Arthropoda > Insecta > Hymenoptera > Agaonidae > Dolichoris > Dolichoris vasculosae. The sequence goes on along the minus strand of JACCHY010000037.1, from coordinate 731,205 downwards.
ATATTGTCCTAAATATCATAACCCCGCGGATTACATAATTGAAGTCATTAATAAGGAATACGGTGATTTTAATAATACTTTAAGTGCAGCTGCCATAGATAGTTCCTGGAGAGCTGTTACACCACCCAAAGGTATACTGTGTCTTTCGGAAACTGTAATGAGTTATAACGATGAAGATAAAACAACAGTCCTAATATCGGAACCGTCAGAATTCGCAAGATTTTGGGTATTGATGAATCGATGCATTCTTCAATTATTCAGGGACTGGACAGTAACACATCTTAAATTCGCATCACATATTTTTGTTGGAATTATACTTGGAATTTTGTATGGTGATGTCGGATCAAATGGTTTGAAAGCTATTAATAATCTCAGCTTTGTCATATTCTGTGCAGTATATATAACTTATACAAGTATGATGCCAGCAATTTTAAAATTTCCTTCCGAATTGGAAATTCTCAAAAAAGAACAATTTAATAATTGGTACAAATTAAGAACGTATTATATAGCAAATTTATTGTTAAATGTAATTGTACAAGTTATGTTAATCATCATTTATTCAACTATAGCATATTTTTTAAGTAATCAACCACCAGATATAAAAAGATTCATCATGTTTCTAATAATAATAATATTGCTTGGTTTTATATCCGAGAGTATTGGTCTATCACTTGGTGCAACAGTTAATCCAGTAAATGGCACTTTTATAGGAGCCGTTATAACTGCCGTATATTTAAGCTTTGCCGGTATTCTTGTATTTTTTAATCATATGCCACGATTAATGTATTACATAACATATATAAGTTACTTAAGATACGGTGTAGAGGGTATGATATTATCAATATATGGATTTAACAGGTCACATTTGTCTTGTCCCACGAAGGAAGATTTGATATACTGTCACTTTCGAATACCAAAGGTTCTACTTAAAGAACTAGCTATGTCAGAAAACAATTATTTTTTTAATGTTTTAATACTGATTGTTCATTTTATCGTATTTCGTTATTTAGCATACTACTTAATAAAGAAAAAAATATCTGTAATTTAATTATTGAAATAAAGCGGTTAATTTTTTTTATAACACTAATCATAGTATTACATCAGTAAACTAATATATGTTCAATAATAAAATTATTATTTATTACAAAAGCTTTCAATAAAAAACAAAAACTAACTTATTGCAAACTCGAATTTACAAATTTTTTTAATTCAAATATTTCAAAAATTTAATTGAATAATTCATCATCTTAAATTATTAAAAAAATTTTCTATTGAATATAAAATTTTTAATATATATATTAATATAATTTTAGGAAGAATAGTTTTTTCATAATATGTATATCAATTAAAGTTTTATTTCATAATAATCTAATTTAGTCTAATAAAAATTTTATTTATTTATAAATCATATAAACACTTTTTTATTTATATTTTTTTTATAATATAATTTCTAAAAATAATTAAAAACATTGCTTAAAGGTAATTCTAAAAATAATAGTCAATTTTAACATTACAAAACAAATGACTAAAGACTAATTAATTTGTATAAAAAATAAGTAAGTTTTACTTATCTCTTTTCAGTTGCATTTATTCTGAACATACATATGACATAATTTTTATAAAACGTAAATAATCTAAAAATATAGTTAACAAAAGTATATAATATCGTACATTATTTTTCTTTATAATATTTTATTGAATAATCGTAGCTCATTTAATTCAGCATCACTTTTTAAGTAAAATATTATGATTTCATGTACATAATTTTAATTAAAAAATTATAAATCTGTATTGGCTTTGTCAAATAGATTTATTGGTATGTTTAAAATTCTTTAGGTTTTACTGATTATTTTTTTTAAAAGTGTTTTATAATATTTCGTGACGTATTTTATCAATTAAAATTAAAGGTGACTATTGTTAACAAAAATAGTATTACATACTCTCGCATATGAAATAATTTTTTTACTCAAACATTATAAACAAATGATATTATTATCACATACAAAATGACAATAATACATATTAATTAATAATAAAAATACTTGTACCATCATTTCATTAATAGTAGCAATTCTGAATTTTACAAATAAATATCTTTTTAATCTTTTTTAGTTCAAAATTATCTATTTTAAATAAAAATTAGTTTCTTTTAATTTTGAAATACGAAACTATAAATTTCTATTTCTATCTAGAGAAAACAAAAATAATTTCAAATCTTTAATTGCATATTTTTTCAATCTTATTTTTAAATGCTAAAAATATATATTACGTAAAAACTTCTAGATCTCACTAAAATATTAAATTGATATGTATAACATTTATGTTAAGAATTATAATGATATTTTCTTATAATTTGTAATAATTAAATTTAAGTTTTTAAAATATTAATTTATTATAACATTTTTTTAAAAATAAACAATAATAAATATTTAAAATTTATAATGTCTGTATGTTATAAATACGAATACTGATTTATATGATCATAAACTTTATAAGAAATATTTTATCAAGATTACAAACAATTATAAAAAAAATTTAGTGAAAATTTCTAACTATAATTAAAATAAACAAAATATTTATAATTAGGTATACATCGCATAGAAATATTTCCTGCATATATTATATAAAATTAACGTAAACACTTATATAACTCATGATAATACTATCTACGAATAAATTGATCTTGTTTATTTTTACTCGATAACGTTCTAGTAATAATATTTAATTATTATATTTAATTATTCAATAAGTATCAGCATTGTAAAATAAATATAAATAAATTATATATAAACTTTTATAACTCGAAACAAGATTAATAGAATAATTAATAATGCCCTTGAATCAATATTTTATTGATTTAATTTTAGAAATTATATTCTTCCCATATGTATGTATTTATAAAATCATACTCATAAATATTTTATAAATTTAGTTAAATTTTCTGTATTTTAGTCTATTAATAAATTTTAGAAATCGAAAAATTAAAAATGTTTATATATGTTCATAGTTTTTGATAATACAATCATATAATGATTATATACACTTACAAGAATAAAATATACTAATGAAATGAGTTATTCTTTGAAAAATACATCGAACTGTCCAGAATTATCGACTTTTTAATACATTGAAAAGAAGAAGAATATATAATTGAATTTGACGAATATCGTGATTTAAAATTATACACAATATTTTAGATATTACTGTACTAAATTACTTTCATAAAAAGTAATAAAACAAAAAATTGAGGAAACTTGATGAAACTTGAATTTGTCGCAGAATACATTCATTTTTAACAGGCCTAAATAATATCTATATATAAGATCTCTTAAAATAGATTAAATTTGTAATAGGATCAGTATTACTCTTATTTCCAATAAGGTATATTATGTTATCACAAAGCATTGAATAAATAAAAAATAACAGAAAAATATAGGAAATAATGATAATAAAACATCTAAATAATCAATGAAAATGTTTAAAAAGAAGATTTGACAAAATTTTATAAATACGAAATTACTCGTGTATAATTTAGTGCAATTCTCTATAATAAAAATAAAAAAAAGTACTGTACTTTTCTTTCAACAGGTCAATTTATACCTATAAAAGTATTACTGGTGATTATTGTAGAACTAACGGAGAATGTCAAAATTATAAAAATCTCAATAAACTATAATTATTAGATTATTTATTTATCGTCTAGACATGGAAATTCATTGTTATTTATCACTAGAATACGTTAAAACTTCATGAATCGACTTTAACTCGACAGTTAGTTAATGAAATCATACAATTCGTTTTACGTATCATATGTGAACTTTATATTATTCAAAAAACAATATTATTTCAATTTTATATCATTTATATAAAAGAAATAATTTATATCATTATAAATTTTATTACATAAATATAACACTTACAAAATTTATTCTTTTCTATATTTTTCTTCTTAACTATGAGGTTAAATTTTTATATCATTTTTCTTATTAAAAATCTTGTTTAATCAATAAAAATTACATAAACTTAAAAATTATTACAATTTTTAGTTATTATTAATAAATATATATAATATAATACAAGATTCGATTTCAGAATGATGGCAGTATATTTTTAATGTTTAATTAAGTCAAATGAGTAATACTGATTTTCAGATAAAAAATTACGCCTACAATCTGGTCGGAAAAAGTGCAAGAATAATAAATAAAATAAAATAAAAATATAATTAACAAAAGTATATAATATCGTACATTATTTTTCTTTATAATATTTTATTGAATAATCCTAGCTCATTTAATTCAGCATCACTTTTTAAGTAAAATATTATGATTACGTGTACATAATTTTAATTAAAAAATTATAAATCTGTATTGGCTTTGTCCAATAGATTTATTGGTATGTTTAAATTTGTTTAAGTTTTATTGATCATTTTCTTTAAAAGTGTTTTATAATATTTCGTGACGTATTTTATTAATTAAAATTAAAGGTGAGTATTGTTAGCAAAAATTGAATAACTCTCATATATGGATTTTTTTGTTTAAACATTATAAACAAATGATATTATTATTATTATCAGATATAAAATCGCGTTAATACAAATGAATTAATAATAACAATATTTAATCATCGTTTCATTAAAAGAAGCCATTCTGGATCTTACAAAAAAAATCTTTTGAATCTTTTTAAGTTCAAAATTAACTACTTTTAATTAAAATTAGTTTTTTTTAATTTCGAAATAGGAAACTGTAAATTTCTATTTCTATCTAGAAAAAACAAAAATAATTTTAAAATACGAAGCAAAATCTTTAATTGCATATTTTCTCAATCTTAATGTTAAATGCTAAAAATATATATTACGTAAGAAATTCTTTCTAGATCTCACTAAAATATTAAAATGATATGTATAACATTTATGTTAAGAATTATAATGATATTTTCTTATAATTTGTAATAATTAAATTTAAGTTTTTAAAATATTAATTTATTATAACATTTTTTTAAAAATAAACAATAATAAATATTTAAAATTTATAATGTCTGTATGTTATAAATACGAATATTGTATCGTTTGTTCATAAAATTTATAAGAAATTTTTTATAATTTTATCAAAATTACAGTTATAAAATAAATTTGGTAAAAATATAATATTGAATAAAAATTTGTTTATAATATTTACTTATCATATTCTACCAATAAAAACTTTGATATCCAAATTTAACTATATCATTAAATCAATTATTTTTAAAACGGTGCTTCTTTTATATATAACGTTATTCGAATTCTTTCCTGTTTTTTATTTAATTTTACAATACTTTGAAAATAAGTAATTTATATCGTGTAAATTATAAATAAATAATATTTATTCAAACTTAAACGAAAATTTAATGATAATATTTTACTGAATTTATTATCTTAATTAACAATTCATCTGATTTATTCAATCACGTTAAAATGGCCAATTTTATACATTTGATAATTTCTTGTGCAATATTCAATTGGATTGTTGATTAATAAAAAACAGTAAAAGATTGAATAAATTTTAAATAATATAAAATAAATAAATTAAGTTACATTAATAATATAATATAATTGATAATATAGAATTATTAAAAGAATTGTATGTATAACTGCTTGTACATAAAAATGATAAAAAATAATAAAAAATATATAATTCTATTCAAGAAAAAAGTTATAAAAAATAAAATGTTATTAAATTTAGAATCGTATTTATTAAAATTTGTAGTACAATAAAAAAATTTAAACTTGGTGAAAAATAATGTGTTTACAGAAAAAAATATAAAAATATTAATAAATAATGAAAAAGATAAAATATAGGTAATATATTTATATAAATACAAAAGTATTTTGGATTCACGAAACGAAAAAACTTGGTAAATTTTATTAAAAGAAATATCTTGAACTATCTAATTATTGGTAAGAATTACTAAGACAAAAATATAAGATATTTGAAACTTTTAATATATTTACAACGAGATGAAAAGGTTTATAAGTAAAAAAAGGTAAGTAATTAAAACGTAAATTAAAAGAAAACTCTAAAAAAAGATAAAATAAAAAATAAAAAAATATTATAAGAACTAATCAATTACAAAAGAAAATACTAATTTAAATATATAATGATGGCATTTAAGAAAATAACAATATATAGCAAAGTATATACTAACATATAGAATATTTTAAATTAAAATTATTAAATTATAAGAATACTATTCTATATATAATCATTTGAATTATTAAGTTGTTCTAAATCTGCTAAATTAATAAATTCTAGATTTCTTAATGACATTTATAAATAATTATAATAATTTATTATAAAAGAGAATCTAACTTGAAATTAAATTATATCATCTTCAATATAAAAGAAGAAATTCGCTGTTTAATGAACATAAATAATAATTATGTCTTGAAACAGTACAGCACACAAATTATTTCCTACTACTTACTCACTGCAAATATATTTTTACATATATAAAATTAATTACTAATAATTGTTTTAAATAATGAAATAAATAAATAACAAACTAAGCTATCATAAATACATAACTGAAACAAAGCTTTCATAAATAAAAAACTGAAATAAAGTTCATCAGAAAATTAATATTTTGTGTGTGCGTGTGTATTATAAAAACAATTTTTATTTATTCTTTCATTCACTTATTTTAATTCATTTATACAAATTTTTAAAAAATTATATAATGGAAAAATATGATATTTTTCAAATGCTGTATTATATAATTTATAATTTGTATATTTCTTATTTTATCATTTCAATATATTTATAAGATTTTTTTATGTTGAAATAATAACATTGACTAATTTAATATAAACTAGAATTTATCTACTTATCCAAAACATAGTGGAAGTAAAGTGTGTTTAATCAAATTAAATAATTTTTTAATTTATCATAAACTTCATATGTATATATTTCAAGAGTATTTAAATTTTATGTTTTTAACATATGTAGTTTTTTAGAATATCAGTAAAGTATAATAACAAAATTTTTTTTACGTATAAAATTTCAACCACAACTCTGTAAGTATCAAATAATTAAATTAGGATCTTTGATCATTTCAAAGGTTATTAAATAAATATACTTATTATATGTAAATATACATTAATATCTCTCAAAACAAATGACCAATATCGATAAAAATTATATAGAAAAAAGGAACATTCTTTTAAGAAATAAACAATTTATATTTTAATATAATCCCAAGATTTTTTATGTAATCTGAAACATTTAATTAATAGATGAACATTATACATTTGAAAAAAAAGTACATAATTTATTGTTCAAACTTATACATTTGTAAGAGAATTAAATTGTGTATTGGCGTACGCAAAATTATTTTTAAATATAAATAACATGATTTCAAATAATTTGTATAATTATTATAGAAAAATGATTAAGGCATATTTTATACGGTAAAAAATGGAAAAATTATTTTTTATCACATGCATAGTTGAATATAACTATCTTAATGTAAAATAAAAAACAATATTACATGGGGAAACAAAGTAAAACTTCCATAATCTGGAAAAATGGCACATTTATTATGTTATTAGTGATAATAATATTACTAGTGGTAATTAAACATTTTTTCTTTCTCAATCGAATCTTCTTTTCGTGATTTTGTTTTGTCCGTATCCGTTTGCCTGTTATTATTTTATGCATTTATACGTACGTATCTTCGTGTGTGTATATCTCGTACAGATTTTTTCAAATACAGTGCAAACGAAACGCGATATCAACCACATATTATATAGCACACGAATTAAATTTCCTTTCTAAATATTTCTTCAATCATTTTATCTTTCGCACTTATACACAAATATCTCTCACGCAGACCGAATTTAGCAGGTTGGTCGATTGAACATATATTTCTAAAGAATTATCCAGTCACCTTTTTCACGCTTATCCAATTCAATTCTTCACATCGACGATCACACACAATCATTTTATCCCACTCGATCTTTACCTTTCACTCATAATTCATTTTTTAACTCATTTTCCATTTATGCACTCTTTCGTACCCACGCACTTGAACTATCTAAAATTGTCGACGAGTCTAACTTCTGAGCTTAAGACCTATTTATAGTCGTTAATATTTTACATGATTACCTTCGCAAGTCTTCGGCACGCAAGTACTTTTACAAAAGTATTTTTTCGCCATTAATCCCTACGCCATATCCATGGATACGATCGTACGCATTCTACAATTATAATTAATAAAATATAATAATAATCATAATAATAATAATGATAATAATTTTAATAATTATTATGATAATAATCGTAATAATCAGAATAATAATTATCACGCCAAGTCAACTCGGCCTTCTTTAATGCTTCTACGTCATAATGTACAAATTTCTTCTCGTCTTTCTTTTTCTCCTTTTACTCAGTATCGCCTTACAGTACAGACGAACGGAGGTATACAATTATAATTAATTATTGTTGAACAAGGTCGCAACCGACGTTATTGTCCTTCTCACGCGGAAGTCCTCGAGAGCTGCTTAACAGTATTCTTTCTCAAATGTAATTTTTTTTTCTTTTATTCGGATCACCGAACGTAAAAATATAGTTTCGGGAACAAAAAATAATTTGTATTTTTTTTTATGATTTACTTTTCATGATTTTTTGTCTTGTTTCTATATCTTATAAATGCTTGTCGACTTAGTAACTAGATTTTACCGTAGATTTTTATTTAAAAGTATCATTTCACATTGCTGCACAAAATTAAATTTTAAGTCGAAATTATACTATTTCTTTACACCTAAAATGTATTCACTGGTTTTCAAAGTGCAACTATTTAAAAAGAAATAGAACAAATTCTAATTTCGTCAATTAATTTTGTATAAGAATATATTATAAAACAAGTAAAAATATTTTGTTAAACAAAGTACTTTCTTGTCAAAGAAAATATTAAAGTCGTGAAAAAACTTGAAAAACAAAAGTCGTTTGAAAAGAATTTATTCACGACTAAACGATTACTAATAAATAAATTTGATAAGTACATTATTAAAATAAAATATAATTTTGAATCTTATGACGTAAAAGCTTAAAAGCTTAAATTATATAATAATTATTTACCATAGTTTAGTTCTACGATAAATTCTAGACCAAGCCATGATTCTATAAATAAAAAAAACATCAGATATAGGTCAGAAAATATATATAAATTTGCCGATGAGAGCCAGTGCTCATACAATCTCCCTTTCAGATACAAGAGGAACTTCAGCAATACCTTGAATACTTATTGTACGAAATCGCACGACTTCTCGTTCAATATATATATATATATATATATATATAATACATATTTGCCGCCGATATATCGATGTTTCATATTTTTTTCTTTTAAATATTAATTTATCGGGATGGATTAGGGTACAATAATTAGACGCGAGAAATCAAGATTTATTTTTTCATACCCGCGTCGATGAAATTAAAAAAATGATAGAGAAGGAAATCCTCGTGATCGATCATAGCAAACAGTAAGTAACATCACAAGCGTTATGTTCTCTTATTTTTCAAAATATTTAAAAATCGGGACGCTTTATTTCTGCAACTTTCTTAATTTTCTTACTATCTTTATAAAAATCATTTTAATTAACAGCCAAACACATGTTTATTTCACATAAAGAAAGGCATAATATTTACAATTTTTATTAACACTAAGTAAAACATGTTTTCTCTTCCTCTTAGTATAAGTTTTGAAACTTGCGTAAAAAAATTTCGATTTCAAATAAAAGTCAAAATATAGAAAATAATATCCTCAAATAATAATAAAACATTTTTACTAAGCTTTATGCATTTTTAACAATAACCTACATTTTTATGATATAACATAGTTGTATTAATTAAACAAACTTTATTTTCTATACAATTATTATTTTGATGTTTAAACTATATAGTATAATTTTTACAAATTATTATGCGAATAAGCGTGCGACTATTTACGCTTCAATAATATCAAGTAAAAAATCAAAATTCTATTTAACGTGTTTTGGTTGTTTTAGCTGTACTAAAATATAACATTACAGATAAAATAAAGTTTGAATATTATAATAATGTTACTTAAATCCAATATTCATCTAATTCATTTAAATTTAAGTCAAAACATGTAGTCAAAAGTGTCTAAACAAAACATATAATTTATCACTTGAAAACTAAATTATCAAATTAATCAATTGTAAGTTTGAAAAAGGAAGTGTAAATTACATCATTTTTTCTGTATATCACAAAAAAAAAAGAAAAAAATTTCAATATAAAAATTTATTATCATTAGTGAAAATAGAGAATCATTAAAAAAAATGGCACATAAATAGAAAATAATGCACACTAATAATTATGTTTCCGAAGCAAATATAGTAAGAGATTATTATTATAATAAAAAAATATTAAACATTAAATCAAGAAAAAAATCACTTTGAGCTATATTTTATTTCAAAAACAGAAATATATTCTTTTTCACGAAGGATTTCCTTCTCTTAAACAATAGTTATATGATAATAATGTTATAATAATTAATTCTAGTCGTTGATAATAAAATAATCATAATGATAATGATAATAATGATCGAGCAATAATAAACGTCTGTGGCATTTTTAATCTTAATCAAATAATCGAATAGGCAGTGCGTCACTGCTGTATATATATAATATATACAATCATGCGCAAGATATGTTTGAACTTATTCGATGGTAGTCTTCAATTTTTTCTATTCTCTTGAATTCTTATTCATCGTGATTTCCTTTTACGTTATTGTTTTTCATTACTTGTCAATGGATAAGTACCAGATTAAGCTTTCAATTATGGAAATACGGGATTATTTTTCTCTTTGTAAAAAAACAAAGCTTGAAATATTTGCCGAGAAATCCGTTATAGGGAAACGCTCTTACACAATAAATACGTTTGGGTATGAAAGTCCTGGACGTTGCGTTAGACATTAACGCATAAAAAGTCGCAAGTTTGCTCAATATAATGATATTGCGTGAATAATCTTCGGGTGCCCTGTAAATTACAAAGTTAGCGCAGTGTCATTCTATAAGCAAAAAGAACACATGGCGCGTGGATGTATTTTTTTTTTATTTATAACTCTACCGTGGAGAATGAGACCGATTTATTTCTTGATTATGTAGAGGGGCTCAGATGAGTTCCACGAGTTCAGCCACTTTCTCGCTCAAATTGCCTTACCGCCTCGCTCATGATTCGCTTAGCGAAACACGAGTGTCAAATCTGCCCATTACAATTTTTTAAAAAAATACAACTAATCCGACATCGGATACTCGTGTGCTCGCAATATTTTAAGGACTCTACTTTATAACAAATTTTATTTTCCCCATTGAATGTCCCGTTTGTCTCAGTACAAAAGAATTATCGTCAGAATGGTACAAGGAAAGAAGGAAGTAAGGAAGGAAGGAACGAAGGAAGAAAGGAAAGAAATAAAGAAGCAAGGCAGGAAATAAGGAAGGAAAGAAGGAAGGAGGGAGGAAAGAATGATATATAAATGTTGATGATTCATCGCGCATCTTGTTTTGCGGTAGATAACAGAAGGTCGACACACGAAAAGCAGTGACGAGCACTTACAAAAAAGCCGAAGAGCGGATCGATACCGCGGAGATCTACAAAATCATGCCAATGCATAGCCTCTGCTACTGCGGCGGTTGTGTAGTATGATGAGTAGGTGGTGGACCCTGCAACATAACCATTCCGTTACTACATTTTAATGTAGATAAAATTTTCATTTCAGTGATAGGTACAAAAATACAGAAAAAAAATTTCAACGTCTTTGCATTATCATTTAATGAACTATATACAAAACAATATCATTATAATAGGTATTACGCATTAATAAATAATTGTAAATCACAATCAAGAACGAATAAACTATTGAAGCATGAATTTGTGAAATTTTTTTTCTGCCTACAAGTAGTTTTATAAAACTTACGGGCATCGCTGGAAAAGGCGGTTGCGTATGCGCATGCGGATGTGGATGTGGATGAGTTATATGTGCTGCGAGATGGCCTGGAAGCTTAGGCCCATCCTCAGCTTTTTCTTCTTCCCTCCTTTTTAAACACGCTGCTTTTGGATTTAGATTTCGTTCTGTAATACACAATATGTTTAATGTACGTTTACATTGTTACAAAAAGTCCGCATTTAAACAAATTAACTTTGTTATACTTCAAGATAATTTGATCATTTCAAATATTCAAAATCGTCATAAATTTTAATGTTTGAAAAAAAATTATTTTACATTTTAAATAATTAGCTTAGAATAAATAATAAACTATATTGTATTCGAAAACTTATATTTAATTTCAATAATCAGTTTAGTTTTTTGCAATTACATTCACATGCTAAAATTTATTGAAACTATCAATTTCATAATAAACAAACTGCTATATATATATATTATAAATTATTTTATAAACATATATCAATTATAATTTCAAAAAACTATCTTTATATTATTATTTTTAATTTTGCAATATAGTAATAAATTTTGGATTATTACTTTAAATATATTATTTTAAATTTACCTCTAACTTGTTGCTCCAGTGCCATTATAACTTCAACAGCCATATTAAGGATACCGAGTTTAGTTTGTGGCTTTTCTGACTTCATGTGTGCCATACACATCCTACCAAGTTCTTTCAAAGCTTCGTTAATATCTCTGATACGTATCCTACAATAATTGTGTATTACTTAGTTTGAAAATATTTAAAAATAGTTAATTATATTAAATAAAACTTGAGTTTTTTGTTCTAAGTGATCGATAATTGCACAAATGTAAGTAAATAAATAAATAAATGCACAAATAAAAATATTATATCAATTTTTTAATTACTTAAGAATAATGGAAAACATGAAATATCCCTAAAGTAAGTTTTATCGTGTGATATAGAATACGGGCCATTCACTAAAATGTACTTCAAGAGTAATTAAATTTATTGTAAAACTTGCTTTTGTAATTTACTTAAATAGTTGATATTTACTTTCATCAATATAAATCTTTTTCCAGTGAAAATGATTATAATATCAATTCATTTGCTTGAACTCTTATTCTTACCTTTCCCTAGCATTGTTAGCCTGCCGCCTCTCCTTTTCTCGCTGTGCTTTTATGTCAGGATCATCATCTTCGTCTTCAGCGCTCGAACAACAGATTCGCAATAACAATACTCAATTAATCACCTGATGTATAGTTATTCGTTTTATGGTAAACTTAAATGCCTTAGAATTTAATGTCTTAGTCATTGGTAAATATATTGCAATATATTTTCATAAAAAATAAAATATAACATTTTATGTTTTAAGTAACAAAATAATTTAAATCTGTTGTAAAATTATACATTTAATTTTATAACCAATGTCTAAGAATTCTATGGACAAATTTTAAGCTTAAATGTTGTTCGAGCGATTAATATTAGGCATATTTGTAAATAACTTTAAAAATCTGTTGCTTTAATATTTGATATGTTGAATATTGAGTGAACACACGCACAATTTTAGGAATAAAAATGTACAAAGGTGTCACAATATACTTCATATTATTTATCTGATTTACTAATGTTTTAATTACTTAACAGGCCCGTATTCTTCTCACAATTATGCCGCATTAATATTTTCACATATACATAAGTATTAATAACTAATATAATTTTTTTGAGAAATAAGAATTAAACTTCCATTATAGATTAGTATGAAATTATTTTTCCTTATATCTAAGAAATATTCTTATATCATTTCTATAATGTACAAATTCAGAAGCGAACAAATAAACTTTAGAAATATAATTTAATTTCTGTAAAAATATTTATAATTATAAGATATGAAATCTCTATAATTCAATAACAGTAGCTTCTTCAATTTTGCTGATTGGTTGTAACCTTAAAAAAATTGAAATTAAAAATTAAAAAATTATTCGTAAAAAATGGAATTAGAATATTATTAATAATAATGTAACTAAAATGTGATTTTTGTTAAAATAATTCTTTAGATTAAATTATTTAATAACAATTTATAAATATATTAATAAAGTAATATGGATACGATATATTCTAACTATTTTAATTATATGTACAATGTTTGATGAAAAATAAATTCTGGCTTTAGAAGATTTTCTTACAATTAAAATAAAAATTTTATATTAATTTTATAACATTAAAATTTATAAGAAATTCATAGCTTCTAAATTAGAATATTTCAATAGAATCAATAATACTCTCAAGCGTTCACCGCATCTCATTTTAAATAAAAAACAACTAATAGTAAAATATCCTAATGGCGGAATATAGCAGCCGTATTAAAATGAAACTGATTTCGAAGAATGTTCGAGAAAGTTAGTAATATATATAAATATATGATTTTTTATATTCTCATGTCACATTTTTGTTCGTTAAACCAGCAGCATTTTAATTGTGACGTCTGAATACGGGCCTTGAGAGTGTTTGATTTGAATAGATTACTTGGAATATCTGCCAATCGAGATAAACTATTCAATCTAGCTAGAGATCAATAATGTATCTTTCAATCGTTCAACAAAATATTTATTAAAAAAGCTTGTTTGAATTCACCGATTCTTTTTCTTCTTTTTTAATATATTTAATTGATATCAATATAATTCATATCATATATCGATGGCAGCTCGGAAAAAGAATTAGCAGAAGGATATTTTTATCAAAATACAACAAAGTGCGTACTACTGCGTGTGTTCACTAACCTTTCGCGAACGTTGTTGGCTTGGCGACGTTCCTTTTCACGCACTGCTTTAGTGCCAGGATCGTCACAGTCTTCATCGGCGCTCGAACAACAAGTTTCAAAGACAAAGAGTACGTTAGTTTAATTTTAATTGCAGCTTATCAGTTTTTTCAAATACACATGAGTATGAAAACATTACGAATGTGTAAATAAAATATTTGCATTGTATTTTACTTATTCTTACTATTGCAATATAACTAAAATTAATTTCGTTATACAATATTTGTTTCAAAATTAAACTTTTTTAATATGTACGTACGTTAAAATTATATATGATGGTAACATTTTCAATATATTGAATAATTTATTGATAAGAATCGCAATTCTTAAATACTACAAATAATTAAATAGTAATACAAACAATTAAAATTCAATAATTTTTAAATAATCCAATTTATATAAAATGAAAAGACCTGAACACTTACTATCGACGCGATCGCTTTGTGCCTTTTCCCTGCGATGTTGAATTCACCTGAGCTGTTCCAATGACTCCTGCAGCTACAACTAGTTCACTACTGGAAGGTTTTGTTTCGCCACCGCTACTATCTGGTGGATCTTTCCTCTTTTCTACCGAGATATATTCTGAATAAAAAATAAAAAATTTTAAGACATATTACTGTTTCTTTAAAAATATGAATAGCTTTTTAATATTAAAAAAAACTTAGTTTATCAAAGGATAACTTTTAACCTTACATCTTAAATACTAATAATATAATCGTAACGCTTTGCAAGTAAAAAAATGCTTTAAACAGAAAAATCTTATTAATAAATAATATAAAAAATTAGAAAATGTTTAAAAATGTCATTAATGTACCTGTTAAAGCTATATACATCTTGATCTTGATTTTCCTCAAGAGTTATAAATATTATCCCCATTCAACGACACATCAGCCAGTTTTTTTATTTCTTTTTTTTGTCTTAAAGTCAGAAGAAATTCCATGTGAATCGTATAAACCCGATTCTTCTGTACGGCACTTATATGTATCACGTCAAAATAGAAAAAAAATTAAGAAAAAAGCAGAGTCGGGAAAACTTCAAGTATTTTAATAAGGTACTCGATACCAAACAGATTTTAAGCATGGACAGTACATATTCAAGTGTCGAGACCTTTATTATTACATTGAAGTAATAAATAACGTGATTTGTTATGACAGTGAGAGAATCCAATTCCATATACGCATCGCTTTTTCGCCACATGTCGTTACCATCTTTTGCGAATTAAATCATTATTGAAAGAACTCAGGATTATTTTTCCAAAGTGCAAAAGACACTCTTCTGTTGACCTTTTTTATATGAATTGTTTATAGAATTCGTTGAAAAAAAACATATCAGTATTTGTTTAACGGCAAATGAATTTAAAGTGTAAGTATAATAACTGAAAAATAATTTCCATTGAAACTATTTCTTTACCGTTTTCGTTCATCTCTCTCTTTTTCGACCTCTATCCTCAGGCCTGCTTTCTTTAATTAACAATTCGCATGATTTTTTATATTCTCGCTCGCTTCAAGAGTGAACTAATCGAGAAAATCTCATTTTGTACCTTTTCACGGCTCATTTATTGCAAAATAATTTTCTTCGTAAATTCTCATAACTTTTTACGAAGAGCTCGAAATTTGAAAATTTAAAAAATCATTACGTGAATGAACACTTACTGGCATTCGTAACGGGTAGCCTTTCGATTTTTATAGAACCATCGGTGTCGGGCGTTGGTGCTAAACCTGGATACGAATTTTGTGATTGTGACACAGTCACTGTTGGATGTGGGCTCGTCTGGAATGCAAAATATTTAATTAATAAATCTTATCTTAAATGGTAGATTCTAGATATTTAAAATGGTATCATAAGACATAAACTAAATTAATAATTCTTTATTATTGATTATATGTTATGAAAAGAATATTAATATCGACCAAAGTATTGCACAGTTAAAAATAATTAAAAATGAAATCAATTTTCCATTTTAATAATATAAATACAGTTTTAAAATAATTGTTTAAATTATATACAAAAAAATCATTATATTCTATTCTTTGATTGTTGTAAATAAATATGTTATTTAAATTCAGGATTGTTTTATAAATTTATCTTTTATGATATTTATCCCTCAATTAAATGTAAATTTACAATTATATTTCAAAGACTATTTATTTTATTAATACAAAAAATATGTATAAAAGTTTTTAATGATATTACGATAAAGACGTAAAAAAGAGAGAGAACAGATAAATAAATAGTTTATCGCATTGATAGAGCGTAATTGAAATAAAATATCTCACCAAATGGTCAAGTTGTGGTGGTGAGGTATGAGAATAAATGGCTCCGTGTGCACCAACGGGTCCTAAGTGGAGCCCGGATTGGCTTTCCGCGATATTCCTCAAAACATTTATAGCGTCATCCATATGATATGGTTCCTCCATTCGAGTCCCCTGTACCAACAGAATACGGAAAAAACGACACGGTTACATACGAGCTTTTCAAAACATGTTCAGACAAATTATTTTATAATTGTATATTTTTTCAATTAGCAAATAGACAAAGTTTAATTGAAGATTCAAAACCAAACATGAAATTTGAATAAAAATTGTTCATATGCAATATTAATTTAAATTACATATTTACCCTATATTTTTGATTAATGTTATACGATGAAAACAGAATTTAAGTAAAAAGTAGATATACATTTATCAAAAATATATGTGACAATACAATTTGTACTTCTTAAAACCAGTATTTAAATATTTATTAAAAATTCAATCATTAAAATAAAAAAATAAACATTAATAATTACTCACTAAAATAGATATAAAATTATAATTTAATTTTTTTCTTTGTATCTTTGTATTTACTTCAATTATATTATTTAATTTATTTTACAAAACTCAGGAAAGTCCTCATCACCCTGAATGTCTAGTATAAAAGTTAATTGTTAACATTAATGATCATGCATATTTTTATCAATTAAACTGTGTTAAATATACAATATTGGGTTAATCGTTAAAAAATGAAAATATAAAAAATGAAGTCATACAAAAGAAAACTATGATCGAAAGAGCATACACAAAATAAAAGCGAATCTAATAAAAAATAAAAACAAAAGTGGGAAAAGAGAAAATGATTTTGGTATAAAAAAAAAAATGATAATGTGCGATCCTCACCTTGGAGTGGTCGCGAAGGAAGCCAATGGCATCGTCTACCCCCTGCAGTTCAGGCGC
Organism: Dolichoris vasculosae; assembly: GCA_018907195.1. Taxonomy (NCBI): domain Eukaryota; kingdom Metazoa; phylum Arthropoda; class Insecta; order Hymenoptera; family Agaonidae; genus Dolichoris; species Dolichoris vasculosae. The sequence goes on along the minus strand of JACCHY010000037.1, from coordinate 713,213 downwards.
CGGCTTCACACACAACACCAACGCAACAACAAAACAAAATAAAAACAACCAAGTCAAACACAACGTTCACAGCAAACAGTTTTAAAAAGACGAAAATAAAATATAATTTTTAATAACACGAAAAAATTGATTTATCGGTTAGTCCATGAACGAATAAAAAATGTAGTGTTGAATATTGAGTAATGATACATATAAACACGCGTAGACGCACATACATACAGGTGTTTGATTTTTTCTTTGGAATATATACATATAATTGTACTTGTGAAAAAATAAATAAAAGAAAAAATTAACACATACGCGCTCAAGCACGCACGCACACGCAACACACTCTCTCTAGTTTTAGGGAAAATATCTTCAATATCTTGTTTATAAAAATACTATTTATTTATTCATTACTTCTTGTACAATAAATTTGAATATTTTGTTAAAAAAAACTTGTACAATACAAATAAACATGACCAATTAATATTGGTAAAATATAATGGAATAATCATTGACATTTTTTTTATGTTAAAATTTTATTTCACGTGTTTTTATTTTTACATGTACATCTATAGTTATTATCTTCGACATAAAGTGAGTTTTTATATTTTATTTTAATATTTGAAATAAAATATATATTTTAGAAGAATATTAGAAAGAAAAATTGCAAATACGGTTTACATTCGTGCTATTGAAAATAGTGTTAGTGATTCATCAATTTATTAAAATTAATCAAAATATATGTAATAAGTAAAATATAAATTCCTGTTGTTTACAGATGAACATATAGTGCTTAACATATAACCCGTGAGCAATAAAATTACTGAATTAGTTAAGCCAAAAAGTAAGGATGACAGTCGTAAATAACATTCCATGGCAAAACTAAATAAAAAATTTTAAAAAAGCACTCGTAAGTTCATAACTAAAAAAAATAATTCGTACACTAAAAAATATGTATTATTTTTAAATTATCCTCTGTTATCACTATCAGTTTATTTATTTAAACATTTGCGTTACGTAAAAAATAATTTATATTATTTAATTATTCATTTTTAATTTATTCCCCACGTCGAAAATAAGTTAAAAAAGCTTCTAAATAAGCTATCTTTTATTTATAAATATTAGATAAATCGTATAATTTCCTAGTTTTTTTAATTTTTCTATAAAATAAAAGAAAATTCTTTTATTTATATCACGTAAAAAACTGCTTATAAAATTTTATAATTTTTAATAATTGTTATAATTTTTTTCATTAAAAAAATGAATTTTTAGAATTAATTAAAAATTAATTTTGTTCCAATTTTCTTTGTTTAAAATTAAATTGTTATGAGTATAATATTGCACTCATAATTACTCTTCTCTTATCAAAATTAATTCATTTTCGAAAATAAATTATCTTACATTAATATAAAATACTCAATTGTGCATTTTTACCGATCTTATAATTTTGTTTAAACAAATGTAAACCAGTTAAAAAATGAATAAACGTTAGCAATAAATAAGAAAAACGAAATAGAACTACGGTATGGTGATCTACGAATTTCGTTAATAACCGAGTGGAGCAATGAACGTGCGAAGAAGTCGAAAAGGAAAAATAAATGAAGAAGCCAATCGTATGCAGAATATCGATACATACCATGTGAATGGCTCCGCGATTCGGATCCGATGTCAAATGCGGTGAAACAGGCGCAGCTCCAGGTGCCCAACCCGGTGTCGATCCGGTCAGCGGTGGTGGCGAACTCACCGGCGTCGATGGGTTACTGCTATAACTCGATACCGATTGATCGGTTGGGTAAATCTGCATCGATATTATTCAAATTAGTCAAAATCAAATAAATTTATAAATGTTGATGTACTCGAAGAAATTTTAAACGTAATATACATACGATTATAAGACACGTTAACTATTCTCTATCCGATTTATTAACGACAAACTCTAAAGCGTCATGTTCGTTAATTAAACACAGATATCGATTAAAATGAAAAATAACTTTTGTATAACGTGGATAAAAAACTAAGATTTAAAAACAGCACCGTCAAAAATGTACTCGGGTGCTTACTACGGATGCGAGAGTTTTTCCCAGAGTATCCTGGTTTGCCGGGGTTTGTTGCTGCTGTTGTTGTTGTTGTTGTTGTTGTTGTTGTTGTTGTTGTTGTTGCTGCTGCTGCTGCTGTTGCTGTTGCTGCTGCTGCTGTTGCTGGTTAGGTTGAGGTGGCAACACCTGATTTGGCTGGCTGGCGGCGACGGATACGGCTACCGGCACCGATGCACCTGGGCTGTGGCTGTACTGGAGAGAGACGGGCGAAGAGGCACCCTGACCTTGATTACTCGGTACTGCGGCACTACCGCGGAACGACGACATAGGCGGCAGCGAGGCGGCCGATGTTACCGCGGAGCCGAGGATCGGTTGAGTCTGCGGCTCCCCATTTGGCGACATAGACGAGTACGCCTGTAAGGAAGCCAAGAGTGCATCAAACGGATGCCGATACTTGCAAGAACATTTACATATACGGTTGGTGGATGGATAAAAGCATTAAAAATGTTTCAAAGTGACTCTGTTGAGTTGTCAGCAATTACTCTAAGACAAATTAAATGAAGGAACTCTTTCTTTGAAAAAAGTTAATGCTTGTATTAAAGGGAAAAGCCTCTATGCTCCATGGATATCAAATTAATGCGTCTATTTTTTTTTTATTTAAAAGCAAAAAATTTTTAAAAAATGAAATGAAAATAATACTAACTTATAATACATTGAGCGATAAAACAACAACAATATTAAATTAAAAAGTACATTAAAATATTTATAAAGGGAATTATTAAACGCATGAGAACCGATACAGAAAAACATTATATATTATACCTATAGATCATTAATCTAGAGAAAGAATTGAAGAAAAATAAAACTCGGGCAAATTTTGTATTCATCGGAGCACGTACACAACTCATAAATCCGAATTCTGACAAAGAACAAAATGTGATCCCTTGCGGTACACTCATATTAATTCACACTGATGGCAGATACTATCCGGGTTATAAAGCCATCTCAATATTCGGTCACATGCATAAGAAATAAGAATAGCTAGAAACTCACTATCGCAAGATTGGAAGAGTAAATAAAAAGAAAAATAAAACAGCGAAATGAGTATTGCATTATATAGGAAAAGGATTCACTGTACCTAACGAATCAAATATCTCTACTTTAATAACACGCGACGACTCATTGAACACGTTTAAAACGATTGCACTTATATACCTATATTAAGAGCATCCTTAAAACATCTAACTTTAACTTTTAACGGGAAATTAACGATGGATGAGATCTCAACTCAATTTCGAGCTTGAACGCACAACTTTTCTGTCTTTTTTGAAGGTACATATCTTTCACTCCACTGTAAATAAAATATAATTTGCAACAAGTTTATTGGTACCGTATTCATGTCATAAGTTTTCTTAAATAATATAGAGTTCAAAAATAAAGTTTTTTTATAGTTTCTTGAAAATTTTATAAAACGTTTTATTGGTTAATAACAACCACGATGAATAGCTCATCACCGAGCTCACAAGTTTTTAATTTATTGACTTGTTCAATTTTCAACCATTTATTTAAAATAATTTGGTTTAAAAAAAATTATTTTTCTGATGAAACAAAACTTTGATTCGCTTCGAAAATGTAAATCTGTTGCAATAAAAATCATTAAGCTATACAAATATAACTGCAAGAACCACTTGAATAAATGAACAATTATTATGAATGAATAATTATTAAGAGAAATCTACGAGAAAAAAAACTTAAGAGGATCGTAAAAATCGGAGATCAGTTACAATTTATAACCAAAGAAGAAAGAAAATAAAGAAAGACGTTGGTCTAATGCGAAAAAAAGACCGTGTAAGGAGTGAAGAATGAAATATAAGATCACAAATAAAACTTGGAAAACCGAAAACTTAATCAGGAAGAAGTAGAAACTTAAATGCAAATTAAAACGCGATACATAGTCGGTAAATTCGGATAAGGAAATTTATTCACTCTTACTTACACTTTACTCTGATATAGAAAATGAAAGCTAAATGAAAATTATTAGTTTTTATCGTTATTTCTACGGATTTTTATCAACTATAATATAAAATAAAAGTAGTTTTTAACGAATATTGGAAAACGCTTTTGATAAACTAATAATAACATTATAAATAATAATAAACTGTAAGTATTTAACAAATGCCACGAAAGATTTGTATACCGAATAAAATGTAATTCTTCAAATTATATTCACTTTTAATGCTGTGTAATTATTGACATCTCTAATTCACACAATGAAAATCCGTTTCTTAATATATTTTCAGATCGAACGTGTGCTCAAAAATGATTTTGCTATGAAATAATGATAATAATGATAAAATAAACATATCAGATGTACGCGAAGTTCATTAAACTTTCGGTTAATTTATCAGAAATAATACGTAGACGAGGATCCGAGAAAAAAATGATTGAAGCGAAGTAAATGAAGTAAAAATCTAATGCGATTTCAGAAGTAAACGTCAGATCGTACACATATATATGTAAGAGAAAGAGAAATAGAAAAGAATCACTGTCGGTACTAGTTAGTTGACGCGTCACAAGTCGTTCGCTCTCAACAGTGCTTCTCAACTGTAAGGCGAGCTCGAAGCTCTATTATAGTAGGACCAGAGGGATGGGAGAGTGCAGTGGCCTGGCATAGACAAGAGTAGAGCGAGAAAAGCCACAGGGTGGTCTGAAAAAGAACAACGAAAAACTACTCCCTCCCAACGACCAGTGCCAGCTGGCTAGCCGAGTACACACTCCGAGAAAAGGACGAGACTCCCGTTGCTTCTCATCTGTTTCCTTCTACTCCTACGCTTACGCCCTACTTCTCGTGCATTCACGACGCTCTTTTAAAAATTTCGCGCTAAAGCCAATAACAAAGAATATTCACTGTGAGCTGGCACGAGAACAACGTTACAAGGAAATTCGCAGTTTAAATGAACAAATTAATAATAGTTATAAGATTGACTTGGGTAATCGAAGGGCTGCGATAATAGGAACGAGTCTACGTTTTTGTTAGAGCGAGAGTCGGACAGGACCAATGATACTTGAGTAATAAAAGCGATGACTGGAAAGGAAAAGCGGCACAATGGCTCAAAGGAATAACAAAAGGTATAATCTGCCGGATGTGGTTAACTTACCATAGGATCGTGTGGTATGTGCATGGGGTATGCCGGTTGCGCCAAGTGAGGTGGTGCATATCCGCTATAAGGTGGCTGCACGCCCCCGCCGCTACCGGCCCATGGGTCTCCAGGACCCGTTCCCGCAGTGTTACCATCTGTAACAATTGAATAAAAGGATTAGCCTATGCGGCGTTTGCATCCAGGTATCTGTGCCTGGACTTTAGTATAGGACATCACATATTTTTTGGGAAGTAGTGTTACTTCTTCTTAGACACAGCCTTGGCCTTTATCAATTTGTAAAAATTTCTTTCAAATAACAAAGATCGATATAACTTCTAAAATATATACCTGCTCAAAACTTCATTTTCAATAGTCAAAGAAAAGCGATGCTTGCATAATAGTCCTCATTAATTAAATACTTGTTCAACATTTATTCTCTTTTCTGTTCAAATGTAACTCAAAAAATACCAAAATCGAATGTGTAAATTATTTATGAACTAATAAATATAAATTATTTCATTTTTTTTCATTTTAATTAAAAAAATTAATTTATCATAAACTGAAAAATACTTAAAAAATAGTCTTCGTTGAAATTTCTTCTAGCTTAATTAAAATACAATATTTCTTTAACTTTGTTAAAATTTCCGACAAGTTTTTAAAATGCACATTTCTTTATATTTAAAATCCTTTATTGTTTTTATCGTTATTACTGTTGGTCTTCTTCTTCTTCTTTTTCTTTTATTTATTTTTCTGTTTATTCGCGTTAAAAAGATTAATCCACGTAAATATTAACTACTAAATCAAGACCTTTCAAGCATTAAGAAAATAATTTTGCTGACATTTTTTTATCTTTGTTCTGAAACTCTTCTAATATCTCTTCTAATATCTCCTTTGTTCAGATTCAATTTATAATAAAATCTTTTATCAGTATTCCTGTATTAAATTTCTTAATTTTTTCAACAAATCGAAAGTAAACCTGCTGTAAAAGGGAACAATATTAGATTCTTGGGACATTATCCTTGACTTAGCAATCTAAGCCTAGTGAATAAAATAATTCGAAGATGAAACTCGCGGGCGAGTTTTTTATTTCACTTGTTCAACAACAATGATAGACTCCTGAGCGATGTGACTTATATTTCATGCCCAGATATGATTCGTTCGAACTTACCTACATATTCGGAGCTAATATCGCTAATGTCACATGTATATAAATAATTACACATGTTGTTATGAAGCTGCTAGACAAAATGACAAAATCCGCAGACGTAACCACTCATTTATAATATATACTATTCGTACTATAAGAAACCTTTGAACTTTTACTTTAAAGTTTACGAGTGCACGCAACTGAAAATTTATATGGAAAAAATAATAATAAAATAATAAATCAATATACTTTTACCAAAGAACTTCTCCGAATTTAATGAAATATTTTAATCTCGTATACATAACTCTCTTATTTTAAGAATTTGTTACCTCGATTTATGAAAGCTAACACTTTATAGATCTGAAATATTTCAACGATATTCCAAAAATTTACCGTAAAATATAACAAGAGTATAGAAAATAGAAAGTAAATTTATTTATACAATCGTCTTCTGGATTCTAGTTAATATTTACAAAATTTACTTTTAATATACGTTTAAACTTTTAAATTTCTTAATAGTATACAACAATAGTAAATTAAAAATTTTAGTTTATTTATTTTATTACATACACATTTAGTTATAACTTTTGAAGTATGGAAAATCAAAAGTAATTTTTAAGAAGTACGAGGGACCGAATATTTCTGTATGGCTTAACTCAAACGTATTATGTTCATCCACGAAAAAAATTGCTTAGAGTAAGGTGAGAAAAGAAATAAACCACGAACTTCCATAGTATCAGAGAAATATTTTCCTATTTTCTCAAAAGCATGAGTCTCTTCCTTACCTTATTTTTTACAAAAAGACCGTTCGCGATGTTTTCAGCAGCGCATGTTTCAGAATTTATACTAACAAAAAAGCTCCTTTTAGCAATATGTTACAGATTATCCATCGACTTTTAAATTTTAAAATTTTTTAATCGAGTTCTTTATTTATATTCAAAATTGTTTTAAACTTTGGAAATGCTTAATAACAGCAACAACAATAACAATAACAATAAAAATAAAGCAAATCGTAAAACGAATAATTAAGAATATACACATTCCAAAATTAATAATAAAATATTATTCTTCAAAAGGTTAAACCCTTTTTCAGTCTAAATTTCGATCGACGAACTTTTCCATGGTTGTATGCAGTACCAAACCTCACTGACATTTTTTTAAGTAAAAAATTAAAATTACATCGAAAATTTTTCTTCTTTCAAACAAAATTTTTCCGCATCAGATCTTTCATTGAACAGATTCATTTTCTCTTATAAAAAAGTAATTCGATAAATAAAATCTGCATGAAGCTCGCAAAAAATAAAACGCACCGAGTGCCGGCAACGTATTTCTTACCCTTTAGAAGCGAATGACGAGGAGCGAAAGGCATCGACCTCTTGGGCATGAACAACGCGGCTATAGCACTTGGAGTGTTATCGCTTGTAGAATAAGAGACCGCTAAATCGTCTAGTCGACATCACGGCTCTGTTCTCGCGACTGCACAAAATAATTTTATCGTAGCGTCTTTTAACGAATTAAGAAGTTACTGGTACCACAAATATGGTCTAGAATAGTAGTGAAAACTAAGTAATGATGGGGGGAGACACAAAATACGAGAAATTGCTGTTGCCTCTTACGAAATTTCAGTGCTTTTAATTGCAAAGCTGTATTCTTTGTTCGACTGTTCTCTCTTTCTTTCATTTTTATTAGCTATTGTGCGTGCGTCCTCTTACCAACTTACCTCATTTTTGTAATTTCGGTACTTAGAGCTTTATTGAGCATCCTATAACGTAATTTAATTGAAAAAGAAACTCTTAACGTTTCTGGTCGAAGCTTTGTTTGTTGTGTAGAAATAGTGAGACTTATTTTAATTGGAATATTAAATTCACACAGCCTTGAAATATTCGAATAATTGTCATTTAAAGTGTCGTAACTTGTAACTTTACAATATGAATTCCTAAAATTTTTGTAGACATTACCTTGCAAATAAATCTTATTCTTTATTATTTATTATTCGTATTTTATTATTTGTACTATATATCTATAACAGCAAGCTTAAAACAATTTTTCTTAAGATACATACTTTCATCTGTTGTTTTACATTATTCACTCTTATTGAATTATCACTACAGATATTCTTTCATCAGTGATTATCGATACACATATTTTTCTATTTCGATCAAACTAAAAATAATTTTGTCATAAAAGAAAAAAAATTGATTTATCTATTACTTACCAATATAATAAGGATCTGCATAAAGTGCAGCAGCTTTCGGTGACGTATATCTTGGCGAGTCCTGTCCAAATTCGTCAGAGCCATACTGAAACATAAAATCAAATTCTATGAGCGAATTATCAAAACAACATATTTCTATGCTTACGATTTTAAAAATTTATTAAATTAAATTATTGATCGAATCGTGATTACGATAACATAACCAATAAATTTTTAAAAAATTTTCTAAATGTGTATTCAATTAAATATTAATTTACAAAAACATAAATATATAATTTTTATAAATTTTTTAAATAATATACAATTATCTATAATAAATTTATAAAATAAATTAATTATTAAAAAATTATGCTTTTTTTAATTTTGGATGTATTTATTACAGGATCGATAATAAATAAAAATAAAATATAAATTACATAACTCAAAAAAATGTAAACAATAAATTTAATGGATAATATTTCATTATTGGCCTTGATTCAATATTCAAATTAATTAAAAACTAACTAGTAATCACTTTTCACTTTAAAGTATTTTGTTTCGAAATAAAAACATTTTCAAGGTTAAAAACTGTAATGTCTCTAATTTTTAGTCATTGATACGTTTTATAAATAGATATAGTCGTTATGATGTTCGAAAAAGAAATTTTATAATTTAAAAAATATAAATAATAATAGAAAACAATTGTATAGTCAGTAAAAAATAAAAAAGTAAATTTAATTAAAGACATATAGAAAATATCTTGATTTTTTTTTAAATATGGAACCAACAATTTGTCAGTAAAAATAATGTTCGAAAGTAGATACTTTAAAAAATAGAAAAATATATTGAAAACTTTAAAAATGATTATATGATAATGATATAATATTTTATAGTCTCGTTAAGAATTGAGTAAGCAATCAGGCTAAAAGTCTGTAAAAATTTTTTAGAAATAAATCTTTTGCAGATGTACATAGCTTATTTATTTGATTAGTTAACTATTTCTTAAAGTATAGAAAAAATTTCACAGGGGATACGCAAAAAGTAAAAGTATAAGCTTTACATAGGCATGTTGCAGATCGTCGGTAACGAACCATTGTGTAATCTCGTTTCTGCGCGCGCATTGTACACGTGCTACAGCACGTGGCCTGGTAATAATCGTTGGCATAGAATTTTCAGTGTGTGCGTATATGTCTATGTGTGGAGAGAGAGAGAGAGAGAGAGAGAGAGAGAGAGAGAGAGAGAGAGAGAGAGAGAGAGAGAGAGAGAGAGAGAGAGAGAGAGAGAGAGAGAGAGAGAGAGAAACGCGTGTGCGATTCTGCGTGCGAAAGAAAGATAAAGCGTCCTTTATCTATCAACATGTTTGATTTTTAATAATCTCCTTTTGACATTCGACAATCTACCCTTGTTCCGTGTGTATCCAAAAAATTAGAGTGCGCGAATACAGTAATAGTTATAACAGGTCAAAAATCAAACGCAGACTTGAGTAGCATGTACAACGTTTAAGTTGCTTATGGGTAATATACCTTTGAAATTAACTAAGTACGTTAACACAGAAACATATTTTTTCCTTTTGATTTATCTAGTCTTCGTAATCACGATCAACGCGTACCTATTACTGCCATTACGTGATGAGACTTGAAACAAATCTTAATGTACGTTCTGTTGAACAAATTCATATCCAACACTGATCGATTAACTTATTATAAGTGAAACTCCTTTTATTTTAGAGTAATTCCGTCTTGTAAAATCAGTTTAAACAATGATTTAAAGTTTTTATAAAATATTGAAATAATATTTTACAATAATACCGCAACCGAAACTCGATATAATATTAATGTACGTTTTTATAATTATGCAAATTTATATTTATATTATTTTTAAAAGTGTTTCTTTAAAGAAATATTTTCAATGATCAGTAATAATTCAACTAACGGTATAGAAAAAAGAAGCCTAGCGAATTCAATCGTTGAACAAATCTTTCAAATTCTCAGAAGATGCTAATGCGCACTTATAATTTTCTAGGATACTTTACATAAAAATAAATAATTTAAAAACAGCATATCATTACATAATAAGGCGCTAAAGTTGAAAGCAACAAAATACAAGATGCGCAATTAACTGGAAACGGTATTACCATCTACACCTCGTATTAAAACACGTGAACATCAAATCTAAGTAGCTCATCGTTGCAAGTTTTCTCGTTTCAAATAACACTTTCCGTGGAAAAGCAATTCGAGACAAATATAAGTACAAGTGTGCGATACATAATAGCATAACTCTAAGATAGTAAAAATTACCGAAAAAAACAAACTGACAATGCGCATTTTTCCCACGATGAAAAATATATAATCAAAAACTTAATTGCTGCAGTATTAAAAGAATTATGGTGTAGAATATTTAAAAGACACATGATATTGGTTATGCTTGCATTAGTTGAGATAAAAGCAATTCAACGAAAGAAAAATAAATACACGGGAAAATTGTTTAAATGAAAGAAGAGTTGAAAGTGTTTGAATACAGAAGTCAAGACTATTTTACTTGGTAGTTCGTAGTATATCAATCTTTATATCTAAAAGCGAAAAAATAAGTAAAAATTGAATTTTGATTGCTGGAAAGAGAATAATGACAACGGGAGTACCACAATCGATGGGCGCTTTTCCTCAAAAAGATGAATAAACGATACAGTTTACGAAAAATCCATCACGAGTTGGTTACTCACGGGCTACATATTATTTCCGCCAGTAATTCAATTAATATAAAGAGTGCATTAAAAGTTACTCAGCGCTCGGAGATGACGAGATCGACAACTCGCCCAAGGTCCCGTACCATTTTGCAATTGTTGTCGTAGTCCGCGGGACTGGCGAACATGTCTGTGGCGGTCGCTTCCTTTAGGTGCGACTGCAACCCACGTTCGTTGACCACCTTTGCATGCCTCTCTTCTTGTCCCTTTCGGGTCAGCTTCCTTCCGCGTTCTTCGCCACGTTCCTCTGTTTCTGTTTCTGTTTCTCTCTCTCTCTCTCTCTACACTCCTCGACGTTTATCTTTTTAGGCAGACCTCCCCTCCATAGCCACCGGAAAAAGTCTAAGGGGAGTCACAGAAAGTAAATTTCGGAAAAATAAAGATCCCTTAAACCTTGCTATACGAAAAGAAAGTTTCCTTGGGCAAACAAAATATGTCTTCTGGCGCTGTTGGTATCGAAGAAGAGATGAGGATCGGACAAAGCCGAGTAGGAGGGAGAGGGGCTCGAATGCCTAGTCTCGAGTACCGTTTTTAATGGGCTTTTAGAAGATGTTCAGGAGGCGTCGGTAGGTGACGTCAAGCTTCGATAGACGCCGCGACGAGACGCGATGAAACTATGCGACACAGCGAACGTAGAAAAATAACCAAAATCGCTAAGTTCGTAAACTTGTCTGGGACTCAACGATCTACCCTACATGAATCCAAACGCACGACTGACACTCGCTTCCGAGACTTCTCCTTTCCTCGCTCCTTCTCTTCTCACTCCCACTACCACTATTTCTCTCTTGCGTTTGCTACTCTTCACGCCTGTATGGCGCGTTTTCGAAGGAAGGGGAACGGTTCAGTGTTGCGCCCGCGTATTCGGTACATTCGATGTTTCGATGCGTTTGAAGTGTTTGGTGTGTTCAGTGTGTTCGGTGTGTTCGTATCGGCTCTAGGTCGACCAATGAACCGAGCCGCTTGTTCAAAGCTTTTGCTTGCAGCTATTAAGAGTCGGATGTGTACCACGAGTTATATGCCCTGCCAATGAAATATCCTGTAAACTGTAAGTAGGATGCGTTTTGTAAACTCTAGAATGTTTCTCGTATTATTTGTATTACTAACGTGTGAACGTATGCCACCAACCTTAAATGCCCCTTGTATTGTCTCTCTCACTCCTCCTTTCCGTTATTTACAAGAAATCTTTGTCTCTCGCTTATGCACAGCATATTATTGCTTTTTTATCTGCATTTTATTTCAGTTATTAACACATTTATCAAATTTAGATTTCCAGTCTTCTTTTTTTCTGGTAATCCTTTGCATGCTTCTGTATTATATTCAATTCGATAACTATCTTCGCTTAACACTAAACGTCTAACATAAATTTTTCTATTAAATATCTTTATTTTACATTTTTTTATATTTTACTTAATTAATGAAAAGTGTTCGCAACGTATATTTCAATATATACAATAAACAATTTTATACTTTATTTGTGTATTATATATATATTAAATATGAATTGTCCGAATATCATCATTTTAATCTGTTGGAGCGGGCTTCTTAGTTATAAAATATGTACTTATTGGAATAGGAGAGAGATGCTCTCTAGAAAATAAGAACAACTAAAGTAAAATGGAGTGCCTGAAAAATATATGACATGCGGTAAAAATCATGTACTCTCTTAATGGAAAACTCGAACTCAACAAAATTGAAAAATACCGTTTTAAGTACGTATGGTAAATAAAAAATTGTTGAATGAACCGATATTTAAAACAACTTATTACAACGAATTTGTGTTGAAAAAATACTTATCATCGTTGAAAATGTTTATCACGGTAACTAAATAAAATTATTATTTCAAATCATTAAATAAAAAAAAATGATTTGGGGAATATTTGATTGTTTGCGGCGGTTTGGTATAAAACAAATTCTGTGAAATTTAATAAGATAGAAGTTGTTTGCTTCTCGCATAGCTCAATATCAACGAGTGTGGCTCCGCTTCTTGAAATAAGGTACAGACGTTTAATTTAACGATTCAATGTACACAAACATAAACGTCTTTACATAGTAACCACTTTACCACCCATCCGAGGAAAAAGAGAGACAACCGGGTTAAGACACATGCATGACTCGATTGCACTTGTTTTGAGAATTAAAGACTTCACAGGCAATGACTTCCGAAAATTAATTAACGAATGAGCCCGAATATAGATAATAGAAAAAAGGAGTTTAAATGTCGGAAGCGATATATATTTCTCTATTATTCAATCCTCTTTATCATTTTCACCTTTATTAAACTAGATGCAAGATTCCTTTTCTTCATTTTCTCAATAACCCCATTATTCTATAAAGTGATTTTTGTCCTAGAAAGGTTAAAAATTGTTTCAGTTTCAATTTTTCTTTTTTTTTCATCTTCTTATGAAAATTTAAAATAAGATTTAAACCTATTTTTCCAGGTACTCTTTTAAAAACTATTTATAATATTTTATAATAATTTTATTTTTGCTTAATTAATTAATTAAATGTGAGTAAAAAGATAATAAAATGAAGAATATTTTGTATTCTTGACCGATATATATTACCAATTAATATTACTTTGCTTTAAATTTATTATATTTTTTGCTATAAATTACTTTAACATAAATATTAAAATAAAATTATATATAAATAAAATATAATGAACGATTAAGTAAACTATGTTGGTTTGAAAAAAAAAATGTAAGTATATACATGCATTTTTCAATAACATATGTATCAATAAATAAATCTTATAAATTAGAAGAACGTGAATGTCAGGATTACATGAAAATTATAAGTAAATAACAATCATAAGGAATTCACAGTATATTTATGTTTGAATAATTTATAAAGGATGTTTTTAAGAAATCTTAAATTTCTATTCTTCCTCGTTTCGTGCTTTTGATCTCACTCCATTTATTTCACTATTTCCTTCTTTATTTTTAAGCTTTTACGTTGAGAATCGTGTTATTGTATTGCATGTTTCGTTAGGCACAATTTGTGCATCCGCAAAAATCATAAGGGGGCTGCCTTCGGTGCTCGCGCGATTAGCCCAACGCGATAAGTAAAAGGAAATATGGATATATACACGCGCTACGAGAACAGAGAGCAATAGAGTGAAAGCGAAAGAAAGAAACAAAATGTGTCGTATCTGCATGGATATATATGTTCATTCTCTTGAATTGTCTCCGTTTCTTGTTGAAGGCATTCTTCTCGAGGCCAGATGTGGGCACATTTCATTATTTTCAGATAAAACACTATCCGTTTATTTGAATACTATTTTATAATCGCTAATCTTGTTTTTAATGGTAGTAGAAATTTTTATCTAAACTGCGTTCTAGTTGTCTTCAAGGTAAAAAATTTCAAGGGATAATTTACAATACTTAGTAGCTGCAAAATGAAGCAAATTACTTAATTTATAGTAAAAAGTTATATATTACGTATATGCAAGAAATTACAGTATAAGAGTAAATTTTCCTTGTTCGGTCAGTTAGAAAACATTTTTCTTATGAAAATCCTTTTGTATAACATTAAATGTTTTTCAGTTTTAATTGAGCATACTCGATAGATGTTCTAAAATTACAATTTTACAAAAACTAATTAATCATGTGACGATACCGAAAAACTTTTAGAAACATTGTTTTTGTCGATATTCTATTAGAAAGTTAGAAAAATGCTAACTATAAGACAAATCTCGTAAAATACAAAATGCACATCTATAAACCATAGAAGAAATACAGTTCACAGTTCAATATCTATTTAAATTTGGAGAAATTAATCAAAAGAAGAATCGAACAGTCTGTTACGAGGGACTCAAAATTTTATTCTCTAGCGCGTCTAGTTCTTATCTCGTATCTTATAAAGAGTTCATGCAAAAAGTCGTAGCGTTCCAGTCGCAGAATAATAATAATGTCTTCGACTGGTTGAAGAAAGAGGAGCTCTACAAGGGGTTACTAAGCCGCAAAGGCATATCAGTAATCTTAATATGTCCAAGGATGTTCGCGCGAGAGTGGCGACGACAGCGAACGTCAGCAATTTCTTTGAACCAATATAAATGTCCTACATTGATTTAGTTTCGTATCCGCGGGACGATACGACAGCTAAAAAATGTCTCAATATCTCGTCTCGTCATGGAAATTGAGCATCGAGCGAGCAGCAACCAAGCTCTTTGCCTCTGCTTTGAAGAAAGAAAAGGAACTTGGAAAGCGAAATAAAAGCGATAAAATAACCCGAGAAATGATGGATGTTCTCTGACTCCACGTTAGAAACTGCATTAGAAAGCCTTTGTCCATTTTGCTTTCTTATTCCCAAAAATATGGAAAGCGCTATGCGTGGCTTGTGTCGAGAATAGTATATCCGTATTATTTCTTTTCAACTAATTACTACAAAAGGAAAAAAAAATTAAAAAAAGATAATTTTTTTAAACAAAATTAAAGTTGTATACATAGAAACAGTAAGTAAAAATCAAAATTTTCTAAATATTTTCGTACTCGTGAATAAATCGTTAAATATAGTCTAAAGTAACTATATTCTAATCATTCTGATGTATTTCTTTTAAAGACAATATCTTCCTAATGTGATCTTACGTTATTTTTTGTGCATATAAAACAAGGAAATGACCAAATAGAACACAGCCAAAAACAGCGTTTTTCCTCGTAACATCAAATATTTTATAATGATATAAACTCGACTGTGTATGAATTCTAGTTTCCGTAAGATATATTTATACAATGTATGAAGCATGCAACCGTTATGTAAATGCATTTTACGTATTTCAATGTTTGTTCTCATCAAATGAAATAAAAACGTAGTATACGAGTCTTCATTGTACGCACGTGAAGGGAAGTCGTGCATTTTAAGCGGGTATAAAAATGAAAGAAATGGGAACAAAAGAACAAGGAATAAATGATGGACTCTTCCTCTTTTCATCACCGGTAGACTAGTACAGTCGATACATTGTACGATTAGTCGCGTTACGCAGGTGTTTTAGGCTTACGTGCGGGTGATTTTAGAACGTTCTTCGTTAGCCATCATCTTGTCGCAGATTCTTATTGCGTGTAGGAACCATATAATATTAATTCGGTTACTGTTAGATTCATATGATAATTTTATTTATTGTCAGTATTTCGTTTCTTATGTGAAATTTAGCCTAATTAGAGACTTCTGCAATTATTTATCATAAAAAAAATTGATATTGAAAATATAAATATAAAAAAATATCGATTGCATCGAATATAATAGTTATAAGTAATTTAAAAAAAATGTAGAAAAGTGTACATATACTAAAAATATTAGCGAAAGATGCATTATCGATTTTAACTATTACAAGATATTACCGATTTACTACATTCAATTGAAGACGTTAATAACTTATAATTATTATCATTAAAATACTGCATATAGCCAACATCTAATGGTAACATTTATTAATAAGAAATCTTCAGTAGTTTATATTGTCTTAAACTAAATATATCAGAAATTAAGTCGAGAAAAGGAAATATATTAAAGTTTAAGGTTTGTACAGAAAATTTTTATTCTTAAATAGATATGATTGGCGCTAATACTGATCAAATCGATCATGTATAAATAAGCTCGTTTAATAAACTGTAATAAATTTCTAGTTATAACAAACTTAAAAATCATTTGGAAAAAAACTGTCTCCACCAGATAATCCCCTATCAATGCTCGGGATAACTTTCAAATTCAGAAAAAAAGAGAGAAAGAGAGGGAGATAGAGAAATTGACGAAGCGGAATTCGTCTTTGGCCGCAATTTGCGGTCGAATAGACCGGTCATACGTGGACTCACATTGTACTTAGGGCAGGTGCTAGTTGCATGCGGGTTAAAAAAAAGCAATGAAGCTCGAGGAGCGGGTCATTTTTTCCAACGGCAATAACAGCGACGACGATGGTGATAAAGACGACGAATACTACTTGTCTTCCTTTCACTTTAATAATGGGTGTGACGACACAAGATGGAAAGTGGATTTCCTTGAATTTAGAGAGTTAAAAAGTACCTGAAATTCGTGACTCGCTGTTTTATTCATTTTTGCAATGCAGATGACAAGTATAGCTGACAGATGAGTTTGGGATACGTGTAGGCGTACTGCCAAGATGTTGGAGTGCACAATAATGAATAAGGCTTGTGACAGAAAGAATGTAAAAGAAAACTTTATACAGGAAATAATATAAAATGGTATTTGGTTGAAACGTTTGATGCAAACATTTTGAATGCTCGTTTCGCAAATTTTCTTCAATCTTAAGAATGAACATTTGAAATTCATTTTGATTGCATAATATTTGCAATATCATCTGTATATGTATATCAACTGTCATCATACACATTGAAATGTTCATCCAACATTTCATACATCTTGATGTACATATATCAAAAATATCCGTATGAATGTCGAAAAAAGTTCGGATATAACAGTTACTATTGATATTTAATTACAATTTTAAGAAAATTGAATAGTTCAATTGTTATAATAGAAAAATAATTTATACAATCTTGAAGTAACTATCAAATCTTGCAAAATTATAAATCTGCATGCCATTAAAGGTAAAATTGAATTCATTCTAGACATCAGATCAACTTAAAAGAAAGTAAAAAATAATATATGATTATTTAAGTCTAATAAAATCGTATTTTAAAACATGCAATATCTATATTCATTAATATAGATTCGACTTAAAAATAATCACAAAATAACAATATAAATATGGGAAATTCTTATGGAATAATAAATATGTCTGTAAAATCGTGAAATAAAGTAAAATATGATCTTATAATTTTAATCCGAATTAAAATATGTTAAACTGAATACATTTAATCTCAAAAAAGAAAACATTTTAAATCTGAATAAAAAAATTAAATAACATTAATAAATTGATATATTATAATAAATTTAATGAATAATTTTACATTGTAAATAAACAAGATATCTAATATATATATATATATATATATATATATATATATCATTAGCTACATATACAATCCTTAATTTTTTCTCACGTTTACACGAAAAAAATAAAAATAAAATTATTATAAGTAGCGAATAAATACTTACTGATGAAATGAAATACAGAAGAAGTATCTCATTTAATATATAAATCTAAAGAAAAAAGATTGTTCTAGATCAAATACTCTGCTCTGCTCTGTCGATTTTCATAAATGTCTATCATCTACCGTCGACTATTTGTCTTGATTATATTCAGTATTTTTGTTTTGTATTTGTCACTATATTTATAACTGGATTTGGGTTTTTTTTATTTATTTACTAATATATTATTGATTTATATAGTGCAGGTAGATTATTATAAAGAACTTTTCTAGGGAAAATTTGGTCTTTTTTAAAATAAATTGAAATTTTCAACCATCTGTCTGAAACTCCATCGATTTACTGCGAGTATGTTCATACTTAAAATCCGTGAGCCCTCGATTCGCTCGACACTACACTTAGTTACATGCCAGATATATTTAAAACATGTGATGTCACCGACTCTATGCACGACCGTTCCTTTAATGTTGAATAGGCTTGCACTGTCAGTAACAGTGTGCATCCGCATCCGCATCCGCATGCGAGTGTATGTGTGTGCGTGCGTGTATTTGACTGTGAGAGACAGAAAAATAAAGAGAAAGCGAGAGAAAAAGTGAAGTACTTTCTTTATCAGTACACAGAAAAATCGAAAATTACTTATTCACTGATATTTAACATTTATTGTTATGTTTGGTTTTAGAGTAATATTTCAAAAAAAAAAGTTTTACATTCACCTATTATATACTTCGATAAGAACGTTATTTTTACTTAGAAATTATGATTTGATTTTTAATACATTAGATATCATATTTGGTACATAAAAATAATTTAATTTTCTTACATTCTTAAAATTTTTAATTTCGTATTGCTCTATCAAGCAAAATTCTCTTGATCAAATATTAAATACAGTTATTGTTAAATATTTCAAAAGATCATAAGATTAAACGAACAAATTTGATATTAAAAAAAGTATGTAAAATTGGATTGTAATACAGGTTAAATTATTTTCTTAACTAACTTAGCTAATTATATTCTTTCTTTTTACAATTACAGAAATTATATTTTCATTAAGCCAGAATTCAAATTAAAACTAAGAAAACATTTCAAGCTTTTTCATTGAATGAATTAAATATTGTGAAAACTTTAAACTATGCAAATAAATAGGCTCGTAATCAATTTTATAAAAATAATCTGAAATGGTTCTACAATTATTACTTAAGAAATTATTAAAAGAAGCATGAAAATAATAATTTAAAGATATTAAAATTAAAATTCTTATACAGTGTGAAGTTATAGTTACAAATTCTAAATTCAAATTTTGTAATACTTATACTTTATATATAATCGTTTATATGTTCTTTAAATATATTAGTATTTAAACAATGTTAACAGCGTTAATAAACTTAACTAATAATGTAAATAAACACAATTGGATCGCTTTCTTATTTTCACTTAGCTATGAGCAAATTATAAGCCAAAAAATACAATTAATCGAGAAAGTAAACATGAGAATAAAGGCAGCTGTGTTTCACATTAAATTCAGAAATGTCCCTGTGCTCGAATTGTCTACATATATAAACATTTTAGAAGCTTTGGTTTAATTTTCATTCGTTGCTTACATTTTCGGTATCTTCACAGGTCTTAGCATACGCGCATAGAATTGTCTTGCTCTATAGGGGCCAATGAAATCCCATGGAAAAGCGGAGTATCTATTAAGAAAATGCTCGTAGATGGAGGAGGCATGTTCGAGCATTCGCCATTTCCGGTTGCGCCTTTTCAACGAACTTCTTAGAATATAAATTAAAAGCTTTCCATAAGCAATGGTAGTAGTTCCGGAGTTAGAAGAAAGACTTATAAAAGAGACTATCACTATAGACTCGGTCGGTATGCGACCTACTGTCTTAATAATTTTCTATTTCAATTATCTGCCCTGAAGACAGTTGTCGTATTTCTTTTATATTATTTCGTGTAATTACAAAACTCTTTACCAAGAATTAACGGAACCAAGCACTTTACGTATGGTTTAAATCATAACAAACGTCTGTATATAAACAATAAATATTATGATTAAATTCACCAATGTATAATAATGCATATGGAAATCATTCTTCGTAATTTATGCTTTAATAATATGCTTCTTAATCTTTAAGATATACATTTTTCAATATTTTTATCTAGATTTTCATATACAATATCTAAATGAAATTCATTATTATATTTTTCACTAATTTTTTTTCAATGAAATTAGTCAATGAGTTTTATGATTCAGAATAAAATTATTTCATTAAACAATGTTACAAAATAGTGAACCGTTCACATATTATTGTGATTATATTGAATTCTTCAGATAAATTTATTTTAAATTATAAAAAAATGAAAATGAAAATTTCTTCATTTATAATATAAAATCAAAAATATTTATGATCAGTTCGAAATATTTTAAATTACATTATTAAGTAACTCTATGTACATAATTACAATTGTAACATAACTCAATAAAATCTATTACAAAATTTTTTTCTGGATAAATTTATATAATTTTAATATAAATATAGATTTATAATGCAGTCTATAAATCATTAAAATACTGCAATATATATATATATATCGCTACTTTCATCCTTGACCTAATGAAATAAATTAAAAAAAAATTTAATTATGCATAGATATTGAATAGATTTAATAATACATCGTTTATTTTAAAGATTCTTTAATAATTAAACTTTTATTATTTGCTTTTCATTTTAGCAAATGTTTCATCGTCCTACGATGTTTTTGAATTAGAAAAAAAATTACAATAACATTCAACATAACGAAGAAAAATATTAAACTTCGGAATAGACGTTCAAGTACGCTTCGTAATTATATATAACAAAAATTATCGCTATTTTACTGATATCATTTATAAAACATTTGAAGCTTTGAGAATTAACGTTATTTTATCCAGGTGTTATGCTGACAATATACAAAGTCTCTGGTAAAGCTATTTCGTCTGAATTCAATTTGGTGCATCTAATGTATCATCTCGAAACAAATTTGAAATTATCCTTTTACTTTTAAGTTAGATAATATAAGATATTCAATATTATCGAAAAATCTATAACTTCGTCTTTTTCGATAAGATTAAAATGTTTCTCAGTTTTAAACAACGTAGAATTTTCGAAATAGATACGTCTTTCGATTTTAAATGAAATAAAATTTATTAAATGAATACTTGAAAGTATATTTATTTTTAATTATTCAACCATGCAATAATTGATAAATTACTGAATTCGGTCTTTTCACAATCTCGCCTAATTTAAAAAAAATACTGCCTGTATTTTATTTGTAAAATCATGGACAATGAATAGATTTAAAATAATTATATTTATTCTTTGGAATAGAGGAAAAATTTCAAGGCGCATGATTCAATGTATTCAATGTCAAACTCCTCGTAGTTTTCTCTAACTCTGCACGTCATTAAAGCATAACTATTACTTCTTATATGCTTTTTCGCTGAGTTTTCAGGAACTTCAAACAAAGAGTTCTTATCTCAGCAATCTAATAAAGGAAGTACAAAATCTTGTAGTAATAAACAATGTAAGGGACGCGATCTTATTTAATAAGTGCTCTCTAATACTTATCGAGAAAAAGGTTCTTAAATTAAAACTGGATACCTTAATTTAAGACAACTGCTAATTATATATAAAAATAATTATACATAAAATTAAAATCAATTTTTTTAAAAAATTTTTTAGTTTTCATAAAATTATGGTTGCAAAATATTATAAAATATTTATTATAAACGTTTTGAGAAAAATATTTTTATAGATATGTGTAACAATACTTCAATAAATAAAGTATGATTTATAAAAATCTAATACACAGAAAATAATAATAAAGTTATTTAACTACTCAGAAAAAATATACATTTATTTTATATTTATATAACATGCCTTGATACAATGAAATTTATATTGTTTAATATAAATTGTTTTTAATTTTTCCGTATATTTTTACAGGGTAAAATCAGGTATCACGATCAATATAAAGTTATTGAATTTTATTGGCGTTTTAACTAGTAAAACAGATAAATAGATCTATATTCTTATGTTTTAAATAAATTTGATACACAATTTTTTCTGAGAACCTATACATACTCATATTTCATCATCAGTTGTAATAATTAGAAAAATTTATTATGTCAATTTTGTTAATTGAAACACTTTGAAAGATCAAATCTTCGAGGGTTGCTTTATATTTAAAAATTTTTTATTACAACAAATTAAATTATGAAATTATTGATTGACATCGCACTTCCATTATTAACATCTAAAACAAATTTATGGAAGACAGGTAAATAAAACGCTCGGATACATTCAATTTCAATTTTATAGCGACTCAACAAAGGCACGACGAATGTACTGGGAAAAAAACAAAATCGACTACTCGCAAACAAACAATGCCAGTACGTTGTCAAAGAGTAACGATTGAAATCATCCTCCAACGAACTGAGTAACTCCTGCAGGTAATAGTCAATTCCGATATCTTTCAATTAGCGTTTGATCGTTCCGCGATTTACAAAAGAAGACGTAAGAAAAGAAGCACTAGCTCCTGTCTCTGACTAGTTATTGAAAGATAACGTAAGACCCCAGTAAGGCCCTTTAAGACGATTCGCTACTTGAGATGATGAGGCGAAGAAGGATGGTCGGCGGGGCAGGTGCTCGTATACATAATATCCCGGTAAGTGGATGTCTGTATGAGGATCGCAAACATGGTCCTGCAGTCAGCGATGGACATTCATCCTTTTTAAACTCTGATATTTCCTCCTTCTATTTTATTTTATTTTTTTGATTATTCGTTCATTCGTCTGCCGCTCGGAATAATATATTTTTTACAATCTAATACTCGAACTAATTGATGCTTTCTAATAAAGAATAATTATCTTGTTATTTATTATTCGAAAGTTTTATTACTCAGTTTAAGCCATTTATCTGAATATTCAATTCTTAATTTTATTCTTCATCTACGCGGTAAAAATTCTTTATAAAATTTTATAATGTATATTTTATAATGTATGGTGCAAAATCCGATATTATAGTTTACTTAAATGGCATATTTCACATATTTTAAATAGCTTAAAGTCGAATTTTTATGAAGTGAATTACTACAGAATAAAATTTTCATAAATTCTTAAAGAAAATCTATGAAAATATATATTATATGGCAAAAAATAATATGATAACTTAAAAATTATATTTATTCACCTATAAGTAATTTTATTCTTAAAGATTTATTATTTATTAACATAAGTATATATGATAAAAAGGTTGATAAATTTAATAAAAATAATCCAGTTTAACATAAATAAATGTATCGAATGTCTTTACAAAATTAAGATTATACATCGATATCGGTAGTTGTTATACTTCAGAAAAAGAATGAGTAGTATATATTGTTTATACCTTGTAGTTTTTATAATTAGTTAACTCTGCATTAGAAATACTTATTATTATTTGGACATAATATTTTTATAACGCTTCCAACCGTTAAGATAATTAATTGTTTTGAAGAATAATAATAGTTATCCAAAAAGTTAATAGTAATTAATGTAATATTAGTAATCTTTAAGCATCGATTTATATATAATAGTTAATTATGTACTTAAATAATTTATTATGTTATATCAAGAGAAATTATAAAGTAAAAAATTGATTTGTGGTATTAGTAATTTAAGGACATTTGTTTATTTAAAAGAAATGACTATACATGTTTCAAATACAATATAAGGTATGTATCATTGTTAAAAAATGTGCTTATTTATTATAAAAATGAAAATTTTTAATGCTCAAGTAGTTAAAATTACATTATTTATTTAAACTTCGTATAAATAATTCTTGTTCTTAAATAAAATAGAAAAATAAGACTATTATTATTGTTATTGTTATTATTATTATTTCTACTGCTGTTATTATTATTATTGTTGTTATTATTATTATTACTATTATTATCGTTATTATTTCATTTATCACTAAAATTAAAAATGTATTAAAAATATTTTTTATAATTAAAATAAAAGCAATACAATATTTTTCTTTTAATTGTTATAGGCAAAACTTAATTTTATCAATAAAATATGACAAAATTAGATAATCTATGCTCATATTTTCAATATTTTTTATTGTTAATGCTTGCGATGTATTTTATTTGTGGACAGATCGATCGATGACTATTTACTTATGGCGTTTAATCGGATCATCATTTTTTCTATTAAAATTCAATTTCAGACTCTTCAATAAGAGAATAAAAAACATTGAGTTTAATAAGTTTTCTGCTAGAAAAATGCTCGACAAGTATTATATTAATAAATATTATATTAGTAAATGAAATCTGTAAAAAGTTTTTTTAGTAATCCTTCAATATTCGTTTAACCGAATACAAATTTTACCCTTTTTTAAAATCATTTTTATTTTGTTTAATTTAATTAGTGCAATATAAAAGTTTGAAAGAGTAAGGTGTAATTAATAGCTAGAAAGAACTAAACTAAAATCCTAACTTTAGAAGGAAAAAGAGTTTAATGATACAAAGATATAACATAAAAAATTAATAAAATACTTTGACACTTTTGAAAGAATAAAATAAAGAAAAAATAGATGCATCGCTCTGAATAATATTCAGCAAGCGTCTTGCGCATATTCTTTACCCATTTCTGGACTATTTTACTCGTACTTATATTATCTATTAGTGGTACGAAAGAGCTATGCGCAACGGATACATAACCGACAATTAACGGTTGATAAGGTACGTGATCGTTTTCACGATAGCTCGTAGACTCATAGTGATACGCACGCAAATGTGCTCTCCACTGTCGAAATTGCCGCCGTGTTTTCATTATATGGACAAAACACTGTAGCATCCATGACTCCCTCACGGCATCGAAATATCGTATACACTATTTGACCTTACGTTTTTCTTTAGGGCTTCTGAATATCTCATCGAAAAAGTGAATTTGATCGTGCTATTAAACAAGTACCGCCAATAAAATTTAATTTCTTTATGAACAATCACTAAATAATTGCTTTTACACCAAAAGTTATTCTATCGTAATTTATGAAATACATGACTGGAAATTCCATTACTTCTTTTAACTGAATTTTTGCATTTGTCATTTATTCATCATTGATCAAATAAAATTTTAAATTCAGGTTGTTATTCAAATGTGAATATAAATTTTACTCTCCATTACCATCACATATTTTTGGCTATTTATGTCTTAATTTTGTTCGGTCAATTTTAGTCTTATAAAATACAGGGTTAGTTAAATTCCGTGGCAGCGTTATTTTAACTCTACAAATAGATGAAACATATAAATTTAACATATAAATAAAAACATTTTATTGACACGTAGAAAAAAATAAAGTGATAATTTTTAATTTTCAATTCTTTGAAAACGTTTTTATTATTTTTTCTAATACTTTTTTCTACTTAAATTGGAGGAATGAAAATTTTCAATTATCGCTACAGCTTTTTATTTTTACAGAAAAAATAATTATAATTTTAAAATCACTAACAACTTGAGAAATATCTTCTAAGAACTCTTCTTTTTAAAAAGGAAAAACAATTATCAATAAATCTATTACTTCTTCAAGGCCATATAATTTAGTAAATATCTTGTATCGTTTATAAAGCTTCTTAGTTACATTCTATGTGTATTGTTACAAAATTGACTCGTAAAAAATTTCTCATTTCATTTCTTGTACAAGACAATCCTCCTCAATGCGCAGAGCTCTGATATTCCCGATGCAATAAAGCAAATCCAAAAAGAAAATTAGTTATAGCGAGCATAACTACTTTTAATACACTCAAGAAAGAATATAACTAAAATTTCAAGGCTACATGCCAACTCATACATCTTTATGTATACTTTCGTACACCGAGTCATTAAAAACTTCCACGCATGCGCGCACGGGCAAATAAAATTATGAATACAATCCTGTCCAAAAACAACTGCTTCCGGGAGAGTCTAAAATGCAGGGTTCAATTGAACTTCATTTAACTATTTTAATAATTTTGCTCTTTGAAAAAAGTAAATCGATGTATCGAGAGAGTTTGACTGATTACAGTATGTTTCAAAACATTTCCTCAAAATCATTTCTCGCTAATATTTGCATTATATGCGTGTACTTTACATACTTAAAAATACATAGAAAAAATAATTATCCTTTATTTCGTCAATTATTTCATGAATTGTTAGGAATTTATTATAAGTATCTCTTTTATATGATTGGATCATTTCTTTCGTACTTACCAATAAAATTAATTCGTATCATTAATAATATACAAAATCGATTTGTATTTACTTTTCTTTTAAATATTAATGTAATTATTGTTTTACATTTTTTAAAATTCATTTTTCAAATCTTTCGTATTTCTTTACTCACAATTTTTTTTATTACATCAAATATTATGTAAATCATAAAGTTAAAAAATTTTTCTGTGGAAATTTTTTTTATAAAATGTTGTTTAAATATAGCATTTTTTTCATCGTAAGTGTAAAATAATTTCACTAAATTCTTTCAAACAAGTTGAAAACATACATCTAAACACCCGCACCCATAACCACACACAAAAACACACGAGCGAGCTCGAGAAATTTAAAAATGCGAAAATGTTACTTAAGAATACAATTAAATTATTGTTGAAAAAACAAGAAATAATAGTTTAAATAGATGAAGAGACATAAAAACATAATTATCTATAGCTTTCCATTGATAAGAGGAAAAAACTGCAAGACACATAGGTGACTCGATTACTCCAAATGAGAAACTATCAATACGTACGAGTAAGCTTAAGGCCAAGCTTCACTACTTTTCTCATTGAACGAATTAAACTAGCATTTAACTTGTAAATGTGTAACTCAACCTTGAACGTCTTGTTTTTTAATAAAATTAAAAAACTCGACAGCAATTATTTGATCATCTCTAGGTCTATGGACTATTATTAGAAGCAAATTAAGAATGTATGTATTTAAAGCAATTGAATTAATAACAAAAAACATTGTTATAATCATTCTAGTATATTTTTATTCCGACTAAAATTTTTATACGTAGTAAGGCAAAAATTTGTAATTAATTTTACATTAAAGAAGAATAATTTTTAAGATAAGTAATATTACATTTTTAAACATTTTTAAATTTTGGATTTAAAATACTAATTTAATGTTTCACAAAATTAATGCATATGAAAGTTTTTTCTTCGAGAAAAAATAAATATTCTTTCTATCTTTTCTTTTTGGCATTATCTTTATTTATCTAAATACCGTTGATTTCTCATTTGTAAATTTACGACTCGTGAAAGACAATTATAAGTAGCAGTTTCAAAACTATTTTTATCATTAACATCATTCATTTTGTAATTCAAATAATTTACATTATCTCAGTTAATTTCTAATTTTAAGCTATTATTCTATACCGTCTTTTGTTCAAGCAAGTTTAATAAAAAATTTTCTTGAAAAATTGCTTCCTTTCTCAAAAATAAAGTGAACATACTTGCGTGCATATATAATTACAAGGCTTTAAAGAGTAAGCTTATATCTCCAAAATATGAAAAAAATAACAAGTCTTTACGTTTTTCAACAATATTTAGTAAAATGAAATTGAACTTACGCTCAAAAATTAAATACAAAAATATGCCAAATAAAAATTCTAGAGTAAATATCTGTCTATCTCGCTTATACATTATCTATTATTCTCATGCTCTGTTATAAATGCTACATGTCTCACTATACTGTAAATACTCATAAGTTTTTTCAGTCTTTATCCGTGTACACTAAGGTAAAACGGGGACTCAACGTCTTTCTCAGCCCTAGCGACTTGGTAATCTGTAAAGTCCACGCAAATGAGTCTTCATAATTATAGTCGGTACTGTCGCCAATCATGTTTATAGATGTACATCGCATGATGTAGATGGTCATTTGTATCTTTGGAGGAGGAATGAGGAAGAAAAAATAGTCGAATTAGCAAAGCCAAAGCCGAAGTCGAAAACAAAGACAAAGTACGAGTTCAATATAAGTACTGATTAGCATAATATATGAGCCATTTTTTAAACGTCTAAATATAAGTGTATCTTTTTGAATATTGAACTGTTGTTTTAAAACTGGTATATTGAATTTGTTTCACAAACTATTAAATTATATTGGTTTTAAACTTTTCATGAACATATATTTTAATATATAATGCTTGCAATTTTAAATAATTTAAAATTTCAAATAAATTTTTTATTCTGACAAATATTCATTGTATTAATTTTTATTTGAGTATAATTTCCTAAAAAAAAAGTTAATATAAAATAATATAATGTTATTGTTGTAGTAAAACTTATTTAATAGCATTCTATTATGAACCTAAAGTAATTTTGATATTTGCACTTTCGAAATTGTTTGTATAATTATTTATTCTTATAAGAATTGGCTTTAAAATTATATTACTTGTCTCTAATTATAATTCCATCAGTCTCATAGTTTTTTAAAATAGTTTCTAATGTAATTCATTGATCACATCATTCTTTGTAATAGATTAAACTAAATTCAATTAAATAATAATAAAAGGGAAAAATTGAAAATTATAAAATTATAAATAATAAATATTGTTTAAAATTTACGTGATAATGAAGGTTTCATAATTGTATAAAATTTTATAAATTTACCTGAAACAATTAAAAATGTAATGCTAGTTAGCAACAGAAAGATTTATTATTTGTGGCCTAAGAATTAATTATAACTTTTAAAAATCGACTGTCGATTTTTATTCAAGTTTAGTGTATTTTTATAAATTTATTTTACTGATATTATAAATTATCTAAAAACGTATAATTGCAAACAAATTAAATTCAATCACAAATGTACTTGTATTTATAAAAAATTTAATTGCAAATAGCTACGATCCTATCAACTTTTACATCAAAGCAATTAATTCGCATTGTAACACGATAATTACTTCTGTTTTTAAGAGTAACTCAAAATATGCCATCACCTTTACTGATCACAATATAGTATGAGTTGCCATAGAGATTAATTTCAAAGGAATAAGGAATGGATAATACTGTGCAAACACATATGTCGAGAATGATAAAATATTTTGATTGATAATGATTATTTTGATTAATATGATATAAATATGAATAATTTTTATTGATATAAACTTTTTATTATGGCTCTTAAGGTATTACATTTTTTAATTAATTGAGAATAAAATATTTTTAATTATAAATAAAAAAATTGAATTATTATAATTAGTTAATTAAATTAGTCGAATTTCCATGTTAAAATTAATCATATTTTCAGTTAAATTTAAATTAAACATACCAATTTAATTTAAATAAGCTTGAATTAATTGCAAACAGACAGAATGCAGGTCACTAAACCCATTACGAATTACAAACAGAAGTTAAAACAAATTTCTTGTATATTAGAGTTATATTTATGTAATTATAATTTTTAATTTATTTGTCAAAATTATTAACGAAATTGTTTAAATAATTTATTTCAACAAAGATTATAAATATCTTAAATTCATTATAAATTTTATTAGAAGTTTAGTTATTTAATTTTTATAAGTATAATAAAAAGTAGTTGTGTTTATAAATTATGATAATTCATAATTTGTTATGAAAAATTATCGTTTAATCTTTTTGAACTTCACAAGATTGTGTAATACTAATTATAATATAAAATACACTTAAAATACAAAATATACAAATTATTTAAAAATTCATTTTTAATTAAAAAAATCTCATCGATTAAATATAACATTATAAAATCTATTTATAATATTCAAATTTTTGAAAGAATAATTTTCATCATTTTAATTTTTTTTTAACTACATTTTCAGATTATTTTTATTTATGCCTTATAATATCAAATAAAGTTTATATCGAAATTTTGCAAATTTGAGTAATAGTTCTTATAAAAGTACATTTTGTTAAAAAAATACTAATATCTCTTAAAATAATTGTATTAGTTACATATTTATATCAAATAATTACAAATCATTAAACCAATCAATTATAAATAATACTTCTTCACAATTGCTTGTAAATTTAAAATACTTCTTAATTGAAACATTAAGTTTTTTATATTATTAAAAAGTTCTCATTTTATAAATTAGGATAATATAAAAAATAAAATTATCATATAATAAAAAATGTTCAACAATAAAAATTATTATTTTAAATGTATAATGATAATTAATAATTGAATAAATAATTAATAATTTGTAAATAATTATTTTATAAATTAATAATGGTTATATAATTTTGCTTGTGTATGATGTTCATGGAGAAATCCGTTCGAATAGCTATAACGTATAGATAAACAAATAGACAGATAGAAGGGTTACCAAAAGAACAACCTCAAAAGCCTGCATATCTTCAAATATCCTATCCGCGTGTGTAAATGGTGTATGCCGTCTAGGCTAATGCCTATTTCTGCCTACAGAGAGAGAGAAAGAGTTACATTCACAGCGTGTACATAGAAAGTTGCTGCTTACTCTACTTCGTTGACTAATTAGAATAGAGCGTATTGCGGGAAATTAGGCGATGACCGTGGTTCCATAGGACAAGGACACTATACACGTATACATTACAAACATTTTGAAGGTGTTTGCGCATTGCTCTTCAAGCGACTTCTAAATAACGAAGCACTGATTTATTAAAATCGAGGGATAATGTGGCAAGCACAGAGCCACTCTGGATGTAAGAGCATTATGACAAAATAAAAGGAAACTCAAGGGAATAGTGTTTGATTTTAGTGAAGTCCATTGTTTCTTTATTGCAAGAGTAAAATAAGAAATTGCTTGACATTATGTTTTTAAATAACCTATATCTTTATAATTCTTTTCAACATCTTGAGATTAGATTCGAAAATCACTTTATGAATTCAATTTTTGTAAATGTAAATAACAAATCAGTGTTAAATGATAACAATAATAATAGATAGGACAAAATAAAATATATAAAAATAAAAAATCATTGGTATAAATTAATACCATTGCTATAATATCGATTTTATACTGAATTTGTAAATAACGATGCGATTGATGAATAGAACAGATTGTACATTAGTTTAAGCTTTATTAGTGCAATATGTAATACAATTTTAATAAAAATAACCATCACAAAATTTATATAGAAAAAGATTAATTTCACTAAAAATCAACATAAGCGAGATAGATATTATCGGAGCAGAAACGAAACAAGGAGAATAAAGAGCTAGTAAGGAAAAGACGAAGAAGGTAAAGAATCATCGCACACACATATATATATGTGCATCCATGCGAGAGAGAGAATCGGCTTTACCAACATAAACGTACGTGTGTCGTAGAGAAAATGAAACGTTCGGTGTGGTTCTGAGAAGCAAAGCGCAATCATTAATTATTATTATCGTACGCGCTTGTTCCCCCAGCACTCAAATAAGTAGCGGCAGATCATGACCGTGTAATTGTTACTACGCGCAGATTCACGCTGCAGCAGATGTCTCCAAGAGACAAAAAAAGGAATGGAGGAGAGCAAGTACGTCGGAGGCGGAGGACACCGCAATAAATATGTAGAAGCAATAATCCAGAGAGTGAGACAGCGAGCGGACATGAGGAGAAACGTCGCGAACATAACTTGCCAATCGAGATGGAGAGAAATTAAGATATAGTTCATATCAGTTTGGTCGCGTAATGGACTAGAATCAATAATGACTGCCGCCAATGCGAATATTTATCAAGCGAAAGGCAAATCACTAAATCACGATCGACAGAGTCGTAGTTTCGATCTTATCCCTTGTCAATATTTTTCATTCGAGCGTGGAAACTTTGCATTACCTATTTTTTAATACTAACGAAGGAAATTCATCACAGATTCTTGATATTGGTAAAGGGCTTTTTATTTACTGGAATATTCAAACATTTCTCACATATTATTGCGAAATGCTTTTTAAAAAAAAATAAATGCTTGTTTGTACAAAAATATAGAAAAAGTTATAGACCTTTTATAAAGCATACAAATTGTTTGACTGATGTACGTGGCAATTACTATTAATTACTTTGGATAAAATAATACAGAACTAAAATTGCAGTCAATTAAAATTCTTCTAAATTCATAAGTCTGCATTTTGGTGTTTTACATATAGTATATGTGTAACAACTGAATTTTAAGCATACAGAAAATAATAAGGATGTACTTATTTTATTTGACGAAATCTAAGTTTAATAAATACCAAATGCTAGATTTATTTAAAAAAAAAGGGAATAGCGATAGAGGAAACTTATTTAAAAATGGTGACTTACATTAAAATGAACTCGTTGACTTGCGGTAGACTTTTAATACGGTAGTATTAAATTAATTGGATGAATGAAAATTTCAATGTTGCACATTTAATTTCAGATACTTCAATAACTTTTAAGAAATATTTGTCAATTGAGTATCATTTTCTAAAAAAAAAAAAGAAAATCATTGGAAAAAAGAAAATGAGAAAGGTGCGATAATAAATTATTGAGCATACAGAAATAACGATTGTTCATTGTTGACTACGATGACACGGTAACCAAAATAAAACCAAAATAAAAAAAAAACACGCGAGGCGCACATCGACAGTAACGGAATAAGGAGACTAGGAATAAAGTGTCGAACGCAACAGGAAAGCGTAGGCGTATCGAGGTTAGTCTAAGGTCTGGAAGCAGTTCAAGTAATGTCTGAAGCCCAGCGGATATATCGTATAATCGGTGAATGGGATTATGTTGATCGAATTACGCCGTCACCTCTTTACAATGCCCGTCGAAGAAACATGATTTACAAAATCAGACATCTATGCGCTAGTGAATTATCGGCTTGCAACATCTTATTCTCTCAATCCCTCCTTCATTTCGCAATGCAATTCATGGGTTTGTTCGTGGATCTCATCGATCTTATTAAACTTGGTAAAGGAAATATATTGCGTCTTTATGTATGCATTATACTTTACGTGGATGAGTGTGGTGGACGCTAAGAAAAACTTTCCACCACGGAGCTTTGTTTTTAAGAAACGAGTTTCCTTTTTGCATCTACGTCCGATCCTGACTTCTCATTAATCTATTAAAAGAGGAAATCTAGTGTTAAAATTAGTTGCATTGCTTCCATTTTATTTGCAGAGTTCGCTTTATTTATCGTACATTTTCGTACAAAAGTTTCGATTTACATGCTAAGACTTTCAAATAAAACAATGAAAAAAAGAAAGTCCAAATGAATGTAATGATATCAGTACGCAAGAGTACTCAAACGAATAAAAAATAAAAACAAAACGATCGAGTTAATAAACGGACGAACGGTAACTAAAGTATAGAAGTGCAAAATGTGAAGATGTAAAGAAAAATTAACGCACAAGGGAGAAGAAGCACGAATTCATTTAATAGAGAAACTCGAAAATAGAAGTGAAAAGATTGCGAGATAACGTCATAAAAATCCTAACTACACAGTTAGAGCAACAAATATTTTTATTGTTTCGATCCAACTGCCATGACAACAAAACGATAAGGAAAAAGAGACAATACTACCCTGCTCGAAGTTTACGAGCTTGTCGTAAAATACCTGTGAAGTTTCTTCAAACGTAGCTGGTACCATTTCTGTTTTTTTGCTGGAGAATGAAGGAATACCAACATTGAACTACTTGTAAGAACCCTTACCGGTGGTGATAGAATTCGCACTGTAGACCAAGAACCAGTAATAAGATTTCGGACCTGCTGAAGGGACAACGAATACGACTACCAATAAATGGAAAAGAATGGCGAGACACGTACTAATAAAATAGAGAGTTCGAACGATGAAGAAAGAGAAAAAGCGAATAAGCTGGTTGTGTTGTCCACGGCTAATCGTACCCTCTTTGTGGTTTCGCGTGTAACGGGTGGCAGGCGAAAGCAGCGTCCTTTACCCGGGCAGTACACCTCGGCAGCAGGTATCGAATATAAATTGACACAGAGAGAGTGAGATTCGCAAGAAGAACCTGACTTGTCTCTCCTTCGCTCATACAATTTGATATTTCGTTGGAAAAACAAGGGCTGCCTGAATTCGACAGATTTTCTTCTTTCTGATATTTATGAACCGGGAATCCCCTGGGCAGAACGGCTATTGAGCAAAATCTAGTACTAGAATCTATCGAACTTTACCTATCATCGTATCAGTCCTTCAAGCACAAGTAATAATAATGTGCGTTCGATCTTTTCAGAGTTCTATTCCATTATTGAAAACGTGAATCACTCATTCCTATATACCAATATTTTGAAAACCCGTTGATTGGATTATTTCGATGATTAATCGTCGGTAAAATCCTGAAAGAGTTTTCCATAGTGTCGTTATAATTCGAGTCGCTATCTATAATTGGGTGATTGTCTCTCAATCACAATAAACGGGGTTTACTACGGGGTCGTCCTTCTTCGTTTTTTGCTTTCTTCTCTTTCGTTTTCTTTTTTTCTTGAAATAATTTTTCCTTACATTTATGAATGAATAACGAATCCTATAAGAAGCAAAAGGTCGGCTAACTGCGTGTTTCAATCTCTTTAAGAACGTATGACTAGTTGGCTCATTTTTATCTTTTTATTTATTTTTCTTTATGTTTTTAATGAATAAGCATTACATGGGGCAATGTTGTTCAATGAAGTTTCATTTTTTTCACTTTAAGCCTGGTTGGTCGTTCATGGTTTATTAAGGTTAAATATACGAGCTTTGTTGGAAACGAAGACAAACGTACACATATACACGTACATTTATCCTTTCGAGTTTTGTATTTTGAAATACTATTGGTTGAAAATTAAAATTATGTAAATACTTCAATAAGTGGAATTTTTATTTTTTTTTAAAAGGAACGATACTTGTATTTTTTGTTATTATTTACATATGAATATTTAAATAAAGTTATTTGAGATTGTAAATAATTATAAAATAATGTATTTGCGGAAACAATTGTTATATGTTTAAAAAGAGCGAGCAATAAATAATACCGAAAAATTGGAGGATAATGATTGTAGGGGCGTTCGAATCAGAAATGTTGGAAAAAAGAATAAAGCTACGCGTTCGTAAAAAGATATTAGCCATGAGTCTATAAAAGTACTAATATAAAATAATAATATGCTCAAAAGCAAAAAGTTTTACCCCGCTCTTCTGTCTACCGAATTGTTTTCAGTATTCAGGGGCGAGATAGAGAGGCTACAAGGGCTAGAAGTGAGCTTCATAATATCCGCACTAAGAGGCAAGCCCCCGTGAACTCTTTGTGTGACTGAGGGACTTCGTTGCTGCTTATGCTGATGGAAGTTCAGTGTTACCTGCTGTTGCGGCTGCGGCTGCTGAACCTGAAAGTCCAATTGAAGCCGATGCAGCGTCGACGAAGATTTGTTGGCGAGCGGTTGCTGGTGAACCACCGAGGTCGCCTGTAACTCGGTGTTACATTTCGATTCGATGCCAAAGTTACTCAATTTAAAGTTCTGCTGATTCATTTTGAACTTCGCGTTATTCTTAAAGCTATAATTCTTCTTGACCGAGACGTATCTAAATCCCTTGATTTTATGTCATTTTTCAGAGCGCTTACTCAGAGCAGCTAAGTTCATAACTTTTTTACAAAGTAGTATAATGTAACGTGACGAATAAAAATGATTGCGAAGAAATCAATAAAACCGATGGTTATTGCGAAGGTGAAGCTTCATCCTAATCTATACATTTATATCATCGATTTTTTCATCGTCTTACTAATTTATCGATTCGCGCAATTTTGTCACTCCGTGTCTATTAAATGGCTTATAAGGACTAACGATACTTTCGACGTTTCGTCGAATATTTCTCTATCTATCGAATAGAGAGAACATAAAAGTGAAGTTTCAGTGACGAAAGTTTGAAATTAATAAGAAGATTAATCAACTAAGCATTTGTCGCTGAAATTGAGGTTTTCTGAACATCTCTTCGAATGCACGATACCGGACCACTTTCTTGAAATAAGCTAGCATTCGCCTGGCATCAATCGCTCGTACTTTAATTAGGATCTTTGAAATAGTCAATGTGTGCTTGTGTTGATCGATCGATCGATGGATAGAATACACGATCTTTCTTTCATGTATTCTCGCTGCTGCCTTGACATGCTTTCGACGGTATACGTTTTTTTGCTCCTATTCATCAATTAGAATTCGAACGTATGTTCCGTGTTTCTTCTATGTAATCTTGTAATGTGACTTTCTTGAATTATGTTGTGGATAGCTGAATTGCGAACAAAAATACTATAAACAGAAGTGATCGATATTTATAATAACGTTGTTTTTTAAAACTTAATATTTTAATCCGTAATATTTTCGTTAATTGGTTCACTGTTTTCATTTTATGTTGAGAAAAGATAGCGAGATTTGAAATATCTGCATATGCTATACACCGATCAGCGATAATATCAATAAGAACAAATTAATCATGCCTACAACCAAGTTTTATAAAGAACTCGGTTAAAAGAGGAAAAATAGATTGTAGCCGTTCCATGTAAAAAAATTGCATGCATACTACAGATCACTTTCATTGTCATCAAAAAATTCACTCGGCATACAAGGAAAATCCTTCTCGAGTATAAAATTCACTAGATACATTAACAACGATAAAGCTTACAGTGAGGTCAAAAGTTTCGTCGGTTGCGATGGTGTGGGCACGTTTTGGAAGAGTACGAAAAGCGAGGATCTGGGAAAGATCCACGGAATTGAAATCGAAATCTTGATCGCACGTGCGGTCGCCGAAGTCGGCGTTGGGATAACGACTGAGTTTCGTTGCTTGGCTTACTCGTTGCCCCCGCAAGTGAACAGCGGCGGTGAGGCGAGCGTCCGAGGTTCAGCAGTAACGCCTGGAACGCTCTCCCCACCCTTGTCTTCGGTTAGATCGCGCGAGTAGAGCCGCACTGTATGTAAACGTTTGCCTACGAGGCTGTAATGCGTCGCTGAACGCAGAACGGAAATTGGGCCTCCGTCTTACCACCCCTTATTCCACTTTTGTTGTCCAAGTCTTCGTTTGCATTTGAGCTCGTTTCAAACATCCACTTATGCTTTCATTTCCGCTTTTGCTAATGCTCGCAGTTTACGAGAAAAAGAATTTCATAAGACCTGTTATCGGCACGATTAGCCGCCAGCGTTGGAATTTCTCGGCAAAGGCCTAAATAATTATTTATGGGAGCGAACTTGGAGTGAGTGCATTCGTATCGTCGTTACACGACAATATTTTTAAAAGTAATATAGTTGAAGACATTTGAATTTCGTATTATTTTCAAACATGTAACCTTTTCAATAATTTTTCAGTAATTTTACAATAATGATGAAATTCATGTTTCAATCCACTTCGTAAGTCTTCATAAAGCAATGCTGTGTTTATAATATAAAAGCATTGTAATATTATTGAATGTAAATGAATAACATATTTTAATAAATATTATTCTAACAAAATAACTTAGAACGTACAATTATAATATAAACTATATTAATATTTGAAAAAATAAATCGTTTCGAGTAATTTCGTTACGCTAAAGAATTCAATAATACTAGTTATAACTGCTTTCCAACTACTAGTGTATAAAGTACATTTATCTTTTGTTTGTTAAAGTTCTACTCATCGTCATACGCCCCGATTGTTGATACGCTGTGGTGTACTTTTTTTTCTTTGCACGTACAATTTTTTTCTCGATTTTTAGTTTTCACTTTTCTCTTATACTTTCGTCTTTCTATTTGTACTTCATTTTTTTGATAATCTATACGTATTATTATTTTAAAAAACTAATTATAACGTATATATTTGCTCTTAAAATGCAAATATTATAAGTTGTGAATATAAAAATCACCTCGGCATAACCTTTTTTGAGTCTCACAATTTAACAATTACAAAATATTAATGGTATCTTATTATTATTAAAATTGTGTAGGTACAAATGACATCGCGCAGAAGAACAACATCAAAACGCTCTTTGTACCGAATAATTTGCGAAAGTTCGTAAGAATCACAGTGAAGTTGACTCATCTTCCCACTTCGTAAACGAGCACATTGATAAGCGAGCACGGTGGGCTTAGAAATTCTCATTCAGAAAATAGTTGTGCCATCGTCTCTGTGGAAAACGAACAATCACCGCGCGTCGAATCGAGGCCAATGCAAGTATGTTCCCGCGTTGACTCAAACGAACGCACCTTCGTCCTTTAAAGACTCGTTCATTCGTTGAAGGATTTGCGGTACCGTACGGCCCGGTTCCCTGATCATGCGCTCGATTTCACTACCTACACCTTCTCGAATCGTAGCAGCCACTCCGGCGTCGGCATCGCCATTATTATCGCATTGTAAGTCCGCTTCGCTTGCCCCTTTCATGCTCTCTTGCGACTAACGAGACAAGATGCGTCACGCACAACTTTTAACCTTGCTTTTTTCTCCTTGCATCAGCAAACCTGGAGTATTGAACCAATATACCAATAGCCAAAATTTATCTAAATGAGTAGTTCTTTTTAATTAAGATGATGCGTTAAATTTCTTCATTCTTATAATACTCGTTCGTATTCGCTAGGTTCTTTAGAAAAAAGAAGCTCTATCGCTTGAACTGAAAAAAGTTTTATCACCCTAGTTGAACACTTTTAAATTTCAAACATAATAAATAATGTTTCAATGTGCGAAAAAAGATGCTTTTTAATCAGTTTTTGTTATCTTGTAATTTCAAAGTATTATTATTGTTAAAACTCATCTTTCGTTATTAATTATTAAATTTAAAGTGAATGACATGTATGAAATTTGAATTATAATTAATAAAAAAATGTACAATAGTAGTTACGTATAAATGAATGAGTTATACTTATAATGGGTTTTGAAATTCAACGTTTTCGACATTATTACAGCTTTATTATTTTTGGTATTTAATAATTTATGAAAATTCGTATCATATCTATACTTTTAAGTAATACTTAATACGTATTTCTAGATATGCATTTAATACAAATTACTAGATAATATAACTATCATTAAGCATCGAATAGCATATCTAATTTAATATTGTTTTTTCGTTTAATATAGAATGATTAAGAAAATATGACTTAAGAAAACGTATAACACACTATGGATTATGAAAGAAATAGAGCGCACTGAATGTTAAATAATTCTTGAAAAACAGTTAACGGACAATAGATTAAAAATTATATTGTGTTAAAAACAATGTTTCAATGTATCATAAGCACACAAATGTATATCAATGGATACATTTAAAAAATATTGTATGCCTCGATTATGTAATTGAAGAAACAAGCGAGCGAATATTCGAATTACTGATCGCTAATTCATGTTTCTAGTCCCAAGTGATTTACGTTTAAACACAAAGTCTATCCCCTTAGTCGGAGAAACGAAAAGGGCTGATTTTTTGTCATTTTTGCGATTTCTCACAATTTATTGCGTAAATCTAAAATGAAATAAAACTAAACTAAGTTAATTGGATATCCATTGAGGCAATGCGCGGCTTTCAAAATACATACATCTAGGAATGTACGACCAAGTGCGTTTTTCCATCTCTCTTGTTTTCGTGTTTGTATTATACGGTCGTCATGAGATCCAGAAGTCCGCATGAGAATGAGAAAAAAGCGAGCGCGCTCTGTCACCACGACGTCATATTATGTGAACTTGTTACGATTAAGCTCGCGCTATTGCCTCGCTCCAACGTATTCTCTCTAGGCATTTATTTATTATATTCTCTAGAAGTACTTTATCTGGTGAATCCGCGTATTATATTACAATTAAATGAACGAACCGCAATAGTAATAGCCAATCCCGGCCAATGATACATTTCGATCTTAATTTTTAATGCCCCAGAAAAGGAAATATTAAAAGCGCGAATATTGGAAGATTCTGTAAGGGATCCAGTCGATACGATAGGAGTGCGGATTAATTGACACTCGTGCTTCCTTTTATTCTCTCTCAATCCTATGCAATTACTTTTTCTAGTAAAACGTATAAAACTTCTACATTTTAATTTATTAGGATTATATTTGAGACTGTACGGCCGATAAAACTGACGTTGGGCGTGTATCGTGGATTTCATCAAATGTACAATTACCGTTGATACCATCTTTAGTGGGTCTTTCAAAGATTTACTTAAATAAACGGTACATAATATAGAAACATATTTCGAATCACAAACTGTTTTAGCGATCTATTTCATACAAAAAATAAATTACAAATTAATAATAAATTAGTATAGTACAAGATTGGATGATCTCCTATTTATTTTCTGAAATTAGTATTAATGAAATTATAACTTTATTTTTAAAAAGATAAACAAAAACTAATTTTACCGAAACGGCATTATCTATAATTATTATACAATTTGATGAATTAACTTGAATTTATACAATTTAATGAAAGTTTAAGTATCGTAAATTTCGAGTTAATTACTGGATCTATAAATTATAGAATATAATTACTGGATTTGTATAAATATCAAAACTAACAGATTTAAATAATAAAATTTAAATCATTTAGTTTCAGCTACTTGTAAAATTTAATATCAATATCACTAATTTAAATTTTATTGAATCAATCTCTAGTATAACTATTTTCTAATCTTCTCGTCTTATAATTTATTATTTATCTCATATTATTTGTCTCTACAATATATAACTAATATAAAATTATATAATTAAAAAAACAACAACAAAACTTATAAAGTATAAGAAACAAGAAAAATTAAAAATTTTTTTATTTAATACATGTTTTCTTTAATATTTGTTCGATATTCCTAAAACCTGTAGAACATCATGAAATTAATCAATAGCATAAGAGGATACCTATACTAATTAGCGTGTCGATAAGACTTCAATATGAAATCCAAACTGTCGTTTCTAAACTCGAGTACCTCCTACATGGTTATAATTTTTCTAAGAATACTACATTAATCGAGTATCAAGCATAAAAATATCTCCATTATAATCCCTCTAGCAATTATTGTTTTTCTCTTTAATGCTTTTGTTTTATTTAATATTAAAGGACTACGGATCTATAATTATTTTTCTATAATTTACTTGTTTATCAAGATTTACGTCCATCTGATTTTAATCTCTGGAAAGAAAAAAAAAGAGAGATAGAGCGAGAGAGAAGGTGCAGGAGGAAGAAACCAAAAGAATTTGAATTGAAGGAGGATAAAAATCGGAAGTCCACAGACCCTTTATCACTATATTTTTTAAGTGCATAAGCGCTAATTAATTATCGTTTATTGCAGTTTTATATTAACCTTATACAATCACTTCGTAAACTCTACGAGTATTGAACAAATTTTGCCAGAACGAACAAATTTATAGTTCGTTTAAAAGCTTTTTCATTTTTATTATTTTATGGACACTGATTGCGAGTAATTACCTTGTAAATAAATAAATAGTTATTATTTTATTTAGAGATTGGAACGGTTAAATATGGATAGTTTTTTTTACTCTTATGAATGTTTCATTTTCTGTATGGTTTTTACAAATTATATACTAATTAACATAATTTTCTATTCTTTCAAATTTATCCTTCAACATTCGATAATTTTACATAAAAAAAATAAATGAACTGAAGGTAAAAAATATATCAATACATTATCAGCATAAGGAACGCCAACGAATACATGCAATGGAGCTTTCTATTTGCAAAGGTAAGGCTTTTCTGCTGTTGAGCCGAGAAGGCTTTCCCGAGTTATATAACTCTTCGCTCTTAGCCGAAATAATACGACGGT
The DNA here is from genome assembly GCA_018907195.1 of Dolichoris vasculosae. Taxonomy (NCBI): domain Eukaryota; kingdom Metazoa; phylum Arthropoda; class Insecta; order Hymenoptera; family Agaonidae; genus Dolichoris; species Dolichoris vasculosae. The sequence continues at coordinate 671,199 of JACCHY010000037.1, read as the reverse complement.
AAGTAACGAGATTTTGCTTGGATTAAAAAGTCGTCGCGTCAATTGCACTCTTTTCTAAACCTCTGGCATTTTTTTTAATGACCTAAAATGAGCCAACGGTTTTTTCTTCCTTGATATGGTGTCTTTTTGTCCTGCACTTTGAAGTCGGAATAAATGTAAACTTTTGAACGAGCAAATTCTCAAAAATAAATCGGTTTTCTGAAAAGTTTCGATATGTCCATGTGAAACATTTGCCCGAGAGATTTGCGCAAGAGCATAAGGATCTTACGACGATGAGTTACCCATCGATAAATTATCGTACATAGCTCTACAATTAAAAAATCGAAAAATATTCGAAGAAAAATTGATAAATAAATTTATACATAAATAGAAAAGAACAAATTGAAGAACGTCATAATTTGCATATATATGCAAGCAATCTTCTTTAGTCATGGAACAAATCTATGTAACACACTAATGTAATAAATTTACGTAATTCTTATTAGTGGTTTATAGAATGAATATCTAATATAATAATTTTTATTATATATATATAATAAAATATATATTTATATATATTTATAATAATATAATAATTGTCATATAATAATAAATATCTAATTTTAGATACCACAGAAAATAGTAAAAGAAATTTATTGTATTGAAGTCGATAGATGTAGTTTCAAAAATTTAATTCTTTCTATCGTTCAAAAAAAATATTAGAAAATTTTTTAATTCAGATCCACTCGTTTTCATAAATGTATACAAAATTATATAAATTATTATAAACTAGTTAATTATATTGCTTTAATCATAAATGAAATTTATACAAAATGAAAAAATATTGTAATAGTATCATTATACATAATAATAAACCTTCTTTTGAATCAAATATAAAAGTGTAATAATTATATTCAATAATGATCTAATTTTTATTTACACGCTTTATAGTTTTGTAACATAAAATAAAATAACATGTATAATCTTATGTATTTATATACATTTTTCTGAATTTTATTAAAACCTGAAAATAATTACGTAGGAAGATAATTTTTAAATAAAATATTTATTTTATGTTATAATTTGATGTGTAAAGTAAAGTACATAAAATACATGAGTTTAAATCACCCAATTAGACAAACTAAGAGAAAGAGACGAGCAACAGGTAGTCGTATTAGTCGATTGCTCTACTTTGAAGAAGATATTAGAGAATCGTGTCCTTTCTTTTATGTTAAGAATACATTTAATATTATTATTGCAAACAAAATGAAGCGTTTACCAGAATTTGGCAAACTTTTGAAAATAATTATTTTATTAGTTAAAGCGCGTAAGTAATGAAAGTTATATTCGAGTTAAACAGCGTCGGCTATGCTACGACTGTGCATTGATTCACTTGTAAGTGTGCGCAAACACGGTAGCTCAATTCAAGGTGATTAAATAGAATTAAATTATATTATTTATGCTCAAAGAGGGAAGCTTATTTGTAACTGTTTCAACAACGAATTATACGACGAGTCGAAGAAATATTTTGTGTTACTTTCGTTGCTATTTTTCTTACGTTTTTCATATATGCGATTCGTTGTCATCTAAATGAAACCGTGTTTTATCTTCAAAGGCTTACTTATGTTATGTCTGTGTTTTTAATTTAATGTTTTTCTAAATTAATTAGACATTATGTTTGTAAATTTGATGAACTTTTTCGTTATTTTTAACAAATTTATGTAAACAAAATCGACGTAGCGAACGAATTATTACTAAATTGACAAGTAGATACATCAAAAATAAGTAAATGATTTTCTTGTACATGATTAATATAAGTTGATACGATTTTCATTTTATTATTAAGTAAGAGTTACTTTTGATTTATAAAAAAATCGAAAAATTAAGCCTACTAAACCGATTATCAAATAAATTAAAAAAAATCTGGAAAGGTATAATTCTTGAAGAATTTTAGTACTATAAATTCAATAAATCTCTTCATTTCGCTTATACGTAGCAGAGTTTGGCACCCCTACTCTTTTTTTTTCTTTTACACACACATCGTCTTGCCGATACAGTCACTCATGGAAGGCACGTATTTCTTGCGCGTGCATTCAGCCTTTCGATTTCGTATCGTTGATCGGAACGACTCACCGCAGCATACTTCATTCTCAGAAATATCGGTTTAAAACGATTGATTAAGATATGATACGATTGTTCTAGCCCACACGCCGAGCTTATTCCGACACGCAGAGCAATGCCGCGAATTTATCTTTGCTTTTGCGACCTTTTTCAGGGTATATAAATGATCGATAGCAGATGTGTTCGCAAACGATTTTCGCTCAATGATCAACGAAAACGTTCAAGAGGCTATCTCGTGAAATTAATGCAAACTCTTTTTATTGGATTGCGAGAGTGAACCACTTGAGTGATTGAAAAACACTTAAAGAATTGAATAAAATCACTTTCTTAAGCTATTTCACGCTACAGCTTTTTTCTATCCTTTTAAACCATGCACACGTAGGCAAGCATATACAGTATTCTTATAAATCATTGGAAAAATCGAATAGTCGTTGCAAGATTATAAGAAAATTTGGAAATTGGGCGCGATATAAAAGGCATTCGACTAATATTATTGGAACAAAACAAAATGAAAGGAAATCAAGAGAAGATAGAGACTGAGAGAGAGAGAGAGAGAGAGAGAGAGAGAGAGAGAGAGAGAGAGAGAGAGAGAGTAAAGGGATGAATAATGTTTGAGGGACACTAGACACAAAAATGAAAAAGAGCTGTCATATTATTAAACGTCCTGAAAATGATGAAAAATTGCCTTCCTTACGTTTACAACAAAAAGAAGCTTTAACGTGTTTGGTGTATATCGATTCTATTTTAAGAGACTCGAGAGAGCCGCTGTTTTCACAATACAAATGAACATAAAAATAATCGATTCGGATGTGTGCCTCTATCTCTGTGTATTTGCGACATTCCTCGCGATGGCAACGTGCACTGCAATAGTCAACTCTCAGGTAGAGAGAGAGAGAGAGAGGGGGGGGGGAGGGAGGGAGAGGGAGAGAGAGAGAGTAAAAGGCAGAGAAGCTGGTAATGGGTGCTTGAAATACTAAATGCAGTTCACCAACGCTTTGGTTCAAGCAAGTCACGCTGTCTGATATATGTATATATGTGCATGTGTGAAAAAGTGTTTTACTGATACTTATTATATCAACACTATTGCATTTTATTTGTTGTTTTCTATTTCGCGTATAATTTAGCAGAGCTTGTATTAAATGTTTGATATTAAGAGCAAACGGACGAAAGTTTTATTAAGTTCAAATACAATCTTTTATGGAAAACGAATGAAAAGGTTCCTTATTTTTTAATGTTGTAATATTAAAATAACGGCAAGTACAAGGTTTTTTTGTACGAAATTGTTCAAATATCTTAAATATTTAGAAAACTAACTATATTACCGCATACTTCATTTTTTAAATCAATTTAACGACTCATAAAATTAAATATCATTTATTAGTAGTACTATGTATTTAATTACTTAAATTTCTTATTTTTACATATCATTATATAGTTTTAACTCATTCAACGAAAATCAAAATAGGAGAAAATTTATTTTAAAAAAAGTTAAAGAGCATACATCTTGGAAAAAATGAAAACAATTGAAAAATAATATTGAAATCGGAGGTTGTAAGCTATCGTTTCAATATAAAATACTATTATATATATTTTGTATAAAAATTAAGGTTGAATAAACCTTTTTTATTATTATCCAATATTATCGTAAATTGTTGGCTACAGTTCATTAAATATTTAAAATAAATATATTTTTAACAGTTTGTAAAAGTATAAAATATTATTTATAAAAATAATAATAAGATTCATAAACATGAAAGAATCTTTATGAACTAAAACGTTTTATATTTAAAGCATTTATCTTTATGTATCTTTCATTAGATAATAATTACAAAAATCTTCAAGTTTCATTCTTTTAAATATAGGCAAGATTAAATCAATAATGTTAATCATTTTCTATGAAGTATTTCATTATATAATATCATTATAAAATACATTTTAGGTTATCGTCCGATATTTTGATGAATTGTTTTCATGGTTTTTGAAATAAGAACATAAAAAATATTTAAATATTTAAAAAACAAACTATATCGATCTTTTCGATTTTTAAATACAGGAGAAATTTTTGTTTTGTGAAGAAAAATACAATAATAAACTTAAAAGAGTTTGAATCATACTGTAATAAAATTAAAATCATAATAGCGATATGAGTAGGAAAATCTTCTCAGCCCTATTCGAAAAGTGGAGACATCAATGGGTGTCTCGTGCTTAATAATTATTTTACGTAACAATCACGTTTAAAAACTCTTAAGGCTATGGCGCACGAGTGTGTTTATTAGCTCTAGGCTACGACACATGGCTCAATAATCCCCATGTACTGAATAATACAATGCGGCGGAGAGGAAACGAAGCAAAGTAGAGCACGAAAGTAAATGTGAGATGAAGGGGTTAGAACCGGGCGATAGAGATCGAGTGGAGAGGCTAACTGTGAAGCTACTAAAGACAGAGAGAGAGAGAGAGAGAGAGAGAAGTACGTAAACTGACCAGACTGCTTGCCGCCGCACCTCGATAAAATGCTTGAGATCCTGCCAGGTTGCGCTGTATGCGTCCGTGTGTGGTATGAGAGCCACGCGACCGACCAAGTACATCAACTGTTACTAAACTAGTACGCTAATGCTTCTCTGATTGCTTCTCACGTGGAGACAAAAAGCCTTACGACAAGAAGTCAAGAAAGAGAGTGAGAAGACGATTTTCTCTATCAGAAAAGACGATATCATTGTACCGAGCAATCCATTTTGATATTACTTTTTTATTTTTATATAGAACGAAATAGAATGAAAAACTACGGTTTAAGCGTATTAAGTGGACAATAAAATGAATCAAAATACAGGATAAATAAAATAGCTTTATGATTTAACCAAACATTTATATAAATTTTTAAAGGATATCATAGGTAAATGGTAATGTGAGGATTGTATAAAATTAAAAAATAATAAGTATAGTTATTTATACTTAATAATAAAAATTATAAATTATATGCAAAAACCTTATGGAATGTATTAAAACGATATAAATAAATTTAAATCAAAGCAACTTGATAATTTAGAACAAAAATATATTTTTTAATAGATATATAAATTATATAAATAAAAATTTATATTTATGTTATTAATTAAATTTTAATATACCTTTAAAAGAAGAAATTGAATTGAATATTCGTACCACTTATTATTAAGATTAACTGAAAAAACACACATTACTGATAACACTTATAAAAATAAAATTACACTATTGATTTTGACGATAAATAGAAAGCACTTCAGTTAAATCTAAATTCTTGTTATCTCGTATCACGGTTATACAGCCCTCGATCCAATGTCTGTCGCAAAGCTCCGTAGATACAAGCATTGCTGATTCGTTGTAAAGTAGACTTAGAAATATAAAAAAGCAGAAGAAAAAAAAGTAAGAAACTTATTAGTTTAATTCGATTTATTTCCTCGGCGAAGATTCCAAATTATAAATGAAATGGACTTGTAAGAATCACGACTCCAACGTGTGGTACGCAAAGACATAGTTTAACGAAATTTGTTGAGATTAAAATATAAAAAAAATATAAGATGAAAATACAAATAGGTAGAACAGAATGATTATGGATCGAGAGATTGAGCAAAAAAAAAAGAAAATTATCACTGTAATAACGACTAAGATGATGACAGCAAAAATTACATCAAGGAGATATGTTTATAAATAAATTAAAAATTATTAGTCGGGAAAATGCTGCATACGAAGTCATGGAAAAATACAAGTTCCAGCATACGAATGAGTTGGAAAATAAATAAAGTAGAACGAGTGTAGGCAGGATAGAATACAAATGTACCGAAGGTAATAGTATATTTATGAAAGATTTAAGAGTTCGTGTGTGAAATAATTGCACATTGAAAGTTGGTTGGCATTAAATTTGAGAATTTTGGTTAATCCTATTTAAGAGAAATAATAACAGTTGATCAAGGTAACTATTTATTGGTTGATTAAAATAACTATAAATAGTATAAGAAGAAAGTTATAAATTCAATTATTTTCTATTGTGAGAACGTGCTTAACGAATTGTGAAAGTTGTTCGGCGCAACCTAATAATATTTTAAATAATAATTTTAAATAGTAATTTAAAAAATGATTTCAAATTTACTGAGTTTAATAAATACACAATAAAATGAAAAATTAGGTTATCCGATCCCTGAATGAATTATTCTTTCAGATTTCATGTAAGTGAGAAAAAATAACATTCTAAGAACAAAAAATATAATGTTACAATGTTTGAATGATAATAGTTCGATCAGTTGTAAATTAAAAAAAGTGCTAGCTTAGTATGATTGATCAAAGTATTCGAAAGAAATAGATAAAAGCGAAATAGGCCGTATGCTCTTTGATTTTTCTTGAAGCAGCAGCGTACGCATTTAGTCCTCGGTCGTTAAACAAAACGTGAGTACGATCGGTTGATCTAATGGTGTCCCGTAAATGTGCACTGAAATTCAAAAGAGATCTATGTGCCTCTGGACCATGAGCACGAGGTAAAAGTTACGAGGAAACACAATGAACTACAAAAACAATCGCAATTACGCAATTGCGCGCTACATTTAATATAATCAGAACGATTGAATCCCTACGCGGTGCAAATCATTGATAGACAGACGGACGATCTTTTACTCTCTTTTCTACTCGTCCATCTGGATGGCGATCGAGAACGCAACAGTTAATGGAACGAAGGCGGTGCGGTTACTCACTTAAAACTAGACAAAATATTCCAATTACTCAGTAGTCTTGGCGCGATATGTCGCGTGCTTGCTTTTCAAGATATTTAATTTTTCAGAGAATTTTTTTCGTTCAAAGATACTTAACTTTCATTCATCTCCAAAGTTCTCAACTATATATAATTAAAAGCATATATTCTCGATAAATTCTACTTTTACGTATTTATTATTTTTAACCGAATTATTCTGAATAGATGAATAATAGTATTATGAAGTAGGACAATAAAAGTGGTTAGTTTAGAATATATAAAAATATTTTTATATACATAGAAAGTAAAATTCCATAGGTGAAATATTTACGATAAGCTAAGTTGACTATTTTATTTATAAAAAATTTAACAGATGTAAACTTGTAACACTAAATATGAAAGAAAATACTTTTACGAACAATTTATCAATGTACATTCGATAATTTTCTCGAAGTAGACTTAATATAAAGTATAAAATATATAAAGGTATTTTTTATACAAATGTTTATTAGGCTTTACTGTATATGTGCAAAAGAGAGTACGCAAAATAATAAATACTATTCATAATGATTCATAATTGTTAGTCGCTAAAGCTTTTTATATTTCATCTTTAATAATATTATACGGCGAAAACGATGGCTAGCGCAACTTGAAATTACTTCCAATAGGATCATGCTTGCGAAAATAACCCCCGTTGATGCTGACGTAATGAAATAAAGCACAAATGCAGTGAATAATGGAAGATTCATTCTCTTGCTTGTTCGGAAAGACTCAACAAAAAGAACTGCAAAGAGAGAGAGAGAGAGAGAGAGAGAGAGAGAGAAATGGACGGACGCCAAAAGTCCTTTGGCGAAATTGCATCAATGAGGTGCAACGTGTGCGCGGTCCGTCACGCGCCTTTGTCTCGAGGTGCGTAATCTCCCGCACTTACGCTCTTCCCCTTCCCTAGTATCTCCAGAATTCATTAAATTGTGTAGCTCGTGATCCGCTTCTACTTTCCACTGGAAGTTATATTCACTACGGCTTTTCCACAAAACCAAGGTACATTTATTCGCTCTACCTTGCCTTTGAAGCTACTTCGTATTCACATTAAATCGTGACTTCAAAAGATCAATGTTATTTCATCATCGAGAAACGATACTTTTGCAAGTAACTGCAAATATAAGTGTAAATTGGATTCTCTCCAAATACGCGTCTTTTCACAACTACAGTACAAAAAATCTTCCTCAAGATTTAATTGTGGTTAAAGCAGAGAAACATTCTTCTTTCCCGTTCCTTTCATATTAACGTCATAATGATATTAACATATGGAAAGAATATTATTGAAAATATTTTATCATATTTATCAAAGCATTCAATATTGAATGAAACATTAGATCTATCTACATACCGTTAAATTTGTATGAATATTTTTGTTCGTTTTACATTGAAATATATTATGTGCTAATACAAAAACCTGTTAGAAGTTTTGAAGTAGCCGACGTCAAGAATGTTTTTTATAAATCAGAAAATATCTGTCGATAAACGATAACTAATTGATTATATTAGTTATGGTGATCAATATATAATATATGTATAAAAATATTGCATACAACAGTGCCAATTTTCATTGGATTCCGTTAAGGTGTGAAGAATGATTGCGTTACAATTGTAATAAGCTATTCAGTACGTCCTTCAAATTCCTTTTACAATGAAACAAGGAAGTAATATTTAACGGTAATAATTACAGCAAGGAAGAAAGTTTTGCTGAAATTGCGCCTTCGATGACTCGAACAATTTCATAGTTTGCCCCACGTGTATCGCTCCGCATTCCAAGGGAAACTAGTTTTCTTTTTATACGTATCATATCCATGTAAGAAAAATAAAAGAACATGCTCCGAGCTGTGCTGTTTATCTTGACGCGCATTTTATCCTAGCGGTGAATTATTTCGCCGATAAATATTGGTGTCGGAAATCAGTCAAGCGACACACGTTATGCACTATCAATATCGCAAACACCAAACTTAATATAAAACGATTTATTACTCAGCTAGGATTGTTAATATTCCTCGGCTAGTGGTATTTTTTCTACTAATAGGTGCAAGTATAAAAAATTAATATTTTCGGTGATTCTTCTCCATACTTTTGACGATCCAGTGAATATTATGATTTGATCCAAGAACTTCACACTAATCAAATTATTGTAAATGTGAATACTAATAAAGCGCATTAAAAAACTTAATTTACTGCTTTTGTTATAAAGTCCATAACTGCTAAGTTTTTTATATATTTAGTCAAAACTTTTTTAGATTTTGATCACAGTCTACTTCAATTCGAAAATTAAAAAATAAACAAATATTATTTATTCATTTATAATTTAATACTATTGATATATATATATATATATATATATATACACACACACATATATACACATATGTATACGTATATTATATATATTATAACATAAATATTACAGTTTGTACAATATTTTGTGTATTGCTCATAACCAATGTATATAATCTCACATACATTCTTTCTCTTATTCTTGCCCGCCCTTTCTATCTGAATTTATTGTTTCATATACTCTCTTTATGTTTTTCTCAATGGTGCGCAATTTTAATCAGATAGTAACAAAATAATAATACCTCGCGCATTTAATCGAGATATTTGCAATACGTAGAGAAACGTGTATTATTTATATTAAATCTGGGTTTTGAGATATACAGAAATCAAGAGAGTAAAAGAGAATCATCGTGAAAAACGGGTTATCAAAAGCTTTACAGTTGAGGAAGCGATCAACCAGCGGTCGTTTACAAATAAATAATACAGAACTTCGAGAAAAAGAGATGGGGAAAATACTTTGGCAATATTATGAGATGAATAGTATATAAAGTTACTATAAATTTATGGATTTGAAAAAAATTACTTCTTGTATATATAGAATATATTTGACTGAACTCATTTGTGTACAAAAAATTTTTAATACACGAAACTAAATTCTAAGTACTATTATTTTTAAACTTGATTTTTTGAAAAACTTAATTTGAAAATTTATTTAAAACTTTAAATTGTTGAATAAAATGATATTTTATTTTAATCATACATCTATACTAATATTACGTTATTATAAAAATAGAAAGCTTTAATTTGACTTTCTTCAAAAAATTAAAATAAATATTTTTTATAAATAATAAGTTTTATAAAATATCACTTTATAAAATACATAAAGCATCCATTACTAGTAAATAAATTGAATTCAGTTAATAATTAATTTGAATTTATAATTTTTGAGCTTTGAATAGATTCATTTTTAATATTATTATTACAAATACGCGCCCTGTGTATTTACTACCAAAAATATTTCATAAGCTTTCGTCATTAGGAATTTTCCAAATTTTTCCTTAAATATAATTTCTTTATTCATATTAACCTTTTTATTTAACAATTATGCTATCTAAGGATAAATAATTATTTGCTATAAATTTCGTAATAACTAAGCATTTTATTTATAAAGAAATATAAAAAATAGAGCCTTGTTCTCACGTCGTAAAGCAGTCAAGAAAGGAAAAAGAAGAAGAAAGCGATTTTTCTTTTGCGCTTTACTCAAGGGCAATACGTTCAATCTTCTTAGATTTGATTTTCTTGAAATCCCTCATTATATTACTAAAAGAGAAGAAAAAGGCATTTTTCTCACGAGTTGCCCTCGCAAAAAATCCAATTGTCGATCTCTCTCTCTCTCTCTCTCTCCTTATTCACTATCACGTAACTATTTTCTGTAGAATGCGAATCGGTCTTTCTTCGATCTGCGAGTGTATTAAATACTTGGCGGTGTACACACTATATTACAAGAATTCAAGATGCTGCGAATTCATATTAGCACTATTACATTATATCTGTAATATTATATTATCACATCATTATTATAAAATAAACGACTTCATGGTCGAAGATCAAAATCATTGGAGAATATTAAGTATGTTGTTGAGCTTTTCAACGAGACTTAATTCTTTTTGGCCTAGGATCTTATGACTTTATGGTTAACAGATGCAGACTTTTGTACAGAGGATTTTAAAGAATTGAACTTAATGACGACTCTTTTACGAGGCAGGGGAATTTTATAGTTTTTTCATAGTTTTATCAAAATTTCGATTTTTAGGAATATATAGCTCTCAAATAGAGCGTTACAATTAACTAAAATTAAAGCTCGAGCGGTCAAATTTTGACCCTTTATTCGATGCTCAAAACTTTCCTTATCATGCAGATCTCGTATCTTTTTCAAACAAATTATTTATATTGAAACTTTATAATGGAAAAATCTCGGTATTTTATCTTTGTATAAAAAAGTAATGAGATTTTAGTAAAATACTATTAATCTCACAAGAATTAGGGGAATGGAATCTGGAAAAAAAAATAATCACGGGATGCGAGCAAAGGAATTTCACGTTTGAGAGGCAAGCGATACATATGTAAGCGTCGGTAATGAATCATGCACTCGTTCGCAGTGGATCTCACAATCGAAGGAATTTTCGTGCACGATTTTAGATAACCCTGAAACAACAGAATCCTGGCACACGCGCGCAATACAACCATCTGTGTGACACGTCATCGACCAATTTTTCTGAAATAGTCAGCACCGCGATAGTTCCATTTTCGTAACGCGCGTCGCACGCGAATCTGGTTCGCGAAGATCGTAATGGCATCTTCAGACTCCCTATACGCATCATAGTACTAATAGGCATCAGCGATTTTATCGAACATCCGTAAATCACCTGAATTAGAACATCTGCTTGCTTCTCATCTTGGCTTTACTCTACAAATAGAGCGTTCTATTTTTTATGTTTTCCTTTTATTACCTTTTCTTACCTTCTTATCTCTCCCCAACATGAGAATGTACCAGAAGTTGAAGTATAACACGCATACGAGGTATCGTTACGAAAGAGCCATGATTGGAAAACTGCACTTCAGAAATTGTCAATTAAATTTTTTCTAACATTTTAAAGCCATCTATTGTATAAGGTTACGAGTGCTAAGATAGGATGCGGCTTTACGAACAATTGGCAACTACAAGGCTGTTTTTCGTACGCAACTACTGGACTCACATATTATTAATGTATGCAAGGTCGCAAGCAACTTATCAACGTAACTTTATCTGTAGAGATACGGCATAAACATCTTTAGAATAAATTGAATTGATTTTAAAACGATGCACGAAAACGTAGAAAGATCCAAAAAAAGAAAAATTATATAATTAAAAATAGAATTTTCTTAATCAAATTTATACACTGAGCTTAACTTTGAAACAAATCAAGAAAGTTCAGTAATTATAATTGCGCTAATATTTTAATATGTGCTTATTGTTTAAATATAATATACTATATAAGTTATTTCTCAATTCATAATTATTTATAAATTCTAAGAGACGATGTTTTATAGTCAGATTCATCCCATAATTGAATAATTGTAGATTAAAATATATAATAATAACCGCCTTAAACAAACTGAGATTTTATAATTATAAACATTAACGAATTTTCCTTAAGATAACTTTAATAAAATGCAGTGAGGAATTCAATCGGTGTGATTCTTATGATAGAATTCATTAAATGATATTAAATCTGCAGAGTAAATAATATTGTCGAATCATTCATTAATAAATCGTACTCTGATAAAGCTGTCACAATAAAGAGATTTAAACTAAATTATGACGGAATTATAAATATACATATAGTTATACCATAAAAATACTCACAAGTCATTTGTATATAGCCAAAGTCGAGTTATCGATTTAGTTTTCGGACTGCCAGAATATGCGAGACATGCTTTTTAATAAAACTGCTAATATTGAAACTGAATTAGACGTATACGTAGCTACAGACACGTTTCCTCACGGTCGACGCAAATATTGGGTTGAACGTTGTAAATCTTGGAAACTTGAAGCTACACTGTGACCGGTGACGCACAGTCGTTGAGATTTAATTAAATTGAAGTTGATAATTAATGCAAGCCCTCGAATTTAGCATTTAGCCGTTCGCAGCGACGAGTACAACGACTCTTTCGATGAAGTTTTTCAGCCGCGACGAAATACCATACGAGAGCCAAGCTTGCCGATCGAGAACGGATATGTCGTTGAGTAACAGAAATGACACTATTTATATACGAGACATTTTATTTGAATTTTGCATTATTAATAGTCGAAAAATACAGTGATCTGTACTAGTTTTTTGTCGATGCAAATTATAGTTTAATCTTGGAATAATAATGCACCAGTTGGAATAGTCACCAAATTTTTAAAATGAAATATAATTTATTAAATCATATTGTTGTATAATAATTATAGTAGTATTGAAATTAAATTACTATAGTTTTTAAAAATTTGTATATATTTGAGGGATAATAAATTTGTATTGCGTTCAAAATTATATGCTCATAATTTGCATCGTGCACTTTTGTTATTTTATCTCAAATAATTCATCACAGATGCTTATGAATTAGATTTGTACTGTTGCTATATTTAAACAAACTCGCGAAATTTGTAATTAAAGATAACCTTAAAATATAGTATCCAATATACAGTAGGCTTTTAAAAATTATCTTATTTATTACATTGACATAAAATATGAATATTAACTATCGGAATTACTTATTTATTTAATTCGAGAATGGATTTATATCCAATAATACTTAATAAAATTAGTTAAAATGAAATAAATTTAAATCTGTGTATATTAAATAAATTAGTTTTTTGATTGTTTAATATTTTATTTATTATAGCTTTATTAAAACTCGATTTTAAAAGATATTTAATATTTTCTTTTTATAATAATTTAGTCATTATTCTTAAAAATGAAATGGTAATCTTTTTTTTTATTATGATTCTTAAATCTAATTAAAGTTAAAAGAGAACTAAAGGTGTTATTCCAAAACATTTTCTTACTATTAAATTGAAAATCCATATTTTTTAGTCGAATATATTATACTGAAATATCAGATCAGAGTCGTAGAAACGAACGAAGTTACATTATTCGAACATTTCTTCGCATTCAACCGTTTAACTCATATGTTCCTCAGCTGAAAATTTAGTCAAGATGTACGCTTCAGATAAAGACTCGTGCGTTGATGAGTTGGCATTCTCGTAATTTGGCACTTAACTTGGTGTCAAGTGAAGTTCAAATGTTCGTGTCGCCGATATATTAGTTGTTATAGTGACCGGACACTGTAGTCGTACAGGTGTGCAAATGGCTAAAGACTGTTGAGTCGTCTTGGAGACCGCGATAAGGAATGATGCCACAGAGGATTTCCAGTGGGATAAGAAGAGCTGAGTCGACGCTCGTCGAGGAAACTCATTATATCGCAGTGAAATATTTTCTCGAGGTGTGTGTAGAGAGCTTTGACACGATATATTACATTGCACATTTATCCATGGATGAAAACAAGGAGCATTGAAACTTTGACGTCTTACGCCATAAATTGATTGTAATTTATTTAATTTTCATTTCAATTTACGATCTAGTTGAAAAGGGAAAATTTTATTTTTCATTGAAAATGAGTTGTAGATCGAATGTACGCTTCGATAATAATCTAGGTGACAATAAATTGATGGCTTTTTTATCACGACTAAAGATAAAGATTTAGGCTTAAATTCCATCCCTTATTCCTACCTTGTGATGGTTTGACAAATATTCAACGGATTAATTAAAAAATTTGCATCATTCTTAAAATTGGACGAATTAAAACATCGATATATTAAATAATACAGTAGAGTTGATGAAAGTATAAATCGATCTTTTGCTTCGAACTTTTCAAACAGGAAAGGTACCTACAATAGATAAAATCCTAAGGCAATAATACAACCGACTGTTTATTAGAGCGATTATATCGCTCTTTCATATTGTTTCCACAAAGAATTCAATGACGGCGAAAGAACATTATTCTATGTAATACAAGGGAAATTAACCTTGCTACTTGTTTCATTGTAATTGAGAGTGATTCATAAATTTATCACGATAGATAATACACAGGCATTTTCCCTAATTCGAACAACCATTTATTTCTCTTGCTCTTCGTTAATTTTTCTTTGGTGTGCTATCAAAGAACAAAAAGTTCGCTACTCGCTCTTGACTGCTAGAAAGGATTTTCGTTAATTCAAATTAAACGTATTTTGTACATTTACCGTAACTTACTTTGGTCAATAAATAAAATTTTATAACGTTGTAAATAAAATTTAATTTATGTAATTTACTTATTATTAAAAGAGGCAGGCTTTCGAATGTTTCTTTTATTAGAAAATTACTCAAATTTATTTATTTTGTCAAAGTTATAAAAATTTAAAAAATTTATAGTTTAAAATTAAAATAATTAAATTAAAATAAAATAAAATAAGCTGTAAATATTTTTGTACATATCATCAATTTTATATCTATATAGTTTAGTAAATTATAAATAAGGAGTTCTTTAATTATGTATAATAATCACTTATAATTATTACAAATATTTCTTAAAATAATTTACATATTTTAATCTAACTTATACATATCTTTGATATATATTAGTTGATAATAATTTAAAAAATAAAAATAAAATATATGAATGATGAAATATTAATAATTCATGTATTATTTTTATTATGGGTCAACCATTGATAGAAGTTAAAAATATGTAAATAATTTTTACGATTATTTAAATATTAAATTGCTACTAACGAAACTTTGATTGTAAATGTTGTTAGCCGTAATTTAAATAATTTAGTAAGATAATCTGGGCTTGAATCAGTCACCAGGGTAGACATGGCTGGTTGGTTAATATTTTTGATAGACAAAAAGAAGAAATAATAGGTACGTTTACGGAGATCTCCGGCAAATAGGAAAGGGCAAATGAACAGTGTAGCTGCATGAAATTCGGGCATTCAACATCTGAGTCATTTGCGTTACGCACGGGAAAGCCTGCATATAAAATATAAAACGTCTAAGACTTGGTACACAAATTTTCCTCGTAAATGTATTTTATCGATCTTTATTAGGTTGCAGAACTTAGAAATCGTCGTTATTGTTTTTCCTGGCGTAAAATAAAAAACGTACGTCCAATGTTCTCGACAGTTAATCGCTTGGTAACTCAAATTTGAAAATCGAAAAAAAACGAGAAGAAGCAAAATTCTTCTTGCTTTCAAATTTTTCAAAAAGAGTGAAGGATCTGAATTACACCGAGTGAGCTAAAGCGCAAGTTCGACGTATTAAAAATTGATAACTTGGCGATAATGTGCGCATCAAAGTAAGAGATGGAGCTTTTCCCTCCGAGTGTGGGATATGAGTCATGAGTAGCCATGAAAAATCGCTCTTGAACAGGGATCTTTTAAATCCAGCGGGAGCACGGGTCACTGGATGGCTCACGGTTCACATCGTATCACGCTTTTTCCTTTCGCCTCGATATTCTTTATGAATTCAATCTCCTCTCCAGTCCCAGAGGATCTTTACTTTCTAATTTTACGATTTTTTGAGGTAGGGTTGCATCAATTTTTTATGGATTTGCTCAATTTGTTCGCCGAAGACAAGAAACTTAGTAGCTTCAAAATAGTTTTTGACTGACGATTTTAATTGGAACATTTTAACCAAAGGTTGGCTGACTTTCGAAATGATCCTACGGTACGTAATGAACACTGTGTTATGTGGAAAAGTTTCTTCTTTGATGCAGTTGCTTCTGACTCGAACTATAAATTTTTTGTTTAGAAATAGTATGGAGAAATGCGCACCAACGCGATCATTTTTTATGAAAATTATTCTAACGAAGTAAATGTTACTTGATATTCGCCGATTTACCGATGAGAACAAATGTTAAAAGAAGAACTAGAAAAAAGAAAAGAAGGGATGATGATAAATCGCTCTTTAACACCTTTCAAATTACAGCGTGACGGTTTTTACAATTAAATTATTAAGATTTATATATATCCAATTAAAGTTTACCGACAGCCCAAATATAAAAATTCTGTGGCAAAGATCTCAACCGAGAAAGTAAATCTTATGAAATTTCTTGAAATTAAAATATAATATAATTGTCTATCAATTTCCGAATCATAACAAATATACATTAATCATATTTCAAACAGTTATAAATATGTAAAAGAGACTTTAAATATCAATATAAATTTTTTTCGATTATTCGATAACCTACCTATTATCTAGAAGAATTTAACCTAAAAATTCGAATCCAGGTTAAATACTCAATTGTTTTATATAGTATATTGTAACATATGTACAAAATAATTAAAAATAATTCTCGTTTTATTTTCAGCTGCTAAAAATTGATTTTAATTTTTTACTCAACTTTAAAAGATAATTACGATCTTAGCACTTATTTACAGATAGCTGTTCACAATTTTAAAATGCTATATATCTAAGGATTCGTTTCGTTCTTCTTATGGGCATACATTTTTTCTCTTTAAAGCGTATAACACAAAGTAGCTACAAGCGTATGCAAATAATTTGATAAATCGTAAACCTCAATTTTACTGAAGAAAAGACTTTCAGGTTTAATAGTAGTATTATAATATTGGATTTGAGTATCATTTTTCTAAAAAAAAAAAACGGTAAATCTGTTTAGAGATTGAAATGATGTAATCATTGATTTACATTGCGAGTTGTTGAAAATTTGATGACTTACGTGATTAGATAATAGTATTAGCGCTTTGTGAAGAATTAACATGTTCTCGGATTGAAATGAGAATGAAAGGGAGTAAGATAAAATGTTGCAAATCATTTACTCAACAATTATTATCAACTTGAACTACAAATGATTTTATTTGCATACTAAATAGATATATATTGTTAGTTATAATATGCATATTTAAATTCACTTGTTCAAATATCATACATTAATACAATATTTAAACTATTTAAGCAAAAGTATTTTCGAATTCTTTTTTTTCATTAAAAAACATGTTTTCAGTTTCGTTTTTCGAAGTAGTGTTTGTTAGAGTTACAAATTATAACTTATAGGCTACCGTTATAAATTATATCTTTGAAAAGATTCAACAAAATAATTAAAATGTAAAAAATTGAAAATTTTAATCATTGAACATTATCCTTTATCGTATTGATCGAAATACTCAAAAAAGGCGCCAAAAACTACTTCCAACTCTTTTTTCCCTGCTCCTTTTATGTTGCCTGTAAAAACTTTCATACCAAAAACGTATTACAGGCAATAAAGTTTAAAGTTAAGTATGTAAATAAATTCCGAGTAACTTGAGCATTATTTCTCTCTTTTATGCTCATTTATACGCATGCATACACAGGGAAACTGCATGCGCTCGTATGCGTTAACACACGTAGGTAGCGTTTGAGTCTATATGAGCAGACAGAGTGAAGCTTATGGTCGTTGGAGGGAGATTTGGATGTTTTCGGGGGGCGGAGAGCTGAAACCCCACATATATACAACAAAACAGACAGAGAGAAAAAGAGAAGGTGGGAAAGAGACAGAGAGAGAAACGTGTAAGGTTCCACTGTCAGCCGACCCTTCCGCGCGTTCAGTAGTTTTGAGGTGAGGGTTTCCCTTATGATCTGTAGTCACGCTATAATGCCTCAACTGTTATGCGTTGTTTTAATTTTCCTCTGTTTGTCTCTCCACATTTCTCTCTCTGTCTGTGCAACACCGCTCATTCATTTTCTAGCTCTATATCCCTTATTTCCGTTTCTCTGTTTATTTTTCACTCTATTCTACTTTATTCAGTATCCTTCGCTCTCAACTACGAATTTATAGAGGTACAAGATATACATATATGAATCCCCATGAAGCTGTAGCTGCCATTAACTACAGCGAATGCAAATGTAGATAGGTAGAGATGAAATAGCAAAGTCACAAAGAATCCAGATGGATTTGGATCAAGACGCGAGACGTCGAGGAGTCTAGGCATCGTTGATGGTGGAAAAGTCGTAGCTTAACCATTGACTGATACACGGTCGGTTCATCAAACAGAGAAAGGAGGAAGAGCCGAATTACGCACCGCACGCCATACGGTTGCTGCTACTACCATAAGCTATGGGAAGTGCTTTCGTGTAGGTGCGAGTAGAGGAATAAGAGGAGGCAACGCGAGTAGTTTAATGATAGTTTTGTGTAACGGCTCTGCAACTGATGCTTGCTCAGACGTTTTGCTCAATATTTTACTGTGCGTTCCAAGTTGTTGGAGGTATATTTTCTTCGGAATAATTATTTTCATGGAAAATTTTCCAGCAGCTTGGCATAATGAGACGCTAAACTCTTGGGCTAAGGGAGAAACCACAAATCAAAGAGTAAATAAGGGTCTCAACTCTGTGCACGTTAAAATTATATATCGTTTCTTCGGCTGCCATTTAAGAAATTCGACTCAATGCTCATCCACGAGAAAAATTATTTCCACTTATCAATGATAGAACCAAATAAAAATATAATTGTCGAGTAGTTGGCAATAAACTCGTACGTTCGATAATCTATTGCAATAAATTTCAGGAAGATGATTGATTAATTATTGCACTACGTTAAATATTGAAAAGTAGAAAAAATAAATAGCCAATCATGAGTAAAGTATACTCGCCAAAAATGCATCAAGGCGTACAAAAACTAAAAGTCACGTTTGGAGCGAAGCTTGGCTGAGCTGAAAAGAAAGACCATAGGATAAGAGAAAAAAGCTAACATTTATTTGTGGGGAGGAAAATATCAAAAGAGGTAAAATGCGTACAAGAGAGAACAGTAAATTGGTCATTTCGCCCACAGGATTGAAACCTTAAGAATTGCCTTCTTTTCCCGCTCGTGGTACAAGAGCGCTTGGGATATTGATAAAGCGGGGGGAAACACGGAGAAAAATGTGAGGGGCGAAGGGTTAACGTCATCTAAGCATTAAAGCGTTTCAATTATTTGATCAGACGATAGAATTATATGCGTCGGAGCGCATTTAGATAGTCCATTGCTGTTGGGAAGGAAAGAAATATAGAAAAAGAGAATGAGAGAAAGGGAGAAGGGCGGAAAGAAAAAAACAAGGAACGAGTGAGCAAAAGAATAATGAGAATGCGAGTGACTGATGGGAAAAAGACAGAGAGAAAAGAATGAGAACAGACCAAGGGGAGAAAAGGTGGAAGCGGAGAGAAAATGAAAGACTAAAAATGCTGATCTTGCGAGAGAAAGTAAGAGATGAGGGGTTTTGCACGAAAACCGATGCATGAAAATAACATCTCCTTAGCGGAAGAAAGAGATTATACTTAGGGAAATGAAAATTATCCTGTTTCAGCGCAAACTCCAACGTCACTGCGCTATTTTTTCTGATTTTTCATTACTTTTGTTTTTAAAACGACTAGGTAAACGTGCAATTTCTATTTCATTTTAATTCCAGACGCATCAACAAAATTACAAGATTTACATAAATAACAAAAAATAAATATTATCCTGTGATAATTTTACCATAAAGTTCATTTATTAATAAGAAAATAGGTTTAATACGTGCTTTATTTGTGTAATTTTCAAATACTTCTCGAAAAGTTATTTACACCAATTTTTTAAGATAAATAACAGTGAAAATAAATTTATTTGAAAAATGTATAATTGTGCAGAAATAAGCAAAAAGGAAATTTAAAAAAGAAAAACATCGATATTTTGGGTGATCAATATACGAAAATGTAAAATATTTTACTTTTCTTTCGTACATCATCTTTATAAGCTTGTAGGTTTAGATATATATTCAAACATATAAAAAGTTATAGAATAATATTCTATTTCAATTTTAATAATAAAAATAGTAATACTAAAAGTATAAATATCATCGTAAAATAAAAGCGTGTTTAACGCTTAATTTTTATATGAAAAATGCGAGCAAAGCGTAAAAAGTCTGGTTATTGATGTTTCTTGTCTATTTTTTTTATCGAAAGCACAAAATACTTTACTTTTATCGGCTATTCATCTTGACGATTTTTTCGTGAGTTACAGTCAATACAAGAACAAGTAGAAGGACTTTTGCGGTTCATAAAATACGAAAATAATATATTTATGAAACTGCACGCGAAGGGAACGTAAAAATTCAATGATACGCGAATTTACAAGAGGCCCGGACAAGTGTAAGCGAGAGATAAATATTTTATGCCTGGCTGCCCGTCATCTTTGCCTGCTGAGGAAGACGTCCCGACTTACGGTGGGTGTCTTCCCAGGCGCTGTAGCAGAAGAAAAGGAAAGAAGAAGTGCTTCGCGATCGAAATGAGCAATAAAAATTACCCGTCTCATCCTCTTCTCGACGTTTTCGAGAAAAATGGAAGATCGAGTGCTTAAAAAGCGCACAACCGTATCATAAACATACTGCGAATTTATAGAGATGCAAGCAGAAAAACTTTGTATTTTACTTAAAAAGTTTATTTTTATAATTTTTTTACTTTCCGAAGAAACTTTTATATTGAAGTCGAATAATGTCTAATAGCGCAAATCTTATCAAGAAAAATTTGTATTATCGCAATCGCTAGTTTAATGATATTTAACTTTTATTTCATTTTGTGTATTGCAATGATGCAGCAATTACGAATTTTTTATGATTCAAGCTTTCATATAACAGCCATTGTACAAAAGGTATGCCTTTATTTTGTGATTTCATTTTATTGTTTATAATTCGCAAATTTTTAATTTTCGTTTATCTAATTTAATGATTCAATTTAAAATAATTTTCAAATTAAATTGATACACTTTTTATTATTGGCCATAAATGTGTGAACTATAAAGATTACTATTACTAAAGTTTTCGTAATTTTATATTACTTGCATATACATTTTTATTTAATTGTTTCACAAACACTATCTCATTTGTTTGTTGTATTATAAAAGTAAACATAATTAGTATTATTAATTAAGAAAACTTTACATTAATTAAAAAATAAAGAAAATATTCAAAAAAGGTCGAATACTAATGATGTCACAATGCAGTTTATATTACATATGCATTTATTATTTAGTTACGATTTAATTTACACTATAACTTTAATAAATATAAAATTATATAGACGAATATTCGTAAATTATAAAGAACAAATAAATTAATATCTCCATATTACAAGTATACTTTAAGCATAATAAATCATTAATTCAATAATAAAATAATAATAAAATTTCCTAACCAAGCTTCATCAACCTTTTAGCCTTTTACGTTACAAAAAAGGAACAGTACAAAAAACAATTCCACGCATAATAAGTATAATTAAAACAAAGAAGGAAAAATCATGAATTTCCAATGCAAGTGTGTCACGTATTTTTTCGTCTTATTGTTAAGAGGTAATAATAACAAAAACGAATTTAAAAAAATAAACGTATAAGGCAAGTAAATGTATCGAGCAAGACAACTAGTGTGCGATACGTCTCGCTCATATCGACGCATATTCATATTATTGACTTACACAAATTCTGACATTTTCAGATATCCAATAACTAATCCAATTGAGTTAGTACAATAAACGACATAATATTCCATAAAAATGAAAAACCACAATATAATTTAAAGATCCGTCGAATTAGAATATTTCTAAGACAAACATTTTTTTATAAAATTGTATGAATTTTACGATAATAAAATTGAATAACTAAATTTTAATGACGATACTTAGTAAATTATTTTCTAAACCGATAATTTCTAAATTTAATAAACTATCAATTCGAAAGAATATTAAAAAAATTATGAAAGAGTTATGAGTAAATTATTTTTCAAAACCTTTTGAACTTTTTCAACATCTGAACAAATAACAATACTACTGCACAACGTTATTAAAATTAATTCTGATGTGCTGCTTCTTTATTATTTTTTCCGTTTTTCGTATTTTCGTCTACTTTTATGGACGCGTATAAACCAGAACTGATTTTGCAAATTTGATATTGATGATGCATTCCATTCTTTTATAATATATTACACAAATACATGACTTGGAAGTGAACAATGTAAAGCAAAAAAGTACAAAGATGTTACAGCTCTTATCGAATGCCGTAGAATAACTCGAATGCATTATGTAGATATTCACGCGTGTGCTACACGGCGTAGTTCTTCCGTAAAAATCCAATAAATCGTAGCCTCGCATTCGTATACGTATCGGCATAGGGACACAATACATTTTTGTACGCCACCCATAAGCCACTATTCCAAAACAACGGTCACACCAAAAAGATCAAAACTATTTTTCTTTTTCTTTCGTCTCATTCATCTTTTCCTTTCTCCATGGAAGTTCCATTCCAAAAGAAATGAGTAAACTTACCGGTCAGTTGGACGGTATCAGCTAAGAAATCCTTCTTTATTTTTATTCATTCTTTCGCTACTCATCGGCGTGAATGGAATTTATTGCATAATGTCGAATAACAATCACATAACGTCTAAGAAGTTCTAGACGCTATGAATGCTTTTACGATTCATGTATTAATCTTACGTTTCTTGGTTCCTCGCTTCTTTTAAATCATTCTTCGCACAGAATTCGTTGGATTACTGATATTTTTAATAGTACTTAGAGGCATGTGCGAGGCTTTTCGAAACCAATTGAAAATGTTATAAGAATCTATATGATCGTGTCTACCCACTACACGGCTCAAAATGAATTTATTTTATCCTGAAAAAGAAAAAAAAAGAGAGGTGGGAGAAAATGGAGATAAAAAAGACAGGAAATTTAAGTAGGCGAACTTCGTACAAAGTTGAGAATTTTAACCGACATAGGATGGTACTTAAGGACTCGTGTATCTACGGCTTTGAATAAAACCTCAGAAGTTGGATACGCGAATGTATAGGATTTTGAGAAAGAGGAAGATGGTAGGGATCTCACTTCCGGGCAGCTTTTTTACATCCTCTTTCTTATTCGTCAGTTTCGAAGAAGGATATATCTAAGAATCAGGAGAATGCCTCCATTATACCAAAGGAAGCTGTTCGACTGATCATGCTCTGCTTTCAGAATGTTCCATCCTTTCTCTACACCTTTGTTTCACCGGATCAATTTTTTACACTTCCTCACTCTATTTTTTTTTTCTTTATCAATTCCTCAAATTTTCTTTTTCTTACTTTTAGGAAGTAGAATACGCTGTTACTTAAACGTTTAACTGTAAATGGTTGGGACTTTATTCTTTCCTACAGTTTATTTCGTTCGTCTCACTATCGCCTTACATAAATTGATACCAGTATATGACATTCGATCCATAAACACAAACTTCACGTTAAATATTTTACTATTTTTACTTTTCTTTATAAAATACCACTTTTCTATAAAGATATTCCGTTTATTATTATTGAATATTTTGTGTTTCTACTTATATATAATGATTTTAATGAAAATTAATGTTTGTTAAAAAAAATTACTAATATCTACATTTAGTGTTAAAATAACTATATGATAAAAACTTAGAAATATTTTAAGTATGGTTACTTAACTCAAAGAAAGTTGAATAAAAAACTTATAAATTTATGAATGATTTCTAAGAATACAGCTTTTATAATAATTGACACCACTTATAATTTTCTGATAATCACTACCCATGGTATGACATAATGCTTATATTATTTATGTAGTATACATCAATTTTTTTCATATTTTTCAAAAAGATATATCTGTCAATTTTTCGAGATTAAAACTACTCATATTTCTATTTTTATTGAATGAACTTTAATTATTGCAAAATAATAATATTTGTATGCAATGATCGTAAATAAAAATAGTTTAATTAAAAAAAATCTACTACCACAATAAATATAGTATGAAGAATCAATATTGTACAGTATTTGAATTTAATTTTTCAAAATTAGCAATTTAACGATAGCTTATGTTAATGCTCTTAAAGCTTGAATAAGTACAATCGAAGATTAATATGCCTAATAATGACAGTAAACTGTCAAATTCAAATATAAAATTATTTTTAAAATATATTTTCATATGATTTCTTAAAATGATTAATAAAACAGTTTCGTTTTTCCAAACATAATCAAATTATGTATCTTTTGTACTTTAATTGTAAGATACTAAAACTGAAATATTATTTTGTAACATAATTATAAAAATTCTTACATGTAATAATTATTTTTGATTTCTCTTTATTTATATTAGTTTGAAAATAATTTAATCACAAAATGAATTTAGTTGTTATAATTGAAAATTATTAAGATACATTTAAGAATTATATTAAATAATACAGAAGAGAGTATAGTTTCTTTGACGACTAAGCTAATGTTATTCTACTTTAAATATATACACAAAGAAAGTCAAACAAAGCGCTGGATAAGCTTGTATTTTATTAATAATTTTTATCAATTTGTTATATTTTTAGCGAAAGATAGATAAAAAACTAGAGGATACGATTAATTAGTTCTAACAAGCATGTGGAAATCCAAGATCGCACGTGTCGAATCATTAAATGAAATTACACAATGTAAGTTTGTGCTACATTTAGCGACTGTTCCGGTGCGGTGGTGAATTAATTACGCCATAAATTTTATCGGTCGTGGTCCGGATTAACTTTACTGACTTGCTATGAAAAAATACGAGTATAGGCTGTACTTACTCACGGAAAATGCATTCAAAATATTCTTATTTGGAATCCTAATTAAATTGACATACGCGCATCCAGTTATTAGTGTAGTGTTGGCGCCATTTGCTAATGCAACAAACATCGTACAAGTACGTGTTTCGCCGCGAGTAATTTTCCGCAGAAATAGCCAAGTAAGAGTTCAAAAAGTAGCGATGAATAGTATTTGATATAATTTTTATAAAATCATACGAGGATCTTGAAAAAATCTTGTGTATCGTTACGTTGCGATTTCGTATAATCATTCAACGATTTGTTAAAGGAAACATTTTCTAAGTATCGATGAGATTTAATCTTCCACAGTCGCTTTATATTCATTTTATTAATGTATTGGTTTGATCGAATATCTATAACTATTTTAACAAATAAAACAAAATCAACTGATCTTGAATTGTGAATAATATTTAAAATCTATAAAAATAATTAACGAATATTTAAAAAAGAATGTACACCAATTGTAAAAATAATTTTGTATCTAACGAATGAATAAATAAGAATCTCACACAATTTGCCTTAATTGCATTCGACCGTGATATATTAAGTTCCTTAACGTGAGTTTATCAGCATCTTAAAACTTATTGAATTCGAAGTATAACAAATAAATCTTTTATTCTATAAATATATTGCAAACTTTAAATAAGGTTTTATTTAAAAAGTAGATACTTTATTCAAAACCTTCCAATGAGATTTGTTTATTGTAATTAAATACAATATTATTACAGGAAGACATCTCTTGTATTCCGGAATCAATTTAAAAAATTTCAACGTAGATAACTCTTTTAAACATTCACACCTTGTTGGAAGGAAAATCGAAAAAGAAATGAGTGAAATCGATAAAATAATAAACTAAAACTTCGTTGAGAAGATTATGAATTTATGTCCTAATGTTTTATTAGCGTTTGTCTCGAGAAACGTCGGAATGAAATCACGTTTTGAAGAAAGCGTATAAACATGGGTTTGCATGTGTATGAGAAGGATACAAGAGGGGAAAAATTGACAAAAATATTTGAATGAAGCATAATAACTATAACAACTACTATATTCCATAATACATCGTAATCCAAGAAATTGATTCTTTTTTATTGGAAGTAAATTGATGATCTTAAAATATTATTAAAAATATACATAAATGCAATACAAATTTAAATCTTAGTATTATTACAAATATCACGGTATCATTGACCATGTGAATGTAAGAAGCAAACGAAGTAAAATAGGTTCGAAAGATTATTTAAGTTCTTCCATAGTAAACTTCTGAAATTAACGTGTTTTTAAATTTATATTACGACGATTCGGCTTCAGTGTTAATTTCTCACAGATTTCAAATAAACTAGATAATATCTAAGAAACTAGTACGTTAGTAAAAAGTGTTTTTGAATCCATATCTCTCGCTCGAACCCTTTACAAGTTTCTAAGCAGTGAAACTAGAATAGAATGCGTTATATGCTACAATTTATATCCTAAACAGTTAACAAATAATGTTGGATACAAAAGACTCATTTTCCAAGCCTAAGCATACGATTGCAATAAAGAATAGAATAGACTGTAATGCAAAGAAAAAACGAGACAAAAAATAACTCAAACAAAAAAAAGAGAAAAAGAAGTTCATGTCATTGCGTTAGGTCGAGCCATTGAGTATCTATAGGTATAAGTAACCGACATTATTACTGGTCAAACACATTCCGAAATATGTAACGCCGTTGGCGGCAAAAGTAACAACGCCAGGATTCGCTATTCAAATAAAGCGATTCTACTGAGAGATTTACATGTGTTTGAATTCGTAAAAAAACAGTGGCAGGGGAGAAGAGAAAAAAGGCTGCTACACTACTCTCGAGAGCGCCGACTGGTTTTAACGGCGTTTTATGGAGCGTCGGCGGCGTGCCGAAAACAGGGTCGAGTAAATGAACTGGTCGTACACCGCTTTGCTCATGGATGGTGCGCTTTAGGCAAAAATGGGAGTCACCCCGACGGTACACGTGAATTTTAACGTAAAGTTACTAAATTACGACAACGAAATGACAAATCTGACTGCGTAAATTTAATCAGTAGTCAGTTTAACTGTCCAACGTGAGCCATGCACTTTTTCTCTTTTATTGAATTATTTCCAGTGGAATTCTCGGACTTTTTTCTCTTTGTTTTTTCCACAGTAGAGAAAAGAAAAATGCTTGATCTGACCGAGTGCTTCAGCGTTCCAGTCTTTGATCATGTATTTAAAACAGGATGCATGATTTTATATTCGATATTATCCGAAAGAGATAATGTTTTAATTTGTTGAGATAAACACAAGAAAATTCGTAGACAGTTAATCAAATTGAAAAAGAATGTATGAAAAGAGTTCCGTAACTATATTTAAAAACAGAATTTATAGAAAATTTAATGTCAATAATTTTTATTGACTATATTGTATTTTTCTTTCTAAAAATAATTTGGATGTGTGTATGTGGGGGAGGTGTAAAAGAGCCGAAACAATTTACGTGCTATTTGGGACTGGTAGAAAATATTTTGGTAACTCGAATTCGACTCGTGAATTTTTTGATATTACACCGTAAATCGAAAAAAGGTAATCATACATTCACCCAAGCAAAATTTCAATTACAAAGGGAATGCCAACCAACAGTTTTTAATGCGCGCCTATAACACACGGGAATATGTCGCCATCATATCATCCAATGCTCTCCTTTCTCTATTTTCTCTTACTGCTCACCTTCCCTCCTTCTCTAATTGTTTGTTTTGCTCTGAGGGCCTAATTCACTCTGATATGTTATACTAATTTTATGTTTATTTTATTACTCTAATTTTACACGTTTATACGACAATTTATGATGCTAGAAACATTAAATTACATTATTATCCAAATTTTAATATAACTCGTAAAAATTTAATGGTTAAATTTTGTAAGAAAAAAGAGTACGATACGTTACTTTTATCTTCGCGCTTCAACAATTTTTATCAGTTATGTAATAGAATATATATTATAGCTTATTGATATAGTATAATTGAGATTCATAAAAAAGTTTAATCGTAGATTTGAAGAATAGGATGAGAAGAATAATACAATATTTATATGATGAAACGATAAGCTATTTATTTAATATAACATTTTATTCATAATTATATTCTTAACAAAATTGGGATAAATTTTTTTACGTTATTATATATTGAAAAAACACAAACGTAATTAAAGATAAGTGTAAAAAGTTAATTCAAAACGTTTTAAATTCATAATCTTTATACATAATTAAAGCAACGAAGGTTGGCAATAATTTAAAAATTAAAATACTAAAACACACATAAATATAAATTATATTAAAATATGTAACAAAATATATAAATTATATGAAATTTTGAATTCGAGGGAAATAAATATATAGTGAAGATTAAAAATTCTATTTAGTATTAAAAGCATTTTCCATATTTCTTATTTTATATTTCATATATTATACAAGCGAGAGTTGCCGACGTTTTAATCCTGGATAAGTTACGTGCTTAAAATTACACGTTATTAGTTTTTAAATTAAATGGTAAGTTTCAAAGTATATGCGCAAAAGAGCAACGAATATGGATGAAACGAACTTTAAAAACATTTTTAACGTTGCATTTTATAATTTATAATAGTCTTTATTTTATGAAATTAACTTGAATATTTTATATAACAGCTGATGTATTCGAGTAAAATTAGTCTTAAGTAAATTTTGTTTTTAATGTTTTTAAAATTTGTCTTTTCATATCGATTATTTTAAGAAAAAATTAAAATTAATGTAAATTATAAATATTTTTAATTTTATATTAACAAACAATTTTTTTAATAATAGATAGTGAAACCATAAAATTATGAAAGTAATTATATAAATCAAAATGTTTTTTCTTGATCCCCTGTTGTAGATTTCAGAATAAAATCAATGTTTCATAAATCTATGATTTAAGGAGATACTCTCATCATATTTTAAAAGGGTACTTTCTTATTCAGACTTTCTTATTGAGCGAATCACTGAGAAATAGAAATAAAATGTAACAAGTGAGATCTTAAAATATTGAACAATTAAAAAACAATTTATATATAATGAAAGTAGGTACATATTTATTAAGATTTTCTCTTAAAACTATTTGAAATACATATATTTTCTTACAAATAATAATAAATAATAGTATATGTGAATAATATTTTTTTAATTAATATTTTTTCTAAATATATTTAGATTACCATTTTATTCTGTTATCATTTACATTACCGCATATATAGTATTATTTTAAAATTTAAATACCTGTTTTAACAAATGGCAAAAACAATGTTTGGACGAAAAAAGTTGGCTTTTTCGGATTATGAAAATAAATAATGAATTTCAATTTAATTTTTTCTTTGAAACAGTCTGTAATTTCGTAAGATCAAATAAGTTATCTCGAGGAAAGTGTAATGAAAGTATGCTCATAAATTACGAGAAACCCATATCGATCACTCATCGAATTAAGGTCAAACAAATGGAATCCTACGACCGAGAACGAAGCTTGATTCGGACGACATAATAAAAAACACCTTCGAGCAATGAAGGTTGAGCGCATGTATTAGACATTTTTCGTTAATCGAGATATGGGGAAGTAGAAAGAGCAGAGAAGAGGAGCGAAAGAATCATTGGAGTTGGACTCTACGCAGGCTACAGAAGCAGCGGCTCTCCGTAGCCCCGAAGGGACAGGCATTCAGTTGGTTAAGACTCGCGGGATCGATTCTGTAGCGATTGCCTAACCGGCTGGTAAGAGAGAAAATGGCATTTCGACAATTTCGCCAATCACGATGGACTCCTACATTATATCTTTTCCGTTCCTTCCTTCTCCTCTAACTTCATCCCTAAGTTATCGGTCTTGGCTTTCCTTGAATTTTCGTACGAATGTATTGAGCAAGTGCACCCACGGTAAAAGATAATCTCACTAAGTAATGACAAAACAGGAATCGCGTTCGTTTGAAGCCGTGAGTCATTATCGATGGATTCTTTTATATCTAACTGAAAGTTAATAGCTTACCGCGTCAATAATCAAATAATTCCTGGAACCAGACATAAAATTCACTCACCTGAAACATAAATAAAAAATGCGTATTAATAGGATGATATTAATTGTTATAAATATAGTGTATCTAAATATTTCAGTATAAAATGTTCTCTGAACGATGAATATTCTAATTGTAAACATTATTCGTATTGAATACTTAGCCTACAATTCATAATTGTTCACGAATATGTTGATTATTTCACATAAATGTATTATAAAGAATGCGCTAAAATTTCAATTCAAGCTTTCATATTGCGAATTGTCAAATAGATATGTATCCTAAATATATAATTTACTGTTTTTCTAGTTATATCAATAATAAAATGTGTAAATCTATGGAAAAATGCAATTTAGTATTATAAAATTAAAGAATAGAATTATCTTAATCAAACTGCTATGAGTCAAACATAGACTTTGCTATGCATTGCAATTAAAGTATATTGATGAAATAACAGTTAATGGTTCATTTACTAGAATATGATAGTTCGCATCTACCTGCGCAGATTGACTTTGTCAAAATTGTTGTATTTCTTAATTCGAACACAGAAATTTATGGTGTTTCCATACCTGCGATAATACAATAAATTTTATGGTACTATTAAATATTCTTTATTATGCTATCTTATATATTATATTCTTTGAAAAACTCCTGGCTGTTATAACAATGATTTAATTTTTAAACTTAATACGTAATACTGAAAACATTTTTATGTAATAACAATGCATATATTATAATATCGATACGTAGACAAAATTCTATTCAAAAAGACTAGTTTTTTATATTTATTTGTCGAATAATATGAAATTAAAGGATGCACTAAAATAAAATGTATACTATTTCTTTGCTTTTCTTTGCTCTAAGCATTTATATCAATAAAATGCTATATAAGATAGCTTTATTTTCTCTGCTTCAATTTAGTTTTTAATCGAAAAGCAAAATTCAAACTTTCGTACTGGTAAAAATTGACCGAATTATTCATCGGTAATAGAAAAAATTTATAAGAAATAAATATTTTTAAAATTATTTAATAAATTAAATAAAGTAAAACAAATTTTTTAAGACAACATACTTTTAATGCAAATTTAAGAATTTGTGATAACATTTATATATACGTTTTTGATATATTTACTAAATTCTTATAGAAGATAAGTTAAACATTACATAAGGAATATAAGTATATTATGCTTATGTTTTAGCCATTTCGTAAATAATGATATAATATTAAATTACATCAAAAAGGAAAATGACGTACAACAAAATAATAAAAATTTATTAAATATAGTTTTTTAATAAATTCAAGCATGGAATTATAAAGCATGATAATATAAAGCATGATATTATCTAGCCATGCTTTTCTATAAACCACGATAATAAATATTAAATTGGAATACGATAAACAATAATAAGCAATATTACATAATAGTGGATTGCCAATGGAAAAATAAAATTGATTTTCTCCTAGAAGATTTAAACCAATTCAAGATACGAATTAACAAATCATTTGCACTAAAATAAATTCTCTTTGTATTTTAAAGAAAGAATGGATTTTCTTATTATCTTTCCGATAATCATTTGCTTATTAGATTATCTTATAGAGCATCACCTCAGCGATGATATACAATGTTAAGTATGCAAATGTTTCAAAATTAAATATGTACAAATCAAATTAAATAAGAAATTATAAAGAACGTTCACAGGAAACAATACCGAGGTAAGGTATAGTGATATATGAAATCAAAACATTAAATTTGTTGTAGAAATTCATTAATCAATTTTGATAAATTAAAAAGTTGTTCATATATTTCTATCGAAAGAATAATTTTGTCCACGGAAAGGTAAGAGGGAAGCTGTCTCTAGAAAACATCGCATTAGTAAAGAATGTTAAAAAAATATGGAAAAAATGTTGATGAAATACGTAGCGAGCTGTCCCGATTCATTATCGGCCTAATCGTTAAAGACACAAAGCATGGTTCGGTGATATCAGCAGCCCGCATAAGCTCAGGCAAAACGGACTCTCTTTTTTGTGCTCTAAACAACCATGGGCGCAGGGGAAAATTCTAAAGAACGTACATAAAGTAAAATTCCAGGAACTGAACCTAGTGGATTTAGTGGAACGACGCACGTGCTAGATTCACGAAGGTTCGCAATGATCAATAAAGTACTGTCGGGCCTATTGAGACGACGCATGAGCTAAGCCCAACGAAGGCAGGAAATATCAGAGTGGAAAATACTGCCGGGCCTAGTGGGACGATGTACGAACTAGGTCTCAAGAAGGCAAGAAATCCCCAACGAGAGAAACTGTTGAGCTTAGTGGAATAACGCACGAAGTAAGCCGGAAGAAGACTGATGAAGAAAGCGTGGTTCGCTACATGGTCCGATTATTTATGAAAATTTTATAGCGCGACGATCCTGGTAAGACTTAATCCCGCACACATATGGAAAAGTACGAGGTCCTTGATGAGTGTGTACAATGGCACAGATTTTTTGGACATATGTTGAAAATTATAAAGACGGCTCGATTATTACGATGGGGTCGGGAGACGTCGGGAAATTGTATGATGCGTGAAAAAAGCAGGTAAATACTAATAACCCGTTAGAATTAAAGTTTGAACAGAGGAACGCAAGGGGATAAATAAACGAGAAACGGCGAAGCAAGGGGATTGTTGGATAGCTACTGAGCCAACGCGGTCGAAACACGAAAGATTGATGCACAACTGAAAAACTCTAATTTAAATTAAATAAATTAATGAAGTGAAGTGAAAACGAAAGTATTACTTTTCTATTCATAATAAATAGGTTTTAAATAAACCGTGCACTTTAATGAAACAGCTAGACATAAACAGTTAGAATATACTTAGTAAGTAGTAGTGTTTATCATCCAATGAAAAATTACCGGATATAGTTAATCTCAAAATGTCACAGACTACTAAATTTTATCTTAAAAACGTAAAATTGATAAACATTCAATTATATTCAATTCAAAATCTATATTCATTAAAAGAATTTTTGAAAACAAAAGTTTACAAAACGTAATTGCTATCAAAACTAACAAGATAAATGTAAAACACCGCATCACCCGAAAACAAATGTAGTCAATAGATATATTAAAAGAATTACATTATTCATCATCAGCTTCTTTTATGACAGTGAATTAAAAATAATCAATTCAAAATGTATAGGACTGTTGTTCTATTTTCGTGTGCTTCAGTTGCATAAACAATTACATGTATATAAGTATAGCTACCCAACAAAAAACAAAGGAAATTTTGAATAGCAAATTCGATTTTTAAACGTTATTGTTCGGTTAGCGACATTCTGATGGGAACAGACAACATTAACTAAGTAATTTAGAATAGATAAATTAAACTAACGTTTAAGGAATTAATTTAAGAAAATAGAATTTGAATTATTTAAAAATAAAGAGAGCGACACCAAAATCTATGATCCACTAGTTGTCAAGAAATCTGTAATCGTTACTGTAGTTGTATAATAATATCAGGTTTGTTGGGACAAAATACTATAATACAAAACTCGCATATAGCATAGTACACTCAGTATTGCTGTGCCAATTCGATTTTATACTGGAAATGCGAAAAAATTTTAAATTAAATTTAAAATATAAGATTGGAAAATTAAGATTATTAAAAAAATTTCATTTCATTTCATTTGTTACTTATTTTAAAGAATAAATATTATTTAGAATATCGTGTAACCCTTGCTAAATAGAAAAATTTCGGTTTCCAAAACTGTAAGCACAGTGTCTAATATAGATGTTTTCAATTACACAGTTAAGATTTAATAATAAAAAAGAATAATCTAATAAAAAATTGGAAAATTTAATCTAATAATTATATGTAAACAATATAGATAATGATAATACAACAATTAAACTTATCTTAAAGTCCTTTACAATTGATGAAACATCGTTTTCTAATGTGTCTAGCAACTTATAAATTCAATTTGAATTCATGAAGAAAAAGAACGGAGAGCTAAAGATTGTTCTCGGCGATTTATTGTCAATTAAAACTTGTAGAGCTAAAGAAGCAATTGAAATAAATTGCGTTCGACTTTACATTTAAATTCATAGGCTCGTAAGAAACGAATTGAAAATCGCAAATTCTTCGTGAATTCAGAAAAACATGTTTTCAAATACTTATTTGAGGTGAGTTTAAATTCATCGAATGATTCGGTGCTTGCGAAAATAGAAGCCCTCGAAAAAGGTTGATGTAATAATTGAAACGATGGTTTTAATTACTAGCTCAACGAAGACGGTTCGACTATGTTTACCATTTTGAATTGATCTTAAATTCGTTCTTCGCTTTAAACGACGTTGCCGCGCTAAGAGACTCCATAGGGTGAATCGATTTTTTTGTTAATAATTCCGAATAGAATTCGCTGTTAAATTCCACGTCCCAAACCAATTGACTTTATTTTATCTCTCGATTACTTAGCTACGTATTAAAAACCCTTAAGCTTCTTACTTATTTTAAATTCAATTTTTCATCTGCTCTAATGCTGAAAAAACGATTTTCTCCAGTAGCCGTATCACTTTTCATTCTCAAACTTCAAACAACTAAGATCTCATTTTGCTCTTAATTCTTTGAGAAGAAGATTTGTATACGTATTAATATTTGTATAAGAAGATTTGTATAAAAACTTCTTAAGACGCAAAAAGATGATATTTAAAGAAATTTGTTTATTATTTTCAAAATAACACTCTAAATAAGAATACATTTTTTAATTTGTAATATTCGCATAATAGTTACAAATCTTTTCTTGCATTAAATATTAATATTTTTTTCGTTCCAATTGCAGAATTATAAATTAAAATACAGATGAAAAATATGGCTTTGATTAATACATTGATATAAACATTTTACAACTTTTAACGCAACATAAAATCGCTAAATAAATTAAAAATTTTACTATTAAAGTGAACAATATTCAACTTAAAATAAAATTTTTAGAAGATGTACGACAGAAAAAGTAATATTGATTATGCAACCTGATAAGTAATACAATAATCCAATTTCTTTGAATGCTATGAACATGAACTCTACGTTGGGGAGCCAATGTTTATTAAAGAACTAAGTACTAGAATAGATATTGTTAAACTTTTGGTGCATTTAGAAATTTGGTGACTTATAAATTAAATAAATATCGAAATACATTTAACGAATGATTTTATAGAAAACGATGGCATATGCGAAGCTTTTCGAAAATAAAACAAATCAAAGCAGGAAGCGTACAATGTAGCAGTTAAAATTGTTTACATGCCTACGATACGTACGGATGACGAAATTTTAAATGAAATTTGATCCTAAAAAAGCTGTGGTTTCACAGTAGTAGGTACATTTCCATGTATGAAGAATTAGAAAAGAGAAAACGGAAGAGTCGCGGGGCTCGGTCCCGGCATTGCTATGATAAGTCTGCTTTGGCGCTCTTATTGTAGTCGAATACAGTCGCATAATCATCGCGTGCGTGGGCGTGACAAAGAAACCGACGTTTTCCCTAAACGGTTATCGCCCTGGCACGACAACGCTGTCGTTTGGCTGATGACGTGCCCTTATTTTTAAAATGCCGCGCTGGTTTTCGCTTCCATTGTGATGTCGTCCACGGCAACGTAGAGACATTCGCTTTGCAAACGTAATTCGAAAGTCCTGCATGGTTTAGGAAATTGTTTTTATGCGCGGCATTTTCACTGTGGTGACGGTGTCGCTGAACGCTATTTTGTTGTCGGTATTCCTTCATTTATTGTCCCAAGCGCGGGGACATTGTCAAAAGGTTTGCGACGCTTCTTACAGAACGAGCAAACCCCGATCTTTGTTATTTGCTTAAAAATCATTAGAAAGTCGTATTCCTTTCCAATTTTGTAGAAAGCCATGGTAAATAACTAACTCTGATTTATTTATGTTTACTAAAAGCCATTGTGTATTATGTACGCATTCGCATTACGTCGATGTTGCGCGTTACAAATATATGTTGATAGTTTTTATAGCCGACATAAAGAACATTTTATGTAATCTAGTCAAACGCAGTTTTTTCGAAAAAACAAATCTACACGATTTTTTTTCATTATGAAATAGAAACAATATTTAAACAATAATTTATAGTGCTCTATACATAATATTCCAGAAGGTACTGTTGTGCCTTCGAGCTCACCTAACGGTATACCAATTTTCTTTTAGAATTCAACAATAATCCTTGCAACCGATTAACGTTTTCTTAGCTATTTTATCGAGGACATTATAAAATAATAACGTTGACAATAAAATGTATTGGAGTGAAGGCACACAAATTTCCGTGCAATTTAAAAATAATTTAAAAATAATTTAAAAATAACTTACAAATTTTATATTTATATTGATAAGATAACGTAAACCTAATAATTAATTTATGTAGAAATTGGTCTATTAGGCTTTTTCATAGATTCTTATAACACGAAACATTGTTTTCTCTTAAAGGCTTATCTCCATATGATATTGATTACGTAAAAATAGAGAATTTATGTGTGAATATAGCCACAAAAAAATTAAAGGTATCAACACGAATAAACGCAAGGTAGTAAAAATAAATGTAAAAATGAATCTCTTTGTGCTTAATCTGCACGAGAATATTTAAAAGCTATACATTCTCTAAGTTAAGAATTATGGTATAACCTAGGTAAATACAATCGCTTTAAATTTCCAATAGTGCATTATAATTCGCCCATTACTTTGCCAAGAAAGATAATAAATAAATTACAAGAAAGGAATTCAGGTGGCTGTAAGACAAAATGTATTTTCATGTAAAAGAAACGAAAAGAAATGTTTATTTATTAACAAGTAAAGAAATCACAACCATTATACAAATGAAGAAATTTTGATCGAAATAAACAATAACTATACGTTTATTTTTTCATCTTCCTCTCAAACATTTAATTCATTTGTATTTACATTACCTAATCTACTATTATTTTTTACAACTTCTTATGAATTATTTTTCTTTTTGTATACAAAATAAATGTTACATTATTTCAAAAAATTACAAATAAAAAGTCCTGCTGATTCTACTATGATTTTAAATATTTTTTATTTATTTTATAATTATATTATAATTTGTAATTTATTTTAATAAAGCAAGTAATTTTTTCCATATTTTTATATCTTTAAATTATCATGAAAAGTTATTTTATTAATCCCATATAACTTAATACAAATTTATTTAATTAAAACTTATTAAATACACAGATAATTCTACAAATACATTAGAATTAAATTTATATGTTCAAAATTACCATATATAATTATTTCATAAGCTCGACAATTGCACTTTTAAAATTCTTAATTCGTCTACTATTTCCGAATAATGTACGCCATCAAGCAAATAGTGTCAATGGCGCGTTTATTCTAAATTGTTCTTGTAAATTCATTTAACTATGTAATTCATATTACTTTAAACAAAAATTTTACTATTTTACTTCATAGAAAAATTAATTTTATCGATATAAAAATACTTAAATTATTTGATAATTTATACACTAAAATTCTATGTGTGTACATATATTACATACATCCATTGTGAATAACGTACATAACGTTCGAACTTAATCGTATCTAGCTGAAATGTATACTCATATATGATATTAAGAGAAATAAAAAAATAAAATCGTAAAAAAATTTCTTATTAGGATAATTATTTGTACGAACGGTAAAGTAAAGTTCAAAATTGTAATAATGAATTTCTGATCAAAAGAACTATAAATTTGTGCGATGAAGATTTCTTTGATATGAAAAACAATAACTTATCAAAAGTAACTAAACGTCTTCGCATGCTAATGAAAAATTATGATGTTGGATTAGGGAAAAATTTCTACTAAAAAAATCAATTACGATCAATTGCGAAAGGCGCGCCACCTTTTGAGAGCTAGAGAAAAAGAAAGAATTTATGGATCAAGAGAATGAGACAGACGAATGCATCGGACGAATATGGTGGAACGAGAAAATGAACTCGAAGTCGTGGATAAGCCGTGACGATGTTGCGAGTCTCAAGAGTATCAACAAGAGTCCACTCTCGCTTTCTCTAAAATCAGTCCTTTGACGGTTCTATATCGCTAGACTTAAAATTTACACAGCCCTAAGTCACGAGCACTACCGTTCTATCCACCCCCGTGGCTCTTCTTCACGGGTACGAGGGTCCAATCCCCTGTTTGAGAACCCCTCGACGCGCACGACATGCGAGCCGGCCGAACCCGCCGATTGGATCGTGGACCGCGCACCTGGTGGACAGCTGCTCGACTTCTCTCGCACACAGAGGCGTGTGCACGAGTCAGTGAATCGTTGTCATAAACGCCTTCAAGGATCTCGTATACGTG
This sequence comes from Dolichoris vasculosae, assembly GCA_018907195.1. Lineage (NCBI taxonomy): Eukaryota > Metazoa > Arthropoda > Insecta > Hymenoptera > Agaonidae > Dolichoris > Dolichoris vasculosae. The sequence goes on along the minus strand of JACCHY010000037.1, from coordinate 632,478 downwards.
CGTGGCAAGTCGTTTCCTCAGGGTGTCTTTCCCGGGCTTTCCCTTTATGCGTCACATAATCTCGAGGACGTCTTGACCAGGACTTTTATCGACTCCGATTTTTCATCAGATTGGCTTCTGAGTTTTCCCTACCTCGATACTCTTTATTTCCGAAGGTCTCCACCAAGAAAGCGAAGAGAATAAATAATATATAAACTTACGTGTACCCAAATTTTAAAACTCCAAAATTACGAGATTTTCGTGATTATTTCTGACATCATATTTATTTGAAAATAAGAGCGGGAATGAGACCAAGATGTTAAAAATAAATTATAAAATAAAACAAATTTACTTGTAAGAATATTTGTTTCTCACTAACTAAACGAGTCTTTACTCTTATAGTAGGCTATTAATCGCTAACTTAACAGTCAGTGCATAATAATTTACCTGAAGTGTTCCGAGTAACGATTTGTAAGAAGTTTATTTTCCTCAAATTTTATTTTAATTTGACAAGAAAGACACTTTCACTCAAAAAATATGTAGTTTAAAGAAAAATGTAAGTGCTTGTTAAATCGTGAGTCACTTTTGTTTTCTTTCCTTATTACGAAGCATAATATCAAATAGTTGATGCAACTCTAAGCGATCGTCGTTAGGGTGAGACCAATGCCTTTTTTTTTTTTTAGAAAACACGAATATTTCCCTAACAGAATGTCAAATGATTCTGCACAGATCTGTAAAACAGATAGTTGTACATGCGTACTATTCAATACAGCAATCGTCGATGTCGACGAAGGATAACACAAGAAAAGTACAATTACGAACAAATAAAAGGTCTGTGAATAAGAAGATAGGAAAAAGCCCCGCATTCATGGCTTCGTTTTCTACTATAATAATTATTTCTATTTCTTGCGACTCTCGTCAAGATTAATAAAATTTAATTTTTGATCATTGTAACATCTATTTTGAATACAAGTTAAACAATATAAATAATTTGTTTTACATAAAGATTATAAAGAATATATTATAGTAATTAAACAATTCCCATGTGTTGATTTCATACACAGTACAATCATTAAATTCATTAAAATTTTTTCTTATATTCTGGAGTATGAAAATCTTATTATTTCATCTACTTACAAAAGTTTATACCTATCACTTAAATTAGACTAGTCGATATTAATAGATGAATATCTTTAAATATCAGTTGCCATGCGGGCCACGACGATTTCAAAATCTTCCAGGGAGTCGTCTAAATAAATAACCTAATTCTCATTAACATAACTGCTGATAAGATATTTGAAAAGATAAATTGGAAGAGGTACTCTTATCTTTTTTATTCCTCGATTATATAAAAAAACAAACTCTATCAAGGTTACGAATTCGAAGATAAGTTTTCAAAAGCTCGATACTTGAAAAGGTAACGAATGCAGGCACAAATATTCTAAAATATAATTTTGGCTCTAAAACCACACATTATTTCATTAAATATCTTGTAACGCTAATCAAAGCTAAAAGTAAAAGGTATTTTTATAACTTTTATGTGTGATTTTTTATTCGGCGGAGGTAAATTTGTAAAAAAATATAGAAAGATGAGGATATATTTTATTAGAATAGATCGAAAAAAAATTTCACCACAACGCAAAAACATGAAAGTAAAAAGAATTATCAGTCTTTATTTTTTTTATCAACTCGAATATAAATAATACAATAATCATCAATGGAACAATCTTTTAAAAAATAGTAAAAAAATTTTTAAAATTAATTTCTTCCTTCATTTTAAGTTTTATTATATTAATATTGTGATGTTATATTTCACAGATTCTTTAAAGACAATTTTTGCATAAAAGCTACAAATACACAAAATAATGGTTACTTATATATTTAATACGATATTATTAATTATATATAAAATTATAAACTATTAAAATAACTGAAAGCAATATCAATTACTATAACCTTCGATTTCTTCCGATTTTAAAACAGTTGCAGTACAATAAATACTACCTGATTAGAAGCTCTAACACGCTTTACTTATATCTCAATAGAAAGAAATATTGTAACTATGAATTAATAATAGGAAATATATTTAGTATTTTTACGATATTTGAAAATTTTCACGTTTTTAAATGTCCACATTTGAATATGTATTAAAATGGTACTAAATCTTACATACTTAACACAATTGTTATACCTAAAAAAATGTTTAAATTTAAATTAAAAGCATATTATACTAATGCAATATTTTAAAAAGATTTCAATTCTTTTATTTTAATTCCTTTCAGAGCTGTAAAAATAATCGATTGAAATAAGGAATATAAGTATGACCCAGTGAGAGAACGAAAATGGTGTTAATCGTATAATATGAGAAAAGAGGAAGAATATCCGGAATGAATAATAGAAAATATAAAAATGAATCAAATTTATAGTAAGCTCGGAAAGTTACCTATCGAATGAGGTATTGCAGCAAATTTTCTTTTTCCTTAAAAACTTGAGAGTGCACGTAGAATGCAGAATATAAAAGCGAATCTGTTTGAGTAATGAAAAAAATAGCTATTAAATTTAATTAAATCAACTTTTATTTTTTTCAAAGTATTAAGGTAGTCTGTGTTTGCGAAATAGAAATTTAATTAGCATTAAACCTGAAAGCACAAACTAGAAATACAGTGACAATTACAAGCAAAAAAGCTTATCTTTCAACAATTTGCCTAAAAAAATTATATTAATATGTTTGTAATTCAAACAAGTGAAAAATTTCCATTATTTAAAAATTGATTTTTGTACTTTATGACATGATTGAATATACAAAGTTTATAACATAACAAAAATTCTGCTGTACGCTACATCTATAATATATATTCTTTTTGATAATACCTATTATTTAGACAAGCAAAAATAAAAAAGAAATGTTTATATATTATTTAAAAACACAGAAAACAAAATAAAAAAAATTTTAATTAAATATTTTTTTCTGCAATTTTTAAATGCCTAAATCATAAAGTAAAAGGTATAAAAAGTACTTACATAAATATTTTAGAAGAACAAATTCAATTCTTTATTTTTATACACTATTTAATTTATAATGATAAAGATGAGGCCTTGTAAGAATAGTTTATAACCTAGATTTAAAATTGAACAAATTTTTTTTAAATATAAGTGCACACTTAGTAAAAAACATTATTATGACAAGCAAAATGTATTGCTGTTAAGAATTTCTTCTACAAAATGTAATTCTGAAACATATTCATTTTCAACGGTAGCAACTTTCAATTCAAATTTGTATTAAAAAAATGTATCTAGAAGTATGCGAAATCATTACCATTGAATGTTAAAATGCCAAAGCATCGCTATTTTCATTTGTAAATTGATAATCTGGAAATAGATAAGAATGTATGAAATATTAGTAATCAAAATCAAGACTCAATACATACAGAAAATATCCAAGGGGCATGGTTCTGTATGAACGTAGGAATAAAAGAAGAATATGCTATAACTTTTTTGAATGTTGAAACTGAAATTACCGTAAATGGGTAATGTGAGACCGAATTTACGTTACGGAAAAATGACGAAGTTAATATAATATTTTATTCATCTGATTTTGACGTTTCACTTTCATACATTTATTTTGACTCTAAAATTCAAAACAGCATTTATTCGGCAGGTACTCTAGATATAATATGTATTATCTATGCTTGCTATTCAGCGTCACTAGGTCAATTTCTTACATGTTTTCTTAGTTTCCATTTAATGCTTAATTAGATTTGCAAACATTATTCATCCTTTCACTTTTTAAACAAATATATATTTTAATATAGACACAGATCATTATAAAATTTATCCATATTTAAGATATGCTCAAAGAAAAATTGATTTAACATTAAGCATATGTAATAAAAAAAAAACGAAAATTAAGTTGCTACTAAAGTTCCTTTACTCAAAATATTACATAAAAACTTAAAAATATAAATATTACGAATTAATAGTTTATAGATATTCATGAAAGTAAATTTAACTATTTCAAATAGACAAATTCTTCAATAAGGAGAATTGCATAAATTCAAATTTGAAAACCTTTTGAAAAGCCTTAACTTTGTACGAAATAGAATAGAATAAATGTAATAAATTTATACATTTGAAGTTTTGTATATAATATAAATTCAACATTATTAAACAAATTGTTTTATTGTTAATTGCATTGTTGAGCTTCATAAATTCTGAACGAAGTAAGCAAAAATAAATTTACATATTTCGTTATTTGCTTATACTTTGTTGATTTTAATGTTTTACATATAAACTCATGTTGCGTTCAATAGTTAAGATAAATTAGAATACTGTGATAAGTTGCTCATTTTCTTATTCATGAAAATGTTTATTTACTCGATGTTTAATGAACTTCCATTTTAATAGAATTTATTTTGTTTCATTTAACTTTTTCATACATGCAATTTATATAAGTAACAATATTTCAAACAGTTTTGAATATTGATGTTGTTTAATGAATAAACATTAAGTTGAAAACTTCATACATACTTAATACAAAATTTGAGTAATATTTAATTCATATTCAAGTTGGTAAATACTTTAACGTTTAAATTTCAATATATTTGATTTATACTGAGCGAGTACTCAATTTTATATTATTTATATACAACTACTATTTCAATATATTTAATATTCGTAAACAATTTGGATTATACTAATTATGAAGATGGTCATAAATTAAAACTAATAGTAATAGTAATATTAATATAAAAGAATTTTATAATTACAATGAAGATGATTCTTTCAATGTACCGAAGAAGGAAAATGAGAATAACTCGTGAAACAATCGGTACGTTAACGTGTTTGCAATACAAGATATAAATTTATGAATGAGTTGTACGTACGAGATGGGCGGACATGTAGAGAGAAAATAATACGATGGCACATCAGAGAAAAATGCCTGATCTTGGTGTCTAGTAAAGCTTATCCTATGATAAGAATCATTTAGAAATGTCGAAGTGAGTTACGTCAATAGCAGCATAAATTGTACGGACAACAGTTTTATGCACAACTAATGGTATACACACATTTTGCAATTTAATTCCTCTCTTTCTCTATTTCCCCCGAGTCTTTCACTCTCTCTTTCTCTCTTGCTTCGTTAATGCATAGACTAGTTAGAGTAGGAGCGTGTAAAATGTCATAGTCGATGTAACAGCAAACGAGTCATCTACTCGAGTTAAATAGCTAAGTAAATGAATTAACAACAAATATTCACGACTAAATTTTAATTGAGGAAATATGTGTCATATTTAATGAGTCGGAATATAACTTGGGGAAAGATGTTAAAACGCAAATTATCGACTATTCAGATGGAACAGCATACATGTGGTATATGGATTTCATGAAGATACGCACGCCGAGACAATTATTAATAAAGTATGTACAAAGAGACGATGAAAGAAATATCATTGTGACAGGGAATATATTTATCTAACTTGACCTGCCTAATCATGAAAAAGACATATACCATAATAAATATTCCATCACCAGTTTGATTAATAATAATGTAAGTCTATTTAAAAAAGTTGTTTTTAAGTCATCAGTACTTTAAAATTGAAATGCATAATTTTCGGTTCATTAATTAATGATATTACGATTTTTCTCGATAAAACTATGAAAAACAAACAATAAATTTTGAACACACAAATAACTTCATTATTAAACATAAAACGTTATTTTTGTAGCCAAATTGAAGGAAAAAGAATAGTACGCTTAATAAATAAACAACTGACCGAGCCCAAGAAACATTCAGTTTATCAAGTCGAAAAATGACAGAGACAATGAGCAAGCAATAATAACAATGGATTGTTATATTAAAAATGTTGAACGGGAAAAATCATAGGATCGAGCGAGAAATCGATGTTAGGTAGCTTACAAACTGCCTTGGTCGTGTCGTGCGTGTACGACAGACATGTATTTTTCCAAAGCTTCAAATATATAACATTAAACAATGATGATTTTTTCTTCGCATGCGTCGTGTTGAATAATTAGTTGCTTGCAAAATTATGGTCACTAATAATATGCCTGAACAACGGTCACTGGAGACTGAGTTTCCAACTTATAAATTTCATTACTTCTTATTGACAAAATTTCCATTTTACGATTTAATCAGCTTTACTTTCTTTCAAAAAACAGGAGAAAGAGCATTAATCATTTATAATCACTTTTTAAATTTTCCGAATGAAAGTCTTTTTCTCCAGTTGTTATTTATTTAACGAATGTTTTGAAATTTAGACGTATTTATTTTAAAGATACCTGAGTGAATTATTATTTAATTACTTTTCAATGAATTGCATAATTAAATTAAAATCCTAGTATTTATTATTATAAACAAGACTATATATTAAGAAAATAAAATAAATTGAAATATCAAAATTTCTTTAATCACTCAACAAAAAGTTAAAAACCTGCAAATTTGTTCCATAAAATAATTTCATAAATGTAATAATTCAATAAATTTTTAAAACGTTTGCGAGTTTGTATAAATTTCCTTATTTCTTCTTTATTTTATATTTGACGTTCTAGCACTATTCTTGTGCATATAACTATTGGACGTTTTATAATTCTATCATTTTTCAAAAGGAAAAACCATTAATTTTCGTTAATAAGTTAAATATTTTATTAAATACTGATTATTCGTTATAATTATTATAATTAAATTATAATAACATGAAAACCGAGAAATTTGAACTGATATAAAGAGATTCATAAAAAGATTGATAAAGTTTTTTCTTTCCAAGTTAAGATTTTTTGTTTAGTTATTGTCATCGATATTGTCGAATATTATAATTTAAAAAATCATTGAAAAATAATATTCTCAAAAGAGTTCAGTATAATAAGTTCTTGGTATTTTCAAATTTAATTAAATCTAAATTTTAATAATATTTAAATTTTTTAATATAGTAACTGTAATTTTCAAAAAACTTTTTGATCATCAGTGTTTAATGTTAAAAAGAGAAAAAATTTCGATGCAGAAAAATATTGATAAGGTGCATGTCTAATACACTATTTACTTTCGATTTAATTCTCTATATTAATAAATTACATTAAACCAATAAAATAATTTCATTTTTGATTGTTCTACAGTTGGTGTAATATTCTTAACAATTACGCTAGACATTTTAATGTTAGAAGAAATATGTTAGTTAAAAATTACTTTTTATTATATTAATGCATGAATCTTATTTTCATACGAGAAAATACTAATACAAATTTGTTCTTTTAAAACTGAATAACGGGATACTAAAACTTTTTAAAGGTATTGTGCGTTACAATCACTATTATTTAACGCATGGCATCGTCAAAGCATTGGCCTTTTCCTTAATGCGTGAATTATCATTTATTAAAATTCGTACAGTCGTTGGTAAACTCAAGGTATTACGATGAAGCCTTTTCAGTTAACATTCATATCAAAACAAAGTCACACTTTTTACTCAATGCATTTCGTTGACTAACAATGCATTATTGCAACGCATAATTGTAGGCAGTTTTACAGTACATATTGGAGTTCGAGACTGAAGCTGTGAAGAAGGCAAGTTTTGTTTGTTAGTCTCTCGTAAATCATTAGACGATGTTCTCTTTGCAGTGAGTTTCACCCAAGTTTTATCAGATAAATTTAGTTTCATGAGATGCTACAAATATGATAAGAATGAGAAGAGAAAGACGTTCGCGGCTTTATTATACGCTAATTTTCAGACACTTTCTCCTGGATAAAAATTATAATCATAAAAAACCCTTTCCACTAAAGATTTCTGTAAATCCATTATTTAATTCCTTTTTATTAATGAATTCTTTTGTATAATGTGTTTAGAATTCAAGAAACATTTAAAGGCTGTCCAGTGAAATGAAAGTAATAAACATTTTTTCCTTCTTTAACAGAAATTTAAAGAACGTACAACCAACATGATTTAGATGAAGATTATGTTTTCAAAAGGAATAAACTAAACAAACACTAAGAGGGCAGCGAGAACTCAAACTTCGTGATAAGTCGTGTTTTTAGGCTTCTACATTATTTTTTACTGATGGTTTCTTCTCTCGCTCTTTGGATATCTACAATAAAAATAGCACACGCACGCGTATCTATAGTGTCGTTACATCTATGGCGTTCTGCGTGAATTTTCATCAAGGAAATAGATTGATGACTGCCAAGATAAAAAACGAATAGAAGAAAAAGCATAGAATACAGAGCAATAAAGTGAAGTGTTGAGACCCTGTGATTAGGATAGGTTATGTCTACTGAGACGGTTTACTCGCTCACTCTTTCCTTCTTTCGATGCTTCTTTTATTTCATGTTTTTGATGGAAATGATCTTGCCATATGGCTCAGACAATCCTCTCGTTCCTTGGAAAATAAGAAAGAGCGGATATCAGTGGAGTTCGAGTACACGTGTAGTAAATCTCTCTCTCTCTCTCTCTCTCTCTCTCGCAGAGAGAGAAGCAACAAATTCCTACAGCCAAAGATGGTAAAAGTAATAGCAGCAGCAAAGAGAACTACTATACGTTCGAAGATTCGTGGGATTTCTCCTCCTCCGTCATCTTTCGACTAAGACCAAACTTGCGTCATTGATTACACCCTACGAGACAACAAGAAATGAGACGCCACAGGAATCCAAGACAGTTCGCGTCTTTCGTGAACCATCAGTAATTTAACTTGAAAATAAATTCCTCCGTTATTTTCATCCTATGTTGACCAATAGAACATGAATCGTAGGGTGAACATAGATGGAAGAGGAAAAAGTCCTTAAGATTTAAAAGGAGGGTTTTTGCTCTTACGTATCCAATTATATGCTGCGAGTTCGCATTCTTGACGGTTGGATAATGCTTATCTCCGGTTTTGTTTACTTTTACTCACCTAAAAAAACAAAAAAATAACATTAATTTATTTATTTTACTTATAATGGAAATATAAAAATGTATATAATCGTGCTAAAATGAATTTAACATTTCGTTAGCAACCAATAATTTTTATCTATTAGATATAAAAATTATACTCGAATGAAAACTATAAACTATGTGTGTAACTTTTTATTGGTATAACTAAACTCTTCAATGCGTAATTGCGTAATTCTTTTACTTGTAATAAACATAGACATTAATAAACCATGCAAGTCTAGCTCACTATATTTAATCAATTATTTTATTGCTGGTGACTTGTATACTTGTTTTATTATTTTTTTCAATATTTGTATTACTTTTACACTCTGCAAACTATTACTTGTTATTTTATTCTAAAGTTGTATGGAATCATTTTAAAGATTAACAAGATAATCACCTTTCCAAGATTATAACGTGCGATTGAATTTAGCAAAATTTCTTTATTCGAAATATATACAATAATGCTATATTCATCATTGAGGTAAAAAAAATAATATTACATAATTTTTGGAATATATCAGAAATAAAACTTTATGCTTAATATCCAGGTTAAAAATTATAGTAAAGATATAATGAATATATTTACAATAAATGTTAATTATTTTGACTTTTACATTTTGTAAGAAAGCCTATGTATTTTCATTGTTAATGTTAATTTTCTATGTTATTTATTTTGTGTAAAAATAGATGTGTGTAATAATCATAATTTTAGAAAATTACTGTTATGAAAAATAGAATAGATTGTTTGAATATGATAATAAATCTTTCTCTAAATTAACCAAACATACTTATAAAATATTCAACATAGTATGATGACTTGTATGAATATTTATTTAGATATAATTTTTTTTATCGCAACGATATAAAATGCATTAAATAAATTGATTCTATGCGGTTAGTACCTATTATCACCATCATAATTATATGTGTATATCTATTTTTTTATATTATATATCACCATCATAATTATATATCTTAATCTTATTAATTATTCTACGATACATGAAAAAAACTTAAGTAGCGACGCCAAAGCCATTTATAAACACTTTTTGCTGTCCGGAAAATAGAAAACAACAATAATTGTAGGTAATTAACAAAATGAAGTCAATGGAACCTTACGCTTCTACAATTTTTTGTCACAAGCTCCAGTGTAGTTGTCTATCCAAAGAAACCGACACTCTGCATACTAGTGCTCGACTAGAGAAAATAAAATGAGTAAAAAAAATCCAAAGTTAAGAAATCAATAAGAAAATTTTATTAAGAAAATAATGGAAAATAATACAAATTATTAAAGGAACACAAAAAGTAGGTGCAAATACGACTGGTTTCTTTTTACCAATGAAAAAGGAATACAAGGAAAAACGGTCATGACGACTGTGCGTATAAATATCAAGCTTTGCGTAACGTAGAGAGAGAAAGAGAGAGAGAGAGAGAGAGAGAGAGAGAGACAGTTCGATCATAATAGACTATCAGAATATCGAAGTATGGACTGATTGAGTGAGAAAGCGCGCTATTCATTGCAGCCGTCAACGCCCACCGTTGTTTAGTTCAATATGAGGACCGTAGAGGAAGAAAGAGCGAAGAGGAGGAAAGCGAATAGCTCCCGAATTGCATATTACGATGCTAGCAAAGGACTACAAGCACAGCATAACCTTATGCAAATTATTATGTTAAATCTTTGTTTAGATAGTGGAGACTCATCAGTTGCGTAATCCATACGTTACATATCTTTATTTTGAAAGGATAGAAAAAGAAAGAGAATAAGAAGGAAGGGATAGAAACTACCGGCAAATCAAAATTAACATATAGACTGGTTTTACGTTTTTAAGGCTGTTCCTGGGAACGAAAAATAAGAGGAAAAAGATAAGGATTTATAACCTATTTGTGTATAAGCATCGGCGATCTGAATAAACGAATCCGTTTTTCAATCATTAACAACTTGCGTGGTAAAATGGTCACCGTTTAACAGTCACAACTGAAGCTCTTCTTGTGTTTATCTTCCGCTTTTAAATTTACCAAAGTGCACTGAGCGTTGATAAGATTCACAGTAAGTAAAGAAAGGAGCATATTAAGTAATTTGTTTAAATTTATCTTATATTCCAAGAAATCTCTGAAAAATAAGCCAGCATAAAATTAATCATAGGTTCAATTAATTATGTGGTCGTATCTTTGCATATGTGGCAAAGACAAATTAGACATTACTCAAGAAAACAATCGAAGTTTGCACTACGATTATCAATGGATTAAAAAAAGAAGGAAAACAAAAAGATGAAACAACGATAATCAAGAACAATGGAAACTTGGTTGACATAAATCTGCCTTCGTATTGTGGTGGGATACTCAAGAAGAATAACTATTTTCACAATTCAATTAACACGTACAAGACGCCGAAAATAACGCTGCTTTATTTGTAGTCGAAAAGGCCAATAAGTGCCGATCATCATTTGCGTTTGAGCGTCCAAGATTGGGTATTGCTACCTGGTTCGTGAAACATGGGTCAGTGCAACAAATGATGCGAGTCTATCTGTGCAAATATGCTTAAGGATATATCCAACTCATCTGTCATATGCGTCTACTGGGATTCAGCTGTTAGTGTATAGCTTGTCTGTCTACCTGTATTCTTTGTCACTCCAATTTCAAAATTTCTTATTGATACATTCATGTAGAAACAAAACACTGTTATTATCTATCCGAAGTTATGAATGTAAGCTTACGTACCTACATAATACATTTGTTTTCTTAACCTAAAGTAAAAGTAAACATTATAGAGTCACTATAGTTAACACTGTAGGTATTTATATTTAGTGTGATATCAACATCTAGTACATTTAATTAATTTTATTCTTGCTACTTTGCACACGATTAATCATTCTATGTTTAGTATGCATAAATATTTTATGTGTACAAGTATTCTTAATTACTTGTTACTATTTACTCATATTTTCAACTTTATATTAAATAATGTTGATTTTTATTATCTTTGTAATTTGTCTACATTTTAAATCAGTATGCACAAGCAAAGCTTACAAATTCTATATTTTATATGCTTTCGTTGAATTTTAATTTAATTTATCACAATTAATGTATTTTGGAAATTTAATTCGTCGATATTAACGTAAACGCTGAATAATTTATTTAAAAAAAACTATGTAAAAGCAATTATTTTACGTTTTGAAAATATGGTTTAAGTTTTTCTATTCAAAATTTTGACAAAATTTATGTTATTAAAATAAAGCAAATAATCAATGTTTACTCTATATTTCTGTATATTATTTCACATTCAAAATTCTGTTTATTAGCCAAAACAGATTTACATATTTTTTACTTATGTAGCTGATTTTGATCGACTAAAACAAATTATAATCAATACAATATTAGAGTGTAAGAATACTAATAAATGATGTAAATATGCAGTCAAGGAAAATCAACAAAATATATAAATTACATTGTAAAATATTAAACTGAATATTCAATTAACAACGTTTGTGATTAAGTGAAAGCAATATTTTTCCCAAGATTACATTTTCAGTAAAAATGAATCTGTTCTATAAAATTATAACAAAGAATTCAATAAAATATTTATCGACTTAATTGATTAAGGAAAATCTATATATGTTAAATATTTTGTAAAAAGTTATTTTAGCATAAAAAGAAAGACATCCTTTTTCAAATATCATTACGTAAATAGTAATAAATATGCGACAGAAGACAGGTAAGCAGAAAACGAAACAATTTAAACGAAAAAACTCTGATGTTGAAAAATCTCGATAATATTAAAGTGCGCCAAGGTTAGTTCATCTGCCATAACCAAGCATGAAAATAAGTAGTTGAAAGTTGGCCTTACGATGATAACGTTCGTCGACTAGGATACAAACAAATATAAACAAACCCTGTGAAGATTAGAGTTTTTGTCCATGATATATTCAGGGAATGTGATTATACTTTATTACAATCGACAAGGCTTACGCAAAAGTTCATTTGTTACTTTTTTTTAATACATTAACTTTAGATTCAACCAATGCTGGGGAGCAATTGCTTTAGTTATTATCAATGTTTTATTTATTATCTATAGTAAAAAAAAATGTAAAACACTTATCTAGTATGCTACTTCTATATTCTAAAAAATATAAAACGTAAAATTTTCAAATTATTAAATTAATAAGCAATAAATTTATATCCCTTACTTATATAGTAATTTTATATTGTATAGTAATCATATAGTAATTAATTTGCATTATGTGTTACATTAATATATAAAAGAGAATTTTTCTATGCAATCTCTAAATATAATTGATCATTAAAATCCCTTAGACAAAATAAGAACGCAACAAGTAATAATTACGTATTTTTTCTTGAATAATAAATTGTTATTACTTTGCTAGGTAATAAAAAAATTATTTAAAAAATTTCATAATAAATAATATGATAGAATAAATACAAATTCAATTTTTTTATACAATATTTGTTCAAGAGTAATATTATATATATATAATAAGTTAATAAACAATAGTGTATTTTTTATTCCTTAAATTAAACGAAATAAGAAATTTTACATATATCTATTTTTGACGAACTTTTTTCCCTTAGATACAAAAGTGAAATAATTGATACATAACGTGTCTAATGGATTCTATTAGAATAATAAGATATTTTTATTACTTTGTCTGCATTTGCTCGTTACTTTTTGTAGATAATTTTCAAGATTTGATTATTTTTGTATATATTACATATTTAATTTGACATTAAACAAATGACTTCTCATTTAGTATTACAAGTCAAAGTGTCTAAGTGTATTTGATTTTTACTTAGATTTTTTCACAATATAAACTAAAAGATAATAATCTATCAATTTCCAGAACACACTTAAAAGTTTTATTGTCTTTAATTTATATCCATAGATATATTTAATAAGATTTTCATTTAATAATTTTTGATACAAAATATATTACATTATTTAGAAATAAAATGTTGTATTTATGTTTCTAGTTTATTGTTTACCTTTTTGTTTTGTTATGAACACGAACTATCAATTCTTATTGATAGATTATAAATATTCTTCGAGGTAAATATCGCATTCGGATTATGATCGGTCAAAGATTTATAATAAATCGTAATCATTATATTTATTTTATTTATATTATTGTTATTATTATTATTAATATTAATTAATTAATTAAAACTTCTCATTCAAGAAATGATACTTTGCTACCTGGAAAAAAACTGATAATTTCACGTGTTACTTTATATTATTAATTATAATATCAATAATTGCCATATTTTCAGATAACTTATTTTTTATACTTGTTAATAATTTTTTTATTTTTTTAAAAATGAAATAATCAAATTTTTTGACTACCCAGTTTACACAATCTATAGCTTTAAAATACAATTTTATTAATTACAATTTTACAATGCTATCTCATTTATATTAAGTCTATTTAGTGGTGCTTTTAAACCAACTTTTACGATGATAAAGGTTCTTATATGCCCATTCTTCAATTGTTGGAATGAATAGGTTGTAATTTATGTACAGAGTTAGCAAATTCTAAAATGTTGATCAATATGAAAAATGAACTTTGTACTATTAGTTTCTTAAAACAAATGACAGTACGTTTTGCTCTTGATAATAAATAATTTGAGAAATTTCGATGAAAATGTGCTTTTTTACATTATAATATTCCGAAATAGATATTAACAAATAATAATGGAATTATACGCTTATAGTTCATATTTATATACGATACAGTAGTCTCTGTATAGGAAAATTAAAAATATTTACCTATTCAAAGATATTTACATACCGGCGACTAAAATACTTTTATTAAAATAAAATACAGTATAAAAAATTACGACAAAGCTGAACAAATAATGTTATTTCTGTATAGCAATCTAATTTTTTATGACGCATACAACAAGTTTCATCATAATAAAATATCAAAGTTTCTTAAAAGAATAAAAATTGCCCCTTGTAAGAAATGCAAATGCATTCATATATCCTGGGAAAGACAAGTTTATGCAATCATTTGAATAGGCAGTATACGTAACAATGGTGAAAATAGAATTTCATGTAATGGATGCATCTTTACTCTGTGTGTTCATAATACTTTTGTTAATCAATACGAAGTTCTATCAGAAATCCTACTTATGTGATGCGGGTTATTTCATCGTTTTACGTAACTTAAACATTACTTTCTTAAACGGTACGAATTTAAAAGTTACAACACTTCCTTAACGAAGATGTATTTGTTTAAAGATAAATGGAAAAATGACATTTCTTTTAAACAAATATAAATATGAATAACTTGCAAAATAATTTTATTAGTTTACAATGTAATACATTTGAAGATAATTAAGATTTAACTACTTTTAGGAATTATAAATTTAAAATATTCAATTATAAAATATTTTTTAAAGCTTTAGTTTTTATTTTACTTATAAAATGTGGAACTTATTAGGGATCTTAAATGTAATATAATGGAAAGTCCAAATCGAAAAAACATAAAAATGTATTTAAAGTTTTAAATTGAAGAAATGTAATGCTTTAGAATTTTAACAGTACAATTCCAAGTAGATAAAATAATTTTATCTTGATTAATATACCGATTAAAGCAATGTTTAATTATTCATTTACTTTTTAATATAAAACAATAAATTATTATTTCATTATCTCACTTTGCTTAATAGATGGTACTTAACAATTAAATGAAGTTTCCGTTACGTAAAGACTCAACTTATTCCAAAACATTAGTAGTAGATACTATCATATTTATTTTAAATAATGTTAGTAATATTAATATTACAAAATATTTATTGCTATTTGAAATAGAATTATATGATTATATCAACACATAACGTTTTATACTGCTTAAATAGATAGTAAAATTAATATTGAAATTATCGATATAAAACGGGATTATGAGTATTTGATTTTAATCTATATAAGAAAAACGATCCAAAGCAAAAAACCGGAACTAACCCAACATCAAATGACGTGTATTCGATTTGCGTGACTTTAATGGTTACTTCACCATTAAAGTGAAAAAAAACAAGCATGACAAATAAACACAGAATGAAAAAGGAAAAAAGTCATAGAAGAAAAGAAAGGAAGGCAAAGAAAATGCGCATTGTAGTACGTCTCATAACGAAGCGATAGTTAGATGAACCGAAGAACGAAACAGTGAGGGAGAGGTAAATAATAAAAAACAAAGAATCAAAGAAAGGTGTACATAAAAGAGAGTTTGAAAAAAAAAAAATATATATGCGATTACACATGCACACACATAAACACCGAATGTGATTGATTGGACACGATATCAAAACGTTATAAGTACAGCATACCGGATAAGCAAAAGGACTTGAGGGAGCGTAAAGCGAGAGATGAGCTAATGAGTAAATAGCTGTCTTTGCTCCTCTCTGATGGTCAGACGTTTTATTGTTGAAAGAATAAGCCACTGTACTCGATGTACTCCAGGGTAGCAAAAACAGAAGGTTAGTAATTAAAGTACTTAAGATATAGGTGAATTAGCTTCCACCCTATTACGTATACAAGAAAGATAGAGAAGATGTAAGAAATATTTTACACAAGTATAGGGGATATTATATCGCCTGCGTCAACCCGCAGTTGCTAAAAACGAGGCAGTTTTGTAGGTAAGTTGACGCTAATTACACTACTCATTTTTGTCTCTTATTACGAGCTTCCTTTTCTCTTTTTATTTTTTCTCTTATTTATTTTAAGCAGTATACATTTTTCTTTTCGAGATCATTTCGTACGCGAGAGAAGGGACTTTAGTGTTGTGGGAGAGTTCTGTTTTTCCGACTTACCAAAAGAACGTTAGGATGCTTCTACTTTCCTTTGCAGAAAACGGAACCAATCTATATCCAAAGTTTTTTCATAAAGACCAATCCATACAATTTTCAGGAGACGGACGTTCAAACTATTAGCATTAAGCGATTTAGGATTGTACAAATTTACCATGCAGGCGGGGCTCTGAATTTCGTTTCAAGATTTACAATGTTTATGTTTCATGTCACCATGAAGTGAGAAATATCCAAGATTTTCTGCAACGAGGTATCATAAACTAATTTATCAGTACTTAACTTTTCAGATATCACGCTTCGATATTTTAAGAGCTTGTTTAATATTTAATTGATATTCCCAATATACCAGTTATTTTTTTAGATCTTATATCAGATTGTAAACTAAAATTTAAAAAATTTGTAACAATGCTGTTATGATTATTTAAAGCAATTCTAATTAAAAAATGTACATTAGTACTATATTCTTTCATTTATATAAAATTATTAGGTTTTACTATGAGTTTTGCTTTCACATTTTTTAATCAGTGTCGCTTACTCTTCAATCGTATACATTGTCAAATCCAAAAATTGTTGGTAATTATAAAGTAATTAAAAAAGGTTAAAATTCTTTTTAATGAAATATTCAAATGTATTCTTTAATATAATAGAAAAATTATAAGTTTACTTAATAGGGCCTGCAAATAAATATTATTTAATATTCAAAATTATAAAAGACAATATTAGATTTATCAAATATTTTAATATCTAATTATTCAGTTCATCAGTTGTTTAACTTTATATTATCAAAAAAGCATACCTCGTTACACAATTCAAATTCTATTACAGCATATGTATATTATAATTTACAAATACCAAATGGGGCTATTAAAAAAATTATGATTAATGTATTACCTGTTTTTTCAATTTTAATAATACAATTATTCTTTTACAAAAACAGTAAGTTGCTTTAATAAGAAAATACCACTCAATATATTCAATATTAGGTTTAATAAATTTATCATTTTATAATTTGCAAAAATTATCAGAGTATTTATAAACGTTAAACCTTATTTTATGTTTCTTTGTTGTCGATCGATTCATTTCCAAGAATTTATTAATTAAAACGTCAAAAAAAGACGAAGACAAAGACGAAAAATAAATTAGAAAATAGTACTATTAGAGGAATAAAAGTAAAAAATATAAATTCTTGTCATCTCTTTTGACACTAAAAACAGCATGCATCAATTTTTTCTTCATCTCAACTCTTTCTGCATCATAGCATCGAAGACTAAGGCGAGCATACAAAAGATCGTCCTGAAAAAAGTCGAGCAGTCGAGAGCTTCTTTTTAAAGCAAATTTCAATTCTTGTCCTTGAATTCAGTGTCTCCGAAATGTCATAAAGCACGGGAGGATAGACCACAGTCAAAGTACGGTCGTAGCAAAAGTTCGACTCTCGCGGATTCTAAGTGTCCTACGATGGGAAGGTGAACGCGATTTTAACGATACCAAAAATAATAAAGCTAGTAGTGGCCGAGACCGAGCCAAGGACATCACGGACGAATTTCATCAAATAATGACGAAAAACTATTGATTCGCTTGGGCGAACTGAAAATTCAGCACCCACTTACGACATAGACTGATGTCATTTATCTTCTGTTGAGCTATGCAATGAAGCACGGATGAAACGATAAGACCTTAATTACGAGTGGGCCCCGAAGGTAATAACACTTATTACGCAAGGTAGACCGATCGCTTCGATTATCGCATATGCTCCGACAGTAGACCTTTTGTAAAGGTTATTCGGATCAACTAAATCCAGGTGTCGAGGACGCGTAATAACCGATCCTTAAGTAGATAATTTTTTTATACATGTCACTACACGAGAATCTATATTGGAATGGGTTAATGCGAGTTCGTGAGTTCGTGTATTTTTTAGTTTCTTTGATTTTGTTGACAGATAAAGGTGATCTTTTGGATATCGATGAAAGTTATTAGCAGTCTCGAAATGTATTTTTCTTCTCTTCTATCGCTCAATTTTATTGATGCCCCACCAAATTAGTAAGAATCCGAAACAAAACAAAATTGTTGCGTGCAATAAAGATTTGCGAGATTATGGTCTAATAGAAACTCGGAAATGTGCGTTAACGCTTTCTCCGCTTCTCGTACTTGCGCGCACGGAAAGGGAAACCGTTATACGCGCGCGTGTTCTCTAACTTATGTGGAACGTTGGTTATGCGCTGTGCGAACTCGTAACCAAAGGAAAAAGAGCAGACTGAGTAAGATGGAGGAGAGCCTTAAACTCTCCTTTGAGTTTGAACAGACCTTGAAAACTCGACGTTTACGGATCTCAAAGAAAAAGTTCGAAAGAGCTGTCGGTATCGTTACTACTCGTAATTTATGCGAAGCTTCTCGTACAGTTCGGGATTTCCAAAGGCATGCGCGCATGTGTAAAATGCAGAGTCGCCCCTAAAAGCCGAAGCGGTGCAGCGTCTAGTAGCCTCGTGGCGCGTAACCCGACTTGTGAGCGAGAATAGCGGTACTCGGGGCCGACGAGGCAGTTTTTTATTTTATTGCCCGTTTCTCCTTCCTTTTTCTTTTTTGCTTTTTCTGCTCCTTCTCCATCTTTTTTCTCGCCGAACCCTCGCGTATTTATTTACTCAAGAAGAGCGAATGATAGAGAAACGTGAAAAGGAGCGCATGCCAGAGAGAAAAATGAGAGAACGATAGAAGGAGGTTCGTTTGCTTTTGCTTTTCTTTCTCAACAAAAAAAATAAATAAAAAGAAAAAACAAAATATGTAACACTGAAGTTCTCCGAGTACATTGCTTCTATTTTCCCTTTATGTTTTTCTCTCTCTCCCTTACGTTCGAAATTCCCAATTCTTAATTATGGTTATGAGATGCGAATTAAAGAACACGATAAAATTTAGGAAATTATAAAATATGAATTGTATATTTTTCTTTTTATCGTATTCTTACCAAGTTACTCTTGACTTCCTTTATCCTAGAGATGTAGTTTTTATTCCACTGGTCGCAGCATAACTTACGCGAGCGTGACAAATTTAACCTGGCATTATTATTAAAGGCACAAAATATCGACGAGGAAAGCAGGGACGATACGGGTACATCGATCTGGAAACCTTAATCTCTATTATCGAACACTTATGATACGAATTAGAAACTTGCACTTTTCTTATATTGCCAACAGATTAATAGCGGAGGGTCAATTCTGCGACCGATATTTACGGATACTTCAAATTATTTCAAGCGACGCATAAGACACTTATCTTCCATGTGATTACTGATCAATAAAACAATTTTCGTGCAATTTTTACGTTTTCGTTATATCTTTTCATCGATGTTAACGCATTAAAATAGTATCATATACACATAATAATATCTCCAGATTTCATTTCCTCAAGCTATTACCTTTTAAAACTTCAAACCACCGATTTAAATTTTATCATTTATAATAAGTTTTCGCAAATTTTATATTTATTTTGTTTTTCGTAAACAAAATCTTCTTAAATTGAAAGTTTTCGTTGAAAAATAAAATTAATTTACAAATGCATAAACTTGAAAGCTAAATAAGATATTTGATATAGCAGTTGTTTAAATACTTTGAGTTCCATAAGTTCTTCGTTTACTCACTATTTTAACATTTAAAGTAAGATTGGTGAATTACGATAATAAGCGAACTTCCTTTTGAAAAAGAAGATACCGGCTTCCAACTCATATAGACAAAATTAATTCGTAAAAGTTTGACCGGTGGTATTACCCAGTTGCTCTCAATTTAAGTATACCCGTTGATTATTTAGTTTTTGTTGCATGTTATATTTTGTGGAATCTGTTCCGTAAATATGCTTTTATCATTAAGGAATTTAATTCCATTAACATAATTAATCCTATGATTTCTTTATTCTAGGAGATGTTGTGGCAAATTTATAATCGTTTTAATTGACTTATAAAATGTAGCGATTGACAAGTATAAGAAAATATTATCCATTTAAATCATTTTTAATGAATCATTTTGTAAGATTTGTTGAATGACTAAATAACATAATTTAAATATAATATGATTAAAAAGTAATGTATTAAAATTTATATTCAAATCGCATATTTCGTGGTTAATGATATAATTATTTAAGTAAATCGTAAAAATCATATTAACAGAGTAAGTTATAGTGAAAAATGATATGAAATAAAAAAAATTTGAATGATAAATCATAATTTATACGAAAATACAAATCAAATTGATATATATATTATGTTAGAATCTTCATTTACATTTGAGTGGAATATAGATAAAATTAAAGGTAAATTCTTAAATTTACTTATCGACGAATTACAAATGATCATTATACATAGATTACAAGCCAAGGAAGAATCTAGCAGCAAAGCATACTATCATTAAATAATATATAGTAAAGCTCAAAAGGGGAGAGAGTAAAAGACTTGTATGAGACACGAAAATATAGAACGGATGCAGCGAATTATCTCTTTTACTCTTATTCTTTCACTCCCTCTTACTACTCTACACAACTAACAATAGTGTGCAAGGACATTATCAAACAGAATAAACTAACACATATCGTATTATTTCTAACTAAATCGTATTTAAATTAGATAGAAATTTCATTTAACGAAATAATGTTAAGATTATGAATTACGACTACTGCTGATTTGAATAATCTAATTCTATATACAGTCTAATCAAGTGACTTGTATGCTCTTTCATTTCTTACATAGAAAATGACAAGAATGAGTAGAAATTTTAAGAAAAAGTTTAATACAATAAGAATTAAAAATTTCTGCGAGAATCACGCTTACAGAATTTTCTTAATTAATGTTAGATCCGTAAAAGTAAAATTCATTTGCATTTCAAAGAGGACGAATTGAATTTTATCGTATAAAATTTAATTTTCTTATATTCTCCTTCGTGTGTCTTCTATAACGATTTAAAAAATGTATAAACTGACATAAAAGAGTGTGAAAATCAGTGACTAAATATTTAATCGTAAAACTAAGTTTAAACATTTTATAAAATTTTGTTTCTAAATTCCATTTTTGGTAATAACTATCGATAAGATTAAAGATGCAAAACATATTACGTTTAAAATACATTAAATTGATAATGTAACACTGACTATAAAAGGTATTTTGAATGAAATTATTTTTTTTACAATTACTTTAATTTCAGAAAGACAAAATTAAATGAAACATTCTATTTTGAAACTCGCGTATGCTCATATATTTGTACATGTGAAATATACATACCGATATATAAAAATATATTAAGAAAAGCATCCGTATCGATAAATAAAATTATGTTATTAATAAAGTATAATTCATAATTATAAAGTTATATTATAATTTGTTTTGTACAATTAACCAATTTTCATTATTTTATAATTTTTAAGTATTTTTTAACGCTTTACATATAAAATGAGAATAATTTTTAATCAGTTGATACATACATATTACTTTAAACACACTATATTCTAATTATAAATAAAAAAATTAATTAAAATTATGTATTAGTTCCAAATAATTTGGATTCAATTTTTATCGATACTATAAATGTGTTAATTATTATAATAAAGAAACAATTATATTTATGATAATCAAATATTCTTCTATCCATTATGTTTGTACTCGTACGTTATTAAAAATTTTTCCCTAAGCTTAATATTATTATTGTACCAATAATATATAAGTTATTGTTTATTTAATTAATAGAATAAGTATGATAAATAAGCGAGTGAACAATGACTTTATACACTTCATATTATGAGTTTGAACGAAATGAAGATAATATGAAAAAGAGGTTCGATAAATTAAAATGAATTCCTTATTATCGATTGAATGAATATCATTTAAACTAGTTAATAAATAAATTTTTTCAATACAAGCAAACACGTATAGAACCGATAAAAATATCATTATTTATACTTGACTTGACTTTTATAAGCACAAATTATCAAACTATTCTATTTACATACTAAGAGCCTCGATAATATTCACCCGCAGTTACATTCGTAACATATATCTCCAATGACCCGTAATGAAAAAGTAACGAACTGGATCAAATTGTTGGATAAAAAAGGCCCACTTCGTTTCCCTTTTGATATTTAATTGCTTTCAAATGTTAAATGAATGTATCAAAACACGTGTATCAGTACCCATCGAACTAAGCCACCTTGATTTTCGATGGAGCTATAACTGTAACCATGACGGTCGCGTGCTTCTCATGGCCATAAACTGCGAGCAATTTCCGCAATCGTAGTGGCAAAAGAAAGGAAGGGAAAGAGAGTGAGAAATACTGTTCCTGATCGTATGACGACAGCAGCAGCCATGTTTTTGATGTAATCGCGACTTTCGATGCGATAAATTCAATCGCGCGTTCGTTTTGGGGACACAATGCTTAGATGGCTTTCACGAATATCAGGACTCTGGTTTTCCTACTGTTCATTTATCGTTCGCTCACACACTTCTGACCGTTAGTCGCGCAATAGCGTATCTTTGCTTTTTGAAACCAAGCCTTCCATTTTTTTGTTTTAACGTGGGCAGCTTGTACGCCTTTCATTGCTTTTAATTCGGAAGATATCGATATCGGCATTAATGAATTTTTTAATATCTGCAGTTTCGTGAATAACGATGTTAAACATAAATTGTTTCAGATATTAACCCAATTTGTTTGAAAACTTATTTTTACAAATACTATCGAAGAAACAAAAAATTCAAACATTCATATTTCATTGAATTTCGGACACGAGTTGTACTTTCTCAATAAATAATCGTCATGTTGTCACATGAAAATAATGAACCCTATTTTTTAAAAGTCGTAAATCAAACGAATAATTAATCGACTAATATCCAGATATAGAACGGTCATAGACATTTAAACAAATTAATATCTTTATACATGGTTAAAGTTACTCATTTCTAGGAGTTATTTATTATGAGTTGATCTTATATTAGAAATTTCCCGAGAATAATTTATCCTTTCGAATGGTTCAAATTTAAAAACGTAAATTTAAATAAAAATACATATTCACGTGAATGCAAGAAATTGAAAATAAAAATGAGTTTTCTTTAATATTATAGAAAAAAAAACTTACTATAATATAGAAATTTCTTCCAATTAATAAATATTTTTCTCAGCTGCAAAATTAATTGTATTTTATTACCTGAATTAAACAAATTAAATTGGAATTTCAAATATGTAATAAAAGTATAATATTTGATTAAATTAACATATAAACATTAATAGCATTTTCATGTGTAGTAACTAGCACATAGAGATACAAAATACTTAAATTTTCCAAAGATTAAATTCATTTGTGTTCGTCTATACAAATATCTTAAATAAAAGTAATTCTGGTATCTACTACAAGCTTAAAAATTTTGTTTTGTCTTAAATAAAAAATAACACTATTATGTCCATAAAATAAATAGCATAATAAATATTTTTAATTTCCGGTACAAATTATCGGCGAAAACATTTTTATTGAAACGCTTATAATTATTTAGATTACACGGTTTCGTTATCAGTGTACATCTAAATACTGAAAGTTATTATCAATCTCATATAACTCATCCGCATCTACAGTTTATATGAAAATTTCAATTATATTCTTGTTTTCCGTTCACCAGACACGATTACACATCTCGGATCCACGACATAAATAAATCATGCCCCATTTTGAAGGTATCTCTCTTTCTTATTCTCGCGGTATCTATTAAAATGAATTATTTGCGCGAAAAGACTCGATTTTAGTGGCTACATTCCTTTAGTGACTTTTATGTATAGAAAGCACAAGCAAGATAAATGCAAGCATTGCGAACGCACGTGATTATTTAGGTTCTTCTACATATCAACATCTAGACAATAGAAATCAATACTACGAAAAATTTTAGCTAATTGAATGCGCTTTTTCATACGCTTTCAAATCGATTTACTCTAGAGCACATTTTTATCCATTTACGTTAAAATGTTGCGGTACGACTATCGTCCACAGAACGTTACGTCACGCGGGTGAAATTAAGGGTGTGAATTAATTTTGAGCAAACATTGATAATGTTTCGAGCGGGAGGATACACGAGGCTCGTGTGTACTTTCCATTATCTGTCATCCAAGATGTACATCAATTCTTTTGATTTCAGCTCAGACAAGTATTCTTATATTCCTTGTTTTTTTCGAATCGACAAATGCCCGAATAATCAAATCCATAATCAAATACGTTAATACCGGAGATATGCGCTGTCGCGTGTTTGTATGTAATATACTGGATTCACCTCTTATCCGAGATAGAATTCAATTTTTTCGTCCGATTTGTCACGTGACGTTCCCCCGATTCCTTCCGGTAATACAAAAAATGGACACGCGCTCGAGCTCTAGGCTTCGAAAGACAAACAACGTCATTGCGTTTAAGCAACGCATCTAACAATTTTTATATCCCACCTTTATTTTCTTGCTTGGACTAAGTGTAGCTAAATCTTTAGACAAACTTTAGAAGAAACTTTTCATTTTTACTCAGCCAATCTATTGATTATTGTTATTGTTATTATCTATTGATTATTGGATCCGTGTCTATTATAAATTAAAATATTTTGCTTCGTACTTCTTCTATACCAGTATAATTGTGTGCTCAAGCTTGACTAATACAAAAAGTTTGTAGTTTAGCATATATTTTATAAAATTTATCGATTAAATATTCGCACACTCTAATTATATAAAAAGTTTAGCAATATAAAATGTGGTTCTTCAAAATTGGAAGGATAAATCCTAACATGAACGGAAACGTTTTATTTATTCATACAAAAAATAAAATGTTTTGTATTTTTAAGATTACACTTGATATTCGATATATTATAAATCAAATAATTTCAGTCAATTAATTAAAATGAATTGTTTGTTTTGTAATTAATCGCGTTAAATTGGAAACTTGATACCGAATATTCAGTATGGATTTAAAGCTATAACTACATCACTCTTTTTCATTTACGAATCCTATTTCTGAGTTAAAAATAAATAAATAAATAAATATAAAAATATATAAAATATAGGCGAAAATATTTGTTACACGTATTCGTTACCATTATCGGCCAGGTTATGAGTGCTAAGCAGAAAGAAAGATATATAAGATTCGTGTTTTATAAAAAAAATTTAACCATTGTGTAAACAATACTCCATTAACGGTGGCTTCTAAACTAATATTATTTATAAAAGATGGAGAATATAAATTCATAAGTCTATCGATACCATCGTAATGATAAATCGAAAAAGTTTTAACGCTAAGAATGTCAAATTATATGTCTACGGGACCAGGTTTCTATCGGAGCAAGAAATGATTAACAATAACTTGACAAATATAAGATAATGATATAAGTAAATGGAGCTGCGTTCGTAAAAGAAGTTTCGCACACATAGATGCAATAAAAAGTTGCAGGTAGCGAAACCTAACCTAAAATTGGCACAGAGCTCCCTAAACGCTCGTCGATGTAGCCGAGAAGGTAAAAGTGCATACCTGAGACTGACTGCCGACAATGGACTGATAGGCCGAGTGAAAGACATGGCCAATTTGCGTGAGACCCTCGTTCTCCATCTGGAACATAATATCGGCGCCGGGCGAACCGTTGTTGTTGAGGTTGTTAACAAGGAGCTTCTCGGCGTTGTCGACGTCGCGCATTATCGTGCCCGATTGCATGATCCGCGAAACGCATGTCCTCGTCAACGAGTCGCACACTCGAGCAAGCTATCAAATCACACTCGTGGCCAGTGCCATCGTCATCGTTGACGCTGTCGCTGTCGCTGTCGCCGTCGCCAACGCCACCACCGCCGTCGCCGTCGTCGTCGTCGTCGTCGTTGTCGTTGTCGTCGTCGTCGTCGTCGTCGTTGTCGTTGTCGTCGTCGTCGTCGTCGTCGGGAGCGGCCTCGGTGACGTGCCCCTCGTCATCTCATTGCGGAGATCTCGAGAAACTCGTAACTCCCGTGATTTCCACGAAGGACGAATATTTTAATTGGACTCGGGGACTCAGGGGTTGCCGAAGCCTGAGCTCATTCTCGGGTAACGAGTGCACGTCTATGTAGCCACAAGTGAAAGGGTTAAAGGAGTGACAACGGAACTTTGCCAACGCCGAAGGGGTTGATCGATTAACTTGCACGTCGCACTTCCTCGATCGCTGACAGCCACTCGCGGCGTCGTTCCTACTCAACTGTATTGGAAAGCGGATATACGGATGTATATATACGTTCTCTTTCTCTCTCTATTTCCGTCTGGATTTAGAGGTTAGGGGAGCTACGCGGCTATCGTAATATTTGACCTTGAATATGGACAAGATCCTCGATAAAGTTTGTATTGCAGACGATGAGACGATTCCTAAAGTGGAAGGTTGGCGATCAGAGGCTTTGATGTACAAAAATCGGAGCGATAATACACCCCTGACTCGTTGGATGAACGCGACGCGACTGACGCATCGCAACGAGGGGAGCACTGCGCCCCTCCCCCACTTCGCGAGCTCGCTTGCTCCCTCTTCTTCTCCACTCTTGTAGCGACGCTCACCGTCTCTCTTGCGAAGCCTGTCTCACCCTATGCCCTGCTTCGACTTTCGCATTCGTCTCACTCACGGCTCGCAGCTCTTCGCTGCCGTTGCTCCCCTTACAATCCAACAACGCGAGAAACTCCCTTCTGTTTGCTTGCTCTCTCGTTCGCTCTCTCATTTTATATCCCCTCCCCGGGACTGCCTCATCCTCTACACTCTCTCAAGTGCATTATACCGTTCTATCTTGAAATTCTCTTTGGTGTTCTCTTCCTTCCTTCCTCCTCCTCGATCTCGAGTATTTATCTCTAGACTGGAAAAACCGATGGCCGTTACGAATTTGCACTGGACCGGTCGCTGTTTGATCGATTAGCCGATTAACAAACCACCTTCGCATCGAGAAAGTCGTTTTCTTTATTGGCTTCGATTTAATTGCTGCGAGTTGATAGATCGACATGAAGTGCTACCTCTTTTCCATGACCATGCATGAAACGAGTTTAATTGGTAACCGACGCGAACCCAACCGACCCTTTCTTCTTTCAGAGATACGTTTCAGTAAACGACCCCTCGAAAGTAAAGACGAGAGGGAAGACAAGGTGCCGCTAAGGGTAAAAGGGCGTGATGAGTCAAGGATCGCGCCTTCCTGTTTGCGGCTTACGCTTGTTTTGTGCGTACTGTACTTACGGAAAACATCGGTCCACTTGTTGAATTCATGAACCGCGTAGGTTGTTGCCTCTTCCTCCCTCTTTCTTTCTCTCCCTTTTTTCCTCTTTTTCTATCTATATCTATCTTGTTTGAGGCTCCGATAGGGAAACGGAATAAGATTCTGGACGGCACCGCATCGCCTCGCTTATGTGTCGCGTGATTTTGCGCTTTTCTTCTTCCCGAAATTTTTCATATTTTTCACCTACAACTGAGAGATAATAACAAAATCAAGCTTGCTAATGATAAGATGCTTTAAATATCGATTTTATATGACATGTAGATCGTAAATACTTGGAACCAAAAATAACACAGAAAAGAAATCAGAACTTTCCGTAGTCGAACTCTCAGTGCTGTATTTTAAAGTACTTCTCATAGATGATCCAATTTTGACTTGTCTAACTTTAATATTTAATTTTTTCATAGTGCACAATTTTTCTCAACATGATTTAATGTTACGAATGTTAATGATAATATATTTAATATTTAAACGATATTTACGATGTCGAATTTTATTGAATTTTGTTGGACAAGATTGTATTTACGTATACCAAATCAAAAGAATGATTTTATTTCTGTACGTTTGTTATTAAATTTCTGAAACGAAAAATTTACTTATATATATACTTAATTCTTTAAAAGAAAATTTATATCAATGATTTTTTGATAAAAAAACATTCAATTGTTACATCAAATCACGATAAATGTATTCGTGCGATTCGCATACATTTAGAGTATTGATAATTATTGAAATAAAATAAAAACAGGGAATCAAATAAGATCCATTTAACTCACGTGTAACATAAAAAATACATTAAAATTAAATTAGTGAAGGTGCAATGGCATGTATTAATTATTATTATAATGACGAGATTTTTAAACATGTGTAAATAAAAGTTTTTCTTAATAAGAACATGCTAAAGATAAAATGATTAAACTAAATATTGATCCAATTTTATTAGCTAGCGATGTTCGCCGATGTCTTTTCTCGTCGGTACCAACAATCATTCGCGAATAAGGTTAAATATCGATGATAAGAACAAGTTTTAGACGAAACGAGGAATTGTATTGTTTGCAATGCATCCGTTATATTCGGAAGTTCAAGAGTAATTTTAGTATCGTACCCACGCTAGTTATGAGGGTTTATAATCATCTAACCTAACCCAATCTAACCCACTTGGCGAGCGGTGCGAGCTCGTTTTTGAACCGGAATCTAAGCATGAAGTTTGAATTCACAAAGGGAAAGTTTTTTTATTTTGTCTCTAAAAATCTATATTATTTCAAATCATCAAGGTATCTTCGGTTTTGCGAAGTAAAATCAACTTGGCGCTTTCTTTTATTAATTATTAATTAATATAATTTAGTCTTCATAATTACAAGATAATTACAGTTGATAATGATCATTGTAAACTATGAACTTTTGAGGTTTACACAAATTGCTTAATATTTTATTTAAACTTTAATTATTCAAAGTATTCAAGTCTAATAAAAATGAGTTTGATATAAATTCGATAGAAAGACAAAGATAAAATTACTAAAGTTGAACTAACACATTTAAACAATTTTCGAATAAATTTTAAAGAAATTTATAAAGATATTTAAACTGAAATATCCGTTGATGTTATACTTACGTAAAAAATATTTTTTCAAATAATACAAACACATACGCTTTCATTGATTTAATTCAAACCAGCTTCTTAAAATCTATATACATTTATGTATTACAGCCAGTTTAAATCATTGCCTTTAGAACGGTATTTTAAAAAAAGCTTTATTACCTTATTGTTTTGAATATAACGAAAAGGAATTTTTCGACTTTTTTTAATAGTGAGAAAAGACTAAGGGTATAGAAATTCTATGAAATATGACCAGATAATCGATAAAACTTAGGGAAACCTTACATACATCGAGTCGAGTGTCCACTAAACATATTATTTAAGAGAAATGTGTGTCGATGTACGGCAAAGCAGGTAGGAATTACATTACAGAGAGACGGAAAATAAAACGAGTATGATTGTGTTGAAACTTGAAAATTGGTTCGAGATATTCAACGATTAATCAGCTTGTAAACACATTACACAGTCAAACTGAAGCCGAGAATCGGTCGAGTTGAGTAATGGCTTTTGTGTTCTGTTGCTGCAACTGATCACTCCATGTTTGTTTGCCAGCGCTCGTATGTGTATAGAGGCGAATGCCGGAAACGGCTAGGCGATCGACTACGATTAAAAGTTTAATTGGTGTTTACTTAAGCCTAAATTAACTTAACTGTTGTAGGATGTTTGCGGCTGGGGTAGTATGAAAGCAAGACTTTAATAGGTCATTACAGATCTTCTCTCTATTCTTTTCTCTCGTTTTTTCTTTCTTCACATACACTATTTTATTAGTGATACACTATTTATTATTAACTCAATTCGGTCATGGTATTATCTCTGTTATATACTTCTCGCAAAAATCACGAAATAAAATTATAAACTGAGGAAATTACTTCATTTAATAATTTTGCTTACTTCAATTGTACATACTGAATATAACGATATGGTTATGATTAATTAATCAACTTGAAGGATTTAGTTAACTGCGTTAGTTAATCAAACTATAAAATCCTTTATTTATACAGATTTAAATAAATCTCTGGCAAGTGTCTTATAATTCCCACTAATAAACTCTGTTTTTTACTTGTATGTATATGCTATTTTAGTCAAGTACGCAAGATAAAGTACAGCACTATAAATGTTGATATGCTTGTTATTAGACTCCAAGTATTTGAAGAAGAAACTCTTTGAAACATTCAATGTTATCTTTAAGAACATTTGTAGCAACACGTATTGTTTCATATTAAAAAATATTAAGCATTTATTACTAAAATTTTATAATTTTCAATATCTTACAATGTACGTTTTTTTTGTCAATTTGAATAAAAAAATAAAGTATTTTTTTTAACCATAATTTTCCATAAATAATTCGTATTAATTTTCTCAATTTTTAAAAATGATATCTATGAATTTTATTGATTATCAATTTATATGATTATATATACACTGTTTTGTACGCTAAATATTTAAATGTAAAATTTTATTTGTAGAGAAATACATTTTAGTTTACGAATGATAACTGTAATTCTATTTGAAAAAAAATATAACTTTTAACAGATTTAAGAATTAAATTATCTTATTTAAATTAAAACTATAAATTTATTTTATAAAATTAAACGAACGTTCATTGATAGTATTCATATAAATTTAAAAAATTAAAAATTTTATTTTAAATTTCATTTTATTTTTCGATTTGTAATTAAAAATCAATCTTTATTGAAAAATATAAAAAATAGGTATAAAAATCGATATGGCTTAGGTACAAATGTACATTAGCAATTAGGTGTAATCAAGTTGAAGATTAAATTTTTATATATAATCGCAAACAAACTTTGTGGATAAAAATTGAATAATTTTTTTCAAGAGATAATAATGCAGATAGTAATTTATAAAAAATAAATTATTTTTTCTTAAATAAAATTTTCAAATACATTTGTATCAGATTCGGATTCAATTTCAACTTCTTTTAAAATTAAGGTGGATCATTTTTTAAAGAATTTGTTAATTTATACTTGATATGTCATTGATTTATTATTAAACTAGTAAGTATAATACTCGAATAGTTAAATAAAAAGTTTTTCAAAATCTAAACTAAAGAAGAGTTATAAAAAATCGTCAAGTTTTTTGCTTTTTTTAAACTTTTTTCTCTTTAATGATAAATCACAGGAAAAAAGTTTTAGATAATGTAAAATTATTATTGATTTTTACTAAATCTATTAATTTTGAAAAGGAATAAATTTATATTATACAGTTTAAAACGTTTTATATTTCAATAATTTATCTATAATTAAAAGAAATTAAATTTTCAAATTCTTCTGTTCATACCATTTTTTTATGTATTATCAATTTATGTTTATAAGATAAAAAATATTGAATTTTTGAACTACATAGATATATTTTAAGTATATAACAATGATAATAAAGTAGTAGAATTCTGAAAATTATTACATAAATAAGATTGAATGTTTTAGTGTTTATAGAGTGCATATAGACGTATCTTCAAAATACAAGGAAATTATTTAAACACATTAATATAAAATTTACTGTAATGGAGAAGGTGTTGTTAAAAACTAACTGTTTAAATCTTACTTTCTTTTATAAAAACTGAAAATCTATATGCTAGATTTATATTATAAAGAACGTTTCAATCTGACGCTTTCCATTTATGGATTTTCTACTGATATCAAAACAGAGTCAAGATATAACAAAGAACGAAAATTTCTAATGAGGTGTAAAGTGAACAAAAGTAGTATCGAGTAGTAAAATAATTAAGTTCTATTTTCCTAGGACTAGTTACAGTACAAGTTGCATTGCTTACAAATGAGCAACACTCACATATTCATGAGCACAATGCATAGAAAGTAAAAAGATACGTCATTGTGTGTTAAACAATGATACCATCAGTACAAATGTACAGTTACACGTTCGCTTGCTTTCACTACTTGTAACCTATGTTGTTTATGATTTTTATGATTGTTATTAGTTTGTACCTTTCCCTATATCAACCGATACTATCTCGATATTGTACTTTTTCTTGTCTTCTTAAGAGTTACTTTCTTTGTTTCTTTTTTCTTGTGTTTCCTTTCGCCATGCCTCATTCGTATTTTTGATCTCAGCATGTGCTCGAACAGAGAGCGAGTTTATGATTCGCACGAGAGATGAAATGGAAGTTCATAATATAACAAAAATGTATTACTTTTTTCATTATTTGCCCCGGACGCAGAAAAAAGAGAGTCAAATTGTAAAGAAATAAAACAAGTCTGTGATATTTACGTAAATTGGGAGGATGAAGAGGTTTGGCGCTTACCTTTACATAAACTTTCAAGTTACATCCTAAAAAAAGAGGAATGATTTATTTTTAGATAATCAATATTTACTTATGGATTAACTTTATTGAGTGAAACTAGTTAACAGAAATTTAGTGACTGTTTAGAATTAAAAATGTATAAGGTATTAATATTTAAAATGTATTAAATTTAAAGGTAAAGAATATAATGTTTTATATCCAAGAATATCGACATATTTTTTATTAATAATTATAGTTTTTTAAAGTTCTTTTTCAACTTTAAAATTTACAATCTTAAACTTAACTTTTATACAATACTAATAAAACGATTAAAATTTTGTTTTTAATATTATTTATATATCATTTCTTATACATTTACGAAAGTATTCGTGAAAATATTGAACAGAATAAAAGAGAGAGAGAGAGAGTTTGTATACAGATAACTGTTTTTATTTAAATGCATTACATTCACAGACATTGCCAATCTTTGAAAAATAAGACAATATATTTACGCATATTATCAAAAGACTTTTTTTATTAAGATGCTGAAGATTTATCGATTTTTTAACTATTATATTGTATTTTACTTTAAGGTAGATACAAGTTGAGGTAATCAATAGATATAGAAAACAACTCATCTTATATCATATATAGACAGACTTTATTTACTACACGTTAAATATTTATTTTAAAAAGTATTAACGAATAGGGGAAAAACGCACATACTTGATAATTACACATGTACTAATTGACTTTTAAATTAATTATTAATGATCTATCCAGTGTTGCAAGTTGTGTAATATTATAAATACATTTTATAGATCTCGGTGATAATAGTTTAGTAAAGTAAATTATTCGATAACTTTGAGATATGATTTTTGAAAAACGATAAAAAAAAAATTTTTTAATTGGGTGAAACCTTATGTATACAAGTGACTTGAAAATTACTTATCGGTGCTTAATTCAAATATTCATGATAAAAAGGTATCACACATTCAAAGCTTTTTTATATTTATTTATGTTTAATAGATGCTAAGCCATGTTTTTAATAATTGAAAAATAATATTCAATACAACAAATTCATTTTTTTTCGAGTAAATTTTGTATTTCATATTTAACTCGACATCGTTGTCACCATAAAAGTTGTCATTGATTCTTCTATTACATATTGAAATAATTTCATGACGTATATATTTGATAGTATATAAATATAGTAAGTACAAAATATTTTTCAAGATTATATTGCTTTATTAAAATCACAAATTGTGTCTGAAATTATATTTCTGATATTATTAATTTGAAATTCATATTATTTCTGTACGTATTAACATTTTATAAATTATAATAGATCATTATTAATGTACATGCATAATTTTAATAAAATTAAAATTATTATGAATAATACAGCATCTTAAAATTTATAAGATTAGTATCAGTTTAAAAAAAATATTTTTAGTACAAAATAAAATTTATTAATTCTATTTTGACTTTCTAGAATATATATTTTAAGTTAATAACTAAACATGTATTAAAAATATATACAATTAAGATGTATATAATTTATTTTTCTTCTAAATATATATTGAGTATAGTTTTAAATCATGAAAAACTATTATGTCAATGCACGTTTTGATATATTATTAGCTTGGAATATAATTATAAATATCATCATAAATTTAAATACTTAATTATTTTCGATTTCTTGATTTTTTAATTTTTTTTTAATAAGTTATGAAAGAAATAGCTGTAAAGATATGATTGAATATTTATCTATAAATTTTCATAAATGTAGCAAAATAATTTAATTAATAGGATTTTGGAATTGCATAGTAATAATATAAATGTATGAAGTTATTAATTAATTTTGCATTAGTATAACATTTTTCTGACGAATAATCGGTCAATGACAGAGAACATTTAAAATAATTAACTTAATCAAACATCACACTAATAACTAAAATTCGAATTTTCATAAAATAATTGCTCAACAGTGCTATATATTTTCTAATTTACTTATAGAATTAAATAAACATTTGTGCTTTATTTTTCTTCGTAGTAATTACAGTGCTAAGCTATTTTCTTTGAAAACTGGTTTATATTAATAGATTTGCTTCGCAACAGTGAAATCTCGTCGAGTTATAAACTCATTTCCATTTATAAAATTAATTTAACATATACAATGTAAGAATAAATTATAAATTTATTCATAATTATTATAAGGAAATGAATTTTTAAAGAAATTATTCCGAGATCCAAACTTAACTTTGAAGATAATCCAAATAACATTATAAATACAGATTTTCGTAAAATGTAAAATTATTTTTAAAAAAATTTCATTCATTTTATTCATTTTAGCACTTCTTTTCGAAAACAAACATTTTATAATTTCATCGAAGTAATGAAGTTAAATTTGAAAAAAATGATCAAAAGATACTATTAAAATCTCTTTCACTTAACAATTATGCATCGTTGTATCTTAAATAAATGCTTATAATCCTAAACTAATATCCAGAAAGTGTACGAATTGTGCAATCTATAAGATGGTAATGTCGTCATCAATACTCATCGAGAAGATTGGTATGTAAGAAGCTAAAAATTGAGATATGAAAAAGCATAAAGAGGATGTTCCATGCATTATGTATTAGTGACCCGATTACATGTAACGTATATTTATCTGCAAGCATATTGTCGATGACCGCGTCATCGACTGTCTTTAATAATCGTGTTTCTTTGATATTCACTCTAACCGATGGTGTAGGTATGTATACACTGTAAGCAAATACTTGGCGTGAGAGAAGTATTTATATGGGTTCAATTATATCATCTAATCAAAGAATATGAATTTATTGTTTTATACTCTGAATAAAATTATAATATACCATTTTTAAACATAATATAATCTCACCAAATAAAATTCAAACATTGTACCAATTCTTAAAACATACAAATTTTGAATATTACAATTTCAATATTTCTAATCTGTATTTTATTAATAGCATCTTTTTTAAATTAGAAGAACAAATATTTATTGTGTAAATTTATTTTATCAAGATTACGTAAACCGTGTCATTAAGGCGCAACCACATTTAACTTATTTTACATTCTAATAGGAATTCTATATTTATAATAAAAATTACAAGATCTATAAATTATAAATTTTATCTAAATATATTAAGTAGTAACGAAATCAAAACAATGTCTTTAAATTATTTTTAGGTCAAACTTGGCAAAAGCATTGTATTAAGCTCGATAAATTCTAACTTTTAAGTTTAAAAATTAAATGATTTACTACGAAATTGTATAACTTTTAAAATACTAACGATTTTTCAAATACTAAAATTTTTTAAATATATTTATGCATGTCGAACGTGTATGAATATAAATGGAAGGTTTTAAAATGAAATAAAGAGAGGAATAGAAATAGATAAAGAACGTCGAGCAGCGATTCTCAAATTATTTCGTCATCTGATAATTTCATGGATAAATAGGTAACCTTGCTCGACCAACTGTGTAAACTTGAATATAAAATAAGAAGGAGAGAAGAAAAAGTATACATATACCACATGTAAGCGTCCCTTCAATGTCGCGTACACAAGGTGCCACCACCGCCGCTCCTCTCGTGTTAAAGAGTGATATAGAGAAAGAGCCAAGCATGATGAAAACGGACGCACGTATACCACGAATAACATGTGAATACATAGGATCGAAAAGCCACGTGAGAAAAAGGAAGTAAAAGCTGAGAAATCGAAAGTCGAGTTCAAAAGCAGAGGTTAAGTGTAGAACGTATGAGTCGTTGACCCGAAGTTTACACAAGTGGAGTCATGTTCTGCTCCTTTGTCATAATGAATAAGTGGTCAAAAATACAGAGAGAAAGAGAAAGAGAAAGAGAGAGAGAGAAAGAGAAATCCAAACGTACGCAGTTGTTGGCGGTGGCGACTCAACACTCAAATAAAAAACTGCATTTTGAAGTTGCCGAGAGAAGAGACGAAATCACACTGTGATAACACGAGGGAGCGCAATATCACACGATTGCTACGGATATTTAGCTTCAGGCATAACTATAAACAAAACGGAGTCATTCGACTATGTAGAGATTTTTAAAGACGCAGCGTGGCACTTTTGGCGGTTACGAGTATGTCTTGACTGTTGTGTCTTGTTTTATCACTGAATGTTTTTCATAATTATACGGGACACGTCTGTTTTATTTCTCCTGACTTACTTAATTCGATTTATTATTGATCTTTGTTTCACAAGCAGCCTAGTGACTCGAATCTTAAACGTTTGCATCGTTGAGATTCAAATGATTAGCCTGTTGCTTTAGTTTATTCTTCTACGGATTTATTCCGTTGCGATACTTTCTAAGAGTGAAAATGGGGCAATAATTTTTTTACTGATATTTGTAGAAAAGAAATTTTTTTTATTAATTTATTTATTATGGAATTACGAGA
Organism: Dolichoris vasculosae; assembly: GCA_018907195.1. NCBI lineage: Eukaryota > Metazoa > Arthropoda > Insecta > Hymenoptera > Agaonidae > Dolichoris > Dolichoris vasculosae. The sequence continues at coordinate 595,222 of JACCHY010000037.1, read as the reverse complement.
CTTTAATAATATTATTAAATTAGATTGAAAAAATTACACGAGTTACTTATATCATGAAATAATTCAAAATATAATTGCTTACATTAAATTTGAAACTACAATAATCGAATCGTTTATTAGAATTAAATTTAATTTTTTCACTTCAACAAATAGAACTTCAAATGATGAAATATATTTCATTTTTTCAAATTAGATATGCAAGAAATTTTAAGATAATAATAATTTTAGTAAATATCTTGAAAAAATTAATATTTTTATTTCTTTTAAAAACAGCCATACACAAAATTATGTGTTAACATTGAAAATTCGATTTATTTTCAAATAAATCTAACTTTATTCAAAATTACTTATGATGAATAAATATAATCTGAATCTAGCGTAAAAATATTTTAACTTATTTAAGAAACTAAATTTTAATCATAAAAAATATTTTATTATGTAACCAACTTTTGTTTGTTATTTGCTCATTACATTAGAAGATTTTTGAATAGTTGCATGAATTCACAAATTTAATACTTGTCTACGAATATTAATTTAATTTTTAAATTATATTAATTAAAAAATTATAAATACTTATGATATGAGTAGCTAATATATCAATAATAACAATTAAGATTAACTTCCATATCGTATTAAATGTATGAATGTCGTATGAAATGGAGACATAATTACAAGTTTTTATTAAGATTATAAAGTTACATTTGTATGTAATTAAAAAAAAAAGTTTTTTAAAATAAATATTTATAAATCTTGCTACTGCAAAATTATACCAAATCGTACGTTTGGCAACTGCGACAGGAAACGCTCAGCAACTACAATTGAAATCGTTTTCTCATACATAGTAAAATTTGACCACAAAGAGTATCTGTATTTTATTAAATTGTCTGGTGATTGTAGTTAAAATGTAATTAGTTTTAAATTTGGAACATAACAATTTGATCAGTAAACACTTTCAGTAATTTATAATTTTGGAAAAAATTGTTTAAATATTTTTAAAAGTAGACGCAAAAGTATACAAGTATTTATTTATGATATAACATTGAAAGATTGTATCTTGAATACGTATTGTTATTAAATTTGTGTTGTGATTCGCCAAAGGTGCTTTTTTATTTTATTTATACATACGAAATATAAATGAAGATCGTATTCAGAAAATATACGCGTACCCGTTGATAGTATCAATATTTAAAAAGTTGAATAAAAAACATTCAACGTTTTATAATTCGATGATTGCGTCACGAAATAGTGAATACATATAGTAGTTAGTAAATAATATTTTACGATTTAAAAACTAAAAAACTAATAATCTTTAATACGGTGAAAACATCTACGGTATTTTTTGTGAACAATTAATTATTGTACTTTAAGTTACGGTTATAATACATCATAGATCTAGTTCTAAATAGAAATTGATATGTATAGAAAAGGTTAAACGCGCTATATTTGGAAACTATATCATTTCAAATTCTTAGATAAATAAAATTTGAGTAACATAAAATTTGGTTTTTAAGACGTTATTGACGACTATTATTCTTTCAAATATTATTGAAATATTATTTTTGAATGATCTTAAAAGTCAGTTGATTGTGAAAAACAATGATCAAATTATATATAATAAGAATCTTTTAGAATGCTTAAAATCGATTTAATTTAATAATCTGTAATAATAACTCTTTTGAATGTAATGATCAAAGATAAAGAATAATTCTCAATGTTTTTTGTGTCCACATTATCTTTAATATTCTAAGATGTCTAATATAGAATTAATAATTTTGATACCAATTACCACAATGTTTTAAATATATGCTAGCTATTATATAAATATTATCGCAGTGACAAAGCCTTCAAAGATCCTATAAAAGTAACATAGTAAACATTTGAACTTAGAATATAATGACTTTTAATAATCTGTTTCTAATTTATAAAACAGAGAGAAAAACAGATAGCGGCGAAGCTTAGGTTATAGCGCAACGACGAGACAAATAAAGTGGGGAGAGAATAGAGGAAGTCGGACCGAACCAAGATCTTCTCTAGGTGGCCTGCGTTCGGGTTACAAGGATTGTTGGATCTAGGGTGAGAGGGAGTGCACACTCGCGCGCGAATGTGACTATGTCGCGTAGCTTTGATCAAGGGGTTGGGGAGGGGGGAGGGGGAAGAGGCAAAGACGAGGTGCAGGAGAGGTTGATTTCTACCCTGGAACACATTAACTGCAGGGTGATGGCGGGATGAGGGGGAAATGTCGAGCTACTCCAGTGGCGTCCAAAGAGAAAACGAGCAAACGAGTGAGAAAGAACAGACTTCCGCCAGTTTAGCCCGGGGAACACTTAATCTGCTCTGCCGATCTCGCATAAATCTCTCTCACTCTTGCTCTACTGTATTTTCATTCAATCCACCCTCACTGAATAAAAAAAAACAACGAAAATAGGGGAATCGATTTTTTGATTTCTTTGTACTAATTGTTTACCGGATGTAAATATGATTGGCAGAATTTCGAAGTTTCAAAGTCGAGCTTGTCGTACTTTGTGTGAAACTCTTGAAAGTCTTTTATTCCTTATTTGTTTTTGTTTTCATGCAGTCATTCGGTTTTTCGAAGTTTATCCAAATGTTTTACGTTTATATTTACATGAATGAAAGTTGACACGAACAGCAAGGATAGCGTTTAAGAGTGAGATAAGCCGGAAAATTTATACAATACATATATAGCAAATATTAATAAAAATGAGTAAAATAAGTTAAAAAAGTGAAAAATGAACTACAAAAAACACTCGAATGATCTTGCAGTTAGTTCTAAACATATTTGAATATAGCCCATTATCATTTTTTAACTCTGTGATAATGATTTGAACGGTTTTTAGTTTGATTTTCAAATTGAATGTGAATTTTAGTTTAACATTGTCCGAATGACCTCATTTTTTAATCAACGAATGATAACATTCATGATACGTTTACCTCAATTTTTCGTTAAATAATAAGCAACTCTAATTTTAATTTACGAATCACTTGTATTTAAGACGTGCAATATTTATAAAAGATAATTAATTACCGAACCTGCTAAAATATTATATGCATAAGCCATGTACACTCGGTGTAAATAATTTTTCTTTCACTTCTGTCGGATAAGTACGCTTATATGACACTTGTCTTGTTGGCCTTGTGTATTTCTTAGTCACGTATATGCACAACAAGCAATAGAACGAAACGTTAAAAGAATCATATGATAAAAGAAAAAATGATACAAGGAGCCAGAGTCAAGATGAGTCTTCCAAATAGGGAGTCCTCCTTTCGCTTCCATTTTAGGTCCACTCTTGATATCGATTGATATATATGTACGTGTATGTACATTTTTTCCCTTCATTTCTCTGACTCTCTCCTTTTCGCTGACATTCTCGCTGCAGGTCTGTCTACGGAACTTGTGCTCGCTTACACTTTGTGTGCCTTGAGTACACAAAGTGCGTTTTTCGATGTAATTAGTCGATGCTTCTAATACAATAAGAGCAGCGAGGAGACGAGAGAAAAAAAGGCTTCATGATTGTTAGTCTGCAATCTATATTTGGCATAGTGAGCGTCAATCCGGAAAGACTGGGACTTTCAAATACACCTCAATGGTGTATTCAAGAATCGCAAGCCTTGTCTTATGCCTCTCTCTTATTTTTTGGCGCAAAATGATTTTTGGATTTCGTCGCGATAGCAATGTACCGTTGTGTATCAATTACAATTTAGAGTACCACTAGTTAGAGTGGTACAGTGCTTCCTGCACAAACATATGAATACTATCAGAACGCGTAGCAGCAAATACGCATAATATGGAGGAATTTATCAGTTTCTATTCTTCACGCATCTAGTCCAAAAAATTTCTATCTTTATTCGTAGACCTCTTAGATTTTCTTATTTTAAATAATTTTATAACTGCACTTAAATAAGTACAAAATATTATCAAATATGAGTAATATTGTTGTTTAAATAACTTATACGAGATGTGTACTAGAAAATATTGAGAAAATGAATTTAATGTCATTTGAAGTTATATCGCATTAATTAATTAACGATCTTTCAATCACGACCTTCAAAAAATATATAAGTAATAACTCTTAACTTCACAAATATGATATAAAATCAGGAACCAATATAATTAATTTCTTTGGAACAACAAATAGTAAAAATATCTCCTTAAATTGAAAATATATCTTTAATGTGCTGTTAATAATATATTCATAATTACAGTAAAGCTTTCTTATATACAATCATGCCGTTTTTGTTAAATGAAGAAATAAATACAAAATTCTTTTTTAATAGCTAAGCAAGTAGATTTCACATAATTATTCATATATTTCCATATGTGCTCTTAGTATTTCTGTATGTTTAATATTTTAATATTTGCAAATTGTATATACATACAACTGTTTTATATGCATATCTTATATATATATAAGTATATTATAGATGGAACTTTAAAATGCCTACTTTGTCCAGTTGTATCAGATATTTAATTACGTTATTTACTCATTGCACTATTAAACGACCTCATGAAAATTTCTATAGATTATATGCTTAACTTGATCAATTTTTATTTGACATACTATAATACAGTAACTAATTATAAATTTAAATATGCTCATAAAATCTATTTATAACAAATAATTATCCAAATCACATGCACTTTGGCAATGCATAAAAAATAATTAAATATTTTTTAATAAATCTTTTAGAAATATAGAAGTTTAACTTCATCATCGAATTACCTAATAGTAAAATGTTTTTAATATTTTGTAAACATTATAATGTATGTAAATTCACTTCATTTTGTTTGAAAAATATCTATTCTAAATAAAAACAGTTTATTATATTTTAATTATATAATATTATATTTTATTATTTTCCTCTATTTCTATCTCATTTTATTCGATTTTAATTATAATTAAATTTTTATTCCATAAAAAATGGTAAAATTATGAATTTTTTATAATTAGCAAATATATCTATAATCTTATTTAGAGTGTTATAAAAGAAAGAGGAAATTTTTACAAAAAACAGAAAAACTATTAACAGATATATATGTATATGCAATATGCTTATTATTATTCTTTTGTGAAATATTGAATTAAACAATGTTCCGATTTAGTCATTTTACATGTATTATATATTACTGATATATCTTATTTTATCATACTTTGTGTATGGACACAATTATAAATAACGAATTATACATCCCTACGATAATTAATTCCTTTATCATTTATGTCAATAAAAAGATTATTATTTACTTTGTTAATTCATATTTAAATTTTTATTTATTCATTGCTTTTTAATTATGGGCTCAAATAATGAGCATTTCATATTAAATTGATAGTTTAGCTAATATAAAAATCTGTTCTATTAAATATTAAATAGCTTAACGTAGATTATAGTTTTGATAACGTTGGTTTAATATTTATGAAAAATAATTCGTGTTATTAAAATGATAAATAAAATCAATCAATTTTATTTATAGTGTATTTATTAGATACTATTATAAGAAAATTAATTAAATTGCGATAAATACGTAGTATTATATACAGTAGAAAATATTAAACACAAAAGTAAATAATTATATCTGTAAGAAAACGAGAAAAAGAAAATCATAATTCATTTTAATTAAAAAATTGTTTGTAATGGAGAACATTAATCATTTAAGGTATTTATTAAGGATTTGAAGATAAGAATAAAAATAGAATATATATATATTAGAAATATTCTTCATATTATTTTCCAAGATCAACGTAACTTTCTCGATTATTAAGACTTCCCAATCGAATTCTGCGTAGATGTTTTGTATACATGTTCATAATTTTGCAATAAAAAATATTCGTGTGCCGACGCTTCATTTGTTGCCAGAAGAACGTGTATGCATAATCAGGAAGTGTTTACTTATGTATAAAATAGGCTAGATAAATGTCGAATAATCGATAATTAATTTTCCACGAGATGCCAACTTTACGTGTTTGCAGGACGTGAATATATGCCTTTTGTAAGGTAATTATTATTAATAAAATTCAGCTATAGGTGTAGGCTTATTTAGTAGTTTGTACTAGCTGTTTCATTTGGGTTAATAAGATTTTTTCTTATTTCATTTATTGACGTTTATGCTGTATTAATTTATATGTGGTATTTTTCACGATTAATACCGTTTATTAATTATTTTACTATTTTGTTGCGATGTAGTAGATTAAAAATTTCGCTTTTTTCAATCTTTTGATAATTAATGCAATTGTTTAGTTTATATTGAAAGTCTGATAATTGTATTAGTGAAATTCTAATCATGTAAAACAATAAAAATAATATTATTTATGAGACTTTTTCAGAAATAATAAGCTTCTATCTAGTTTACCCCAAGTGTATTTTTCATTTAATTCATTACGATTAAGAAATTACTGATCACATTAGAATAAATGAAAATTTTTGTTTTACGTAGAAATTAAAAAAAATCAAATAGCTAATTACGGTGAAATATTAAAAGATGTCAAAATAGAAAGGTACAATGACATTGAAAAAATTAGTGTCACAGGAATTTGTGTTCCATGCTCAAAGAAGCTTCCGAAAAGCTTAAAATTGAATAGATTTAAATAATGTATTCTCCCTTCCAAATCCAATGCACTTTATTTATCTATCGCGTATAATGACACTGCATAACTGAAATGAATTAGAAAAAAGAAGTTGGAGAGAAAAGAAGAGAAGAGGCAAGAAGCGAATATATACCCTCACCCTTTGAACAAGAGACAAACTGTTTGCACGTTTCATAAAGCATCGCTCAAGTGTTAGGTTAAGCTAATTTTGAAAAGCCTCCGGTCGTGGGTAGTATGGTTTGGGGTAGGATAAAAGCAACGCAACTAGAGTAGAGAAGAGAGTACTGCGCGGACTTTTGTAGGGGGATAAAAACTACGGAAATCTGCACGTAGTTACGCCAATGCAAAGCATCAAGAGCAAGAGCAATAGCGAAAGATAGAAGGAGAGAGAGAGAGAGAGATCGAATGTGGAAAGGGGGAGGTGAGCGCTATATAACGTATCGTTTGGGGTGGCTCTCGACTGGGGGATGCTTTAGGGTGAGATTTAGTACCGAGCTTCACCGCTTAGTCTACCCTATGTACTCTACGCGTATACATATATATCTCTTAGCTAAGAGGTAGAGAGAAAGAGACGGAGTAGTAAAGAAAGGTAATGTGAGTGAAAACAGAGGGAGCATATGAGACAGAAAGGGAAGGAGAAAGTGAAAGAGAGAATCTTGCTTCAAGAAGGTACAAACGTGATGTGGTATTTTGCAGATAAATGCTAATTATTTTTGAAAATTAAATTATTTCAATCTTCTACGAATTATCTTAGTATTTTTTAACATGATTAGAATTTAATAAACCACATATATACTTAATTTGCTTGTAACACTCAATTTAATATACTTTACGCGCTTTATACGATAATTTTTTTTTAAGAATAAGTAGTATAATATCAATTACATGAAATAAAAATACATAGCTATAATTTATGAGTGATAAATTTAAACAAGAGATCAAATCATTTAAAAATTATAATTACAATTTTTTAATAATACACTACCAACATCTGGAATAACCAAATAAAGAAATATTACTATATCTACAGTTATTTTATAGTTATATAGTTATATATACTGTTCTACAAACTTTTAATTCTAGTTTACTGAAAGTAGAGCTTTGTGTAATCTCGATGAATAGAGTGCGGAAATAACAACAGCAAGTGAGACTTAGCCTCTTTTTATAGACCATATGTGTCAGATAGAAAACTTTGGTAAAAACTATATTATCCGAATACTTATGTAGTTCTTGAAATGCGGTAAGTGACCATAAGTACATTACAAATAAACGTTTAACTTTTTTATATTAGCATTTTTGTGAAAATTTTTGAAAACTAATTTATTTATCCTTATTTTAATTTTATTCATAATTTCTTATGTAATGCATTAATATATTACTCGAATGTCTAATTTACGAACGAAGTGATTTTTCAAACAAACTTATTATGAAATAATATATTTTTTTAAAAACAATTTAAAAATTAATTAATCAAATGCTGAAAAATGAAAAAAAACTATATTTTCAACTTGTTAAAAAATAAATTAAGTACAAATTATATAAAAATCGTCTAAGATAAGTCTACAAAGCATGGTTCTTAATTCAAGAATTTTATTTTATTATTAATTTGATTATTAGTATACATTAATAATATTTTTATAATAGTTAGTAAAGTACGGTTATATGTATTAATATCATTGCACTAGTAACTTTCTTAAAACTAATTTTTTTTTTTAATATTTTATGTGTAACTCTAGAAAACCACATATAAATAATTTTTAAAGAGTAAAATAAACATTGAGGATAGTCTAGAAGGGGTTGAGTAGAAAAGTTTTAGGAATAGATATTTAAAGAAAAAACTCAAGGAAAAAAAATTAGGCATGGAGCGACAAAAACATTAAAAGCCAGAGCAATATAAAGGTCGTTCAAAGATTACTGAGTGAGAAAGAGATGAAAGGTATTAGAGAGGGGGGAGAAGGGAGAAACAGAAGGAGAGTGATTTCGGTTTTTGAAGAGGGTTAGGGGAGAAACAAAGTCAAGTAAACTCAAGAACGGCGGCTTCTTTTATCTCGGGCAACTTCAAAAGCGTTGGAAAAACCTCGAAAACTGTTTTGCTTAAATAAGACCATATGCCACCTCACTAACTCACTTTCTTGTTCTTTTTCTTTTTTACCACTATCTCTCCTTCATCTGTACACAGGTTTTCTATCTTCTACTCGATAATAAAATTCTAATCGGAAGACCTATATGTGTTGAACGGATTGTTTCGAGTTTTATTACATGATTTTCTAAGTCATGTTTTTTTCTTTTATTAAATCATTTTGATCAGCTCATCCATGGATACGTAGATGTAAAAAAATTTCAGCCTTTTCGAAAAATTGTCAGCCATTTGAAAATTCAGAGGATATATTGTTCTGATCATTGAAAGATTATATTTATATTCGAATTTCTACAATGAATTAATTATTTTTTAATTTAATTTCAGTGCCAAATTCATCATAAGATACCTCAACCTGCTTTCAATATGTTGTTAAAAATGTATCAAGCATCAAGTGTTAAATCCCTTCTTGTGCTTAACCCTTCTATTGTACGGAAAAAATCCAAACAAGATAAACCTTGTTTGTTTTACATTAGAACAAAGTATTTAATATACTCCATGCGAAAAATCTCTTAATCAGGTGTAATTTATAAATATGATTGGAAAAATAGATATATAGATTCTTATAGTCATACTCTTTTAATTAAGAATAGCGGAATGGAAAATATTGACTGAGATATATACTATTGTTCCAAATAATTATCTTATATTGAATACATACAGACTATTCATCAAATATTTTATTTAATGTTTTTTCATCTAAAAATTATTAGATAAAATTTAATTATTATTATTACAAGTCAAATAATGATCCATGAGTTTAATAAATTACCAATTATAAATTATAAAATATTTTCATAAATAGTGATAAAATATATTTAAGTGACATTGAGAGAATTACGAAAGGAGAAAAGAAAAAGCATTGTTTATGAGTTCAAAGAGTGGAATTTTTCACACATTTATCTGACTTCTTTAAATTTAAAGTATACAAATTTTGATATAATGATTTATGAAATATTACTACATAATATTAAAAAGTATTTGAAAGTAATTCTTTGAGTTCTTTGTTTAAGATTAAAATAATATTTTATTTGTAAACAGTATATATTAAATAATAAAATCAATAAAACTTAAAAACGAAAAATTTTGTCATAAAAATAGATAACAATTACATTGTGCATAGATAAACAAACGAAACAATGACACTGTTTGCAATAAAGTGTATCACATAATAATCGCAACGAGTTGAAAGAGTTTGAAAGACCTCATTAAAAAAAAAGGAAGAAAATAAAGGAGGGTAAATTAACAAAGAACGGCTAAAGTATCCCCCGCTCTCTAGTAATGAGTAAACTACGCAGTCTAGCATCCCTTAACTACACACTGAAATAGATAATCTAAGCCTTTGGTGAATAAAGGATGTTTACTTTGGGGCCGATTCGCTCACAGAATTGAACAAAAAACATATACAGAAAGAAAAAGATATGAGGGCGACAGAGAAAGATGAAAAGTGAATTTCAGTATGTACACTGCGTCGAATTCATCGCTATATATTTCGAGCATAGTTTCGGTCTATTGGATTCTCTTTTCTTCTCTCTACTTACCTATTTATCTATTAATATATTTTTCTATTTATCTATATCATCATTCTTTACCGTGAACAATCCTGCATTAATACATTTTTCGATCATAATATACGTTAGCTTTTCCGTATCGCTGATCATTTCATTGCGGAAACTTGTATTTTATACGAATGTACATATGTATAGATATACACCAGCGTAAAGACCGTTAATATTCTTTCTCTCGCTTTTTCAATTTGTTTTTCATGGCTCGTTTCATTCGATCCATGCCCACAATATCTCGGCTTGAACCTACACTGGAAATCTTAATTAACTATTTGAATATTTGGATATATGGTTGCTATTCCATTAAGTTTATTATTTTTTATAATGTACATGGTTACAAATCGACATTGTTCTCGTTCCGATTCATTCCACGCTTGCTTCGTGCCTGTGATAATGAAACACAAAAGTACACCGTGCGCAATTTTAATAGCTTTTTTGTTACTCGATCGATGATATATTTCTATTTTCTAATACAAGAATTACTTGTCAAAATTCAACCATTGATATACAAAAATAAATGAGTGTCGGGAATGATTATTTAGGTTATGTTGTTGAATTAGGTTGATTAATATAGCATCAGTAGGGTTGAAAAAAATATTCCATGGATTACTCATTATTCAAAACTTGAATGGTTATTTTATGCACAAAGAATGTATTCTTGTTTTGATAATTTATCTTATTATTTTATTCACATCATTATGTGTTGGGGGTATTGTGTGTACTTACTACTTAAGATTACCAATAATATTTCTTAAACATTAAAAAATTTTCATCTATTTAATATTTAGATGATATTCCAGTCATTTACATAAATGCCTAGTAAACGTGAAACCAATGAACTCCTCTGTTAAAAAATGTAAATATGAAATCTTAATATCGTTATATAAGACGTAACAGAAACATTGGTACAAAATGAATAGCGCAAATAAGCAGTATCGATTAAATTTAAAAATATTAATTTTAATAGATAAATCATTGGTTAATAACAGCCGAGAATTCAAAATACAGCGAAATAAAATTGATCGTTTTGCGAAAATAAACGAGTATTCTAGTTTTTCACTGTAGGTAGGTAAGAATTCGAGCAGTGCCGTTTGTAGGGTCCACAAGTGGCTTAGGCCTGCATATTACACAGTGAATTATAATTTGGAAGGTTGAAATTACAAAAGGATGTGTTTCAGCGAATTCTCAAGCCGGAATACTTGAGCAATGTCGTACTCAAACTGCTCGTCCAGAACGCATAATTTTTCACTTAAAATTCCTGCTTCTGACAGATTTCTAACGCTCAAATTTCCTCGATACACCCCATTTGCTTCGGGAGAGGAAAAGAGAGAAAGCGAGAATCAGACCGACTAGAAACGCACTCCTTGTCTTCGGTCCGTTAATCGATATAAGGGATAAAATTTAGATCCGACAAATTTCACAGCCTGCTACGCCACAAATGAAGCACACTCCGTGCCCCGGCGCATCATCTACACCCTTTTAGCCTTCAGAGCTCCGCTCGCATAACCGATTGTGCTTCATCCTCACGGTCCGAATGTCGGGGCGCATGCATAAGCAGCCCCGACTATAGATATAAAAGACAGAGAGGGAAGGCCACACGCAAACCGACAGAATAAACACAGGCGCGGGGCAACATTTCATGAGCCGCTGGTTTGAGGAAGCGCCGCACAAGCAAAGGAGAGAGAGGAATGATAGCTGGTCATACTCCAGCCTCGATTAATATACGCAAGCATGTTCAAAATTCCCCTTCTCGAATATATCTCGCGATCGGGTGCAGCACCGCAAGCTCGGGTCGAGGGTCGAAGGGCTGTGCACGCGGCGTCGTGCACATTCGAGTGTCAGGTACGCGAATGCGATTCGTTATGTGGCTAATGTATAGTTCGCTGCTTACATGTGTCCGTATGTCGTTGCCTGTAAACGTGCATCTGTGTGTGGCAGTGCATGAATTCCATATTGCTAGAGTTTATAATTTTACCTGGATTCGGGCCTACTCTCCGTATACTCGTATAATATCGAACGTTCGGCCGGATTAACAGCTTTGATGTTGTTTCGTAGCTAGTTGAGTCCTTCAATATTGTGAAACAGTGCAAAGCTATCCGAGTTTGTTTCAATTAGCGATTTCAAATTTTGTATTAGCACGCGATCGCTATTCTTCGCGCGTAAATAAATAAACTTTTGGGTAAATCTATCTCTAATTTTATGGCAACCAGCAATATTAGAAGTCATATTGTAAATATTGGTACGACAAAAGACTCCAATCGAACCTTTTTAATTTTTTAATCAGAAGATTAATCGTATCGAACATATCTAAAGACAATAATGATTAAAGCTGTGGTATATAGCTAAATTTTCCAGAACAAAAACGTTTGAAAGAGATTTAAGCTATTGCATAATATTTATTCTCAATCCGAGCTTACGAATAAAACCGTAAAATGCACTTATAGACACGTGCTTTCATTGTTATGTTTTTTGCGCGTAAATGGGGATTTTCCTTTGTAAAATTAGGTCTTCGAGTATTGATTATTCACGAGTCTTATATGCAAGATCAACACTTGGATAAACGTGAGTGCTGATTTTTTACTACTGGATTTTCGTAATATTGTGCAAAGACCACAGCCCCATGCGTGCGAAAGTGAATACTTTACTTTGTTTATTCTAACTATAATTCAAAATAAGGCTTTCTTTAAGCCTATTCGAATCGCGTATATTGTCCAATTAGATAACGCCCTTCTTAATAATAAAATTTTTTTAAAACTGTTTTTTCATATTCCCTGTGACTGAAAATAGCATAAAACAATTATTGAATAATAGTTTAGCCGGTATGAGATCATAATTTCAAAAGGTTCGATTAAAAATATTAAATAACAAGGCAGATGTAACGATACTCAATATATTAAAAAATATTTACTATTAGTACTTCATTACTACTATTTTATCATACAGCTCTATTAAAAAATTGTATTTACATTTACTATTAATTAAAGAAATTACTTACAAAGTAAGTGCAGTATTTTATAGCTATGTAAATTTAACATAATTATTTAATTATAAGAATCAAATAAACAGTATTTTAGACATATTTCTAGAATTAATCCAATACATCTACTGTCATATGTTATAATCATTAAAGAATAAAATGAATAGTAAAGTATTAAAATAATAATTTTATACAATTCAATTCTGTTCTTCTTTTTAAATATATCTTAGAAGTAAAATATTAAAATTTTAAAATATAGATTTTTTAAATTTATCTAACAATTGAATAATTTGGAATGTAATAAATTTCTTTTTTTTAAATTACATAACATATTTAATTAATATTTTATATAAAACTAGAAAATAATAATGAAATTTTAATTATTCGCTTGAATTCGTAAATAACTAGATAAATTTAGACCATAGAAGTAATAAAAAGTTATAAAAAATAAACATTTTCCATCATTTTATACAAAGAAAGGTTGTAAAATAGAAGTATTGTAAAAATATCCTTTACATTACACGTAAAAAATATTGATATATACTTGATAATATTTTCAAAACAAATTTAATAATTAGGAAAAGAATACAAAATATTATAATAATATGAATGAAAATTAAATTTTTCTTGTAATTATAGTATTTTAAGAGTACATATAAGTATAAAATATTTTCAAATTTGCGCAGCTTATATTTTCAAATAATTTACATAATAAAATATTATAAATCAACAATTTATTATCCTAAATGAAAATTCTAACTTGCATTCGTGTTTTTTAAATATTCAATCTTCCATTTTAATTATAATTTATAATTTGTAATGAAAAATAATCGTATAGTTTGTACTAATTCATTCTTTTAAATAATTTTAAATAATAGTTAAAAAATAGTAAAAAATATTTCGAAAAAAATCTAATCGATTATTTTTTAATAAACTTATATTTTTATAGCATGTAGTAAATGCAAAATCAAATAAGAATAAAAAATAAAACTAAGACATTTTGTATAAAAAGATCATTTTGAAGTGAAAAAATCATTGTAACTACCTTATCAAAATTTTAGAATAAATATAAAAGGTATTATTATATATAAATAATAAAATCAATTAATATAAATTGAAAAAATATATTAAAACAGGAATATTGCTTATAATAAGAATAATCTTGTATGTTTATAATAAATTAAAAACTTTTAACAATGATATTTATTGAAAAGTATTTTATTTTATTAATATTCGCTTAATTTATATAATTATATAATTAAAATTTAATAAAATTATATTTAAATAAATTGGATCTTCATAGTAATTTGTATAAATTATCTTTTATAACGGGATTTGTCAATCGCCTTTGTTAGAGGATCTTACAAGAAAAATCAAGAGAGAAAATGGATTAATACTATAGCCGTAAATAATTATAATAATGTTTCTGTCTTAAAACTGATAGTTCAATTTTTTCAAAATTTCTCGTGGATAAAAAGGAAGAACAATATTACAACGTTTTAATATAATGAATGATTTTAACGCAACGATGTTGGTCCCCACAATGAAATGCAAATAAGCATTCGAATCATTTTCGAGAAACTTTTTATTAGTACAATAACCATTACTTTTACTCTTGTACTATTCGATCGCAAAGACAGATGCATTATCGTTTTCAATGAGTGTAATGATGAGTACAATGAACAGCTCTCGAAAAAGATTATAGGCATGAAAAAAATAACGTTAATGCCCTTCAATCGTAAAGATATATATATTGCGAGGATTCGTGAATATCATACCTTTCCATCCCAGTGACCGAATGTTTCCCTACCCTATTGAGTCTAAGAGAGACGCGCTGATAGTGCGAAGAATCTGAAAAACTCGAGTATCCATCTCGCCCTTAGGCATTTTATTGCGCATCGGCGTTCGTCAAGCATCTATTTTGTTTTTTGTATCTCCTCATTAGAATCGTGCTTCTGCGCTAAATCCCCAAGGAGATCGGGGTTGGAGAAAAAAGAAAAGAAAGACTGATCCTTATTCATACATACGAGATTTATAAAGCACAAAATAATAAGTATCAAATCCATTTCGACGCACGCTTTGATCCACAGCCCAACAATAAACAAGTACAATTGAATTGCGCATCGAACGTGGCGTCAGTGAGAAGGGGGTGCGGAAGATCTGGAAGAGGGTGGCATAATAAGCAATGACAATGGGTGATCGAGCGAAAAGCTGCTGCTAGATGCGACTCTGCTTGTGTACCTGCGTTCATCCCTCATATAAAACGCAGAAAGAAAATGAGTGGACAAGAGATGGAGTCTTTTTATTATCGCAATTCATATGTTAATTAGCTCAAGGTTTCTCTCTTCGAAATTGTTAATCCCAATGAAAGCAATATCCCCGTGAATTAAGCAAAGTACCCTCTCGAGCTTTTGGCCTCTGCACTCGTGTATATAAATATAGGCTACGTGACCTTTGCGCGCGGAGGAGATCGCCGCAGTCGAGAATTCGAGTTGGTTTAAGGTAATACATTAATTGTATTGTGGTTTAAATATAATGTGCGAGCTATGCTGAAAGAGAGAGTGTTGGCAAAATCGTCAAGCCAAAAAAATTCAACGATCCGTGAGATGGCCCGTATGTCCTATGGCCGCATTCGTTCATTGTCAAAGTTCGCGAAGCTAAAATCTTTGTGTGCCGTCGCGACTGACTAAATCGACGCAATACATCTACTCACTACTGATTTACGGTATCAACTGTTATCTGTAGAAATAAGTGTGATTGTCATTAATGCAATCTTGTCGAAAATGAAATCAAATTCAGTAGCGATAAATTACACATACATGTGTCTGATGAAGAGTTGTTATTTTGTCCTATTTTTTGTTACAAAAAAATCTTATTGATAAACCAAACAATAAGTCTAGCATTGAAAATTAACGGAGTTCATCCGTACTTGTATATTTACATAAATTAAAAATCTATTATGTTTTATTTTTGTTTGAAATTCGTAGCCAGCAACAAAACTAATAATAATAAAATCATTTATTTCATTTGCTCTGTCAGAATTGTTTATTATTTGTCATTTACTTGATATAAACTCTCGGATAATAAATTTATAAACCTGATTATACAAACCAAATATAAATGTTATTGCAAGCTTGTGTTATTAACTTCACATGTAGCTAAATTCTGTTTTGTTACACAATTCAGTAATAACAATCTTGAATATCATTTCAAACAAAACAGAAATTACTAATTATTTTCAATGACCATTTCTACTTTTGTTTTTCATTTTCTGTTGTTAAATTTTATGTCGATAAATTTTACGTGATTTTAAATATTTAATGCAATATTTGAAAACAGTCGTCTCTTTCAAGTAATTGACAGATGAGACCATAAACAATTAAAGTGCACTGTTTTAAATTTATATTTCAATACAAATTTTTAAACATGTTATTACATCTATTAGCTTAAAAATGAATACGATTAATAAAATAATTTTTGATCATTGATCTTCATTATTTTAATATTCCTTATAAGAGAAAGTATTTTGACAAGTATTCAGACTTTTTTGAGCATATTTAAATTTAATTGAAAACTTACACCATAATTTAAAAAAAAATCTTTGTAGAGCAATTTAATAAATCAAAGATTAGTTTTATGGAAGTGAAAGCGATCGATTTTAAGTACATCTGGACTATAAGTAACTTTTGATAATCCAAATATGTAATGGAATTCGTTGTTGGAATCTTTTCCTGTTACTGTTGCCAACGACTACAATTTTTAAACTATATTCTAAAGAAATTGAAGATAAATATAAAAATTATTTAATATTTTATCTTCAAGTTGTAAATCGCAAGAAATTTAATCTCAATTAAATAGAAGTTAGGTATTTGTAATATCAGTTATTCAATAATTGTAAAAAATCGAGTAGTTTTTATATTTTTTAACCTATGATTCGTTTAAAGAATACTCATATATTATGAACGCTGTTAATAAATATTTCTTATGGAGAACATCTTATTGATTTTATTATTTCAATGGCTAGACTTACGTGGTAAAATTTGTAATAATGAATCTTGTTATTGGGTGATTAAATCTTACAAATGAATAGGCTCTGCATTATTAAATATATACATGTACACACATATATATATTAAATAAAAATTAAATAAGAATGTTGGAGTTACAATGATAAAATCACCTTATTTAAAGTAATAAAATTGCTTTATTCTCATTTATTAAAAAATATAATAATTTCGGAAACATTGTTTATGTTTTGATTCATTGCAAAATTTATAAGAAATTGATTTAAATAATTGCTTTAGATATTAGTAAGCCAATCTGACATTGAATTTTCTATTTTTATAATAATTTTATGTATTATTCATAGTTGTTCAATCTTTAGGATAAAAGATTAATTATTTATAATAATTAATATAATAATTAATAACTTTATATTGAAATAAATTTTTATTAATTACAAATTTATTTTTATATTTAAATTTTCATAAATTTTATTAAAAAATAACAATTTAGTTATTATTATTCTTATTAAAAAACTATATGACAGTGAATACAGTAGTATTAATTGAAAAACAATTCGAAATAAAAAACTTTTTATGGCATCGGTTAAACATAATCAATAACATTTTTTCACTAAAATTGAACAAAGATTAATTTATGAATGATATATTTGGTGCTCTAAATAAGTCATATAAAAACAGATAAGCCCCCTGATATTATCGAAAGTGCTTCATAAAGAAATCATGGTTATAGATGTACAAGGCTTTGTTAATTATTAGACGTAAATAAGTCTCATTGGGATGCAATGACAAAAGCTTTTGTAAGGGTCTTGACTCCACGTCTTATCGATGACGTCGATCATGGCGATGCGACGCCTGTCAATGAAAGGAAAATAAATGTGAGTTATTTAATGGCTAATTTTTGGCATTTTTGTGCGTGTTATAATTTTGTGTGGAGTGAGAAATTTGAAGGGTCACTATACGAGAGCTATTAATATTTTCACATGTTAATTGCAAAATGAGCATAGATCGCGCATGAAATGAATGTACGATTTATTGAATATGAGCAATCAAATAATGTTATCGTCATGGTTTAATGAGTTCCGTTGTTGCCGTTTAAATTCAGAAATAATATTCGAGGAAAATTTTAAGGCATACCACTTAAATCTGATTAGCGCATTTGATTACTTCTATTACGAGTCGAGTTTTTATCATGTCTCTTTCAAAAACATTACAAAATAATTTTTTTCAAATAGAAACCATAGAATTTGTTTCGAACGGGTGTCCCGGATGAGAACATTTTAATTCTTTTACTAATGGATTTTTAATATTACTATATATTATACTTTTACATTTAAAAGTACAAGAATATAAAATTTAATTAAATTAAAAAGAATAAATATCATCTGTATCATCGTTTTAATTTAATATCATTTATGTGTATCAATTTTACGTATAAGTGATAATTATTATATAATGACATTTTTTAAAAAACTAAATAATTAGGTTAGGACGAGGAATCCTTCAATTAATTTGACATTCATCAGTCGCGTATGAATTTTGAGTATTCATAAATCAAAATTTTTTCAGAACAGATAGTAGGAAGTACTCTTAAATTTTTACCAATCGCTCATTTATTACATAGAAGATAAATAATCCTAATTGTTAAATTTGAATGATAAAAGTTGTTTATCAAATTATAAAGAAAGCTCGTAAATGTGAAATAGAAGGAAAGTTAACTATGCAGTAAACTTTGTAAATACGACTTTTTGCGGTGGTAATTTTTTTTATCTCGATATTTTGATTATAAATTAAGTGTATCATATTCTTTTAATGTTGCAGTTTTATAACATTTAATCAGTGTATCTTTACTTTTGAACAAACATCAAATTAAAAAACAAAAAAACAATGGGGCTTATCGATCTTTCGTTTCCCAGAAAAAAAGATACGGCAGTGACTCATTTTCTTCACAGTTGAAACGAAAAAACTTTCTCAGCCGCTCATTAAGCAAACAATCGGTAAGCCAAGTAAAATAATAATAACTTCAAATAGATGTTGCGAACGCACGTAAAATCTAGAGTGCATTGGTGGTTGTACATACACTCATCGAAATAACGTAAGTTGCGTTTATACGTAGATGCAAATTGTACGATTTCATCGAGACGCAATACCCAGAGTAAGCCGGGGCAGGTCGAGAGGTTGTTCTTATGGAACGTGACCTTCCTGTATTCTATGGAAGACTATCGATCGCAATAAATTTTTTTTTCACAGCTGATTCAATATATGAAATTGTGCTTCTTCTTGCTTCCGTAATTGCATCAATAAGAATAGAGAAACAATTTACGAGTTAGCGGGTTGCAGTGAGTCCAGTGTCATGAAGCAAGACTCCATTAAAAGCAATCCTGTTTGTAAGGCTTTCAATCATAAATGAATTTCTTGTCTCACAGCTGTACGCTCTTCAAGGAATAAGCAAATTGTCTTGCGTTTGCATTGTTTTATTGCGTTAAATTAAATTATTTGCAGAAAATATATTCAGATGGATAAATCTTGTAAAATTAATCATCATTTGAATATTCGTTAATTAACTGTGAGGTAATTTGTTATTAAAAAAACTTGGAATTACTATTTAATACAAACATGTTGAAATTGAAAATATTGCGATATTCTCTTTTCTGCAAAAAATCAGGGTGAAAATTTGATTATTAAATTGAAACAAAACTAATGGCATACTTCAAAGTGCTTAAGTTTCAAATAGTGTTAATCGATAAGCAAAATATGTTTAATTAAAAAAAAATGTTATAAATTTACTTTTTTTGGAGTTAATAAACAAATCAAATTCAATATTATGATATTCAATTACTGAATTGTAATAGGCTCTTCGGATTTTATTTTATTTTTTTTGTTGGTTACAATAAGATGCAACTTCTTACATTCTTATATTTATTGGAATTTAAAGGTTTATAAGCTGGTTTTTAATTTTCATATATTTGTTACCTAATTCGAAAATTCAGTACTTGTATAGATTGTTAATATAAAAAATTATTTAACATTCGATCTAAATTGATCGAGAAATAAAATGCTATTAAATATTAATTTTTTTCCAATCATTAATTTGCAAGCGATGCAATATACTTCATGTCAAAGTCCGATAACATGGAAACTATTTTCATGTAACATTAATTCAAACATTTCGAGACGTCAAGTGGTAACATTTATTTTTACATGTTATTATAAAATGTATAATACTAAGGTAATTAAAAACATGAACACCGCAAAATTGAGTAGAAGTTACAATTAAGTTACAATTCGAAGAAATTTTATTTAATTAAAAGACTAAGGTAAATTATTAGACTAAGGTAAATGGATCGATAATTCGATAAAAAAAGAATAATTCATTTTTAATAGCTAGTTGCAAACCCCTGGATAAAAAATCCGATAGTTTATAATTCGATTAGCGACATCTTATTTCTGCGAGAGAGAAAGAAAGAGAGAAGAAAAGCGAGGAAAGCAGCTTTAACAGGTGGAAAGTGGCGAGGAAAAGTGTCTTTGAATAAATGAAGCATGCGATTCCCTATTCTAATTGATCTATGTTCGTCGACGAATAGAAGCAAATGATGAAGAGTCCGAGGTTAGAATTAGACTTTGACGTTACTCGCAAAAGTTCCCTTTTACCTATTAAGTCAAACAGCACATACTCTTCGAATTTCTACACAATTACTTTAACAATATTTGGAGAACAAACTTTTTTTACATGTTCATAAAATTTTGATGTCAGGGTTTTATGGTAAGATTGGCAGCATCAACATTTTTTTCACTGTTTAACAATGCTGGTCATAAATAAAACACGTTTCGAAAATTTCACAATTATTATGGCAAAGCATCGAAGATAAAAAAGTCCAATATTTTATGTATCCAGCAAAATGTCAATTTTGTTCAAGACCTTGGAATTCTATTGTTAATATAGATTTAAGAAAAAGCGATGAAAACAAAAATCTTAACAAATGGCAAATATATTTTTTAGAAACAACAATGTAACATTTTATTGAACGACTGCTAGTGAGTCAAAAAAACTGAAGTCTTAAAAGAATTTTAATGATCATTGATTGTCATTGCTATTCACGAAAATTTTGTAACAGAGCGAAAAATCCTTGGATTCGAATGCAACGCTAAAGAAAAGAAATTCAGCTGATGTTGAACTTTTATGATACTTCTGAAAGATGTTGACGTCATGCGTTGTCTCGCTTGTTTTCGAAATTACTATCGAATACGTAGAGGTACCTTACATTAGTGGGCCAATGCGAAAAGTATAGAATTAAATAAATAATATGGTTCTTTGGGAAATAGTAGGTTTGTTGTGCATTTTAATACAACAAAGGACCAAGGGATTTCGATCTCTCATGAAAAGCAGTTGGGGCTCGCGCAGCCAATTCCTGTTTAAAAATCGCCTTATGTCCTTCATTGTTCTTTACGGCTGTAGAAACGGAAATTAATTTTTAATACTATACTTTTTTTTAAGAAAAATAAATATATTCATGCTTTGATAAAATAAAGAAGTTAAAATACATATACTATGTCATATATAAAATTGCGAGTGTGTACACTGTTTTGTTAAATTTAATATGTTTTATATGTGCACGTATACATAATCTTAATTTTAGCTATCTAAAATTAAAATAAATTTCATATATATTATTATCGATATAAAAAAAATTCAATTATTTTGTTAAATAAATTAATATATATATATTTTTTAACTTAGAAAATTCAAATTTGAATTATAAATATACAATTTTACGAGAATATACTTTATTTTATGAGAAAAAAGACAAAATAATAATTTATATATCATTTATTTAAAATATGAAATTTAGCTATTGAAAATTAAATAAATGATAATAAATGCTTCATGTATTTAAACCATTATATTAAAAAAAATAGATAACAAATAGACTAATTACTTTAATGAAAGCAATTACATTGTATATCTCCACTATTTCTGAAATTTATATGGTATTAATAAAATATATTTTAATTAGTAGAAAGTAGATAAATATAATATTTACAAGAATATTATAACTTATATAACTTAAATTAATAGTTTAGATACTTAAAAAATAAAACTGAAATATATTTAATGAACACGGTCAATTTTAGAATATAAATTAGAGCTAATTTATGTTTTTTTGTTTTTATACCCTAGAAGGAACCTCGATTTTTTTCATTAAATATTATAAGGTTGCAAAGCAATATTGTTTTTTAATTTTATCGTATATGATTTATAATATTTTGTAGATTTTGTTTTCAATATTCGTTAATTTATATACAACTTATTCGGTGAATAATATTTTATTTTATATTTAATATTTTGTTAAAGATTTTTTATTTTATTATCTACTATAGATTTTAATAGACAGATTATGAACATGTGTTTTATTTTTTATCCTAGACAAAAATTTGGGCAAATATTATGTATAATACTATATATAAAATATCTTCTTATAAAATTTCATAATATATTGTATGAGAAAGAAGTCAGTTTACGAAAGAAGTTAGTCAAAGAAATCGAGAATCAGTCTTACAAATAAAAATAAATTTTTTTAAATATATTATTATAATTTTCAATTTTTTTTTTTGTGTGTATTTGTATATAAATTTGAGGCTTATTTTGATGAGCTATTTAATTTCTAAACCATTTAATTTTTAATGCGTGATCTTAAAAAATTATCAGATATTTAAGTCGATGAATATTTTCTTATTTTCTCTAAAATTATTAATTGTTTATCAAACAAAGTTTGCTTTTCATATTTTTCATCAAATATTTTTTATTTTTACGGCAAGAATTAAATTAATTAATTAACTATGTTTATTGAAAAAAGAATATTTCAATGTTTGCTGACATTTGCAAGATCAAATAAATAGCAGCATATGCTATAAGAAGAGTAAAAATAAAGATGAAAGAATTAAAGTTTTTGCTTATGTAAATTTTTTTTTGAACGATGCGTTTTAAGAAAGGTGAGTTAAGCACAAAGTATCATCTGTACCATATGTATAAGTGGCGTCTATCCGATACATATCCAAAGTCTCGACAAACTACATTAGATCGGTACATGACCGAATTACTAGTAGCATTCTCGAGTTTACTATAGCTGTAAAAAAATAATAGACAGAAAAAGCCGACTCCCTAAAAAAACATCTATTTACTCAAGCCATTTCCTAAATTCCTGATACTCACACAGTATGCGAGTAACCATTTATAAAAAGCAGTTTTAAACTACTGTAATAAAGGAGTTTATGAGACCACAAGCGGTCTTTCTTACAAAAGTAATAGCAGGAAGAGAGAGCGAGAGAGGGAACGAAACACGCGCACGCTTGTTTCGACAAAAGATCCTCGGATAAGAGGTTCTTTGAAAAAAAAAACGCACGAAGAAGTTGAAATAAAAAGGAGGCCGCAGGTTGTTTCGCTTGTCCGCGCACGAGCATTGTACTCGAAGCGGAGCATTGGCCTCCCGCTCCATTGTCCAGGTCTGATCTTCTGGTCCATCCGGGACAGCGCCCTAAGCCTCCAGGTTCTGGGCCCGCTGCCCTTCTCCTTCTTTATTCACCCCATTTTTGCCGCAGGCCGCGAATTAATGCGAAACGAGTCCGCAGCCGATAGAACGTCGGTAGGGGGGCCAACCGCAGCACGCGACACCATATGGCCATTTTTGCACACCCCGGGTACGATGCGACTCATAACCCAGCCAACCTGGTGACTTTACTATACACAGTTATAGCCATGACTCAATTTCGAAGTTGACGATAAATTGTTCTTGAAAAGAGTCTTCGAGGGCGGAAAAGGAACGACAAGAAACTCTAGTACCGACATCCAGCTTTTATTCCTAAAACAAGAGCTTCGAATAAGTCCGTCGGGAAAATGTATATTTTATACCGAGATATTAATAACTGTTTATATAATATCTAATTGTAACAAATGGAATTTCAGTAATTTTATATGCTTTGAGACGTTCACGTCATTTATTATTTTTCCTAGTGATAATTAGTTAATTAAGTTCATACACTAAAATTATGTTTATTACCATTACAGTGATCATAATTCAATATCATGAATGCTAATCATGATGAGTTTACCAAGTTTTTTTTTAAATGTGAATAAACTATAAGGCAAAACAACTGTTTATTAAATGCTCATGTATAAGGATATTATGTTTACTATGTTACATTAATTTTTTTACTATTTAATAAATCCTCGGTCGTGTTAATATTTTTTATACGTGGTTAAAATACACAGTTATCATCGAATAATATATGTTTCTATTCAAAAGCATATTGTAAATTTGACGAATTCGATGAATATAATACAGTCTAGTCTGAAATTTATAAATAGCTTATGAATAAATAAATTATATCAAACAAATATTTGTTTGATATAAATTCTTATATTTATGTGGATTTGAGTAAATTCTTAAGAATGAAAAAATTTACAAATTACGATACGTGGAACTTACTATTATTAATTTTAGCACATTTCATTATCTTTTATTTTTAATTGCTATACATTTACTGGACAATAATATACGTGACATTTGTCGTTCGATTTTGAAATTTTTGAAAAAAAAACACGAAATTATACCTAATTTTAAGTCTATAATTCTTTTGCAATCAGGAAAATTTCTAAATTTGTTTCAAGAGAAGAAAATGAAGATGGTAATTCTATGCCCTTTCTGCATATTTACTGCCATATGGTGTTACAAAGGTTTAGAGGAAAGTGGGACAATCATTCTATATTGTATTACAATTTATTTTACATTAAAATATTACTACTTCGTACTATTTCACCAGATATTCTTTTTTTTGTTTCTTAATATTTTGATAAAATAACATATACATTATTTTTTAGCAATAAAATCTCTTAAAATAATGTATAATCTATACTAAATATTATATAATTCATAAAACATAGTTTTACACGAGGTGTTAAAAAGGTCTATAATTATATTAACAATGTTTATTTTTAAATTAAAGATGAATTTATTTAAAATTAAATTCCTTGTGTTATTCGCGAATGAAAAATGTTATTTATATTATAGTTCTATTATTTATATTATAGTCTAGTTTATAATATAGTTATGTATATTCTTATTTATGATTCCACAAAATTGATGAGCGTACTTATTAAGATTTCCACGTTCTACAGTGATATTTCTTGTCTTTCGGGTATACATGAATTATTTATTTCAATAAAAGAGCATTGTCGAATAATTATGTATGCTATTTTATGTTATTCTAGAATAAATTTCATACAATTCTATAGAATAAATGGCAAGATTCGGTACAAGTTGTAAATATACTTATATTTGCAAGAAAACTATTACATTTTTAGTATAAAATATCATATGTGTGGTTGATACTCATACATTAATAAGAAAGATGATGCAAACACGAACTTTTGTATTTTCATTTAAGATTTTAAAACAATTGATTAAATTTATTTTTCATTAAGTCACTAGATTATAGCTACAAAAATTAAAAAATATTTTACTTTGTATAAGCAATTTTAGTCATATTGTATGCTAATTGTTCTAACGTTATTTAACTCATTTGCTTTTTATATTTTAAAAATAAAAACTAATAAACATAATGTAAATGAAAAATATAGATGAAAAAAATAGTATTAATTCATAGTATTATATATGGAAAAATAGTATTAATTAATAGTATTATATATGGAAAAATAGTATTAATTAACTATAAGTTATAAAATATTCTTTAGTGAATTCGTATTTTTTAAATAATAAGTAAATGTACTTCGATATTATAAAAATAAGAGTTTAAAATTGGAAAGCTTTTCTTAAATTTTATATATAGTAGAATATAATTCCAAAATTTGTAAATAAAAAATTTGTTGTGCTTTCAAATTAAATTTATTGTGATATTCATATTTTTCATAATAAACTAGGACAAAGGCCAAAATATAGATCTTATAAAATTTTAACAACAGTACTATTTCACATATACTATATATAAGATCAAATACAATTTTTCCAACATATCAAAGTCCTAATCGAATTTATATCAAACATATCGGTATACATTGCGTAATAATAATACAGAGTTGAAATTATATAGGAGAATATCATGACCTAAAAAGTGCCGCAGTATACTCAATTGTAAGCCCACATTGGGACGCGTATTATTTAAGGAAAGAATAGTTTTATTCTGTTTATTACTTAACGCTGCGCTTCAATTTGGACTTTATTTATCACAAATTGTAATATTTGAAGCGCAAAGGTGCAAATACTCATCAATGCGTATATCGTGTGTTAAAGGTAGAATAAAAAAATAAGAATATGACGAGAGAAGTATCAAATAGCAACAAGTGTAATATAGGAGTAATTGAATTTACTCAATCCATAAACAGTGAGGGGTTGCCCGTAATCCATGTAAATCGTATGAATAAACTCACAGCTCTGAGCTCGGAGAAGCAAGTTTGAAACCGAAAATAACTTGTCGACTTCTTCTCACGATGGTACACAATGCTAGTTCCGAGCGAGTCATCGTGGGGAGAATTTCTCAAGAAGAACGTGAAAATTTCACAAAGAAGATAGAGAGTAACAGAATCGCGAGATAAAGTTTATTGATAAGAAAAAGTTAAAGTGATGCGAGTAATAGAATAGAAAACGGATAGAAAAAAAATCGCTAAATTCAGGCAAATGTCTTACTATGGCAACAGTGGTCATAAATTAAAATAGACGTATGTATGATTAACGAAGGACTTTTTCCATTTAGAATAGGTGAGGCCGCGGGTTTATTAAATCTATGGAACAGACGGACATCCCTCCTGTCAACAAATCAGGGGGAGAAACGGCGAACCTATTGAAGCGTAGAGTTGTAAAACAACAGAAGTCGCAAACGCGAAAATACGTCGGAGTGTCTGGTGTCGGATCCACCTGTTGAGGAAGGAGGAGGTCGCGAGCACATGGAACCAGAGAAAGATCGAGAAAGTTCGAAACTTTAATGCGAAAATTAATGAATACCTTGTAGTAGTTTCATACTTTTCGAAAAGAAACACAAAATGAATCACGAATAAATAATTGAGCAAAGATTTGCAAAAAATTGATAAAAGCATTGACAATTGAAGGTAAAATCGCGATATTTAATAAGCATGTCGAATAAAGGTCGTCTTAAAACAAAAATAAAAATAGGAAATTCGATCGAGATTAACTAACGATGAGAAAATTTTATCATCAAAAAATTGGGAGAGAAACCGAATATATAAATACAGGAGGAAAGTGAAAAGCACGCAGATTTGACCGAATAGATCGTTCAGATACAACTTCTCGAATATTATAAAACGACCGCATATTGTAAAACATCTCTAAATACAATATAAAAGAAGAATTATAAGACGATATTACAAATACACTATATATTAATACAAAAGCAAATAAATAGTATTTAAGAACGATAATAATAAGTATTTTAATTTAACCCCTAACACTGTGATTAAATAATTAACAGATAAAAATTTCTTACCGTTCGAAATATGTAAAGCACCAGGATCGAAACCTACAGAAACTAAATAGTAAAGGAAAAGGTTTCTTTAAAATAAATAAAATTAATGTTAATAATGTATTATCTCAGCTATTAATGAAAAATCTTGAAAAGATTTTTGAAGTCCCTGATTAGCTACTATTCTTATATAATTTTCTTTTTGATTAGAATAATTTCGTTTTTTAAAGATTTGTTTTTATATCCTTAAAGGGCAAGAAAATGTATAGTAGAGTGCGATAAGGAACTCTTAAGTAAACTTTTTGACTTTTATGTCGCTTTTTTCTCAGTTTAGAGCAGAAAATATTTGTTTGTAGATTATAAAGAAAGAAAAACTCTCTAAAAGTTGAAACTATACCACATGATTTTACATATACAGTATTTGTACACGTATGTCTTTTATTACTATTTTTATATACCTTGCAAAAGAGTAAGTTATTATAATGTGACTATATACTATTATAGTTTCTCAAAATATGATGAAAAATAGCTATAAAATATTTACATTTGGATAAATTGATATTTAGACGATACCATCATTCATAAATTCGATGAAATATATTTGTTGAAACGACGTAATAAGTTGAGTATCGAAAACATACATTGAAAAAAGGATATCAAGCCATGTCTGGCAGCAAAGTGGATACGATAAGGTTCATCTGGGACATGTCCAGGAACACGTGTAGTAACAAAAATAAAGTATTTGTCGTAGCTGTAATGGCCCTTCGGTATTATTGCCGCTACTCATATCCTAACAGAAATATAATCGCGCATTAGTTATATGTTTCGACTTAAATAAATAATGCACGAGCGTTTTTATCGGAGCGCGTCGGGAAAGGTCCTGTTCGATAATTTTGGTGGAATGGAATGTTTTTAGAATAGATAGAGAAAAACAAGTCGAAACGAGGGATCTTTTTCATAGATTAAGATACTTTGATCGTATTCTTATAATTAATTTATTGGCCCGGCCAAGTGAATTTATGGAAGTAGGGAAAATTACTTTTTGGACTTTAAATATTTTAAGCAAGTCGACTTAACTTATCGAGTTAAATTACTAATAAAATATATTCGATCAAAGGTTATACTCTTAAAATTAAGATTTAAAAATAATATTTATACTCTGACTTCGAGAATAGAATTTAGTTTTACAAACGAATTATCACTTTCATTACATCGGTTAAATTCACAATAACGCGAGAGTACACGATCCGTTGCTAAATTTAGAATGGCTTGCGATTTGAAATTATACCTTTGAGTAATGAACATCTTTACTTGATTAAAATGAAATATTAACCACTGTTTTTATATATTTAAATTGAAAAACTTGTGTTTTGACCACATACAATTATCCACCGATGTAAAAAAATCAAGTTGACGATGAAATGTAGTCTTTCACGTTAACACAATACATTGGAAATTTGGCACAATGTTTGATGGTGTAGAAGTGTCCGCACATTGTCAGTCGACTTAATTCTTGCGCCTGTTTGCTTCGTAATCACGGAAATTCGCGCAAGCTTTCATTGATTCTGGCGGCGACTAGTGACGCAAGCAAGTGAGAAAACAAGGGTTGCGACCCAGGACAACCCTCGATGATCGCATCTCTCCCTGTTTGCTAGGCAATTACTGAAACGTGCGCTCATGTGAAATTACTGGAGAATTCAAATCTAGTTGCTGGAAATCGAGATGTATTACGGCTGATATGTGATGTGTTGTAATCGAAACTAAACAATTTTTCCTTTTTTCCTCATACTCGTTCCTTTTGCTCATATGATTTTGCAAAAACAGAGTTATTGCTTATGTACTTAGCTGTTCAATTTTAGCAATTGTCTCAGATTATAACTCAGTGGTTGGATTTTATTAGGTCACGATTCAATGAGTTATAGTTCTTTTCTCCTTTTTATCGATAAAGGATTAAAAACATCTAATTTGGTTTTTCTTTTTCAGTATCAAATTGATTACATGATTTTTCAAATGAATAAAATTAAATGAGTTAATTCAAGTGATTAATTATAATTTAAATTTAACTAAATTTAAATATAAAAATAGTAATATTTAATATTTTTAAAAATTAATTTTTTTCACTAAGTAAATTCAGTATTTAAAAACAAATTTAGTTACATGAAAAATTACTTTCATTCTTTTCTTTTTTTTTCTTATACTAGCCAATTAATTAACATATATCATGGTATCCATTTTATATTTTTTCGATATTTACTAATTAATTTATTTCTTTTAAACATTAAAGTTAGAATAAGTTTTATAAAAATGCTAATTATCTATTCTTTGAAGTAAAACTTTTGAATTTTCTTATACGATGTTTAGTTTTAAGTTATATTCACATATTTTATAATGAATGATGAAACCTCATAAGTTTTAATGTTCTGAAATACAAATATTCTTTGAAATAAATTAATCATTGATTTGTTTATTTCAGCAATCGTTTATTACTCCATTTAACATCTATCTCAAATCGATAATCTAAGCACACATTAAATATCCTACAAAATAAAAAGTTATACTAGTTTTTCTGTTAGCAATTTGTTTTTGGACTAATTACTTATATAACAACTACTTATTTTCACGACGTAACGATTATATCAAGAGCATTGTTTTAACTTTTAAATACAATTACAGTACACTTGCAAGACAATTACAACCGAGATATGGCTTTAATGAAGGAGCAAGAGTACAATCCATACTCTACGATATAGTTCTTCTATCTAAATTGCGTACAAAAAGAAAGCCCTGCTCTAGATTTTTCCGGCTATTCTCTTTGGCAGTAGAAAGTATAGCACATCCAAAACGGGGAAAATAGTGGGCGAGCCCTTTCTCAAACGTCGTACATTGGCTCACCCTAACTATCAGTGCTTAAGAGTTTACGGAATCGGAAGATATATGGACGTGCGATGCGGGGAGATGAAAAGGAAGAAAAAGGAATCACAATGGTAAGAGTAAAATAGAAAAAGGGAAACAAGATAGGGGATGGAAGCGCTCTAAGGGAAACTGAGAGCAGCGTGTCTTCGGTGTAATCAACTTGCCATCATTTTATCGCCTCGAAACGAACAGTTATAACTATAGAAAGTCGCTTGATTGAATGAAAGAGAGATAGAAATTTTTCAGAATACACTCCAGACTTGAAGTTTGATGCTCGCACGAGCTTTATTTAGAAAAGTCTATATATCCCTTAATCAATTTTTTTTCAGTATCTTATAGTATATTATACAGGTTATAATATGTGATAGTGCGTTACTAAATTAAATGCAAAGGTTTTTAATTGCGATTAGGAATTGTATGTTATATTGCTGGTCAAAATGAAATATTGAGGTTAGTATCGTTAAAACGGTGAAATTAATTTATCGTTATAATAAATGAATTATTATTTTTAGATCAAGATTATTAATTTATTTTATAATATATTCAAAATAAGATGAAATTATATTTAATTTATTTATATGATATAAAAAAGATAATTTTACTAACAGAACATAATAAAATTACAATATTAGTAATATTAAGAAAAAAAATTTTTTTCCCATTGTTTTATTGATTTGCATTTCAACAAAAATATGAAACAATAATTAATTCATGCAATTATTTATAATTTGAATAAAGTTTCTGTATATAATTCAAGTAACTTCATAAATATTTTTAAATAGTTATTTCTCATTATTCTTTAAATCTACATAAAACACATATAATATTTCACTTATAATAATACATTTACACGGTTATAAGTCTTTAAGATTTAAATGCATCATATATTTACTTTATTAATGAATGTAAAATTTGAAAGATTCTATTTTGAGTACGAAGAGTACATAACAAATCGTTATTAATTCAATGAATTATCGAGAAATTATTATAATTTATATAATACACTTCATGTATATCAAAGGTAATAATAAATTTTATATTAAACTAATTTTGTTTCCGTTTTACATTGAATCTAATAAGTTTTATTTGATTTCTGAGTTTTATTATTCCTTAAAAAAATTTGAAGTAACTTCATGTAAAGTTTTACACCAAATTAAAAAAACTTTTAGTATCAACTTAATAAATAAGAATTTAAAAAATTAGCTAAATATTAAACTCGAAGCTGTTTAAGTAAATTTTTTATAATAAAACATAAATAAAAATATATGAATAAGAACGTATGATATCAGATAGTAAAAGACAACAAAAAAGTATTAAGAAGATAATAGACTCTGCAGAAAGACATAATATTCGACGCAAATACCATGTTGTAAAACAAGAGAGTAAAAACAATGATTCTTAAAATTTTTAAGCTTTGGTAGAAATATTAATATTATTTGCACGGAGTTTTAAATGTATTACTCAGTTGATTTTTTAAAACTACTCTAAAGTCAAATCAAATATAAATTTGTATAATTTAAACTTACAATATCGCCTTATTTAATTAATGCAAGAATAATTTTTACGTAAAATAAATTAATCAATTTGGAAGACTTTAGTAGCATTCGCAATATATCTAATTGCTACCGCTCATTTAAACATAAGCAATTTGAATTTGAAATTTAAAAAAAAACTAACCACCGTCACCTGCATGACTATTTTCGTATTTCACAGTTCTCTGCTTATTACGAGAGGTAACAGACTAAATTACTATTCGCGCAAGTACTCGCACAATCTACGGACGAATGTATAATTATGAACTTGTTAAGTCTATCTGATAAGGCAAAGTTGATCACATAATTACGCTGCGACATCAGTTTTCCCAAACAAACCATATCATCGAACGGCTCTTTTGTATTCAAGCTGTCCTTCGAACTATATATCAGTTTTTGGTATATGACTATTATATATATCACTATAGTGAGTATTATATACGAATATAGCATTAAATTAAAGAAAGTTTTCATCTATATTTTTTGTTATTTTGCACAATTTAATATTGTTCTGCAAAATATGAAAATAGCTTCTTCAAGGATTATTTTATTTCAAATTATTGTTACTATTATTAAAATTTACCATCGATGAATATTAACGAACATGAGTATCAATTTTATTTCAAAAAGACTCATTGCATTTATGATGGACGTTAATGATGGACATCGAGCATATTAAATACAGGTTTGATCGACAGACCGACTTTAATAAATTTGAATATGGTAAAACTTATATTTTTTAAATAATTTTATTACTTAGAGCTGCATTAATCATTTTTAATTTGCAATAAATATTATGACATATTATTTAAATACTTTAAATCTTTCAAATAGACTTTGAATGAAAATTGATTGTCCGCGAAAGAAAATTTGATGAAATACGCGATTATTTAGAGATATTAATAGCATGAATAATGAGAAATTGAATAAAAATTTAAGTATATATATTAAAAGTATATATTAAGTCACTTTATATATTTTATAATTTTATATAATACATATGCATATATAGACTATCCAGATAAATTTTCTATAATTATGATCATAATATATGATATATTAAAATGTAAGTTTGTTTTCTAGTTAAAAGCGACAAAAATAGAAATATTATTTTTATTTTGAGTCAACGTTTAATTCAAATAAAATGCTTGGTTAATGAGCATGCAGCTATTGTTATTAAAGTAATTATATCCTTATAATAATAGCTTCAACTTGGATTAAAATGAAGTTGCAAATCAAGAATAAGCTTACAGATAAATATACGTTTCTTGTCATACTATTTATAATTATGTAAATAGAGAAAGAACAGTTTTAGTGAATAATGGAAGTGATTTTATCCTTCACATTTCACCGATTTACGTAACTGGCAATTTAACTTCCTTAATAAACGGTTAATTGTACGCGTTTTCACGTATAATATAAAACATATTATTAATCAAGTGCAATAATTACAATTGCTCTTGAAAATAACACAAATCTGTAACAGAATGATTTGAAAATTTTAAGGTCGCAGGCTTAACCTATTAATTACAGCGAGTTCCCAAATACGGGTCCATCAAAGCATTAACTGCATAGCTTCTATATCAATCTTCACAATGAGATAAAAGGAGAAAAGAGAATCAGGACTTACCCAATGCTGTGGCGCGATGCCTTCTCCATCAGCTACCTCTAGACTTTGCTGCTAGTGAGAACAAAAGAAAGATTAAATTAATGCGTCTTAATGAGGAACAACAGGTGGTTTTTGAAGAATTTTAGTGATTAACTCGAAAATTTATTGGTATTTTGAGAGCAAAGTGAGAAAATTAACTTATGGTCCGGGCCTAGATGGCGTCTAAAAGCTATGTGAACAATTTTCAATCAAATCCTTTTGAATCTGACGTTATTCATTGCACTGTGAAAGCACGTGGCGGTGGCGCAAACACGTGGCGAGCGCACGTCGAGCTAAGTCAAGCCGATGGAATTACTAGTCGGGACACAGCCGCTGAGGTAAGGAAGACGAGGAGGTAGTAATAACGATAATCTCAATAATTGCCCCGACTCATCTCGACCGGTAGTTAACGTCACCGCCACACTCGCGAAAACTTTAGTCCACTATACTTTGAATAACAATTACTTGTACGTATCAAATTTTTGCAAGCGTTTTAAATATAACAAAGGACTCTGTAATCTATTTGTTTTTTGTTCAAATTTTATATTTTGTAATATATAGACGCGCTCCTTTTTGTATGGCTCTCCAAGTTACAAACCCAACTTTTTCTCGACCAAAAAATCGAGTAAATATTTTAAAAAATAGCGTATTCATCAGTCAGCATTTCTTAAATTGTGATATTAGTATGAATTATGCCAATGGATTTTGTATATTCGTGTAAAAGTCGACAAGCGTGGAAACATTTTTAGGGTTTGACAAAAATTTTAATTGTTTATTCGGAAAAAGTATTAATTTTTTTATAAAAAGATAAACATCGTTTTAACAAAAATCTATATCATAAATATTATTCAATAATAAAATTTTACTAAATTCCAAAATATGTATGTAAGATTATATCTGATTCTATAAAAGAATTCGCAAATTTTTATCTATGAATAAACAAAATCAGTAAGTTTAATGTAATTCATCACAATTTACATATTTAAGTAATAAAGCAGAGTACTGTTGATGCCACTATAACTTTAACAATAATTATATACCGATAAAAGGAGCTTTAGATTTATTATATTTAAACTGAGCGAAAGTCTGAAAATTTGAATTTAAGACAGAAATATTATTTCAAGATAGACATTTCTGAAAAAAAAACAGAGATCAGTTAATACAAGATACACTCAGTCCAATTTATTAAATTAATCGCTTCTCTACTTATTCATTTGATACAAATGTTACATAAAGATATTTATTTAACTCTTAAATAAAAATCATCATTTCATATTCATTTAAATTTATTATATTTTAATTATATTATTAAATATATTGATAATTTTATTACTATTATTTATTATTATTATTATTTTCATAAATACTTTATAGAAGTTCTTTTAAAAAGTAGGATTAAATATCAAATACATATAATAAAGTAAGTCCATAAGTTTAAATTTAACTATGTGATTTATTTAAATATTAGAATATTAAGATTATATTCAAATCAGTATAGATAACCGTAATATTTTTTGTTAATTAGCTTCTAATCAAATTTTAAATAAAATTTCATTCAAAATAAACAATATGAAATAAAAGGTCCAGAAAAAATTTCATTAAATATATTGTTGTTCTTTCAGGAAGTAATAAAAAGGCAATAATTCTTTTATGAGAAGTAATAATTTTCAAACAAAATTATTACTTTTCAATTTGAATTTTGCTAAAATTATTTTCTTTCATGGAAAATTTTTATTTTGCAAGTTTTTGGAGATTAGATTTTTTGCAATAACAAAGCCATTTATTTCAATTTAAAAGTCAAATTTGTTATTTATATTATCACAACAATTTAAAATGATTTGATAAACTTTTTTAATACAATTTTCATTATAATTTTCTAAGAAATTTATTTGAAATTATTTTTTTTTTGTACTATGGTATTTTAAATTAAATTTCATTCAATATGAATAAGAATAGGAATAAGAAATATTTAATTTTATACGGCATTTGAAAAACTTGTAATTAAGGTAAAACTAATTTAACAATTTATTACATGCAAAATTTTTTAAAATTAATTTGGTTTTACTTTTCTAACATGTAAAATATTTAAGGGTAACTTACTTCCTTCTTCCTTTTTGTGTTACCAGATGTACCTAAAAGAAATGTCATAATAATTAAATTCTCATTTTATTATTTTTAAAAAACCTTAAAATTTATAAATAATTTAATAAATATTATTCAAGGCGAAATCGTTATTTAAAAGCTTAAACGAACAATATTACTGAGTTACAAAAGTAAGTTCATTAAAAAATACTAGGAACCTTTTTTAGAAATTATTATCTTTTAATATCAATGAAATTAAAAAATTTTGATTTTTTATTTTAATTCTTGTCATATATTTTTAAAAAATTTTATTAAAAGTTTACAAAACTTTTACATTACCTATTTATTACTTGAATCTATCACAGAACATACTCTAATGAGGTTTAATTACAGGTTAATAATTTTAAACTGCAGTATCAGAAGTAAAACTATTTTTAAATTATACAACACACAAGAACAAATAAAAGAAATTCACTCTAGAATGTACACAATTACATATATGTATAAAATTAGATTGAGAAATAATTTTGCCTGATTATTTTAATAATTCTATTTATTTAAACTATAATGTATTTTCCTTAAAATAAAATCATGTCCTCATTTAAAATGTTACAAATTCTACTTTCATAGTTTCAATGTAGGTGTAATGGTAACTTATTTAAATATGACAATAATATAATCTTCCTCTTGTAGAGAGAATATTCTTTCTTTAAATTGTGGAAAACCTCTTTTTCGCGTCTGAAATAATGGGCGGTAAAAAAAAAATATGAAAAAATGTAAAAAGGTATAGTACTTACCAGTGGACGAAGTCTGCAGTCGTGTCCCATTACCGGTTGGAGTAACGGCCCCTGAACTTGTATTACCACTCACTGAAGGTGGAGGTGGCAGAGGCACCCTACTACTGAAAGGGAAATAGGGGGAGTCGGGCGGATATGTCGCGCCCTCAACTCCCGATACCGGGTCGCCTCCGGTCGTACCAGCCCCACCACCACCCCCGGGTCCAGCTCCAGGCCCGACAGCTACAGGGCCAAAACCACCACCACTGTACGTCTACAACAGACAACCGAAGAATATAAGTAATGAATCGTAACAAAAATGCAAAAAATAATTTCATTTGGTGGTGTATCGATGATATTCGGAATCAATTATAATGGGCTTACAAGTTGCGATGATCTCAGGGGATACAGTATGAATCAGTCGTAGGAGGTCGCGAGGCGGAACATTAAAAAGTGAAACAATGTGCACTTTTAAGAGATACAATGAAATTTAATCCGGCTGAAATGAATATTATGTTTGCTAATGATAGTTGTGATACTTGCAGATAGTTTAAATGATTTAGAGACTCTTTTAAACGAGAAACTACTTCATACATAAAGCTTTGTTCGAATAGAGAATAAATTTTGGATAATATTGTTTCCAGACGTAGTCCTCGAGAAGAAAAATTACATCATATTTAACGTAATTATAAAATAAAAATCTTATTTGCGATATAAATACTCATTTCAAAAAGTAAAGATGAATAAAGTATGTCGAATTAACAAAAGCCAAACACAAAAATATAAAGAATTTGCTCTAATCCTATTTTTCAAAACGAAAAAAGATAGAATACTTATATAGGCAAATGTTCTCCAAAGAATGAACGAATAATGAATAATTATTCGATAATAAGTAGTTTCAGTTTGATTATAAATCTCCTGTTATAAATTTAAGATAAATTCACAAAAAACTTATGAAATACAATGGATTTTTTAAAATTCATATTTTACATTTAATTTTGCTATTCAATGATTTATCAATGCGAAAAACTGAGAATGCTCGCTTAATTTATAATCACCGATGAAACAAAGTAATATGTGAAATAAATATTCAAAATCTTTAAAATATCAAAGGCTATTCCTTTTATACAATTTACCTATCAAATATAAGTTATCAAAAATCAAATATTTAGTTTCACTAACGAAGGAGCATATTATATACAATAAAATATTTCTAATAAAAAAATAAATTTATCTTTTAATATATCAATGAATAAAAATATCAATTTTAAAATAAAAGAGATTTTCTTATTATTCATCTATTTATAATTTATATTTTTAAATTATATGTGATCATAATATTATATAAAAATTTTTTGAAAATATACGGACACTATTAATTTCTGAAGAACAATACTAAATTATCTTTATATAAGAAATATAAAATTATGTAATTTGAGGATTTTTTTTAATTTCACACTGGAGGATCCTTAATGTCATACAAAAAAATCCTACACTCATTTAATTAAAGAAAACAATCTTACAAGTTTATAAGCCTATAAGTCTTCTCTGTACAATCTATCAATAACTATTAAAAATAAATTATAAAATTTTCTCTTACGATAACACAAAAGCAACTTGTTATTTCAAATGATATAGCATTTTTCAATTAAAAACTACCAATTTAAATATTTAAGTAAAGAATTTTTAAACGAATTTAAAAAAATATCTAAAAAAATATTATATAACAGAAGAAGCGAGTTTTCCAATGGAAACAGTTACTCGATGGCAAATAAATAAAAGTATCTTCATTCAGGTATTTGCAAAAGTGTTTTAGAAAAAGCCAAGAGATAATAGATGTATGATCAATTCAATTTTTAGGTCGGACAAAGGCACGCCATTCGTTCTTTCCGTCAAGAAATTGGCCAAACGCCAAAAAGTGGCCTATTCCTCCACCTTTCCCAATACCCCTTTTTGCACTAAAAATACCTCCACGAGATCGATATTTTTGCTTGGCTAAATTCTGCTCAACACTCGAAAGCTAGAATATCTCAAAAGAAAGTAATAAACTAAACGGGAATCTTATAATAAAACTGATTAATTTACAGACTTCATTTACATTCTCTTTTCTCATAAATGAATACTTCATTTTTGCTCGTACTATAAACGCGCAAATCAAAATTCAGAGAAAGAACAATAAAAATTTGCAATCTTGTTTACTTTCAGTATTACTCTCGAATTGCTCCATTGTTGGAGTATTTTTAGAAATAGTAATTTTGAACGAAATTTAAGGCATATCAAATTAGTACTTTCACATGTACTTAACTATATACTAAATTATTATTGCTATTTATATACTTTTCACTAAAAAAACAATCGTACCGTGACATAAATATTTAAAAATAATCCTTATTTATTGAATTAAATCTAATTCTTATTTAATTGATAAATCATTTTTCATTTTTAAATTCCACATATATAACTAAACTATCTTATAACATACTTTGTTCTAGTGAACAAAAATTGTAAGCACCTGTACCTTTTTATCTAAAGAAATGTTTTAATAACTGCAAAGGTTCATCGAAAATAAATTACTTGATTAAAATATCTGAGAATGCAATTCTAGAAATCAATTCTCATACATGTTCTTTAAGAAACTATAGGATTATTTAAGTCATGGTGAAAATAATTTAAACTATAAACTAATATTATTACGATTATCTTCGATTTTAAAAATAAATAAAAATTAATTTTTCAAAAATATTTTAATGAATTTCTATTACTAATTTTATAAATTTCTTAGTTCTATTATTTTGTTATTATTTTTTACATACTTCTATACATATTATTTTCACACTAATTTAGATCCCTATATTAAATAAATAAGACATGATTTATGAAAAAACCTTTTTGCAATACAGATCGTAAATTACTGTTTAAGTATGAAATGACTTACACGCTTGCCCGCAAATTTTAACCTATATATAGATTTACACACATGTGCTTGTCCCTATATATACTTGTATGTATAATTAAGCATGATAATATATAAGCGATAATATAAAACCTAGCGCTTCAATGGTTCTCAACCATAGGACAATAAATTATTATTTTAATTTTTTGTACTAACCTTTTGGTATATATTAAAAATCAATTTAATGCGATAATAACATGATATATTCTTAAAAAAAATTTTTCTTACCTAAGGATACAAAAAATAATAGATTATCCTATTACGTTATAAAAAGAGATCCTTTTCATTGGTAAAAAAATATTGCTTGAGGGATAAACTTTTCTTGGCTTTACGAGAAGAACCCTGACAAAGCCAGATTAAGGTTGAAAAGAGATGAATAAATCTGAAATAAACTTCTGGTGAATATCACTATATTGCATAAATATCAATTACTTAATACAACTGATAAATCAATTTTCACATCTTATATGTAATGAAAAACAATTTTTTTACACTTCTATTTACAAAGTTATAAAAATAAATTTATTCAATAAAATATTTTCATATTTCCGTAATGTAAGTAAATAAGAGCTTACAAACATATTATCATGTTACAAACTATAATTTTCAAAATGGGTTTTTAGTCAAAATTCAATCAAGATCAAACAATTATTTCGAAATGTAACGTTTTAAAAATATAAAAATTCTAAATTACTAGAGATCTAAATGTTGGAAAAAATTATTTTTAATAATTTATAATTTTAATCCTTTTATAATGGTATTTTACTGAGGCTTTAAAATAACGTCCTAATTAAAAAAAATATATCGATTCACATCATCTTTTCACTTACCATTTCATTGTCAATCGCTGGGCCATATTGCGACTGAAAAGCTGGTTTTTCTAAAACATACATATTTTATTATAAGCATATATTCATGAAATAAATGAATCAATATAAAAACTTTTACAAATGAAATATTAATATTAAATTCATTAATACAACTAAATTCCTATATAGATATTTCTTTTATGTTATATCAATTTCGATTTACCGTTCCATTTAATTATATATTTATAAAATTGAAATATAATATAAAAACAAGTATATTTTTTATATCTTATCAAATAATTAAGTATAATGTTATTCTTTTATGTAAACTAGATTTACAATTATAATAATGAGTATTGAATAAAATACCTTGTGTCAAAATGAAGTAGTAATGATAATTCTTAATATAAAATTACATTTAAGATATGCCATCTATGTTACATGAAATGTAAATTTACATATTTATTATGTAACTTATATTTTAATGATACAATGTATTCTACCAAGTGTGAAACAATAATTAAAGTATTTTTGCGAAAAATTTATAATTCAAAACAACGATAATAACATTTACAATTATTAAATTTCTTAATAAAAACGAAATAACTTATTTTTTACAATGGAATTTTATATATATAATAAATATCTACTTTCTGTATATGTTAATAACAATTAAAAATTAAAAATTTTGATTAAATTAATTCAGCTTATATGTTAAATTATATTCAAGTCTATAAAACTAAAATTGAAAAATAGCTTATATTATTAATCATTTAATTTTTTTGTTTATATTATTTATAAAGTATCTTATATAAGTTGATATCTATTTTTAATTTATGTATTTTCTTATTTTTTCCATAAAAAAATAATTATATTAAAATTTTAAAGGGATCAATTGCATAAAAATTAATAAAGCGAAGTAAAATTAATCTTTTATACAGCAAATTTATGAAAGTAGTGTCTTTCGCATAATTAATATAATAAAATAATTACTGTTTCAAATTATTTGTATCTAGATGTATATATTCATTTATATTTATTCATTTTTTGATAAATCTTTACGTAGCATATTTTTATAAAAATTTTTAATTCTATTCATTCAATACATTTGAATTCATTCAAAACTATTGTTTCAATTATTTTTAAATATTTGAACTAATATAATTGTAATTTTATGTATTAGCTTATAAAGATATAATAAAATTAAAAATAACAAAAAATATTGGTTTATTTTTAATATTTCATACTAACTATATTATCGGTCTGCTTTGAATAATATTATTCGTTTAATCTATCGAAAAGAAACTTCATTACGTTTCTAATGGACTTACATAATTACTAGCAACCAAAAAGAAACAAAACTAACATTACAGTCTGAGTTAATTCTACTTAACCTAATACACAATCTTTGTTAATATTGAAAAAGGCACTTAAATTTCATAGATATAAATGAGTTTCTTTTATATGTACAAATTATATTTATTAGCAATGCTAAATCAATAAAATTTGTAATTTAAAGACAAAATGATAAACACAAGAATATAAATATAAGTTTGTCTCCAGCGTTTAAAGAAAGTAGGTAATTCAAATGATCAAAATTTACGTACGAGGAAGGCGTGAACGAAATATTCGCCAAGAGTGAATTTATGGGAGTTATGTGATAGGGGATTGGCTGTGGTTTTCAGTTTCAATGCGCGATGTTTACGTTGAAC
The DNA here is from genome assembly GCA_018907195.1 of Dolichoris vasculosae. Taxonomy (NCBI): domain Eukaryota; kingdom Metazoa; phylum Arthropoda; class Insecta; order Hymenoptera; family Agaonidae; genus Dolichoris; species Dolichoris vasculosae. Next base: position 553,009 of record JACCHY010000037.1, on the reverse strand, counting down.
TATTGATGAAGGAGAAAGGACAGATGAAAACACAGAGGGAAGAACGTCGACGGCAGACTCGAGAGATATTGATATTTTATGTATACGCATAAATCAAATTTTAATTTTATCCTTTTACATAATCGTCATGCATCTTCATTACTATGGAGTAAGAATCTAGTAAAGTTTTTAAAAAAGCAGCATCGATATTGTGCTGGTAGTATATAATTATATGATCATAAAAAATAGAAGACATTATTATTTCATTACGTATTATTATTAATATGTAACATTAAATCAAGAAAAAAATACATAATTATTACACAGAGAAAAAATTTTTGTAACATTAGTATTTGTATAAATGTGGATGCCTTTTTTAAATCTTCATATTTGATAAAAATTAAATCGACAATATATTAAAATTAAGTTTCTTTTATTTTCTATAAAATAATTTGATGATTTCACAAAATATAGTATGTAAATCGACAAGTGAGATAGATATTTATAAATCGATTACTACGAGTAATACTAAATAGTAGTATCCATTAGTCCAGTGGTACAAATCTATAAGAATGACTTGAGAATTTTTATTTAAGAATAAACATGACGGGCCAATAAAATAAAATCAAAATGAAAAGTAAAACAGATCGCCTATAAAAAAATCTGAAACTTTCGTTTAAAAAAATGTTAATCAAAGATTCGAAATTAAAATTTTATGTTTTATCTCGAAACATACAAAAGAATTAATAGTAATTAATTTAATTATGGTAGTGCGAAACAAACATGAAACTTTAAGCTCGGTCTTACGGCTTTATATTTACCAAAAAAATATAATTAGCAAAAGCAGTTTTCAACACAGTAACGATCGTTTCATAAAATACTACAGCAATGTGAGAATACATCAAAGAAAGCTTAAATGAAGGACAAATTGCGAGCTTGACCCCGATAATTCAACGTAGCATAGCAATAGCTTGCCCATCGTAACACTTGCTACCAACCCTGTAACATATGCGCGTCCCTACGGTCAATCGCATAATCGTCAAACAGAGAGCAATACCCTGCACCCTTATATGTTGACTAAAGAGTCATGCCAGCGACTGGGCTGCCGATGTCCGGTCGCGGTTCATTCGCGAACGACGTCAACGGGGCGAAGTCGGCCGAGATAATTATGAATCCTAATAGTTTCGGTTTGCTAGTGACGTGTTTGCCACGCTTTCTGTAATATCATGCATCAAAGGACAGACTACACCAGAACGTCATCCTCAGAACTTAGCGAGGATACGCTCGGCCGTTATGACATAGCATAGAGGAGGAGGAATACGGAAGATGATGCGCTAGAGATTCCTGCAATTTTTTTTCGGTAAGAACCATTCCGCTTTTTAAACTTCGGGGACCAATGTCACTATGGTTGATGTAATTCGTTTCCCAGCCCTACACTAGTTCAAGAAATTATCCGCAAAAAGTCTGTGGTTAGAAATACATTTACATTTACTGTCTTAGAATTACATTTACACTTACAAATGAAGCATTAAATGAATGAAAATATTTTAATTATATTAAATAAGGTCAAAATCAATTTTAATTATAACAAAGTTTTCTTTACAAAAGTATGGTTTATACATTCACTGAAATCTTTAAAAATGTTTCTTTACTGTAAAAATGTAATTTGTTACAGTTTGCTTTCAATTATTTTAATTATAAATATAATTAAAACATCCATTAATTACAGCAAATTATTTTAATTTATGTACTAAATTATAATTATTTAAATATTTTTTAAAAGTTTCTTATAGTCTAGATATAACCATAAGAGCATATATTAAAAGAAAAATGAATGAAATAGTTCATTGTTTGTTTTTAACTATAATTAGCAAAATATATTTTATAATTTATATCTCTGAACTTTGAATTATTTGATATGAAACATTGTCAATAGCTACTAACTCTAATAATTTTAATAATGGAAGATATATTTTTTCAAATCAAAATTTATACAGTTTTTAAATTTTATTTAAAAACGTCAAAATTAACCAATTGAATTGGTATATTAGGCTGAAATAACACTAAGCTATGAAATTTTCATGAATATATTTTTTAAAAACTATTTTATAAATATAATTTACACAGATAAGTTTGAAATATTAATTTGGTATTTTGTCATGCAAATTATATTATATATATTGCGTTATTTTTCATAGATTTTAAAATTTAATTTTCTATATTTTTAAAATACTAATCATGACATACCAAGATTTTAATAGGGAATTGTTCACCTATATCTTATTTTTCCATATTTATTATATTAAGTATATAAGTATATAAGTATATATATTATACTTAATTTATAAAATTAATCACGAAATTCTTTGCTAAAATTCACTACATTTTTTCTTCAAAACTTCAATTGTATCTTTTGCTTCGATAACTTTCAATCAATAAACTGAGTAATATTTACCATAAATGTGCATTATTTCAGTTATTAATATATATTTTCAAATATATTTATTATGAAAAAAAAGTTTGGAAGCAGATATATTTAATATTATTTATACCGTTATTAAAAAAAAAAATTATTCTTTGTATGAAATATATTTATACGATATAAATTGCGTTAAGTTAAATGAATTTTTATAAATTATATAAACTTGCGATAAATAAAAAAATATTCACCGTTATTAAAAATCATATTTCACATTATTCTGAATGAAATTTAAAATGTCCTATCATTACTTTCATATTACAATAAAAGTATTTTATGCATATTTTATCAATGATAATTTAAAAGTAGTAAAATTAAATTAATAAATAAAATTATTAAAAAAACGGAAATATTGTTACTAGAAGTAATGATTACATATTAAAGCTGTTGAAAAGCTGTTACGATTTCGATAAAAATTTTGTCAAACTTTTATTTGATTTAGTTCATTATAAATAAAGGGATTAAGCAATTTTATATGTTTCCAATAAAATTAATTTCTTTCAATCAAAGAATAATCTTTATTGAATGTTTAAATAAATACGATAATATCTAAATAATTAAATTGATGTATGATATTTTATTTTCTAAACCCCAATATGTCAAATAAAAAATCTGTGAAAACAAATATGAATCGAGGAAATAAAGTATTCTTATGTAATTATAAATATAAAGTTTTTATGATATGAAAACTATTTTTTCAAATGAAAGTTGGTACTTTCAAATTAAAATTATATTAAGCGTTGAAATCTCTATGAATTTTAACATTGCTGATAATTAAAGTAATGATAATATAGGTTTTAATATTATATTCAATTTTAAGTATATTTAAATTAAAAAATTATTACATTATTATATACTTTTTAAATTGAATTTTTTACAGTTACATATAATAACATTAATTATATGCTAAAATTAATATTTTAAATGCAAGTTATAAAATTACGCTCAATAGCTATACATGGCTAAGACAAATTAAAATATATTATTAACGAGTCTAAATTCTTTTTATAAAATGTTTGATATAAATAAATGTTTGATATTATCATTTTTGTATATTTTTTAGATTCTATTCTTTCTACTTTAATTAAACAATAAAAACCAGCTAATGGCTGAAACAATTTATTATTACCATGCTAATTAATACTACAATATTTGTATGTTACAATGTACATACGTAAATAAATATAAGCAAGTAGATTAATGAAGATATATGCATGCCTAAATATATAATGAATGTAAGCTACAGCTGAAATATAGAAAAAATGGTTTTAATCTATAAAGAATATTTATAAAAATAATTTATAAAAGAATAATTTATAAAAATATTTTTTCATTTGTCCAATGAAACTTTTAAATTTAGTTCATATAAAAATACAAATAGCTAATTCATTTAATTATTAAATAATTTTATTACTATATAAAATAAAAATTTAATGCATAAATTGAAAAAGCGATTTATAATAAAATATCATTTGCGTGGTATTAATGTAAATATTATTTATGTATTTCGTTTAAAACACATGAAGAGGACAAACGAATTTCTTACACGATGAGAGAAGCCAGTAACACATTGAACGCTTTCACCATTCATACTTGTGTATACAGGCACATTTGTTTCGAAAAAATATATATACCCATCGCCTATGTTACGCTAATTAAAATACAAACTTTGAGATACAAGATTGTATGGTTGAGCATCGTTGTTTGGTGCCACGCGACTCAAAGAACTGTTCGTACCATTCTTTACGGTAACATACGTCAAAAAAAAAACGAGACGTCAACGATCGGACCAGTCGTATTCTACAAGCAGCAGAGAAAGAAAGAAGTGTACGAAAACGAGAATAAAAATCCCATCTTCTTCTTCGATATGCAAGAACTTAAGAGAACTAGTAAGAGAACTAAGGACAGTGGCTTTCAGCGAAAAAAGGAATAGAACTAACCCAAAGGTGTACAGTGAAGAAAGGCAGGGGGGAAGAGAGGAAAAGTGGAGATGAAAAACGAAGAATAGTTCAGGTAGCCTTTGGTACTCGGCTAACCTTAGCTTCGGGAGCCGTAATACGATTTCATATACCGGGTGTTTTATTAAAATTCTCATAAATATCTCTCTATTTCGGTTTCAAAATACGCATAAATATTTCTTAGTGTCCTTTCAATTAGTCAATCATGATGTGCATTACAGTGAAGGATAAAATAAAAGAAAAACTATTCGTAGAGTATATCTTTATGTCTTGTGCTATAAAAAAGAACAAAATCGCATATCTTGATAATCCATTCCGATTTTTCGAAATGATAGAATTTTCAGGTAGAATATATTTTCGTTCTTTCTTTTATAATATAATACTGAGGGATGAGATTATTTTCTTAAAAAAAAATACTTCGCAGGACTACATTTTGAATTCATATCGAAAGGGTTTATTCAAATATTTTCATTATTTCGAACTAGAATGAAAAATATATTAATGCCATACATAATATTAATTATAATTTTTTACTTCTTTTAATATTTAATAAAAATAACATTAATTACTATTAAGTAAAAAAAATAATTTTTCTTGGTTACTTTACATATTTTAAATACGAAACAAATAGGTATAGTTTGTTGTAATCAATAGTTAAATGTTCACTGAACACACACGATAAAGCGTAAAAGAAAAAAAAGATAAAAAATCGAGAAGTAAAACAAGTTGCTGCAGAATTTACATTTAAAATACAAATTAGAAACTAAACACTCTACCCATTAAAGTTGAAAGTACCGACTTTCTCGTCAAGATTGAAAATATTGTTTAAAGAAAATATAATAAAATAGAAATTCTTAGCAACGTGAGAAAAAGGAAAGCCAGAATTTTGAAATAAAAACACCCGTTAGGCAGCGTAATAGGGCCCCGTGAGTAGTCATAATACACCGGCGGCGCGAGCGAAGGTTTATGAACCTTGGACGGACGACGTGGCATACAGTGGAGCCATCAGACTGGGGATAATCAAGAGAACGTGCACTCCACTTCTCGACATTATAGATCTTCCTTCGGTCCCAACTCAGAAAGAATGAAAGGATGAAAGAAAGAGAGAGTGGTATTAAAAGAGTGCATGTGTGTATGCTGAGTCAGAGGAAAGGGTCGAAAGAGGCCCCCGTTTTCGAAAGGCCAAGAGAAAACACTAGACGACTCTACCGCCCAAAGGGTGAGGAGGATAGGAAGAATATACATGTATGCAAAGCTCTGTATATATGTTGTATGCATATGTGTGAATATAATTTTTCAGAGGCTTGGCCACGCTTCAGCTATCTCCCACCAACGATTTGCGTGCGCTCGTTTGCTCGTTCGTGCTTTTAGGTATTCTTTTGGCCCTTTAGCTTCGTACGCCACAAGAAATCTCGAGAGAGAAGCGACGAAGACATAGCCGGACCGATGGAAAGAGTGACTGTGTGTTTATGTGCGTTGTATGTACGATCGTTTTTGCTTAAAAATACTCCAGTTCTTTTATTCTGGCTTCGCTTTTCTTTTGAAATTCCAGACTTCGTACTTGTGCATATAGAAAATAAAAATTTTATTTTTATAGGTGATTTAATTCGGTCAAATACACCTTTGTAGAATACGAGTGAATGATTTATAATTATTAGCCCTCCTCCTCTACTTTAGTTATTTTGTTTAAAAATTAAATTTATTTGGAGCTATTACAAGATCGACTAAAAACTTTAATTCGACAGACTAATGCATGTCTAATTATAAAGCAACAAAATATAAGCAATACAAGAAAAACTTTTAGTTGTTCTTTAATTATTTTTCCAAACATTGACGTTTAAAAATTAAATTTTTTCATAAAGTTCTATATGACTAAAAAATATCTGTAATAATTAAATTTAAATTTGCTTGTTTTTTTCTTTATGAATTATTTCGATTCTATCAATGTAATTTATAAAACTTCTAATACAATGTTATTTTAGATTCAAAATTAATTTTTTGATAACATATTCCTAGAATTTCCACTTTTAAATTAAATAATAAAACGAATAATATAAATGTTAAAAAGTATTTTCCGATTATTAGATAATCTATGAATTGATCAACCGAGTTTACAGAGGTATACAGCATATAGAAGAGAAATATTAAAAAAATTTGGAATAAGCTGAATAATAATGAGTTAATATATATGTGCCAAAAAAAGAACAAATATTAGGCTATTCGAAGTTAAAATATTGACAAAACAAGATGACCGAAAAAACTCACCAACAGAACAAGAGAAACAAGTTATCCTAAAAATTATCCTAAAGAAATACAAAAAACGATGTGCTGGAAGCTCTCTGAATATCATTTTGCCACCTCGACAAACAGGATGTGAATAGTAATCAAGAAACTTTCCATTTTTCGAATATTTTCACTAAAAAAAAATGCTCATAAGATTACGAAAGTTCATGTTCTTTCCAGCATCTCTCCCTTTCTCTCTCTCCTTCCTTTGCCATTCGTCTATCAATTTCTTCCTCTGACCATTGTTTCGCACCTTATTTTCTCATTTGAAGTCAAACGCATGCAACAGCAAAGCTAATTATAATACCTTGACATTCGAGGATATAGAGTCGTAGTAGCGTGCATATACATGATGCTGAGAACGAGAATATGGATTGAGGGAAAACAAACCACGGGGTGTATAATATGGGAAGATACCAGTGTGCGAAAGCACAAAATGAGAGGAAAAAAGAGTGAAACAGCGCGATGCTTTTATAACTTTTCGGATTTTTAAGTGCAATGTGGCGCAAATAGTCCTGAAACTTCGAATCTTGATATAAAAGATAAAAATTTGATGTCGAAGAAGCCAGAGTTAGCAAAAATAAGTGAGAGGTCGTGATTGAAAATTTTCAGGAAAAAGTGAAAAAGAAATGCCTTGTGCTTCCTTCGATTCTTTCACTCGTAGTTCAAATGCAATCTCTATGTGTTTTAGTTAATATACGTGTCACTGATTGCCGAGAGCGGCAAGCATTTAACGAGAACAACAAAGTCAGATACAATTTACAAAATATATTCTATGACATTTTTGTCCTTTCTTTGGATTTTTTACAAGAAAAAAAAATTATTTCCTCCTTTTTTTAGAACAGATAAATTTTTAGTGACAAACTTTGACTATTTATGCATAGTTTAAATTTATAAGCTTTGATTATATTTGAAGTACCACTAACATAAGTTATACGAATACCTTAAAATTAGACATTTTTTTCTTCTCGTATATCATGAATTCTTTAATATTTATATAATTTTTAACCAATATTAATATTTATGTTATTTATTATAAAAAAGATATTCCGAAATACGAAAAGTACACAAATAATTATAAAAAAATCTAAAGCACCCAAATGATATTAAATACTAAAATCAATTAAAAATTATAAAAATTTCTTGTATTATAATTTTAGTTCAAATATTTGTTATTCGATTTGAAAAAGCTATACTATAATTTTTATCTTAAACTTATTAAATTTAACTTTATTTATTTATATTCAATAAGATATTATTTATTTTATCGTATAAAATATCATATAATTAATCGAATAAAAAAATTTTTTATGGAAGTAGTATTTAAAACCTATAGGTGTACTTTTTAACTGCAATTTTATAATTAATATACTTATGTAATCTACATAAATTAATAATGTTATATTGAAAACAAATCATTTTATGATTTGCAGTATAAATTTCTAAATATAAAAATTCCTTAATTTCAAGATAGTCAATATTCAACGCATTTAGGTTTTTCTATTCGCAGTTAAGATGAATTAATATTTAATAAGAATATTTATTTAATTTTTACATCCATACTTTAATATATTTAAAATTAATATATGATATTCTGCATTATACAATAAATTATACAAAACATTATATAAAAAGGTTATTACATTGTTCTTTTATTCTGTTTTCTTCTATTCTTTGCAGTTACCGAGACCGAAAAAGAAGTAAACAATATATCCAGTTCTTCGTGAATTTATTTGAGATTGCACGGATTGAAAAATTAAAAATAAATTAGTTTTTAGTGAGAATCTTAGTGTTTCGTCGTACCGGGAAAAAATAGTTTTCTTCTATCACAAGACCTTTACTCTTCAACGTACAGATCCGAACTACACAAAAGAATCGGCAGGAAGTCTCGAGCGTGATGCCCATTGGACACGCATTCATAGTTCGAGGAAATTTGGCCCGACTGTACATCGCAACAACGAGTGAAGCACGTTAGATGTAGGCCGGTTGCGATTCAATTTCGAAATCACCAAATAGCAAACATTCGTCGATGCAGGCGCCGATGCAGCGGCTCGCAGCTCACGCTACAAATTTGCAAAACGAGAACAACGCCAATATGAGCGTTAAAATCATCATTATCGAAACCGGGGAGAAAAAAATGACACGTGCATCATCGGGTGGTAAGCGTGGTTTTGACCGCGCGATCCTCTGTTCTTGCTTGCACCTTAAAAAAGGAAAAAAGAACTGATCATTGAAGTTAGCCGTCGAGTGTGATGGACACCACTGCGGAAGAAAGCAAGATAAGGCTAATTTTGGTAACGAACCGCTCCCCGCGTACAATTACGGCCTATAAAATGCTGCGTCTTTTTTACTTGCGCGATAGTTAACGAGTTTTGTTACCGCCTGCCCTTTTATCTTTTGTTCGGCGGTCTCATGATTATCGAATTTGCTCCTCTTTCAAATTTCAGAACTTACATACGAATTGGTAATGATTACAAACTACTTGCTACTCGTTTCAGGTGCGAAGCTAACATATTGTCTGCACTTGTATATTCTAAACAAACGAATAATTTCTTAGCTTATAATAACAAAATTGAAATTTTTTATTTCAACAAAATTCCATTTTTTTATGTATTGGTTAAAAATTTAATTGTGAGGTTTGTAGCGTTTTTAATACAGTTTTTAAGATTTTTGTTAAATATCATCAAGTACTACAGAAATATTGTGATTTTAGTTTGAGTGATAATATAGAATTAGTTTACCTCTTTTACGCTTTTTATTCAATACCTTATAATAAGAGTTGGACACTATCTTCAATTTATATTAAATATTTTGATACCATGATTCGAAAAATTTTGTTTGCAATAAAAAATAAAAAGTAATGATACCTATACATATTCAATAAATTATATATGCAATTGAAATTTTAATTAACTTTTAATAATTTATTTCTTATATTTTATAAAATTTTTTAGATATGCGATATTTAAATATTTTTTAAATCCCCTTTGTGTATTAATACTTTAAAATATTTTTAAATCTAGTTTTATTTAATATTTTCTGTATAGAGTTTTATGCTGTAAACATTTTTAGTACTCAACTTATATTTATCATAAAGTATGCATATTTATATTGTATGAGAATAGATCTTTATATAACCTGTATAATAAAATAGACAAAATAAAATTTACTAAATAAATGCCACAAATTGTAATATTATTCATAGAAGAATTGCTATCAACGCTACAATTCTAATAAAAACTACTATAGTTGGAAAAATTTCATTTCAAATTTGCATAAGACATGTAACCATTATCTAATATTTAGTGATTAATCGTGTAATAATATTTTATGATTATTAAAATATTCTAATAATTTCGTTACTCGTTTTGAAACGCTAAATTAATGAAACATTTCATTGCATCATATTTTTTCTCAAAATTTCCCAATTCACTTGAACTTCATAAGTTACCGAGTTTTCAAATATTGAATTTTCAAAAGTTGAACTTCTAGAAATACTTATAAGATTGGAGCTGCGTTGAAATAAACTTTTCTATCGTTTATAATCTATGAAATTTTTTACTCATAACATAATAAGAGTATTTCATGCGTAGACATCTCCCCCCATACACACAATAAAAAAATTTTTTCAACAAACTTTCCATGATGTAATAAAATCAAGAAGTTAATTTCAAATAAAGTGATAAAAGAATGGAGTCGTCAAAAAATTTTCAAAGATCAGTGTGAATGTACAAAACATTAACCGAAGCTATTAACCGCAATATAAACATCTTGTTTATAAACATATTAAAAATTATAAAAATGTAAAATTCCTCTTATAATATACATGAATTATATTTTCGAAATACAGTTACCTTTTAAATAATCATTTTAAATATCTTCAGATGAAAATAAATGAAACAAGACTAATTTTTTTAAATAGGCGATAAAAAAGTCTTTTAAAAAATGTTTCCAACAATAGTATCCTTGTAGATTTACTACGAGAAAATGAAAGAACAGGGGTAGAAATCGAGGGATTTTGGTCCTTTCCCTAGGATTAGAGAAATGAAATTTCGAACCTTCGCTAGAAGTAATTAGAAGGAGCGGGTCCTATTGCGCCATATATTCAAGGAATAAGCCGTATAATCGAGAGAAAAAGAAGGCATGAGAGTCGAGGAGAAAAAGATCGTTTCCGTGACTTTCGATTTAAAGGAACAATTACCGGGTAGCGGCGCGCTTTTGGTGCACTTTCCTGCAAAGCCTCGGGGTACCCGAAAGATCTCGTTGTACGCGCGCACAGCGGTGCAGAGACCAAGTAGCCGGCGTGTGCAAAGGGGAAAGAGAAAAAGAAGAAAAGGCGAGGAAAAAAGGATCGGGACCGTTTCACCGTGTGTGCGCAGTAATAAAACTGAACGGAACTCGAAGGTGTTTTTGTACGGAGAGAGAAGGTTGGCTGCCACGCGACTGGAGCCACGAAGTGGGGGAGCGCAGTGCACCGTGTAAAAGGCCTATGGTAGGGGAGATCGACGAAGCGGTGGCTTTGGAGGATTAGAGGGAATGGGGACCTTGGGCGAGGGACGAACGGAGTTCGGGAAGAGGGGCTACAGCAGCTGTCGCTGCCAATGCCCCCCTTTGCGCTACACTAGGAGGGGCCCACCAAAGAACATTGGCGCAGACTTCGAGGGCCGCCAGATCCAGTGGAACTCAACTTTCTTGCACGCTTTTAAGTTCCTCCAGAGATCCTTCGGACCCGGCCAATAACGGTATTTACAATTACGATTGTTTTGGCTATTAAAAATCCGATCATTTGATATTCCGAGAGATGACTATGCTCTAAACCTCGGTGTGCCTCCTTATTTATTTTCCCGAGACTCCTACGCGCGCGCTAGCGAAATATAGAATCATCCCGCGAACCTTACCGTATGTTTTTCTAGCGATTTTCTATAGATTTTAGAAATACCTTATGCTTTACAAAATGATATTCAATTATCGCATTGTTCATTGAAATCACAAGACACAATTTATTCCAAATCGGAATGAAATACAAAAGCAGGAATCAACCGCGTTTTTATAAGATGGTTATTTCCGTAAAATTATTGCACAATATATAACTTTTTAATGCATATGATACGAAAAAATTTTCACTATCCTCTATTTCTTTGATAAGATTTAACGTTAGCGTGTATAAGCAGCAAACTATATTTTAAAAAAGGCCAAATTTTGCACGTGTGCATGTGTATGCATTTATAATCAAGTAGAGAAAATGACTTGTACGCATATATGCCCGAGTCTAATAACCGTTACAAACATTTATAACACTACCCGATCAATAACGGCGTTTGTTAAAATAATATTTCCCTAGCGTTCGATATTATTTATCATGTCCTATCAAATTAAAAATAATAACAGCAATTTTTATACATTAGGTTTCAAATAGCAAAACAGTTTTAAAAGTCATTTCTTCTTTACACTAATATTGCTGTCTCCTTATTCAAGTGTGTCAACTCAATATATTAATTCTCTTTATAATATTAATTTTATTTACATAATTCAAGTAAAATTTTCTGCCAAAAAGGCATAATTACATCATTTTTCATTGACTTTCAAGTAACTCTGCGTACGTAATATGCACCGTTTTAAAAAGCAAACGTTCTCGAGTAATTGATTGAGCATAGCTTATACTCAGATCGCGATATGTAAATTTAAAATTATTATACCAATCAAAATTTAAAAAAGCCATAAATTTGAAATATAATATTTTAAACGGTCGTCGACAAGCATTTAAAGAAGCGATATAACTTTTTGGCAGTGTAGCCTAAAGAGAAACACACCTGCCGAGGCGAAAGATCGACCGCTTAGCGAGGAAAGTTGCGAAAAAGGTAACTTTAAAAACGATTCATAATCTATCTCGTCTCCTTTATTCTTACGAATGCACCCTTAATCGATAGAGGGCAAATCGCGTGTCCTTGAAACCATTTCCTTCAGGCAAGTTTCAACCGCGTCGCGTTCCTATCGCGTAAGCGTCTCTTTTTTCCCTGTGGTAATCTCGAAATGGCTTAAAGCAAGATGAGCCGAGGAGCTCGGGCTAACTCATGAAGGTAAGATAAAGAAAAGCAAGAGGCGAGAGACGAGAGTGGTCGGTCGGCACGTAACCAAAGAGAACGCGCGTGCCACCGCACGTGTTGCGCGCGTGTCCAGTTCCTCCCGCCACGGTTTTGCGCTTTCCATAACCTTCGATTTCACGCTGGACCCGGTGCACGCATCGGAATTCGCTTAACAGGTCAGTCCGAGACTTTTTCTGGAGTTGTGCGCTTGAATATATCCACAGTATTCCTCTAAAGCAAATTTTCTCGGTTGTAGGACTCTCGCTTTACATCCGTATTTTATTCGTTAAACGAGTGCTCGTACGAAGAATATTTGTCCCTAAAATATGAACTGTATAGACTCGTGAATAGTCTTGGAAATTTTTTAATACTCGGCACCCGCAAAACTTACTCTTTTTAATATTTTAGACAGTAGAATAATGCCAGATATTCTTTTGTTTTTTAAGCTACGTCGTGTTTATTCCTTTATATTCAGTGACTCATGTCTATACAAATTTGAATTAGTTACGCGTCTCAAAGGACATTCCGACATGCAGCAATCATATCGTTAAATTTTACTGCAGTATGTAGAAAATGGAACGACAAAATACAAATATTGTCGATACACTCGAATACATTTATTACGTTGTAAAACTGAGCGATTACATAAAAAACACGTCTTCGACATTGCAAAATGGTACATTGAAATACCGGATGGAGCCGTGGTGGTCTCCTCCATCCTCTAGCTACAACTTAATCACGGTCCACTTTTCACTTCACCTGGGTCCAGGACAATTTGAATTTCGATCACCTGTTATTAAGCGTCGCAAAGTGGCAAACGCGGGAAACGCTGAGTGTCCGAGATCGCGCATTCGTGGCCTGACTTTAAATGAAAACAGTACCACCTGTTGAAAAATCTAGACCTCTCAACGGCACGTTTCCACACAGACAAATGCCCCGGGTGCAAGAACCAAGCAAAAGGAGAGCAAGGCGTTTACAATGAACATATCACATACGGTTGGCGCCACCTTCGGAACATCTCTTTCTCTTACTGATTCGCGGGATTTAAGTCACTGTTCCGCTCGAGGGAGAGAGAGAGAGAGAGAGATATCAACCTGGGAATAAAATCTGGCCAGATGCCTATTTAAGAGTATACGCAGGTCGTGCACGTCAACCGTGTGTGCAAGCCTCGACATCACGGCTTCACCGTCTTACAGGTGATACCGGTGAACTGCTGTTTTATCCTAACTCCGCACCTCACACGACCTGTCAGTGGGAGGTCAAGTTCTTTTTGTTCTTTCTGTCTTCGGGACTGCGAACCGTTTGCATAATGCCTGTTTTTTCGCTAGATACGCACTCGACAAGAGCAATGAACTCAACGATTGACCTTCCACTGCAGCTGCTCGCTTTCGTTCAAGTTCTGGTGATCAAAAGTTTGGACTGTTTCTAATATTAATACTAGATGGCAAATCGAGAACTTCTAAATGTTAATATATATATATATATATATATATATATATATATATATTACTCTGAAATACAATTTATCTCTATTTTATAATTATTGTCGCGTTTGTTTTACATCAATGAAACAAAATCATTATAAATATATAAATAAAAGCAAATATTATGAATAAATAATGTAAAAGGTATAAAAATAAATCTTCATCTTTACGGCTAAGATTTATGCTATATTAAATGTATTTTTAAATTTATATTAAATTACAAAAATAAAGATCAGGCGATGTCTGTCAAATTAAAAATGTGTGAGTTTGTGTAAATTTGTTTTTGTTTGACATAATTATAGAAATTTTCAGCATTTATTAATACTTTTCATCTCTTAAATCTCTATATAAAAGCTGCTTAGATCATTAAAACTGCATTTTATTTATAAAAAATAAATGTAAAATTTTTTTTACAAGATTACAATATAAAAATATTTTATCAAAAATTTTGTTTAGGTAAAAGTATTTTCATATTAAAACTTCCATTAAAGAAATTGTTCTTAAAATAATAATAGCTCTTTAAGTTTAAGAGATAATTTAATCAGTGATTAAGAGATCTTTGCACTAGTATGCACTAGTTTTTATTTGTAAGAGGCTTCCAAGAATAGCTATCACGTGCGCCAGAACTTATTTTAAGACTAACACGAATGTGAATAGCAAAGGTGGATTTCTCGAGTCTACGCCACTGGTCCAACGATATATACAATATACACGATATAGAAGGATATAGGCCGTGCAGGGTGCAAGGTTTCAGTCAGTTGTACAAGTTGATAGAAACATGTATAAAGGTTGGGTTTTCTTATGAAAAAAGATTTATTTTAATCTGAACGAAATATCTTTAATTAGGTACACGGGTCTACAAGATTATAAGAATTTATATTATTCCACAATTTTTTTCCAGACTTAACTGTAAATATTAGACATCATATTTTACATATTAAATGAAATGTTAAGAAGCGGAAGATTATTTGCACATTATATATTTTTTTAATCGTTCGAGTGTCGTTCTTAATCGTGATATATTTAAACACTTCTACTGTCATTATTATTATAATTGACCCCTTGAGTAAATTAATTTATATCGAAGTCTTTTTATCAACGAGCTTGTAAAAAAAACTACAATCAGTAATTATAAAGAAGCAAATATGTCCATGAAAATAAATTTATTTCTTTAAATTTCAGAAACTTAATTTCAATAAAAATTTTCTTAATAAACGTCGCGACGATGCTGAAAATAAATCGCTTAAATATTTGCTGTTATCGATGGAAAGGATTTAAAATGAGATTTTACGTTAAAGAGAGCAAAATATTACCAAGGATCGTTAATATTTCCTCTCTCACTAATAATTCTTAAGTAAGTAATTGAAAATTTTATATTTATTAATAAATAGGCATTCAAAGTTTGTTTGCAATACGTTCTCAAGTAATTTTATACTTTGTGCAAAAAAAGGGTGAGTTTTTGACTTGCGAGTAAAAATTCGATTAATTGGACCAGAAATCTAGAACCTCGAAGCAAAATTGGTAAAAAGTGCTTTATTCGTTCACCAACCAGAATCAATGTTATCTCAATGGAGAGGTAAACTTGATCGTACAAGGGTGCATTTAATTTTAATTTAAAGTTTAATTTTATTTTTTAATTTGTTTTCTTTTGAAATGTATTGTAAAAAAGTGTCTACGCAAAACGCGCAAAAAATATATTTAATATTGCTGAGCTATTGCTGTTTTTCAATATTGAATACTAATTTAAATTAAAATATGTATCAATGCAACAAATTGTAACGGTTAACCGACGATTCATATTTATAAGAATACAATTAAAAAATAAATCCTATTAGTTTGCGCCTACATACCGAAATTTCTGGATCCTAACCGTCTATATTCCACTTCATGAGCAAGTCTTTTCTCTTTCCCTCCCCCATCGCTCATTCTTGCTCGTGCTTATACTTAGCGTAAACATACGTGTGTGCGCGCGCGTGGCGAATGGGGTGAATCGAGAAAGAGGATACTATACGTGTTGTCTCTCGCTCGTACAAGATATATATATACACAGAAAGAGAGAGAGAGAGAGAGAGAGAGAGAGAGAGAGAGAGAGAGAGAGAGAATGTAGTAGGGGTCGGTATTACAGAAGAAAGGGATTCCGGAAAGGGCGGCGAGACGAGAGAAGTGGGGCCCGTGTAGAAAAAGAGAGAAGAGATATGGGAAGTCGAAGGTTAGGGACGAGAGGGGCCGACAGGGGGTGGAAGCAGATGCTCATCGGGCCTTGGTGAATATACTCACTCACGTGAGAATGCATACTCAACAAGAAAGCTGCATCTATATTCTTATATATATTACGTATATAAATATGGGTACGTATGTACGTGTGAATGCATGTAGCGCAGCGACCGACTTTGTCTTACGTAAAGAACACAAGAAATGAGTCCCTCGAGCATGAAATATAATATCAAACTCGTGGGTAGAAGCAGTGTACACACTACGGCATTCATGAACTTTTGATTGTTAACATCGGAATCTCTGTCATTTCATTTTTTACTTGTCAATATAACATTCTGCAAGTTTTGTTATTAATTATATATAATATATTATTTGACAATTCCACATCACGATATTTGCTTTGAGATATTTAATAATCACATTTCCTTGTTAAATCAACCACATTATCTTAAAAGAAGATGTAATTAATTTGTGACTAATATTAATCCAATGTTTAGTTTTCACTTTAAGGTTTTTTTCTAAAGATAAATTAAAAAAAATTATTTTGTATATTTTGTTCTATCTTCCTTTTTCATTTTATTTTCACTGACGATGACAATAACTTATTTTATATTTTATTACACTTTCACTTGTATGGATAACTAAAATTTAAATACTTATTTGTATTTACCAGTTCTCAAGCAAATATATCTTTCACGCATTTTCTTCATATATATCAATTACAGTTAATCTCTTTTGTTTTTATATAAAAGTTTTCGTTTATTCATGATTAGCCTCCTCGATAAATAAAAAAGTTAAATAATTTCAGAATTCAGATAAATTTTAACATATTAAAATTATAACTTTAAAAATAAATATTTATTATTTAAAAAAAAAATTATTTGTTTTTGCTTCATGTGTACCATTTGAATTGGAATCCAAAAAATTTGAAGCTATTTTTAAAATATTTTAAATAATTTTCTAACGTGTTATTTTTTATATATTTGAATATAAATATTTATGCAATAAAGTAATTAAATAAAACAGTTATATTCATAAAAAATATTATAATTAAAAAATGAAGTATTTCATTTTATATAACTACGAATAGTCTATAAGATCAATATTCATTTTTAAAAAAAAATTTATTTTTTTTATCAGTTTACTTTTTTTACAAACGATTATACTGTCCTATTAATAATTAATATGAATTGTATGTATATTAAAAAGAAAAAGGCAAACTCAAAAGGCCTTTTTTAATATACTTAAAGTTGTAAATACTTTTTTGACTACATTGTCCACTTATGCTTAATTTGTATATTTCGATGTCACTTGCGAAATAAAATAAATATTTATCATTTAAATTTTAATAATTATAAAACTTGAATATATTTTAATTAGTTTGCTACATCACTACTGTAGGTATTTTAATGTTGATCTAAAATAAGGAAGAATAATTTTAGAGAAAACAGTTAAACAATCGTAAACGTTTATAGTTAAAAATTATTTTTTAAACATCATATACGGTCTCATATTGAGGACGTAAAATAAAAGTTTTCTGTTTCCACTAGATTGAGATTATTTAACTAATCACTACGTTTTTATTTCTAATCCCGAATCAACTTTAATTCGGAAATGTATAATTTGCAACAATACAACTTCAAATTATGTGCGATTCGCGCACGGTTTATTATTATGCAAATACGTTAGGGTTACCTCGTGATAAATTTTAGTTATTACGTTTTCAATGATTACTTCTATAGTTCATCGTTTGCTACAAAATTTTCAATATCCTAGAAAATAAACGCATTGAAATTGCGGCTGGTACCGTAACATCATGGTTACAATATTAAACTCTACTTTATTAATAACTCACACACATTGCGCAACTTAAATTTACTCTATTTAATACAAAATTCATGCAGCGATCTAAACAATATATTTTAATAATAGCTGGAAAATGTTAATGAAATCTATTCGCTAAAGTAAGTTTGAGTAATATTTACAAAATATTAAGTGTACCGAATGTTTCTTAAGATAAAAGTGCAATTGTAATAAATATGCAGGACCATTCGTTATTCTTAATTATTATATCGAATCCAGGATCGAAAGTATCAATATGTACAGAAACATGCAAGGATAGAGCTTGTACCAGAAACAAATTGAAAACTCCAGTTCGATTCAAATTGCGTGACAAAACATAATTGTCATTGTAACAATATGAAATAATATTAGATTTCTTTCCCGGTACATCACAAAAGAAAATATTATTTTAAATTGACTGCATAAAATATGACATCGTAAACCGTAACGAGTACTAATCAAGTATGAAATTAAAAGAATCCATCAATAAAAGGCCTTAAAAATAAATCAACAACAGAATTAATTTGCTTACATAAGAAAAAGATAAAGTAGTTTGAACGCGCGTTATAAGCACGGGCAATCTCAATTAATCATTTTATTAGTTTCCGAAACAATTTCATTTTTCGTCGATGGACGCGCTCTCGCAGTTTTTTTTATTTTGATCTCTGATGCACTCTCAAGTTTTCAGTGTCAAGCAAAATTCTTGGAGATAATACGGCAACGGTGGACCAAAAGAATCGAAAGCCGCCGTTAATTCGCGTGAATACGTACCGAGACGTGCAGCTGATCGCGCACCTGCGCGCCTAGCGGTAAGCGCACTTTCCAACCGCGATGAAGTTTCGCGCACGTAAAACTCAAATAAATTTACTTTAGGCGTTGCCTGCCGCAATGGGATCCTCGTTCCTCGTCATTTTTTTCTTTTCTTCGGCGAGCCAAGAATTGTTTTTTATGCTGGGCACGCGCTGCAAAAACTTAAAAAGGCCTCTAGTCCCTTCATTTAAACTTTTTCGAGTTTTTCGGTTTCTTCAGCTGTTTTTAATCAGCAAGCGTATCGTTTCACATCGAACGGCGAGGCGCTTCAAGAAGGACTTAATCAGGCTTACCTTCGATGTTAATCCGACGTCCGCGTAAAGGAGCCGAGAGAGGAAGGAAAGAAGGGTCCGAGTTTTACTAAAGCAAGTGTTGACGCTACCCTCCGAATGTGAGTGTGAGAAAGAGAGACAGGGCAGGTGCATCACGGTGACACTCCCTCGACGCGACTCCCGGCAGAGAAAGAGAAAGCGGCGATGACAATGAGGCTGGGGAAGAGCGGGATTCGTTTTCCCTGCATTTCGGAGAACGCCGACCTTACGTGGAGATTCTCCACATGTTATAAAATACGCTTCGGTTGTCGGACTTTGCTAAAATACTTATTACAATAATATCTGAAACTCGTATACCGAGATAACGATGCTTTTTTACATGGGTCGCGATTTTCTTTTGCAGGTATGCAACAGAGGTGAGTAAAAGGTCATTAAACGAATATGAATTACGGGCATTTATTCAAGAATCTAACATACTATATTATATTTAAAACATCGATCGGATAAATTATATTTATTGAGTATTTTTTCTCATCATTGTTCATTATTGGCGTTCACTCGACTCGATCTGTTAAGAGCGACTAAGACTAAAAGTCCTGTCTTACGTTTTCATCAAGGGAATGTCGAGTGGACTATTTCTGGACTCGCTACTTAGTTCTTTCAGCAGTGTGCTACCACAACAATGTTTACGTTTTTCGCTTCGTTTTTCTTCTTATTTTTTTCTTTGATCACAAATATCGTTTCTTTAGAAATTTACCAAGTGGTTGCACTGATCGCTTGCCTCAATAACATATAAAAGAAAAATTCGAAGCAAGGGGTTGACATTTTCGCGAATAAATAATTTTCTTCTTTTAACGAGTCGCTGAAATTCTCACTGAAATAATCGATCTAAATAATTCATTGATACATGTAAATAAATGTTTGAAAGCGCCATACCTCGTAAAATTACGAACTAGGAAGAAAATATTCAGATTAGGTATACTACTATTATACATTATTGCAAATACAAACAGTTCTGTTTTACCAACATATCACGACTACAATAATGTTCGGGTACGTCTTGCTTCAAATTCGACTTGAAGAGTCTCTCACTACGTCCGAACGTACTCGTTTTCAATATCGACACACCCTTACCGACTTTAAAACTTCTCGCGAGGCGTAAATTTGTTAGGTTAGGTCGGCCCGTAAGTCGAGCTGAAACGAATTTTCAACCGAAGCGATGAGGAGTTTCAGCGATCCCGATGATTCTCCTATTAAGTTATTAGACCCCGCTGGTTATTTGTTCCATGGGGCCTTGGTTCGAAAGGAAAGCTCGATTCCGTTGAAAGCTGCCAAAGCTGGAAAAGCACTTGAACGCATCCCGACGAAGAGGCGATGCAGGGGCAGCACCGTCCAATGCGTTGACAACCGTACCAAAACACGGAGGGTCGCGAGGGCGGAAAAAGGTAGTCGCGCGGTCACTGACAGCCCTGGATCGTGGCTTCTGGACTTCGCTCGGTCCACGGACTTAGAAAGGAAAGGCTGGAGATTCGGGAAGGCTACGATCGCGAAAACACGGGCCGTCGCGGTCGGCTCGCGGTCGGAACATGGTTTTGCACCCGGTTCCGGTCGCGTCCGACAACGTGGCTGACGTCGTAAGGATTGCACTGGTTCGACTCACCGGGCTGCTTGTTGGCGATCTTATTGAAGCAGTTTTGAAAAACCTCGTAGAGATGCATCGGCTCGTCGTCGCTGGCCGCCATCTTCCCGAACGAACGTCCGAGCGACAGGCGGACATTTGTGATCTCACCAAAAGGCGGCGCTACTGGTCGTAAAACCCCGGTACGAGCGACCACTGACTTGCCGTCGGTGTCCGAGCGACATCTACCAGAGTGGAGCTAAAGCCAAAGCCTCGAATGCGTGTGTCTTCGAAAATCGGACGTTCGACCTGTTCCGGAAGAGAATCGTGACCGTTTCGTCCTTTACCCTTTTTATACTTCAAATTTAATGGAACAAGATTCAAGAAGAATCTCCTACAAATTGTAACTATTTTTTTTATAACCGAATATATTTTCAAACGCAAAAAAACATACAAAACAAAACCTACAAAAAATATACAAAACTTACAAAAAACATACAACACTTACAAGAAAACATACAAAACGTACAAAAAACAATACAAATCTAACAAAAAACAAAACAAAACAACGATCGAACTATCGAAGGTAGAAGCTGTTTGAATTTAATTCAAACCTGTGTTTGGATGAAACATACTTATAATCATGTACTTGACCGTAGGTATGTTTTAAAACTATCCATTAGTAATTTAATTATTTCAATTTAATTTTTTAAATGTATATTTTGTACTTAAAAAGCACTATTTCCATCATTAAAATATTAATGATTTTAAATTATTTTTTTGTAGTCTTGCAGAATCGTTAAAAGTAATTTTTCTTTTTTTATATTTATGGAACAACTTAAATTACAATATAAATTGTTTGTATATTTCATAATTGATTTTATTATAATTATTTTATTCTATAAGAAAAGAATTTGTATAATTTTTTCTTCAAATAATTTTACAGGCACTTAAAATAATGTTTATTGTAATAAATTACTCTAAGCATCACAAAAGATACTAAATTTTTACATACTTTTGAGATTATGAAGGAATACTGAAAAAAATAACAAATATTATGTTATTATTTTTGTCCTTCTTATGAAATATATTGGTTCAATAAAAAACTATAAATCAAACAATTTTATTTTTATTTTGAATGTTAGACATATTGTTTATTGAGATTTAAATATATATATATATATATATATATACATATATTAATATTATTTATTTTAATTTACTTAAATTTATTTGAATTTATATAAATTAAATCGGACGGTATACTTTCAATATTTAGTTTACCATTAAATTAAATTTTATTCAGAAATCCATATTTACTTATAGATGTGTTGTTTTAAAGTAGAAATTACGTTTTTTAATTGAAAGATTTAAAAATTAAAATTTTTTTATTAGTTGTATTTTTTCTAATTAATTATATTACATTTTTTATTTTTTTACGTATTGTTGAAAATGTTGGTATTTTTTATATAAATGAAATAAAATTTTTTTTACTTATCTTATAAAGTTTAACCCTAATAAGTGAAATTTAAAAAAACTTTAATATTGTTAATATATTCGTTTTATATGTAAAAATATAAGCTTAGATAAATATTGAGTGTTTATGTTAAAGAAAATTTTTATACAAGATCCTGAAATATAATTATTTATTGATAAGTATAACTTGCAATTAGTAAGAATATTTTTAAAATTATAGAATTATTTGCTTATAATTTATTTTTATCAAAACAAATGAAATTTATCGAAATATAATACATATTTTTTTTTAATATTTTAATTTAAGACTTTTAAAGTTTTATTTAAATAATGCATTAAGTTTCATTTAAAATTTAATTTTTGAAAATGAATTAAAATTATATATTTAAAAAAATGCAACTTTTATTACTAATTTTTTTGTGTGTAAAAAACACATAAGAAATATATATTAAATATAGAAATAATTGTTGATTATAATGTTAAAATTAGATGAATTTGATTTGAGAGTATTGTCTTTTGTAAATGAAATATCATACGTATCATCTTTTAATTACAAAAATTTTTTAAGATTCAGATTCTTTTATTCTCTAAATAAACTATGTTCCATTAATATTAAGTTACGATATACAATTTGAAAACATTTTATTATCATTCTTGTTTTTAATAAGTTACCTTTTCTTATTATTAAAATTTGATACTAATTTAAAGTTTACTAAAATCTATTATTTTGAAATAAAATATATTAAGTACAACTTTTTAAATAAAGTTTTTAATAATAAGTAAAATATTTTTTAATAATCTTAAACAGCTTTAATTAAGACAAATAATATCAAATAAAAAAATACAATTTATTAAATTAATTATTAAAAGTTTTTTCGTATATCGTTACATATTTAATTTTTAAATATTATAGTTCAATTTTTATTTAAAATAATAATTAATTGGTTTTTATTTTATATAAAAGTTACATAAATCAAATCATTTTAGAATATTATTATTATATGTATAATAAAATATTTTTATTTGTTTATACTACTGATATAATAGGAAAAAACTGTATCATATAGTTATATAACATAAAAGACTGTATTAAAAAAGATTTACGTAATTTGGAAAAATTATGCTATTTTTTTTGTGAAAAAGGTAATTAATGTTAGGTTAAAATAATACAGAAAAATTACAATAAGAAACGTTATACAATAATCAACGATTAAATTATTTCATCATATCATTAGCTTATATTGGTATCTGTTTATTAGTTATTTGAAATATAAAATGTCATTATTTACTTGTACTGATTTCTTTTTAAGTTTAAATACAAATTCAATTTGATCAAATAAAAAAAATATGTATGAGAAATATAAAAACTTTTTTAGTGTGTTTATTTATAAATAAAATAATATTAAATAAAACTTCAAACTTATATGAAAATCTATACTTTTACAGAGTATAAATAAAATTATGTATTTATATGTAAAAGCCCCTCAAAAAATTAACATTAAGCAATTATTAAAATATAAATTTTGACACTTGATGCGAAATTTTATTTTATTAATTAATTTTTTATTTTTCAAATGAAAATAATTTATAATGATAAAATATAAAATAATATAAATCAGTTGACATAAAATAAATAATATATAAAAAAATCCAACGTTAAATTTTGGAATTTGTAAAAAATTGCATAATTTTTAAGAGGATATATTTGTAATTTTTTAAAATATACAATAATTATTAGAATGAACTAATAATGAAAAAATATAGATTACTCAACACCCTTTTTATTTTAAATTATATATTTAAATTTTTAATACAAATATAGTTTTAAATATGGTTTCAAATTATATGATTAATTAATTCATTTATTGAAGGCTTAAAATACTAATACTAGTTGGTTAATATTGTATGAATATTGGAAATACAAAATTTGTTATTTACATTAACATTGTTTATATGAAACATTTCTAATTATTTTTTTCTCTAAATTTAGAAAAGTATAAAAGGGTCAAGATTATTAGCTTCTATATTTAATACAAGTGTATTTTCATGAATGCAATTACATATAATTTTAACACTTTTGCAGCTAAAAAACAAAAGTACATTAATAATAAATATATTATATCGATTCTAGAATGACGGATTTTAAAAATCTGTATTATGATTCATATATAATATATTATTACAATAAAAAAATTCTCACAACTTTTATAACACATTTGTTTATGAATTAATTTATTTTTAATTATTTTATTTATTATTCATTAAATTATAACTATTACTTAGATTTTTTAAATAAACATTAGAAAATTATTTATAAAATAACCCAAGTTAAAGATTGAAGTAAATTATTTTTAAATATTTTTTAAAAAAACTTTAAAAGCTTATAAAAATATATTATAGATTATATATGAACTTATTCTTTTAATAATTTCTCTTTCACAATCATATTACTATTTATACCATAAGTTTATTTTAATGAAAATGACTAAGAACACACTATAATGACTAAATTTGGTTTTTTATATAGTAAAAAGTAATAACAATATAAATATTAAATCTAGAGTCTAGTTGACAGATGAACATGTAATAGAATTTTACTTTAAAAAAAATGTATATAAAAAGATTTAATGTAATTTTTTCATTTAAAATCTTTAGATTTTCTCAATATTATAATACAATAAGGTTTTAAAGTAAAACCTTTTTTAAAGTTAGAAAAATCTTTTTATGATAATACTTCTTGTTCATGGAAAAATCTTCTTATGATAATACTTCTTGTTCATGCTAAGTAAGAATTACTAATCTAAAAGTTGTAAAATATTTTATATTATAAATTATAATAAAAATTTTGTTTTTAAATAGGAGGTATAGTAAACTTCAGTAGCATTTGAAAATTTTAATGAATGTGTCAATTTTCAAATGCTGGCAAAATCAGAATTTTGTGGAATAGGATGAGAAATATCTTCATATTCTTGTCGTCCAAGACCTAAAAATATCAATTAAATTAATGCTCATTTTATAACAATTAACACATATTTATCAATATTATTGAATTACCCATAGCAGGACTCCTGAACATTGTAGAAAGATTTCCATTTCTACTTTGTCCAAGTCGAAGCAAATAGAAACTTGTCAATATGCGTACAATCATATTTATTATAACCATACTTCCACTGAATTTTGCAAAAGAACCTAAGAATAATTTTATAAATCATCAGTACATGAATTTAATTGTATTTGCTAAGCATAAAATACTACCTGAAAAATATATATGATTTAACATATAAGAGTTAACTTACTACCACTAAATGGAGAATTGACCGATAAATTAATGAAGTCAAAGAATTCAGATGTCACACTTATAAATAAAGCCTGCAATGTCAAATAAAAGTTATAGTAATTGTATTTATAGTATTTATTTTTAAATAAAAATAAAAAACAAATATCTTACAAATTGAATTGGTTCATCTGAGTCTGTATTATGAATTGCCCATAGAATACAGATAAAAAATAATAAGTTATAGAATAACATTGATTGTGAATACCATCCTTCGATTGCCCTGTTACATGAATATAGAATAACAAGTTATATAATTTTTTTTATAAAAAAAAAATACAATAATTTTTATAAATTTACCATGTAATTAGCCAAAAGTGTACAGCAAAAATTGCCTGGAATAGAATAAGAATAAAAAAAATGAATGGAATCTTATATAAAATTTTGAATAATGTTTTGTATCATATTAGTAAATATAAGTAAGAAAAGTAATAATATTAATTTCAATATTAAAGAAAAACTTATTCCTTTAAAGTTAGTCATGCAAATTATAATATGATATCGTTATGGTTAGATAACGAATAAATGCAGCTTTGTAAAAAGTAGAATACATAATTATTAATTAATCAATAGCTGATTATAATTAATAAATAGAATAAAAAGAAAATTTATATTTATATGAAATTAGTACATCTTTTAAATTTCTTTGAAAAATTGTATTATAAATTTAAAATTAGTAATCAAAGGAAAACGCATTTTATAAATTAAATGTATAAATAATGTACAATTAAATTAAAAGAGGAAAAGATTACCTTTAAATGAAATTGTGATATGCTTGTAAAGTCATGCATTCTGTCTACGAATTCGGTTGTGATTAAGTTTTAAAAACCAATAGGTATTAAATTTGTAATAAATACGTAGTTTGAGAAATAATAGAGAACTGTCAAAACAATTTATCCTTCTGCTTCTGTTGCTGTTACTGTTATAAATGCGAAGGTTCGTCGTCATATTCGAGATGGAGATCTACATAGAGAACTTGGATAAGGGATCACAAGAAGAGCAAACGATTTGTACGAAAATGGCGTACAAGTGTATCGGTAATACCGACTAGAAAACGTTGAATAAAACTGACGACTATTCAAATATGGCGTTACATACAAGAATCCTCTTTCAGAGATTCGTAGTTACATACCGTAAATTTTGTACCTGCTGCCCTCTGCGATCGCATTAATTCAATTATTATTAAGATTCAATATATAATAAATTAATGTTAAATTTTGATACGAAGCGATATATTTAAATTATATTTAAAGATATGACAAGGAGTATATTGGCCAGCATCGTACAAAAGCGATTTCGTTTGATAAAAAAAAAGCAAAAATGTAAAATGTAAAGTCGACGAGTTGAGTAAGGAAAACGAACAATTAATACAAGAATATGTGAAAAATCATAAAAAAGCATCGATTCCGAATAAAATGAAACATTTGGATGCGAATATTAGTATTGCCAGTAGTTTTACGGCGGAGACGGTCGAGTTGCAGATTGTCCAACCGGCAATCTTTGTGATATTAGTGGTATTCGCAGGTCGTAGCGAAAACCAGGATAAAAGGCAGAAAGTTTATCCTTCAATCGCGAGGTGACTCGGATTCAAAGTGTTTGTTTAAAAACCGGTGGAGCGGATTCGCCGGGTCGGGTGTCCGCGGTGAGCTAAGAGAAGGAAAATGGCCGACGGAGACTACGAGTTGGCGCTGAGGGCGAGGACGACGGCGGCGGCGCTGCGCTACACAGTGGACAGCGCTCCTCGCTTTCGCGGTCTTCGCGAAAATCTGTCAAAAGTCGACTGGCAAACGGGGCGTACGTACGGATACGACAATTTCGACGCACACGTACCGAGCCTGCGATGCGCGCTACGGCAGTCTGTCTTTGATTCCGGCTTCGCGAGGAGGAGCTCGAAAAACACCAAACATAACCCCCAGTGTGTGTGTGCGCCGCGTGAGAGGGAACCAAGGAAGACAACGTTTCTTTTTCTCTCTCTCTTGTCCGGAGGAGTATGTGACTTCAATCGGGCGGTACGACGCTCTTGGCCTTGGAAGCGAGATGTGGAGGCTCCTCTGCTGTTTGCTCTGCGCGGTGACGATGCTCCTGTCGCCGTGTACACCCATTGCAAGTATGTAGAAGTGGAACCCGCTGAGTATCTCTCTCTCTCTCTCTCTCTCTCTCTCTCTCTTTCTCTTCGCTCGGTGCAATTGGTCTTCTTTAGTGTCCGTTCGAGATAAGAACGTACTTGCACTCGCAATCTTTCCTTTCCACCACTACTTTTTCCGCGTTTATCAGTCCGCTTAACTTCCTGTCACTTTTTGTGTTTATCGGCTAACTTGTTTCCCTGACCGGCTCTTTTACATTTTCATTATCGATGTCTGTCCATTTGTCTAGTCATTCGACCAATTTTATAATTTCTCTTTTCTTTTTCTTTCCTTTTCTTTCGATGCTCGATGTCTCGTGCATTTAATTAATTAATTCTCTTGGGTATATCTTTTTATTCTAGGCTGCGAACCAGACTCTATGTAACCTATTGTATCTAGTTAGCTTAAAACGAACTTTTATTCGAGTTTCACGTTCTTTACTTCCTTCCATTCATATATTTTATTACTTGCTTATTTTTCAGTTTAGGACCGAGTCTTGTTATCCTTTCTATAAATATTTATACTTGTTTTTTTACGGCTGCACCACCGCTTCGTGCAAATTCCCGCTATCATATAGCAAATCCTCTTCCTCACCTTCGTTGTCGTCGTCCTCCTTGTCCTCGTCCTCTTCAATCTTCGCTCTTCCTATTTCGAATTTTTCACTTTAACGATTTTATGCATTCGTGTATCATCGTTCGTCTTCTTTATACTTGTATTTGTCACTATTATTGGCACTAAATACTGCAAAGTTTTCTAAACAGCTATCGTTTAAGATTTATCTTACCATACGTATAAGAAAATGGAAGCTCGGAACAAATTAAAAAAATGTTTACGTGGTAGTTAGTTTACGAGTGTTTACTATGTTCATAATATGCTAATAAATGTGCTTTAATCAAAGTAAATATATCGTTATAAGTTTATTTTCAAAAGAACAACTAACGAATATGTTTTGACCGGATCAATGGAAATAAATTTGATATTTAATTCTTTGCTTGCAGCACAATAATATTATTGCCTTTCATCGAAAATAATAAATAAAAGTATTTTGTTTATATAATAAAAGCAGAAGAAGAAAAAGAAGAAAAAATTTTCGTTGTGTTTAAACTAAATTAAACTATCTTCCTCTTCCTTCTCGGTATTTTATTCGATAACGACAAACTCAAATCAAGCAAAGACCGAATCGTACGAGAGAGGCAATTTATCAACATGATGAATTAATATCTGTAATTATTATTTACTCCGAGCATAAAATACGATAAGCGAAAATAAAAAATAAATAGAAAAACAGAGGTATAGAATTCGTAGTTACAGTCGAAAATATTGACTTTTCATTCAGAGTTTAGTCGTACAGAATTTGTATTTTTAACCTTTCCGTTGACGCTATACATTTCTCCCCTCTTTCTTTCATTCATCTCGTTTTTCTTGTTAAGTGTCATATTGTCTATATATTGCACTCTCTGCGTAAAATTGCCTCCGCCGTCCGAGAAGGAACTTGTGTGACCCCGAGTAATGACAATGGCCTACTTCCGGCTTATTCCATGGCCAAGCTTTTCTACTTTTTTCTTTTTTCTCTACTCAGTTCTTTTATCGATGTTTTCTTGCATCAGTGCAAAGAAAAGCGTTGCGTATTTTTGAAAATTAATTTTAAAAACAATGCACAATTGCTTTTTTCATTTAGGGATGATTTAGCTTATAGACGTTAAGACTACAACCAATAACTTGTATCATTTATAAATAAAACTCCTCGTAGCCCCGGCTTTTCTGCAGATAAAGCACTACAATATTTGCTTTATCGTATCATTAATTTTAATCCAATTATATGTGTGTACAATTTAATCTTTTATTAAGGATGAAAAGGTTACTCAAACGTTTATCGTGTTAACTTTTAGTTGGCGCATTCATTTTTTATAACGAATACCTCCTTTAATTCTTGTACGAATAATATTCTATTTAATATGTTATAATATTGTGTATTACAAAGAAAAATATAAATTCTTTTATTTATACTGTATTCCTTCAATCAATTCTAATTTTGATTTCTTTTATCTTAAAAATTCTGTTTCATTAAAATACAAATTTCGAATAAAAATGTAAATATTAAGATCATTATTATTATTTTTAATATTTATTAAATCACGTTAAATATTTCTATTGTATACAAAATGCTCTCAAATTTTTTAAATTAAATTAGGAGATCTTGCAAATTTTTTTTCTTTAATATTGATGTAGCAAAATTTATATATTATAGCTACATTTCATCAGCCAATATTGATATCTGAACGATTACAATTATCGTATTTTTTCTTTCGTGTCTTAGCTCATCAGAAAAATTAAACATTGTTAGCTATGCTCATCATACTCATATATTTCTATTCACATTTTTAATTTTTTCATTGACAACAATTTTTTTGCATCATAAATCTACAGTAAACATTAATCAAGTTACTCTGATTTAAAAAAGAAAACTGTATTTACAATCTTTTTTAATTAAGTTTTTTTCGATAAACATGTCATATTTTAATCGAATATTTTTATCACTTTTGATATAATATTAATTTTATTATCAAATGGCATTATTGTTTGTATATTTATAAAAAATGTACAGAGTAATTATTCTATTTGAAAATAAGAATACAATCGAATTTACATAGAAAATAGCAAAACTAAAGACTAAACTATTTGCAGTAAGATACAAATAAAATTTACTCAAAAGTAACTTAATAATTTTATTTATATTTAATTATTTATTGACTTTTCAAATATGCCAAAAATAAATGGAATTTAAAGATATTAATTTTCATAATTATTCTAGTATAATTAAAATTAAAATTATATTGACAAAATAAATTAGACATTATTTAGATTCTATACATTGCTTTCATATTCACATTTTTAAATGTTATAAAATATTATAATCAATTATTTTTTGTGCATTTAAACGTATAACACAATCTGTAAGTCTATAACGAAATTATTAAAAAATATGTTAATGATTTAAACTATTTTAGTTCGGAATTTGGAAATTTGAAATAAATTAAATTCAGGTTCAGTGAACTATTATGGATTATAAATTAAAATATAGAATTAGAAAATTAAATTAGTTTTAAAGACTCATCGTATTGTTTAAATGTTTTTTTTGTTTTTGTACAATCATACTGTTTTTACTTTTATTTTTATACTTTACATTAGTATTTATCAAATTACAGACATTATACATAAAAGAATTTTAAACATAATTGTGAATTTCAAAGTTAATACGATACAGGAAAATAGAAATTGTTAAGCAAAATTGAGATGGTCACTAGGATTTTATTTTATGCACATTTTTTATAAATATATTCCGAAATACTTTTTCTATTTATAGAATTTACAATGAATGAAACCTAAATAAACGTATTTTATGAATTTAGATAATGCATTTCAAGATTAAATCTTAATATATTTTAACGTAATAACACAAGTTCAAGCAACAAGAAATATCATTAATTCAACTTTTGGTTTTAATCCAGAAGTTTATTAAAGTTTTAGTTTAAGTTAGAATTCATTAATTAATCTTTAATAAATGATTTAATTTTTGAATATAAAATTTTTCTATTTACTAAAAATCACGTAATTATATAATATATATATTTTGATACATTATAAATTGAAATATTAAAAAGAACGAAAAGTTTGATAAAATTGAAGTTTTTATTGTTTGAATTGAAACGTTTTAAAAAATATATTATTATATCAGTGTACGTATTTTTTAAATATTTTTATTTTATACATTTGTTCATAGGTTTAAATTATATATTATTTAATAACATTAAAAAAAATTTTTTAATATTTAAGTAGTAGAAATTTGTATATATTGGAATTAAAAAGATAACGATTATGAAAATTTTCACTTTTATAATATTTATTTATGTATATACTATTTTTGACCATTATAAATTACCATAAATTGGTATTCCAATAAAAATTTTGATATATAATTTTTTAATTGTTTTTAGCTTTTCAACAATAAGTATCCTTAAAATTTAAATAAATATTTGATACCATCTGATAATATAAAATTTATGAAATATAATACATTCATTAAAATATTTGAATTATTCACAAAACTAATCTTTATATAACTTTGTTTATTTTAGTTAATTGAAGCTTTTATCGTGGAGAGTCGCTACAGTATAATTTTTTATTTCCATAGATAAACTAACCTCATATCAGAATTCTTCTTTAATCAATTCAAACGATAAAAGAGAAATATTTTTGGTCCAATCAAGTACCCGCATATTTTATTTGATTGTACATAAAACGCCTTAATTAATTTTCTTAATAAATATACAGTATTCGATTCATTGTTCAAGTATTGATACTTTAATCATTTTCAATTATTTCTCAATAGCAATGGGCGTTTTAAAGCTATATACTAGTAAATTGATTTAGTATTAACAAAAGGATCATATGATTATATAAAAAGAAAATGAATATTTTTGAAAATACCTCCTTCTCGGCGATTCTTATTTATTTATTTATATGCTATGAACAAATTAAATTAACAAATTATATCTTGCATTATTTTATATTTTAGCTTAGATTATTACGTCAGTGTAAAGTAGTTGAACATTTTTTTGATTATGTCATAAATATTAGTGATTTTGTTTCATGGAAAAGTTTCACAAATACAAAGTCTATTTGTTTTTGATTATATTGTGAAAGATTTTATTTTTTTGATATAATTTTTTTAATAATTTTACGAATCCTTTATTCGATTAATTTTTATAGAACAGTTTTTCAATTAACTCCTTTCATTATTATTCAGGAACATTTTAAAACTTTGATTAAATGTTATGCTGTTATGCATATTTAAAGAAAATTATTTATATTATATTCAATTTTTTATCGTTTATATATTATGTAAATTTATGTAAAAAATTAATGAATAGTGTATTCTTTTTTTTAATATAAATTTTTTTTTTCTATTTTAGACCTTAAACATTGAATACGGAAAAAAGAATATCACAAAAATGAATATTAAAGTTAAAAAAAATAATTTTTATTGCATTTAATATTAAATCTTTGATTATGTTTTTTATTTGTATTATTTTCATTATTTACGGTTTTTGATAGAAAAAATTTTAGAAAAAAATTAAAAGTGATATTTTGTAATTTATTGATTTATTCTCGAAAAAAAAAAGAATGATTTATAAGTATCAAATATTTCTATTATTTGATACCAATATATCTTTAACTTATTTTCTAATTTTTCATTTAAGAAAGATTAATATACACTGAATATATGTTTTCATAATTTACATTTCTTATGTTGTGTGTGCGCGAGCGCGCACGCATGTGTAACTTAACATATTGACCTCTGCTGTAAATTATAAATTATTGAATTTTAAATTTTAATTTTAAAGATATAATTTTCAAACCAATAAATATATTTTACATATTAATCAATTTCATTTAATATAAGTTACCGAAGTTAATTTTGCTGTCAAATAAAATTTGCAACATTGTTATAGTAATCCAACTTAAAAATGTATTTTAAAGCATATGAACATTGAATTGTTTATTGGAGGATTTGAGAACTTTAATTTTTTTTTAAAATAAAGTAAGTTTCTTTAGTAAGATATGACAACTTTAATATATCAACTTTGGACTTTGATAAACACCGAAGACAATTTGTCTCCAGTAGTATAGATAAAACTGCTGAAGTTTCTCGAGCCACGTAAATAATAAAAATATTACCTATTCCTTTCTCTAAAATAAAAAGTATATACACATACTTGATTTAGCATTATGTATTATATGTTTAAATGTGTTAAATTATTTTTTGAAACTTTATGAATTATTTACCTTTTATATATAAATATACGTGACATTTTAACTTTGCATAATTTATCGTTTTTGTTTAATCTGATTTTATTTATTTATTTTATTTATTTTCACAAAAATATTAAGTATTTTTAGCTATTTGATTGACAGTATCTTTTAATAATTAAAAATAATAAATAAATTAAGATTTACTTATTGTTATAAAAATATATGAGTATTAATATTAGAACATTAACTATTTATTTATTTATTAAATTATATTTACTTAGTATTAAATAAGCTATATTTAATAAAATTTTTTTTTCCAAATAATATAGTTTAATGTGATTTTTCTTACTTCTTAATTAAAAGATTAGAATTATAACATTATTTTAATGAAAAGTATGATTAATCATGAGTTCTAAGCTTCTTTTATTCAATAAAACATTCATACAATAATATTTTAGATATTGAATTTTGTTTGTTTTTCCATGTCGATCAAAATAATCATATGAGCCAAATTATCAACATAATGTTAATAATAAAATGATAAAATAATATAATATAGAATTTCAATTCGTTTAAATTTATAATATTTCTTAATCTTGAATATTTTCGTACCGTTAATATACATGATATAAGAAAAATCAAATTTTAATGAATAAAATACAGAATATCGCATTTTACTAACAATAAATTAAAAATATCTTTTCTAGCTATTATAATTATTTAATCAGTTATTTAAAAAGTGCATTTTTTTTTTCTCGAGATGCTATTTTATATTTGAAAACAAAATATGTATTAATAGTATATTTTGTAATTATATTTAAATTAATATACAGTTTTATGAACGTATTGTTTACGTCCTTACTTTTATTTTTTCAAAATATGTCATTTTTTGTAAAAAATATTGTAAATATTTTTGAGTTAAAATATCAATATTAGTTTATGATATGATAATTATAAAGAATATTAGAATTTAATTGTAAAATATACTTGAAGTGCTTTGTAGTTATGAATATTTTCTGATAAAAGTATAATTATTTGTTTTTAAATTACATATTTATGTTAAACGTAAGCTAAAAAAACTATGTCAATAATACTTAAATATATAAAAATGTTATATATTTCAATAAGTATCGTTTTCTGTTAATTATTTATAAATTATGTAAAAGTGTAGAAAACATTTACACCTTTTTTGAATCAATAAAAAAAGTACTTGTTGTTTTTTCAGTTTCATATGTATCAATGGAACTGTTGTGATTCTTTATTATTTTATTTCAACACATTAAAAAGAATCTCACTAGTTGAAATTTTCAGTTTATCTGTTGATGATTTTTTACAAGTCTAGAAAACAATGATAAACTTGCAACCTCTCGGCCCTAATGTATGAAAGCGCATTTTTCATTTTTCAGATTATCGCTTTTATGCACTTTATAAACTTTTTAATGACTGTCAGATGATTGATTAGTTACACAGTTAATGTCATTAAGAATCATTAAAATATATATTTCCCAACGTATCTAGTATTAAATCAAAACTTTATTTTACGAATAATTGTTATTTTGCAGGTTTATGGAATATATATATATATATATATATATATTAATGTAGTTAAAAGTTCTTTAAACAGATGTTCATTAAAGATTCAGAATTATAAGTATTTAATTAAATTTATTTTCTATTTAATAATTGAAGTAATTTGATTCCTTTATAGACTTTCAACAATAATATATGAAGATAATAAGAAATTTAATAATATGATTACTTTTAATGTAATGTAAAGTATTCAGTATAAATCGTTTTTAGATAACAAACGTTGATTCCAGTTACACAATAACACTAATATCATTAAATCCGTTACGAATGACCACACTTATTTAAACAATTTTAGAAAACAATTTGATAAAGTGATAGTTTCTTTATGAGTGATTGACCGTCTCTTGAAACCATGACATTGTTTTTTACAGTGTAAAACGACAGTCTCATATACCGCTGTATACTTTAATTATTTATTTAAATATTAGTATTTGTATAATTTTGCCCGATTCGTCATCTCAACGGTAAATATTACAATATCCATCTAGTTAAATGATTAAAAAAACTTAGTTTGAAAAAATAAACGTAATTTCTAATCTATTGAAATTCTAATTTATTATAAAATTTATTATGGTTTTATATTTGTTTGTGTGCACGCGCGCGTGTCATTGGGAGTGTATTTAAGTAATTTTTATCGAAAATGTAAAAAGATATATATCGGTTAAAAATTTATAAAAACATAATTAAAAAATCACTAATTTTATTTTTCTTTACTCAAATCTTTTGGTTTATACATTTTTGCTATATTAAATTTCTATACTCTTAAAAATTCTTGTAAGAGTTAGTAACTAAATCTTCATTAACTATATTCTTTAAATTTACTTGTTAAATTTTTAATAAGATAATACATTATTAGTTTTTTTATTACATTAATTTAATTTTTTAATAGTCTCGTTAAGTTAATGTAAATATAGGACTTAAAAACATTCTTTTATACTTGTATATTTATGCAAATTATAAAATTTTTGTGACAGAATCTACACTTTAAATTTGTATTCTATTTTAATTATTTTAATGATAAATATACGTTCAATATATTTCTAACCAATTCGAATTAATCCTTTGTAAATTTCTTTTATGAGACTATAATAAAATAGTTGAATAAAATGTAATGAAATAAACGGCCAATGGATAAAAAACATTACTTACAAATGTATTGTCTTTCAATTGTATTTTATTCTGAATCTAAATTTATACTATATATATTTTATAAAATTATTTATTTATAAGTAATGATATGACTGTTACATGAAATAAATATTATAAATTTCTAAAAAATATTACAAATAATAAATTTATATATTTTAATTGCGCTTTTCTTCTATAATTTTTATATAATTGTTGTTACGACTGTGAATATAGTTTTTGAAATACATTTTTCATTTAAAGTAATAAACAATATTTATAATTAAAAATTAAAGTTTAATATAAACAGTCTCTAAATTACTGGTATAAAAATTTAGTTTTTTAATAGATAGTTTTTATGATTATGTTTTATAAATTGTTCAAAGAATAGTGAAAACAGAATTATTTTATTAAAAGTGTATTCTCCTCCAATTCAAAGTAAAATTTTAGCTCGTGTCTTAAATTTGTAGTTAAATTTTGAGTAACACAGATTATTCGGTATTGTTTTTTCAATTCGTGAATTCACTTTTTCTTTACGTTAATATATTCGCCGCATATATATTCTATAGCCGGGCGAGCATCACGCTCTCTTTCATGTGCGACATCTAACTTTATCAGTTACTTCGTGATTTTCTTTTTGAATTTTATTTCTGCGTATTCCATATTTTAAAAATAAAATAACTTTTCAAAGTAATTGTATAATCCTTTTCATCTTTATTAAAGTTTCTCGATTTTGATCTTTTAATAATTTAATACATTTACTTGTTAGGTAAAATATATCAATATATCTATGTTCCATTAATCCTTAAAGTCCATAATTTTTAATGTATACTATTATAAGTTATTGGTCTGAAATTAATACATTATATATCAACAAATAATTACAATATAGATGAAATTCGAACTTTAATTATTATTAGTAAATTATTATTATTAATGAAAATATTCCATTCAAATTCATTATTAATTTGTTAAAACAAACATTGTCATTTCTTATAACAATAATTTTTTTAAAAATTCGATAATCAGTTTTATTGTATATGATAAATAATATTATTTAGACGACTAAATCATATTTGATGAAATGCAGATTTTTTTAGGTTTTTAATATATATTTTAAAGAAAAAAACTAGTTTTGGTACATTGTATAAAAACAGTAATTTCTTAAATTGAATATAATAAATATTCAATTTTAATGATACTGTATGTGCAATATTTTTAATTCAAATTGAAATAAAAGAATGAATATATTAATATTAATATTTTAGTCATATCAGAAATTTAATTTCACAATGATATTTTGATTATATTCACGAGAATATTCAAATAAGTTTTCATTGAAAATATCGAATTTATGACTTGTACCTACATACGAATAATTAAACAGATCAGATGTTTTATTTATAAAAATGAAATAATATTTTTTACTATTCTAAATGTCAATAGAAGTTATGCGATATATTAAATCAATTACAGTGTATAGTTTTTATAAAAAAATAAATTGTTTGGACATATGAATCTCTTAACAAGAATATTAAAATACATTTTTATTAGTTTTCTTAGCTGACATGATTTAATTTTAAATATGAAATACGTTTTTCAATTGTTTGTTTCCTTATCATTTCTTTGAATTGTTCAAGTTCATGAGTAAATGAATTATATTGAAATAGTTATCATGATTTTTTTATTTCATTTATCACCAGAATTTACATTTATTGTTTCTATTAATATTTTATTAGTTTAAAATTTGTTTTAAATCGTAGCAAAACATTGTATAATAATATATTAGTAACTATGTAGAATATTATATTTAACAAAATTACTTAATTGATTATGAATTGCATTTTTTAAGACTTTAGTATACTTCAGGACTTATTATTTATATATAATATCATATTCATAGTAATTTTCTGATAGATGATAATAAATGTTAATTAAGGAAGGTTGAATATCTACTATTTTATAGATTTTATTAAAATATATATAGTACCGTATAATACAATTTCTTGTTTATTGTGATATTATAAAATGTTAATTATCGTGTATTTTATTTTCTTCTTTTGTATAAATTTTTATTTGTATTGTTCATGATTTTATAAGAGTTTGAAAATCAGTTTTCAATTTTTAAAAATATATTTTGATATATTTTTCTGTAATTAAAAAATATTATCTACTAATTACTATTATTAATCATGATTCAATGTTTTGAACTTTAAATAATGGGATAAAAATTTATCGAGCTAATAAAATATTTTATATTATATATAAATTCCATGAATTGTATTACATATAATTCCATAACTTTATTATCGACATTTGTCAGCAAAATAACATAAAAAGATAAATTTGTTTTTAACATTTAGCAAAAATTTTTGCTTTGACTTGGAATAATATTTATGGCTTTTGTCTTCTAATTCAAAGAAATGACTTACAGTGATAAGATATAGAACTGTTTTTTAATTATAGATAATTTTCTTGGAGATATAAGGAATGGATGTGAAAATCCTTCTACAAAATAACACTTCAATACGTTCTTTTATTATCAATGCTTGAACGATTAATTTAATTTTATAATAAATAATATATTATTTTTATAATAAATAAAATCGTAAATAAGAGATTATTTTCATAAACGAAATCTAAGTAACCATATACATTTGGAAAATATAAGTTTCTTCAAAAGTATGTGAAAATTTAATGTTTATATAGAAAAAACTGTTTGCATATTTGAATTTTCATGCTCTGAATAAATTGTTTATTTAAATACAAATTTTTATTTACATGGAAAAAAAAATATTAAAAATAATTACAATGCCATAAATGAGAAAAACTTTGCAACGTATAAAATTTATTTATGTATATCTTAATTTTATAAATTTACTCTCTCAATAACATATTCAGTAAATTACTTCATATCAAGCTAGATATAACGCAAGAGGAAAGTTTTAATTTGTTTACAAAAATAAATTATATTTTAACTGATTAAAAAATATTACTTTATTAAAAAATATAACTGATTTTAAATAAATTTCCTACTTGAAAAATTGTAAAATTTAGTTGTTTCATTTGTACATAGATAAAAAAATATTTTATTCAATGCTTATAATAGTCAATTTCGATTTAGAATAAATTATTAATATTAACAAGTACATTTTTTCTGAATGTATAATTTCTATAGCGTTTATTTATTTAAATTTTTTTGTTAAGTTAACAAATCTTAAATATTTTAAAGCTTATTCTATATATATACACAGTCTTAACACATAAAATTAAAGGGACTTTTAAATAATCTTAAGTTCCAATAAATTTTTCTTAAAGGATAATTAAAAGTCGTTAAGACATATATTTTTTAATACCGATAGATAAAAAATTATTTCTATGAAAAAAAAATAACCAATATTTTAGTACTGTAAAAATTAAAATCTGTAAATTGTTTAAGAATTAATTAAGTTATTGAAATTTACGATTAACCTATTCGCTTTTTTTTATGTATTCATATTGACTTTTATTTCATGAATATTTATTCTTGGATTTTTTCTTTTACACTACTATTTTATCTTATAATTTCTTTTGCCTGCTCTTTTTTTGTCTTCTGAAAATATGTAAACTACAGTTATTCTGTTTCATGGATATATTTTATTTTTTGGTTATATTACATGTTTTAGATCCTTTTCTTTCATCTCATAATTTTGGGCATATATTGTTCTTTATATTTTAATTACTTTTGTACTTTCAGTTTATTCCTACATTTAAACATTATTAGTCTTCTATATGTATTTTTATATATCTAATGATATTTGAATTTCTTCATTTTGATTTTGAATTTTTTTTTTGTATTTTTTGTTTACTACACTTGTTATTTATTGATATGCTTTTATTTTTATTAGTTGCTTTAACTTATTGTTTTTCTAAATTATGTATCCATCTTATCATTTTCTCATTCATTTTTTTTTCTTTTGCATATTCTATGACTAGGTTTTTTTTTATTAACTTGCCCTTTCCTTGAAGAAAAAATATGAACGCTTCACTAAAAAGTATTGCGTTAATTAATCATCTATAATATTTTAAATTATTAAATTATAAAACCGAAGAAACATTTTTATATATGAATACTGGGTAAGATGTGAACGCTTGGATGCGAAGATGGATGGATTTCATTAACTTCCTGGAAAGCGTACAAACTGGCGCATTGTTTTTTACTTTGGTGAATGCCTTCACTCGTTGATATCTTCTGTGATCTTTTAGATATAACAGTCATATTAATAAGGACTTATAATAATAAGTAAACTCTTGTAAAATCCCACAAACCCGACTGTTTTGAAGATACTACCAAATTTGTGATTGTTGAAAAAATCGAACAAAAATTTTTAAGAGAAATCGAAAATTTTGAAAAACTAAGCATACGGATAAATTTTATGATCATTATTAAAAATTTGATCATTTAGTCTCATTACCGATTTAAATTGCATACAAATAATTACAATATAAATTCAATTCACTTTTTAAGTAACTATCGACAATATAAAAATTAAAATTTTTGTAAAAAAATTAGAACATTTGGAATTCGAATATAGGCTAACAATAAATACAAAATATATCGATAATATTGGACATAATCAAATAAAAAGTTGCAACTATTGCAAAAATATTGGATGTGTTATTCAGGAATTTTGAAAACGACAATTTAATAATAATAGAAAAGAAAATCTTAATCCGTCTAATGAATATAATTTAAACTCCAGTCGTTCTTTAGTTACTACCGAACAAAAGAAAATCAGTTTATTGAAGGCACAGCATTCGAAAACAATAAAAAATTAATTGATTTAATGAGTTCAAATATATCTTCTCAAACAACAATTCTTGTCGATACGGAAGCTGATATTTCGATTATCAAATTTTCTAACTTCCTATTTAATGATCATTTTTATGACGATGTTTAAGTAAAGATTAGTGGTTTATCGACCGAAAATATTGAGACACTTGGATATTACTTTGTTAACATACAAATTAATAATAAAGCTTACATGACCATTTTTTATATAGTATAAGACGAATTTCCGATACCTTATCAAGCGATTTTAGGCAATGACATAATTACGGAATTAGATCGATCATCTAAATCCATTGAATATTCACAAAACCTATCTTCACAATAGCAGTCCTTTTTCGATCAACAATGAACAAATTGCAACCGTTAAAATTCCTGCAAGATCCGAAACTTTTGTGAAAATAAATATTTTAAATAAAAATATTACCAAAGGTCATATAAATTAAACAGTTTTGAAAGACGGGTTATATCTTTGCTAAAGTATCGTGAAAGTCGATTCAAATTTTTCAAACAATTAGTAAAAATTTAAATATAAATGAAATGGATATAAAAATTAATATACCGTGTGTGGAAATCGAAGAATTCACCTCCAATTCCAAAATTATGAATAAAATCAAATAAAATCAATCGAATCAAATAATTATTTTTCAAATAGAATGAAACTCTTAGAAAGCCAATTAAGATTAGAACATTAAATAAAGAAAAATGTGAGCATGCAATGAATATTTGCAAAGATTATATCGATATATTTTTCCTCGAAGGCGCCATTTTGAGTTGCATAAACCCCTTTTTTCATAAAATCGATACTACCACTGATAAACCTATAGCCTCTAAAATCTATCAATATCTCCAATGTCATAATGAAAAAATAAAAAATCAAATAGGAAAAATGCTTAAAGACAATATTATCCAACCTTCAAAATTTCCCTGGAATTCTCCTTTTTAGGTAGTTTCGAAAAACCGTGATGCTTCAGGAGAACAAAAATGGCAAAACATAATTGAGTACCGAAAACTCAACAAAATAACTGTAGGTGATTATTATCCAATTTCGAATATCTTTGAAATTTTAGATTAATTAGGAAATTCAAAATTCTTGCAACCCCTGATTTAAAATCACATAAAAATTGATCCTTGAGATAAAAAAAGACTGCCTTTTCCACAAATTTTTCGATTAATGTCAACTGCTTTAGCAAGAATTAAAGGTGTTCGATGTTTACTTTATTTAGATGATATTATTTGCTACGTAGATTCATTAGAAACACGTAATAAAAAGCTTAGAGAAATTTGTTAAAGACTAAAATAACATAACCTTAAACTTCAATCCGATAAATTTGCATTTCTTAGACGCTAAATCATATTTTTAAGGTCATTGCATCTCTGCAGAAAAGATAAAAGTGATAGTTGATTATCCAGTGGCTACAAATCAAACCAGGAAATCAGAACATTTTTCGGTTTATCAGGATACTATAGAAGATTTATTAAAGATTACAGTCAAATTACAAAATCTATAATGTCTATTCTTTAATACCGAATTTAGATGGACAAGTTTACAACACGAAAGGTTCGAAATCTAAAAATACAACTAACTTCTATCCCTAATTTACAATATACTGATTTTCAAAAAGAATTCGTATTAATAACGGATGCTAGCAAATTTGCTTTAGGTTCGGTTTTACCGCAAATGAACGAATTACAATATTTACCTGTAGCATACCCTAGCAGAACTCTAAATCGTACCGAGTTAAATTATTCTACAATTGAAATATAATTACTCGCTATAGTATGAGCAGTAAAGCATTTTTTATCTTATTTATACAGAAGAAGGTTCAAAATCATAAATCGTTAGCAATCACAAACCGTTTCTATGATTATTTAATTTAAAAGATCCCAGTTTTAGACTTTTCTTCTGTTTCACTTAGTAGAATTCCATCACTATTAGAATCTAAAAAATTATCTAAAATAAGCGCGAATAATTTATACTTAAAAACTTCATCCGATAAAATTTCTGCTACAATAGACTATACCAGTCTCGATGATTCTCAAGGATTATTTTTCGTTACTAATTCATACAAAGATTTTAGAGAAAATTCAAAAACAAACATAATTTGGAATAACAAAGTTATCGAACATCGAGATTCTTTATTTTCAATGAAAAATAATTATTTGTTTATTTAGAGATTTATATTTCATTAAAGAATTTCTTAAAGAATTTAATTCAAAATATAAAAATTCAGTTCGGTTCAGTCGCTCGAACTTCCTTATTTTGAACGACTTGCGCAAATGGTTTTCAAATCATTTACATGGAGATAAGTTGCGACAACGACTCAGCTGTAAAAAGCGAAAGTGAAACGAGTACCGGAGCATTGGTAATTATCATCGGATACATCGCAGACAATTGATCGTGCATCAGACAAGTGTCGTAATTGCTGTTTTTGAACATGTGTATGTGGTTCGAGGAGAAGTCGTTTGTCTGTTCTTTGATGCTTCCGGTGAAAGTCGCGCGATGTGCTTTTTATTCACATTTCTCTTTCTACGCATTGTTGTGCGAATACTGGAACCGAGTGTCGAAATGACTGGTAATAGTAAGTTTGGTGGCGGGCTAAGACGACCCGGCGAAAAAAACGCACTCGACAGAAAGAATCACGCAGTTACGGAATGTTCGAGGTTACCTCGGAAATTAGTTGGAATTTTGAAAGCTCGATAAATTCGATGTAATTTTGAAATAAATACTTGAGAATTTGAGGCTACGAGTTTTTTTAACGATGAATGCAATGGAGTAAACGTTGGACTAAACAACATGACTGTTTACATCTGCAACCAAAACTAAACCACATTTTTGTA
Source organism: Dolichoris vasculosae (assembly GCA_018907195.1). Classification (NCBI taxonomy): domain Eukaryota; kingdom Metazoa; phylum Arthropoda; class Insecta; order Hymenoptera; family Agaonidae; genus Dolichoris; species Dolichoris vasculosae. The sequence goes on along the minus strand of JACCHY010000037.1, from coordinate 508,856 downwards.
GAAATTAGAAAGGTATATGATGTAAGAGTATTTTCTAATACATTTTCTAGTAAATAATACTCTACTTTTTGGCACTCGGAAACATTGTTTATTTAAAATCGTATTAAATTATAATATAGATTCTCAACCGAATAGGATTTTATAATATTTAGTATTTGAGTTTTATTTATTTTCTTTTTAGAGGGTTATAATCTTACAATATAATAATATAATAATATACAACTTCTAAAAAGAAACATACTTATTTATTTATTCATGTTATATTATTTTCCAATATTCATGTATAACTATAACTATTAAAATAAATGAGATCTGACATTTATCACGATTAATATTTTTTACCTTTTACGTTATCAACTTTAACATATATTTGCTTTGAAATATTTTGCTATTTTCTTGTCAATAAAATTCAATAATAATTATGGATCACTATCGGTAATATATTAACTAAACTTTATTATTAGCAATATACTAAATTTCTTTCGATCTACCCCTTACTTAATTCAAATTATTTAAATAATTACAATAGTATTTATTTATTATTTATCTTTATTTTGTTGAATTTAACGATTGTAAGTAATAGAATATACATACACACATATACATATTCTTTACTTTACTCACATTTGAAAATTATAAACTTTGAATCAATTTGAGAAATCTTTTAAGATTCTAGAATTCATCAAAATTATAAAAAAATTTTAATTTATTATTTTAGACTATGTCCATCCAAATTTAGCGTATAAATATATATTAATTATTTAATCAGCAAATCTAATAAATTAAAAAGAAAACTTTCTTAAAGTAATTTTACAGCGTTTTTTTAAAATCAAATTTACCTTCCTTAATTTATTTAACACACCTAGAATTAAACTTTAACATATATTCTATTTCATAAATATAAGTTCTTCTTAATTAAATGATTCAGCCAATCGTGTTCCTTTTATCTCGATATATCTATTAATATCATTACGAAAATAACGTTTCTTTATGCTTATGCGATTGATTTTTTTTGGACTCTCAGTTATTTTGCTTCTTCATTTCCCTTTCTCGGTAATGAAATAAATGAAAGAAATTGAAGAATATTCTTTACCTCTATTTATTATATGTAATTGTCAATAATTTTTACTGGTTTATTCAGAAAATTTAGGAAAACTATAATTATTATATCAAATTTAAATAATAAATAATAAATTATAAATTATTCAAAATAAAAATAAATAATAAATTATTACAAATATGTAATAATGAAACAGAAACCGCTATAGCATCAACAAGTAGAACACAACAAAGAAAGCTATCTCAAAAAATAAAACAAACTTGATAGGTTACAAGATGAAATAAAAAATACAAATTATTATGAAAACATTATTAAAAATTTAAATGAAGAAATCAATTAATTAAAAATAATAGTTAACGAAAACATGAAAAAAGAATAATAATAACGATGAAGATCAAATACATAATATACCTATAAAAAAAAATATACAGTATTAGAATCAAAAGTCTAAACCAATGATAATGAAATCAGACACCAAAATTGATAAAATAAAAAAGAATAATAAAAAAAGAAAAAAAATTGAAGAACAAATGAACCGCTGAAACTGATAATATAAATAAACAGAAGACCAAGAAACCAAAATTCAAGGAAATAAAAACGAGCACGGCAATAAAGGTTACTACATGCGACTTGATCAACAACAAACACAACTACTCCAAAATCGGAAAAAATCATACTTATTTATTCAAAAGATTAAATAAAAATTACAACGAAACGGAAATTTTAAATGAATTGAATAACTTGCAAATAGAAGAAATTCAATTTGTTAAAATAAACGATTTAAAACACATAATTCAACAAAAAATAATATTTTACTATTTATTTTTATAGTTCAAATTTCATCAAACAGTAGCAAAAATAAATTACAAAGTATAAAATATTTACAATATCACAAAATAAAGTGGGGAAAAAATAATTTAAAATTTAAAAATTTATTATACATTGCCATAACTGTCAACTTCTGGGCCACATGTCATAAAATTGCAATATGCAATATAAATGTGTTAAATGCATTCACCATCATAATCCTGCAGAATGTAAAATAAATAAAAAAATAAAATAAATTGACAATAAAGATTTATAATTTTGTAAAATTTGTGTTATTTGTAAAAATTTTTGATACCCCCTTTCGTATATGGGTTATTCAAAATTAAATAATTATTAAAAATTAAAAATAAAATAGAAACAAAAAACACAATAAATAGAATTAAACAATAAAATTTAACCATCAATATCTTACGTCGATATGACAAAAAAATTAAATAAACATATTTAACAAACAACAACAAAATATTACTAAATTGACATACACAAATTAACACATAAATATTTAGAATAGCTAAATATTTAATAATATAATGTAAACAATACAAGAATTGAAAGAAAATGTAAATAATATCCAAATTCAACAACACCTACAATTAAATGAAATTAAAGAAGCTCAAAAAAATTATGAAGAAAACCTTTTATTAATATTCACATTATTATAGTTCAAAAATAGAATTTAAAAACTATATTATTAAAAATTATGGAACAAACTCAATTAAGGAGGAGGAACAGTTATATTGATAAAAAATAAATACAAGTACAACATAATCTCTAATAATGAAATAACTAACTATAAAACTCTAGAAACATTAATGATAAAATTACAAAGGTCCAATAAAATAATCTATTCATAATATCAGCACACGCAAAAAATAGTAATAAATTTAACGTAGAATTCAAAAAAATATTTCAAAAACTAGGTCTAGATAAAGGAGAAAACTATTACATAATAGCAAATGATCTGAATGCAAAACATGTTGACTGAAAAAACAACATAAATAATACAAGAGGAACATTTATAAAAAAAATTGGCTAAATAGCCATAAAATCATATATAGATTTATGCTTAATAGACGCCAGAATTAAAGTAATTAACAAATGTACAAAAAATACAATTGATTACAATCTAATATGATAGTGATCATAAGGCACTACTTACAGAAGTAAAATTTTCAATATAAAATCTAACTAATTAAAAAAATTATTAACAAAAACTGCCAATTAGATATACAAAACAATAAAAACTTAACAAATAATGAAATAGATAGTTTATATCGATAAAATAGACAATCACTTAAATCACAAGATTAACACGTTAGCACCTAAAATAACAAAAAACTTCTGTGAATGGTATATAAACAAGATATAAAAAAACTACAAAAAGATAAAAACTATATATTATCACTAATAAAATAGAACGCCACAAAATTACAACGGTAGTAAAAAACAAGAATTAGAATTTTATAAATAATTTCTTGTCCAAATGAAAAAACATCAACAAAAATTTTCAGAATCAGTATATAATTGGTGAAGTAAAAAAATAAAAAATATCCCAAAAAATCATTTTACACAAAATACAAAAAATTATTTTATTCAAAGTATCGAAACTCTAGAATAAAAGTATTGTGCTATCAAAGACTTATCAGACTGATCCTAAGATATGGTTACCATGATTTGGTACAATATAAAAGTAAATAAAATGGAAAAAAAAGAATTTTAGAAAGAAAATATATAAGAGCCTGTCTTAAATTGTACAGAACTGCGACAAGTTCTTATAAAAATTATGTAAAAAACAAAATATTACACAACAAGGCAAATCTGCAAAGAATAGATTGCCGTGTATTAAAATTAAATAAGAATCATAATGCAAAATTACACCACATAAAAGAAAATAGTTTAATTACCAATAGCATATACCCAAACCCTAATTATTTCTCAAAATGTTTAAAAACAGGATTTATCCCTCTAGAAACATTAAAATTTTTAGGTAATAAACAATATCTACAAGATAAAAACAACACACCAATTATACACCACATTAATAGAAAGACTTAATACAAAAATACTTGTGAAGCAAATTTAAATAGCAATGATAAAACTTTTTATGTAGATACAACATGGATAAATCAAAAAAAGATAAAGAGAAACACCGAAAAATACGAAAAATTTTGATGGCTTACATAACTATATAACATAGGATATATAAAAAGTTATATATATATATATAAACAAATAAAAAACCCCTAAATAAATAGACATATAACAACAAAAATTATTTGATAATTATATAATTAAAAAATAAAACTCATAAATTAAACGACTTTGTAATTAATTCTTAAATACATTTAAAATTTTAATAATTGAATATATTCATATCTAAATAAATAATAATTCCTAATTTCCCTTATTTATTACAACATTCTCATTTCCTTTCCCACACTCACACATATATACACAAAAAATCATAACGAAATCGAACAGTTTTTAATTTTATCCATTTTTTGTATATTAATAAAACTAAAATAAATTTGTTCTTTCATAACAAATTCTCACAAACAGTAAAAAATCTTAATTAAAACAAAAAAAAAACAACCTATAAGACTGTGAACGATGTATATAACAGCATATGAGTCATAAGTAATTTGTTATATTAAATAATTGTTTATTATAATTATAAAATAATATATTGTATTTATTAGATATAAATAAATAAACATTCTTAAATAAAATTAAAAAATTATTATTATAATTATTAATGAAATTAGGGATTAATAATAAGTAATGCATTTTTTATCACAGATAATCAGAATAGATATGGACAGGATTGTGATCTTGACATTGTGGATGATATGTGTGGATCTAATGCAAGATGCAAGCAAGAGAGTGATAAGACTGGAGCAAAATGTACATGTCAACAAGGTTATGAGTACATCAATCGGCAATGTATAATAATGCTTCCAACTGAAGCTTCAACGCTCAGTGCAAATATTGTTAAATCGGATTCGAACTCAAGTAGTTCAAAAGGAGGTAACTACTTAAAACTTTAAAATAATTCCATATTGAATTGTAATAATTTATAATGTACCAAATAATATTAAGACAAACATTATTATTTTTTAAATATATTATATTAATAGTTTATGTACATAAACTTACTTAATTTAATAAAAAAATATGTAAAAATAGAATTTATTGAATCAATATATTAAATTTAGCCTTATTTGATGATATTTTTGAAGATGTTCAGATATTTTTTAATATAATTTTAACAGTACTAAATATTAAAATAAATAATTAATATATTACTTAAATTTTAATTAATATATTTGATATGAATTTTTTATGAAAAGCAATACATTGTTTAATAAAATAATAAAATATTCCTTTATTTCAAAGAAAATAAATATTATGCAAGAGAAATCATACATTGTCAATATATATGACAATATATGACTTATGTAATTTAAATTAAAAACAAGAAATTCAAAGCAAAATCTTTAACTTTAGTCAAAACTTAAAGAAAATTAACTATGAATGGCTTATAATCCTACTTTTAGATATGCATTATATGATTTAGTTGAATAAATAACTATTCTATACATCTAAGTGGTTATTAAATTACTTCTTGTATGTGTTAGCTGTGCGAGTTCAAATAGCACTTCATTTGATTGATTTGTATTTTTATTTGACATATTAATCGCTTATTCAGTCTAATATTATCATTTTCATTTTATGCGTTTTATTCGCATATATTTACTATATACTATTAAATATTTATTGTCACAGTATACTCTTGAAGATTTATTTTGTTTGGTAGTTTTATTGCTGCTGTTATTATGGTTTCTTAACTTCACAGTTTCTTAACTGCTATTTCGCAGTAGTTTAACTACATTCTTCCAAATTTATAATATTTTAATATCTTGTAACTTTTTGTATCTACATTTTTTAAATCTGTGTTATGGCCCAGATTTATTATAACTTACCAGTTGCACAACAGGGTTCAATGACTAATTATTCTTAAAACAATAATAGATAAAGTATAAATTTAATAATATGTGATTAGATCTAAAATAAATATTGTTATAAATTTATGTGAGAAATATAGAATAAATTTTTTCATTCAAATAAAATTATTTCTTAAAATCTATAATAAACTGTTTGTTGATATATTAAGAAAATATTGATAAAAATTTACATAAATTTATTTTCATAAATTTTGACAGGAAGTGAATATATTCCAGTTTAAGATAAAAATGATAATGTCGTTATAATTTATTAGTATACTTGGTATAATTGAAAAATAATTAAAAGTTTATTATAAATAAGCTTGCCAATAATATACTTTTACCATGATAGAAAAAATATTAAAAATTATTTTAACGAGATAATATATTTCTTTATAGTCATGTGTTTTAAATAATGATCTTTTATATCTTGAAAAAAGTGAGCCAATGTATTTTAGAACTTTTTCTTTAAAATTCGATCCACCTTCGATGAACAATTATTTCGTATATAAATTATTTTGACGTAGTGAATTTTGATAATTATTAATTTCCTGACATTGCATAGATCAATTACTTTATTAAAGTTTTTACAAAGATAGATATTTTACTATGTGTTTCAAAATTGTTTATTTTTATAATTGTGATATATTTGGAGCTTTAATGTGGGTGCCATGACCTATATTATTAAAATTGCAATTTTAGATACTTTTACTGAAAGTCAATTTTGCAAGGAATACACAGAATTTTATTTCTTATATAATCTGGTTTATTACTACAACCAAGCACTTTAGATAGAAATGATAAGAAACATAAAGTGCTGTTTTTAATTTTAAATTTGTTTTATAAATGGAACTTTATAAATGTTTATAAAACTATAATTTATGATTTTTAACGTATAAAATTTTGAAAAAGTTTCGTCTTTAAGAAATTGCATAGTACTAATTTTCACAGTACAGCTTACTCTGAAAACTATATATTATATAAAAGTATTTAGTTTAATATTTTAAGTTATGTATATAATTTATTAAATATTCAATGCAATAGTTTAAAAATAATTTAATAATAATTTTTTGATTATTTTTGAAAGTACCATGATATATATATTTTTAAATTATATAAGAGCAGTTTCTTTTTATATGAGTAACTAGTGAATTTTAATATTACAGTATTTTTTTAATTGTACAGTTGATTAATTTACGGTCAATATAAAAGATCATACAGTGAAAGTGAATCTATCTTATTAATAATATCAATTGTTTAAAATTTTATATATATTCTTCCAACGTTAAAAAATTAATAAAACACTATAATTCATGAATTTACAAATTTAATTTACACAATATTAAATCTGTGTGAAGTTGTATTTAATGTTTTAATTTATTTTTCTCTGTTGATACATAGAATAAGAGCATCTCAGATTATCGGGAATAAACAATTGTTATGAACACGTAAACATGAAAAAGCTACATTAGTATGTAACAATATCGTAAGTTGTATAAAACTGATATAACTATAATTGACGATTATCTTCTTTATTCGATAAGAAATCATTTGGAGATCTTGTTAAAAAATTAATAATAAATTTCAGCATTATATTTCATAAAATTAGTATAATATTTTGAAAAAACAAGTCGTATACTTATGTGCTCATAAACGTAAAAAACTATAAGCTATATAGAGTAAAACAAGCACATGGTTTAGTTATACGATGTAGAAATAGTAAGATTTGGCGATTGATAATACGCACCTTTAATTCATTTTATTTTTTAGGCAATTCAGTGGCAATGATTCTACTCATCCCAACTTGTTTCATAATAATCGGTGTCCTGGGATATTTTGGAGCACGGCGATATAAGTGGGTGCAACGATTTCGGCAGTTTCGTCAGAATCGCTACGGAAGCATCCTAGTCACAAGAGACGACACCGACGATGACGATCCTCCGATCGCGTAGAACTACCGTGTACACTACATTGAGAACGTGAACTAAGAGTGTTTTTCTCTCAGTGTGTGTTAATTTGACGAAAATTAAGAAAGTGAAGTGTTGCATAATTTATCAGATCTAAATGTATATGAAGCATGTGTATCAATTGTCGAACAAGAATCTTGAGAACTATTTGTAGGTCGTCGCTTAAAATAATGAGACGAGAAAAATTTTGTGTATAGCAAAAAGGCCAAATGTAAAGAAGTTTATATGAGGCATAATTTCCTTAGAGGGTGTGTCGTAGTTTTTAGAATTTTCATAAAAAAGTGTTTATTAGGATGAAGAACAAAATCCATTATTTTAGAATGTTACATTTATAAAAAGATAATTTTAAATAGCGTCCCTCGAGTAGTGGGAATTTGTATAAATGTAAAAGAGGAAACTATTATTCGCATAGTATCACATTATATTTATGTACATCGATAGCGGATTAATAGTTAAAAAAATGACTAGAAACTGCATTTGATATAATCATACGAAAAAATGCGTTAATAATATAATTTTTTAAACTAATTATTAAATAAACGGGTCAATAGCTTCATATAATATTTACACGCTTTTAAAATAATAATGTGGTAATTAAATCTGTAAATACTCTTAACAAGGTGCTGAGAATCATCGACAAATTACAAGGTTCCAAGTTTTATAGCATGCAGGAGCACATTTTTAATTTTTTTAAGAAAAATATAAGACGTATTATATGATGCCGATAAGGTGGATAAAAGTCTTACAAATTTTCCAGTAAAGTACAAAATCAAGACTAAGGCTTTCTTTATAATGATTAACTGAAAGAGTTAGTTCGATTCAGTTACAACTATTAAAATAGCATTGACTTTTTGTTTTATTCTTTTTAAGATGTTATTTTTTTATGTAATACGTTGACTTTCAGATAAATACATTCGTACTAAGTTGAATGATCTTATTCAATTGCTAGCCCTTCAAATTAAGTTTCAATTCATATTTTCTATACCAAATTTATATCAATAATCTAAATATACTTATCTAATATTTTATGTATCGAATAAAATTTGTAAATAATTGATTTTTACGACTTCAAGTGCATTCTTGTCATGTCACAAGTTTGTCTTTATAGCATAGCTAACACAAGAGGAAAGATTATTTTATCATATGTATATCTGATTAAAAATTTGTTAAATATTCTTAACCAGTCTTCAAAAGTGTCAGACTCAGGATTATTCTTGTAATTTTTAAAAATTTTTTTAATTGTGCAAAAAATTTAATATTTATAATAAAAAAAGTCATCGTTGTAGTGAAGTATAAAGTATAATGCTCCATAATTTTGCATACAATGAGATCTATTTGGTTTAATTGATAAACACAACTTGCTGATTTGTTCTTTAATATATTTCTTAAGGGTATATTGCAGGCAATCATATTTCTTATTATGCGATGTATTTTAATGTCATATTTGAGTATAAGCAGCATGTATATAAGTTTTATAACAGAAAATTTTTCAGTTTTATGAGGTTTTAATAAATAGAAAAGACATTTATGAGAAATAAGATTGCTTTATATGAAGTAGATGGCTAATGGATTGCCTTCTGGAGAGTATAATTCCAAAATAGCACAAATTTTTATCTTGGCATTTTCTAAAATATAAGCGCTGTAAACGATAATTTCATATAGTTCTATATATTTTATTTTTTTATCAATCTCGTTTTTTTGCAAATTACCGTTTATAGTAACAGAGTATCAATATAATCACAAATGTCTGTCTTCTTTTAATTCTTATTATTGCTGGTAAAGAAAGGTAGCTGGCTAGTATCTCTCCTCTATTATTAAATCCACATAGAAAGTGTCAAGAAAAAAGTCATCAGCCAAAAGAAAGCGATTATTCCTAAGACTACTGTATCTCTATTAATTTATTTCTTTTTTTTTTTCAAATGTTCTTATCAATTGCGTAATTAGGCTTGGGATAACCTAATATTATGTTACAAGATGGACAAAATTTTTTTCACCTCTAATTATAACAACCACGTTCAAAATTTACATGTTAATATAAAATTTCTTAGTCATATGTGCTTTCTACAATCAAAATTCTTCTAAAATTCTATAACTCAATATACTTGAGGAAAAATTTTTTTATAATATTCTTTAAAATACAGAGAAGATTTTTAATGTTAATTTCAAGAGATTTATTTTATATTTTTAAGTTACGTTTATTTTAGAGCTGAAGGAAACCAAGTTTTTGAAGCAGCTTTAAAGTTTATGAAAATACGCTCTAAGGTATTTTTTTATGATTCATATTTTAATATTTATTAATTTTCTTCGACATGGTTTTCCTGTTAAATTATCAATTTATTTTTGATATTTATGACGATAAATTTTCATAGCTGTCACGGTGAAAATGATTTTATTACTATTTATTTGAGAAGAGATATGATGGAGAATAGATATTCTTCCTATGTTTCTATTATTTTCAATTTTTTATTTCAGTCTTCTATTGACTAAGAATTTCTATTCTTTGTTTATTTTCGAAAATTGGTTTAATTTAGAAAAATGTCTTTTATCTATAAAACTGTTAAAGTAATCTTGTTTTCTGAAACCGTAAATACAAAAGTAGTTTAATGAAGAAGAAATGCTGTAGTGATATCAATTTATAAATTTGGTCATGCTTATCTATGGTCTTAAATAATAAATAGAATAGATTGAATCCTTTTTAATCTTCTTTATCAACCAAAGTTATAGTTTACAAATCGATTTGAAAGATAACAGAACTAAAAAATTACAATGAATACTGTATCAACACTTGCTACTGAGAAAGTTTTAACAGATTTTTCTACAGCGATAAATATATTTTCCATAAGAATTGAGAATACATATTTACTTATAATAAGAAATATTGTTTAAAATACTATTGATCATTTTAAAAATTGTTGCTAATGATCGATGTGGAATTAGGTCTTATGTAATGTAAAATTCGGTTTTACTAATATCCAACTTTTGATATTTCCTTAAATAAACCTAGATGATGGTTTTAATAGATTCTTCCTAATGGCCAAAGAAAATAGCTTTCACATTGAGAATTTAGAAGAATAATATCAAACACTCAAGTTTGAATTAAGAGTTTGAAGTTGCACTGCATATTGTCTCTATATATATACATGTTTAGATATATATATATTTTTTTTAATTTTATGTATTGATGCATTCAGATGTAATACTATTGAGTAAATCTGTATTGATTATAAGAGGACCAGACTTTACAAATTAGAAATATGAGTATGAAATTTTTGATAAAGAGCCTTATTAAGCTTTAAGATTAAAGCAGTTGTCATCCGATTTCATATTTTTACTTATTTGTTATTATCATCTTATTAAATATTGTAATTATGTATTTAACAGGTTAAAATTACTGTTGATTCCTTTTATGATGTTTCGCTAACATATAACAAGACTTTGAAGAATTAACTGCTGCACCCAAAATTAATTAAGAGTTTCAACATTTGTGATAGTACATGTACATTACTTTATTAAATTTGTTAATTAGCATGTGTTGTATAAAATCGCAACATCATAATTTTTATATATACTTTACTCTGTGATGTTTAGTATATATTTTTCACTTGACGAATACCAATTATTGATTTAATATTTTGAGATTTTAATAATGATTTTTTAAATTGTTAGTCAGTGTGATTATAGAACATATATTTTTTAGCAGATTATTATTTGAAGGTACACTATAAAATTAAAAATTTAAAAGTAATTATAAATATAATCAAAGTATGTAGAAATTAAATTTAATTATCTTATCGAGGTGACAGTCACTATGTTATTTTACAATTATATCATTTTTATTTAATATAAACAAAAATTTTTTATTAAATGATAATTTATAATTTCTAACATGTATTTTCTAATTCATCAGTCAAAACTATAATTATGTTTACAATATATTCATAACATTTTCTAATATTGTAAACTTTTATATTAATTTGTATACTAAATAGAAGAATGAAAATATAATGTTTATTTCAATGGATTTCTACAGTATAATATATATAAAATTATATTACAAAAGAATGTTGTCTTGATTGACAAACATTTTTCTTATTATTCTTTTACTATATTCTATGATATTTTTCAGTTGCAATATAAGTTTACGTTGTGAAATTTATTTTAATTGTAAAATAAAATATTTCGCTAAAATGTTATTCAAAATTTGTTTTATTTTTTAACATATATCTTTATAAAAAATTATCATATTTTACAATTGAGATTAAAAAATAATTTATAAACTATTTAATTCAGTATGTTTTTTTTACAAAAACGGTTATTTCTGTAAATTAAGTTATCAGTATTTTGTTTTTATATAAAAAGTATGAAAATGATAAGATGAACATTGCACATAGAAGTTTAAATTTTTTTTGGTAATGAAGCATAAAATTAAATTTTGGCCACATAATTTACAACTGTAAATTAAAACCATTTATTTTATTAACTATTTACAATTAAATGTTTTTTATGAAATATTTTAAAGAAAATATTTTAAGAAATTAAAAGTATGTTTTGTTTTTTATAATTATGAAATATTCATTTAAAACATATAAAAGATTTTCATTGATGCAATTGTAAAAAATTTAAGTACATAAAATTTTTATATAAATAAGGATTTTGTAGAGACGTTTCTTATTATTTACTGATTTAAAATTGTTGAAATTAATTAAATATAAAAGTTTGAAAACGTAAGTAGATGATTTTTTAATTAAACAGTCAATACCAAAGATCATTGCACTTTTATTCGATATTTAAGATAATTTTTTAAAATGAAATATTATTTGTAATCGACCTAAAGTTATATGAATAATGTTTCGATAAATTAACTTCTATAAATTAAATTAGCGATCATTGAGTAGTGTATTTAATTCAATATTAAATAAAGATTTATCTAATATTATGTATTTTAACATTTCACATAAGTAAAATTAATTATAATACATAAATATTTATATTGATTATTGTTCTGTTTTACAAATAATACTAAATACAAAAAATACGAAAATTATAATTAAGCATTTATTATAATAGCACAATACTTGTACATTAGAATATTGTATGGAATAATTTCTGACTAAAAATAAGAAATTGCAAAAATGAGGTGATATTGAAAATTAGCAATCAAGATAAAGTTTATCTATTATATTGTATTTCTCTCAATTTAATAGGAATAAAAATAGTGATATTATTAATAAGTATTTATGATCATTGTTTATATCATACCCTTGAGATTCTTATGATACATATAAAAAATAAAAACTATTTCATTTTAAACTTTTTTAAAAAACTAAATATGCTATCTGTTGGTCATAAAAAATGTATTTATATAAAAAAAAAGTTCTCATAAAATTATCTCTAATGACACAAATTGTAGACTTCTTACAAAAAATATATAAATGAAGAAACAATACTTGGATAATACACATGAACCTTTAGACTAAAGAATGTACGTGTGCTTCTAGAATCCTGTTAGTGTATCATAAATTTAGTAACTCAAGACGCACTCAAATTCACTTAATTTTTTTCTTCCACTGTCGAATACAGTGAATTTAATGAAAACACTTAGAAATACGTATACATATTTTGTGTATGTAAAAATAACAAACATTTTTAATGAACTTTGGATATTTCGTGTTTATTTTAGGTTTTTCAATTCTTTGATAATTTTTGTATTTCTCTTATGCAAAATTATTTGAAGTTGAAATTATGGTTTGCAATTTAAGAAATATTTTCTAAAAAAATTAATCATTCCTCTAAAGATATTAAATAATATTTCTATTTCAAACGTTTTACAATAATATTATAATTATTATGATGAAAATGAAGTTAAAGAACGATTAATAATATAATTTATTTTAAATAAATATGAAAAAATACATAATATTTGAGAGTAATAAAAGAATAGAAATCTTTTATTATAAATAACATTTTTCATTTTTAAATTATTGAAAAATTATAAGTGATACTATTTAATTGCACAGATAGAACGTTATATTTATTATTTAATACAATGTATATATAAAACAATAACGAACTTTAAATATGGTATAATTTGATCTAGTATCTATAATATATCTTACATATAATATATATTTTCAATTTTTAAATTATATAATCATGTTGGAATTTTATATTTTTATATTATACTTATTTATTATATAGTTTTTAACGAGCAACTTTTGTTGCTAAGCTTTTCATATATAAGATGAATATTTTTCAAAATTATTCGAATTTATTTATTTACATTTTTTTGTAATGTATGTTAATATAATATTATATTGTATTATTTAATTTATTAAATTTGAGAGCAAAATTAAATATTGAAATTATTATGAATTTAGTTTTTTTCTTTTCTCTCAAACTTATTATTTATATTACTCTAATATAATAAATTTATTTTTTATGCTTTTGAAAGATGTTTTAGCGGGAAATTAAATACAGATATATTATAAAAATTTTACTGTACATTATCAGAAGAATTTGAAAATTTAATTGTAAAAAAAAATTTTTTTTTTTGTTTGAATTTAAAATTTTAAAAATAATGGATTTTGGCGTTATCACGATATTTAATAATCTTGAGGGTTAACAGTACAACTAAAAATTAAATACTTTGGTTTATCTTTTTCATAAATTCTTTATAAATATTGTATAAAATAATAAATTTAGTCTTGTATTAATATATCTTTGGTTTGTCATAATTAATTTTAAAACATCTAGTTTTATATGAATATATATATAGACTGATATAAGCTATATATAAAGAATTAAAAGAATGTCTCTTAAAAAATTTTTTGATAGCTTAAAAATTTAAAGCACCGCTTATTTATAGATTTGAAGAAAAGATTAATAAAAAAATAATTTCCTTAGAATATTGATTTTATATATAATTTGTTTTAATTCCAAAATTGATTACACAATTTCAAAAGTTATATTAATAAAAAATAATTTAAGTAGTAAATGTTTATATATATATTGATTATATATTATGCTTCTTATAGATATTATAAATGATTATAAATAATATAAAAAGATTTCATAAGATAATATAAATTATTTAAAGACATTTTAAAAGAAAAAACTTTTAGCTTATGAATAAAGTAAAAACTTTAATCTATCTTTATTAATTTATTATTGATGAGCTTAATTAATTTTTTAAACACCGAAGCTTTTCAGAACTTATATAAAAAATTAGAAAAACAATATTTTAGCGTATTTACAAGAAAATGGTAGAAAAAATATAATTCTTAGTAACCTTGGTATTACTTATAAATTTCATCAAAAATAAAAGTTATATATTATTTATTTTTTATATTTTTATTATCAAAGCCATTTATTTAACATAAGTAAATTAAATATTAACATTACATATTAGATTTAAATATAATATTTATAATAACACAAGAATTTTTTTTTAAAGAATTTTATTTAAAAATAAAATTTTAATAAATTGCCTTCATTATTAGACTGTTAAAATAAAAATAATAGTATAACCTATTGTAATTTTGTGAAAGATAAGATGTTGTTCGATACCTTTGTCTAATGTGTTATTTGGTACAGAATTCATCTGAGATTGTAAGTGCACAATATATCAGGAAAATTATTATGCTTAATATAGTATTTTGTTATATTTAATCAGTAATTATAATTATTTGGTAGTTCGAATACAAATAATATAAGGATTTTACATGTAATATTATTATTGTATGGTCATAATATAAATAGTTAAACAAAATAATACAAAACAATTAGCTACTGTTTTTCGTGTTAACATAATAATAATTTCCATGTATTTATTGTTTGAAAATCAAGAAGAGAATATAGAACCTTCACAAGACAAACGAGAGTCAATTAAATTATTTTGTATCTTATATTAATATAGTATGATATAGTTATTTGAAATATATATAACATTTAACATTAACATATTTGAATTTGTTTAATTTTTTTTTCTTTTTCTTGTCGTATTTGTAATTAAGGTTCAGTGAAATAGGCCAAATTACAGTATAGTATATACTCGGTGTTTGTTGCATACTTCAAGTTAGTAATATTTAGTTAAATCAAAGAGACCCAAATGGATAAAGTATTATTGAAAATTTTTTTCGAGGTTAAGTATGAAATAGTATATAGTATTGATGTGATAAAACTTTATATAAAAGACTTTGTAATTTGTAAAATGTTTTTTACAATATAGTAATGATAAACGTTATAATTGTGTTATACATTTTCAGTTAAATGGTCTTTAAAGGGAAATAAAAATAATTTTTCCTACATTTAAAAGAAAAGTATATAATAAATTCATTAAATACAATGTAATATGTAATATGGGCCGACTAGATAAGGAAAACATTACTGTTATTAATTTTCTGTTATCATTTATTTTAACAATAAAATCATATTATAATTTTTTTTTAATATTTTAATTTTAAAGATTTTGTTTATCATTTACAATTAAAATAAGAAAATAAGATAATATTTCAAGAAATATAATTAAAATAATGTATAAAGTTAATGAAAAATACTTAAAAATAAATTTTTATATAATTGTAATGGGTTGCAGTTAGACAAATGAGTCACTCATGTATTTGTCATTTAATAATAGTAATTTATTTAGTCACATAAGTTATAATAAAGATACACTGACTTAGTATTAAAATAGTAATGTTCATGATGGAGTTTAATATGAGTTTAGTAATGATTCTGCTATATTTTTGGTTGTAAACACTTCGAGTCTCTTCTAGCTGTGGTCCACTATTTACAGGAAAACCATGAGAATGAAAGCAAAGGAAAGCCATGTGCATCACATAGATGAAAGTTGTAAAGAGGATATCTGTGGAAATCGAGCAAAGGGAAATTGTGTATATTATATAATTCCTAAAATTAAACTTATTTAAATCAAACATTTAAGTAAAACAATATTTTTATTTAACTGCATATAATAATAAGATTTAGTATATATTTCAATCAGTATTATTTTTAGTAATAAATTGTTTAATAGTATTTATGAATAATATAGTAAATTTTCAATAACGCTGTAAATATAATTATAAAAGTTAAAACAATTAAAAAAAAAGAAATAAGAAATTTAAGAAAACGATTTATAGAATCTATATGAAATAGTATAAAAATTATCAAATTTTATAAAAGAAAAAAATGTGTAAATAGTTGAAATTTAAAAATATATAGTGCCGATGAATAATTATACAGTTTTCAATTAATTATTTTAAGAATATATATATGTATATACAATACAAATTGACTTTATATCTTATATTTTACATTAGTTTTAGTATTATTTTATTTTTAAATATTTGATATTCTATTTCTAGAGTTTCTTTTATTTAACTCAAATTTTGAAAACTTTATCAAAAACTTTTTTTCAAAATTTAAGAAATGAAGTCGTAATATACATTCTTTACGATATTAAATTCATAGTTAAAAATTCATGATTTTATTCACAAATTCTTTAAATAATTTTTTTATACAAAAAGTTAATTACGAATTGTACTGATTTACTTGATTAATTTTATTTATTAGTGTAAATACTTAGATAAACATATCGCTAATAAATTAATAAAGTTATAATTAAAAGTATTAAATTGATAATTAATACGTAATATGTAAATAATTTATATTTTAAAAATCTAGGAGATACATTTTTACGAAACAAATTTTTATAATTTAGTTGTACAAAATTTATATAAATTAAATTAGTATGTGTGTAAATATAAATGTATGTCTCATATTTATAATTTACATTTGTACTTGACGTATAAATTCAATACTAAAGGTTCTAATTTTTAAATTACATCAACGCTACCTGGCGTTAATTTTATGATTTAATGTAAAAACAAAAGATTTCCTAAAGCTTGGGCATTAATCCTAAAGTCTAGTTATATTCGTTCTTCTATTTTTAAGCTTCATGAAATCATGTGTGATGTTAGTTTCCGATTAAATGCCAAATGATCAAGGTTTATAAAAAGTTTGTTTTGACAGTTACTCAAGTGTTTAAATTAAATTTTTATTTAAATTTTGTTCTTTTATTTAATGCATGAGAATCTCAAAAAATTTATATTTTTATTTAAAGATTTGAAAATGATGCCTTTCAAATTGAAAATTAGAACAAATCAAAGTTCAACGTTCGCGCAGTCACCGGTTATTAGATCAAGTTGGTGCAGAGGTTAGTTTTATTTCTTATCTAATTATAATCGAATTTAGATATGCTTGCCTATGAAAATTAAATCACTTTAAAACATACATAAAATCATTTCATATAATCATATTCGGAAAATTTTTAAAAATAAGTTTAAAAATATTTAAATATTAGTGTTTATAATAATTTTATTTTTAAAATGATTACACAATTTATAAAATTTAAAATACAATATCAAACAAAACAAATTTTGATAGTTTAAATATTAAAGTATTAAGTTTAAATATTAAATTGAAGTTGCTAGAAAAAAATATTTTAAAATAATCATTTTATTCTAAATAAGTGATTTTAAAAATTAAAGAAACAAAAGTTTTTAGTTATAGCAAACTTATACCAGGGTGAATGAGTTATATTCTATACAAAATAATTTTAAACGAAGACTTGTAATAAAATAAAAAAAATATTCATCTCTATATTTTTAAGGTATTAATACAATATATTTTAAATTTTACAAATTTTGTCCTAGTATTTTTTATCTTGTTTAATATCATTTTAATTTGATTTAAAACAAAATATGTTAATTTAAATTAAAATCAAAGATAAAATTTCAAAATTTGATAACAAATTACTGATTATTTTATGAATTTCTAATATTAACTACAAAGAATCTGCTATTATTAGATTAATTCGAAAAATTAGTTGACTAGAAATTTTTTTATAATTTGAAAGAGTAATGTTCTTATGAATATAAATAAAAGATTCCTTGCAGAAAGTTAAATTCTTTTTTATCTATTTCACTTCGACTTATTAGAAAATTATGTGTATTTATATAATTTGATAAATTATAATTTAAAATGACTGCAAATGTATTTTTAAGTTATATGTACATGTAAAATTTAGTTTTATAAAACTTATGATATTTTACAATATCTCATTGAGGTTTTTATAATGTCTAAACTTTAAAATTCAATATTTTAAAATTATGATTAAAAAATAAATTCTAAATAAAAATTTTGAATTTAAAATTTTAATTATAATAATATTAAATGCAGAGAAGTTATAGTTTTACTAAATTTTTAGGATGTTTCAACATTTTTTAATTTTGCTAAACAATAAATTCACAATAAAAATTAGAAACTGAAATTTAACTATTTATCGAACTAAATTAATTAAATATTATTTAATATTATTTCAAGCAAAATAATTGTTTAATTATAAGTATAAAATACTATGTTGGAATTAAATAATTTAATTAGAAATATTTTTTAAAGATCAAGTTTTTATAGATACTTTCTGTGATTATAAATATTAGATTATAAATTAAAAGATAAATGAGATTAGAATTATTAAAAAATTCTTATGCATAGTATTAAAGTTTAAAATGCTTGAAGATTTTGATAAATGTTTTTTGTAAATGCAGTTTAAACAATATTTAATTATGATTTTCGTTTATTTTTGTTTGACAAATTATAAAATAGTTTTCAAGTTATTATAAATTTATATTTTTTCAAGAAGTAGGAAATGTATGATTAAAAAATAACATAATATTTTATAATGTTTTTACAATATAATAGTATATTGATATAATTTACATTAAATTCAAAATAAAAATGTACTCAATTATTCCAAATTCACATATAGTAATAAATGTAATAATTAGTTAAAGTTGCAAATTGAGTTATAAATAATGATTAATAATGATTTAAAATTATGAATTTCTTACAAGCTAAATTGCAAGTAACAATAATTTAATCAAGATAATTAATATCATTAGATCCGTTACGTGTTCTGCTGTATTTACAGTTTAATTAAAATTCAACTGTTATGATTTTTGCAGAGATAGGTCTTAAATTTAATATTATAATTATTTTATTTGAATAACTCAAAATTGAAATTAACTTAGGTATTGCACAAACATAGTTGAAATAACCTACATTTTCATATATCAAATACGTATAATATGGTTTACTTGGAGTCACATATAGTCATATTTTTTTAAATTTATTATTAGTGATATTTGACAATAAAATGAATTTAATTATTAAAATATAGATATATATTGTAATATTTTCAAACTGAAACTTTTCCTTACTTGGTATATTTTATTATGTAATGTAGACGAAATAAGTAATTAATTATAATTTCTGTAATATTACGATTATATAGGATTTATATTCTTGTTATTAATTATAAATTGATTTTTAATATAATTCATGATTTTATATCATAATAAATTCCTCATTATCACTAATATCAAATATATAAGATATAATGAGAATCCTTTGTTATCGATTATATATTATTGAGTATATTACTAAAATTTTTTTATTATGAATAGGTAATACTTTGTTCAGATAATATAATAATAATTTTTTATTATATGAATTCTTTGTGTGTTTCTCAAACAATTAGTGTTTTTAGTACTTAAAATATTCAATTTATATTTAGCAAATTTTTATAATATTTTTCAATTTTCATACATTTCATAATTTTAATTTTATTCATTGTAATGAATCTACGTTTACTTAATTTGTTTTACGTATTTAACTATATATTTAATCTTACATACAACATTTACTATTAGAAGTTTATGAAAATAAAATTCAAGTAGAACTTATAATTATTTAAGTAATTTTTGAAAAATATTTTAATGACTGTAACCTAAGAAGGATGAATTGTTTTATCTATCTCATTTTTAGAAGCCTTGATTGGAGCCAAACCTAAATTATTTATTATTCATAATTTTTCAGAATATGTCAAAGTTTTAGTATAATATCATTAAAATCCAGTGTAATCGTTCGAGTGTACTCTTTGTTGTCTATACTGATTTCCACTAATTTGTATAGTTTCTGGGGTTCTGAAGTAAACTATTTTTCCTCTATCAACATTCCTTGCAACCCCTGATATTTGTCCAAATTGAGCACTAGATCCAAAAGCTGTTTGTTGTCCCTCTTGTTGTCCCTCTTGTTGTCCCTCTTGTTGTTGTAATGGTTTCGCTTGTTGATGTTGTTGATGATTCAATAGTCTTGAAAATTTGTAGGCATTCTCCGATGATTGTAAAATTGCGTCTCTTCCAAATTGTCGATGTAACGGAAGAACAAAACCACTAGGAAGGCTTGGTTCTTGGCTTAAATTTGGCGTTAATGCTTCATTCAATGTTACATCATATTCACTTTCTGGAATATCTTGGAGATTATGATGCGTTACCTCATTTATTTTTTGCTTAATTTTAAAATTTCCATTTATCGATAACTGTTCTTGTATATCATCATTTTTATAGGATGAACTGTAGATATTTGAATGGTCATTTTGTGAATGTCGTATATTATCTCGTACCACTTGTTCAGTTCCTTGACCGTTGGCTTCATTGTTTTGTTCTTGAACTTCATAATCAGTTGTCCAACTTGATATTACTTTTTGAGGAATCGATACTGTTTGAAGTTCTGGTCGTCTTTTAGGAACTTCTAGTTCCGGTATACGTACACTTGTTCTTATCGCAGATGTATCATAATTAGCATTTATTTGTTGCTTTTGTTGCTTTTGAGTTAATTCGGATTGTTCAACATTTTTATAATTATTATAAGTGTGTTTATTATCATAAGTTCGATTTTTATTTTGATAATCCTCTTTCAATACATCTTTTATATCGCCGTCGTTCAAATATGATACTGTTGTTGTTTGCACTTTAATATAATGCTTTAATGGATTTTCTTCTTGTCTAGGAGAAGTTTGAGATTTAGATCCGACTGGTAACAGACCACGAGGATTAGGGTTGCCACCTCTGGAGGGCAGGAATGGTCGCTTTATAACACGAACTGTTGGTCGAGGTGGAGGTAATGGAATTATTGTTGGTTCTTCAATATCATCATAATATTCAGATGGATAGTCAACGTGTTCTTCTTTTTCACGTTTATGAGTTTCTGGGTGTAACATTGGCTTCCAATATTTCTGTGGAAGTTCTTTTTCTATTGTAATTTCTTGTAATTTGTGGTATTGTACTTGAGATTGCTTCAACTGATGTTGCGGTTGCTGTGGTTGAGGTTGTTTCTGTTGTTGCTGCTGTTGTATTTCTGATTTTGGTTGAACTGTTATAAAAGTATATTTCTGTGATCGATCTTTCGGATTCTCTGTTGTAGGGTTAAGGATTTCTTTTTCTTGTTCTTCAAGTATTGTAGCAGTTGTGGCTTTTTCAGTAATACTAAGATCAAATCCGTTAAATTTTTTGGGAGCCTCCGTAATTTCTTGATGATCTTTTGATTTTGATGAACTTCGTGGGCTTTCTCTATCACGTTCAGCCGGTCGGTTATAATTGGATGGCTTATCTAACTTGTCAGAATCTTGGACCCGTACACTTGTACGATCGCGATCTGTATTTCGTTCTTTCATTCGATCTAAAGAACGATCACGACCGCGATCTGGTCCACGCTCACGATCTCTTTCATAAAATCGATCTCTTGATCTTTCTGAATGTTTACGTGGACGCACATCATCTTCTTCATCACGGTATCTAGGTCTAAAATGACAAAATCTTTATTAGAATAAGTATTGCAAAACATTCGATGAAAGGTGAACTCTTAAGCTTTGATTTTATTAAAATAACGTATATAAATGAATATTGTGATTTAATTTAAATCCAATACATATTTAAAATGTTTTAAGAATATAAATTTAATTATGATAAATATATAAAGAATTTTATTAACATTAATATAAATAATCATAATTAGTAAATATTAGTTATGAATAAACTACCTGAATAACTGTTTTTAATATTTTATTACATTACAACCAATGAGTTTTCATATAATTTTTTTAAAGTTAAATTATAAATATTTATTTTTCATCATGATGAACATAGAATTTAATTAAAAACGATGTTCTGAGTATAATTTCTTGTATTATTATTACTTTTGTAAGTAATAAATTTTCGAAAAATCTACACAAATGTCAATATATTGTAATTAATTAAATCATAACTGATTAAATTTAGCTTAATAAGTTGCACATTGTAAATTACAATATTTTATAGTTATCTATAAAATCTTCAAGAATTCATAGGAATAAATTTTAAAAGATTTCAAAAAATTTATTCTAAAAATTTAAACAGTAAAAGTGTTTAATTTAAAGTGTATAAATTCGTAAATGAAATTTATTTATTTTATATTTTAAAAACTAATGAAAATTTTTTTCTCATTAATTATTAAAATATATATTATTTAAAATTGATAATTGTATAATATGTTGAATATGATTGTAGAAAATGTAATGGATTAGACAATGTTAATGAGTGTTAGAAGGATAAGATAAATGGAGACTTGTAGGATATTCGTTAGTGGTTGTGTACGTTACCTTACCTGAAGGGTCGATCACGATATCTTTTATCAAGAAAATCTCTATCTCTTAATGGTCTGGTTCTCATTTGCCATCTGGGTCTAACTTCTTCAATTTCATCTTCATAATAGTCACCGTCATCCAAAATATCAACAGGTCTTCTACGAGGTTCTTCTAAATCTTCAATGACAGGTCTTTTGCGAGGTTCTTCTACATCATCAACAACTACAACAGGTCTTCTACGTGGTTCATCTAAATCATATCGATCTGATTATTTATTAAAAAATTTATCTTATAGTTAGAGTGATTATTAAATTTTTTAGTAAAAGCTTGAATTACCGATTAACGTACGAATCGTACTAGTCGAATAAGCATATTTATCTTGTTCAGATAAAGGTACAGGTCTGCGTAATTTCGGTGGCATTCGTGGTCTTGCAAATACTGATGTTGGTGGGGCAGCTGGCTTAATTAAACCTTCATTGTTGCCAGTGATAAATGTCGATCCTGCATCTTTTTCATCATAGTCATCTCTGAATCTTAAAAAAGTTTATTTGATTTATAGAGTTTATAACAAGATAACGTAATTGTAAAAATTATGTGATTGTAAATCGATTTCTTGCTATAATAAAAAATTCGATAAAAACTGCAGCAAAATTATAATAAAAATATGCTTTACAAGTTAAGATTTAACGTTAATTTTTCATTCGATTTTGATTAATCATAATAACGATATCATAGCTAGAAGACTATCACTTTTTCCTAAAGATATTACCTTTTATCAGAGTATCTTTTTTCGTCTCCGTCCCTGACATGATCTTCGGTGTTACGAGCTCTCGATGAGTCCTGATCCCTAAGTCTAGGTCTCAGAGGTTCGTCCTCGATCGATTCTCTCGTTCTAAGAGGATCTCTTCTGTTGCTTCGAACAGGGAATCTGTCTCGAACGAGCGTTTCCCTATCCCTTTCCCGAAAGTCACGATATCGGTAGTCTCGGTCTCTCTCGCGATCTCTACGGTACTTTCTATCTTCATAATCATCATAATCCCGTCGATTATAGCCGCGTGGACGTGTTCTCTCGTATTCGTCATCATAGTAATCCTCGTCGTAATAGTCATAAGCAGGTCTCCTTATGGGTGGTCGTCTTCTGCGAGGTGGCAAATCCCGCTCACGGCTTGATAAACGATCTCCTTTATCTAAGTTCGATGCTGGCTGCATTGGTGATGTTGTTGTCGAGCTTGTTGTTGTGGAAGTCGATGTCGTTGTTGAGTCAGCCGCTTTATACAGAGCATCGTTTCTGTGCCAATACTTCTTTGAGTTAGCACAGTCTACTTCCGAGACGAAGTGACAGATAAATGTTTTTTGATCGAAAGCTGTGAAATTTGCGCAAAGGAAGTCGTAGCGCATACCAAACAGGCAGTGGTGGTATACCTGATTAAAAATGTTTCTCCTTTAATATATGTATGGAACTTCGATAAATCATTTATATACCCGCGTATAAATTAATATAATTATACAACATGTATAATATATTAAAATAAAAATTTCGAGATACCTTGACTCTTTAATTCAAAGGAAAGTCAAGACAAATGTAATAAAGTTTCATTATTACGCAAACGGTAGGTGCAGTTAGTTACATTATTACAGTTAGAAAGTATATCTATAATGTAGCTAGTAGCCTAGATCAAATTATAGCTAATCATTTGATATTAATTAATACACTTTAATACTGTGCAACATAAAATTTAATTGTATTTATGTCAACTTTTATATATTTGTATATATAATTGATGCCCGCATGCATATTTCTAATATGTCTTTGTCTATTGTATGAAATAGAATCGTTTAGTAATTATTTAAAAGTTTTAAGCATTAGTTATACTTTATTAATTATATACAGAATTATGATGAATGATTTAATTACTAATATTTTTTAATTGATGATCGACACGTGACAAATAAATTATTTATATTACGAGCTGTAATTAAAATATCGATAGAAATATGTAATCTGAACATCGAATTTAATATTGCTAAAAAATTAATCATTTGATATAGAAAGTTATTAAAAAAGTTGAACAAAATGTGTACACTAATGCTTCGAAATGAAAATAAACATAATAAGTAAATTCGTGAAAAAAGTATTTCTTGAGAATAACATTGAATTTGTCGTAGACGTATTGATGTGCAAAAATATTTTCTTTTAGGATAAAATTTAGAAAATTTAGAAAATTAATGTGACTGCAATTTTCAAGATTTTAAATCGTAAATATATTTTGAGTGTGTCATTTCTTATATTATATCAACAATTATTTCGACATATAAATGCTTCACCGTTTATTGGTTAAAGAAGACAAACGTTTAGGTAATTCATCAGATGTACTAGCGAATTAATGTATACTGTGTTCATTCTATATCACTAAGGAGATTCTTCATGATTATACTCAATATACTTTGGCAACAACTTAGTAATTTATTTTAAAACTAATTAGTACAAGTTGCTGCATCCTGTGAAGATGTAAGAATACAAAAAGATTGAAAAAAAATAAACGTTTCTTATGACTGTCGCAATTTATCCTGAATGTTAAAGTTCTAAATCTTGTATAAATACCGAGTAACAAAGGTCAAAGAATTAAAATTTATCGTATTTATATATAATAAGTATCAAAGTTATGGGGTTATCAGAGTTAGTAAATAAGCAACAAGGCTAAATGAGTGGTAGAATATAAAAAACAAGGTCACTAATTTCGTTTTATTTGTGATTACAAAGGACATTTATACGAAGAGCAAAAATGCTGCCGAGTGCATTCCATTGAAATTTCGGCTAAAAGTCGAATCCGTGTCGGTGTACGCTCATACGAACGTAACACGTTAGGGCACCGAAGTCAGCCGCATTACAACTTCCACGGCTGCTTTCACGCTCGAAAGTATGTGCGTGTAAACTCTGCTCACGACATAATTACCACTGGGCACACCATTTTATAATCGGTGCTGCAGCCCGCGCGCCAAGTTTTGCTGGATGTCCCGGATAATAGCGAAGAAAAAGATCTACAAGGAAGTTTTGAGCGTCGTATGTAATGAGCCGCATGTTTCGATTTAATTCATTGGCTCCTTTACTTCGCGAATGATCTAACGTTAGAGTTGTCATGTTCCTTCTATCAGGAGATGATACTAGTCATAGATCTTGAAAATTGCGCTGCGCTCCCTACAGCTATTTATGCTTCATTACTGGTGCGCATTCATGTCGCTGCTATCGGTCTATTTGTTGGACTTGCTTTTACTACACACTCTGAAGTGTGGAAATAGATGGGCTAACGAGATATAAAACAATGTTGAGTTACGGTATTTGTCATGTACCAACGATACATGTGTATTTATTTATCATACTTGTAATAACTTGTGTAGAATCTACCCCATCATGTATACATCTTTATTTGCGTAATTGATCTCGTGCAATTATAACGTGGATAATTGTTTATTGAGGTTTGTTACCAAAGAAAGTTAAAAAATCAATAATCCAAAAGAATGGTATGGTTAGTGAAAAATTTATATATTTTCTGAAACGAAAGTGTGTAAGTCCTGTCTTGGTAAATTATTTCTTAATTTTTTGAATTTATAATTTACTATGTTTATCACTATAGAATATACTCAAAGATTTTATTTTATGAATTTAATCTATAAAAATTATTGTAGTATATAAGGATAAAATTCATCTTAGTATTAATATATTTACGTATAATTTAAAAATGTCTAAAGCTTTAAAATAACTCATATTTAATAATTTATATGAAACATCAGATTCGTTAGCTTAAAAAAAATCAGTCGAGGCAAAACAGACTTTTTTAAAAATGTATGCTTTAAGCTTTATTTATGAAAAATTTTTAATTAAGTACTCATCGATGAACTTTGTAATCTATGGCTATTTCAATCATGTTGATTTGTCTTACCATTCTGACACTTAAAATTAATAACAAAGTAAAACCGAACGTTAAGTTATTTAACTTAGTTATAAAATTTAAGGATAAAGTTTATTTTAAGCTTATAGCTATATACCTTTATAGCAATAAGTTTTGAATCATATATTAAAAAGTAAAACGTTTTCTTTCTATATTTTAATTTATGAAAAATAAAAATTAAAACATAGCTAGATTATCTTTAATTATGATTTGATTATTAATTATGAATAATGCTAAAGAAATTATATTTACTTCATATTTGTCTTAATTTTTGATAATATTTATTAAAAAAGACAGTAAAAACTTAATAATTATATATGTAGAGATGTATAAAGTAATATATTATCTTGATAAAATAATTTTAATATTTAATTAACGTGAATACATGTTTGGTGAGGTCGGTGGCAGAGCGAGAGAGAGAGAGAGAGAGAGAGAGAATTTGGCATAGTTGTAAGAGCAACTTATAAAATATCGGTATATTAGAACAATGAGATTAAAAAAAATAGTTGTGAAAAAATTATGACCCAATGAAGACATAATTTCTTGTGAGTTAGAATAAAAATTTAAATAAGAATAAATTATAGTCATTTTATATTACTATTAGTAGAAACGTTACTGATAAATAAAAAAAGAAATAAATTATACAGTTTAAATGCAGGTATGTACATTTGATATTTATGTATAAGTTAAATATTACATTTTTCTAATATTCATTTATTTTAAAAGCTTATAAAATATGTTAAGATAATGGGCATGAAAGCAGGAGATCATGAATTTTATTTATATACTATAAGTAGTAATTCGATGAAAATTATTTTTTATTCAAATTTTTTCAATAAAATGTGATGCGTTGCTTTAAAAAAATGTTAATTATTACTTATGATTAAAGTGTTCCAACTTCAATTTAAAAAACTATGATTTTCAATATTTTCTATTCAATGAAATAAAATAAGATATTATGATTATGAAATATGTCTAAAATAATGATATTTAGTATTATCATTTTATCACAAGTTTTTATTTTTTCTATAAAAGAAAGAAGCCGTTATATTGCAAAAACAATATATTTACAAAATAAATAAAAGTATGCTCACTATTTATGTTTACTTTTTATTTAAATTTTTATGTAAGAAGTAACTTGAAAATTGTTTGAATGTACATTTTCTCGCAAAAAATCTTTACGTTCAGATCATTTGGTAACTGATTTATGTTATTATTTTATTACATTTATTTAGATTTTTAGTCTATTTAGTATTAAAAATTAGATTAAATTATTGTTTACTATTGATAATTTTATTTGTAAGTTTCAAATTTTTAATTCTTTCGAAAATTTGAAAAAGTCTTGAATTTTAATAAAAATTATAGCTCCTGTTATTTCTATCTGGCTTATCTTAGTTTATGCAGTAGTGATAAATTTAATTAGGGTGAAGGTTTCTGGATAACAACAGGTTTGATAAATAATATGATTATATGGTTTTCTATTATCCAAAATGTAGTAGTTTAAATTAACTCTTATTACTAATTTATTAAAAAATATTTAATGTTTTCTTTTTTGATTGTTCATTCAAACTTTTTATACGACATAAATTATCAAATCATCGAAAGATATTTTTACTGTTAAATAATCAGTTTATCGAGTAAACTAGCATACAACAATGTAAATATAAAATATAAATAAACATGAACCATTTTTTATGTATCTAAAAAAATAATGATATAGTTATAAATATGATTAAATTGTATCTTTTGATACATAGTATAGTATTAGAGTCTTTTCCAGGTTATTCAATTTTTTTTAGAGTACAATATAACAGTGAACAACTGATGGGATCGATATTAATATTTAGAATTTTATAATATTTAGATACACGTAAACCGAAGAGTATAAAAGCTTTTACTTTATTTTTTACAAACACGCACTATGTAAAAATATGTTTAGTACAGATTGCAGCTGGCATTTTTATAAAAATAACTGTGAAACAATATTAGGAAAAGTATTAAAAACGTATTAGAAAAAACCTAATAATGATTGACTTATTTTTAATTACGAAGAAAAACAGCGCGCCGTTAATGCAACTGCATATTTTTTTGGCCGGTACATTATCTTTTGCGTTTTATTATATTTTTGAAACAAAGTTATGTTAACTTTCTGAGATTTTATTCTAAAAAGAAGAATTACTCCTTGCTATCGATTATGCAAATGAATTTTTTTTGTTCTGAACATTGCAATAGCTTTTTTAATATTGTATAAAATTTCTTTTCAATTAACCAGTTGAGTACCAATATTCGTATTTTAATAATTAACTAATATTGCATATTTATTATAAATTAATTATAAGAATAGATTATTTATATATATTATTTATATATAATATAATTTCATACTTTATTATATTGTCAGTATATATTAGATATAAATTTTAGTTTAACTTTCAACATTGTATTGAAATAAAAGTTAATGAAATGATCGTAAACATAACTGAATTCAACATAAGGAGAATTTTTGTGATTCGATTGCCGCATTATTAAAATAATGCAATGTTTCATGTTGTGAATGTTTTTATTACAAAAAAATAATAGGTAAATAAGTAGTAATAAATATAATGAAAGCACAATTTAAAAATAAAAATGTTGAGTAGAATTTATGATTTAACGATTAATTTTTGAAATCATGAAAAATACTTAAACAAATCTTAGAATTTTTAATATAAATATACAGAACGTCGGAATAAAGTTATATATTCAGTAATAATTTAATCTTTCCATAATAACGGAAATAAATGATATTTTGAATGTAATGAATATGTTCCTTTTAATACTATAATTGTACAACAACAAAATATTAAATATTATGAATAT
This sequence comes from Dolichoris vasculosae, assembly GCA_018907195.1. Classification (NCBI taxonomy): domain Eukaryota; kingdom Metazoa; phylum Arthropoda; class Insecta; order Hymenoptera; family Agaonidae; genus Dolichoris; species Dolichoris vasculosae. Next base: position 478,671 of record JACCHY010000037.1, on the reverse strand, counting down.
GAAAAAATAATCTATTATTAATAAGTTCTATGTTTGGTAAAGTATAAAGAAAAAGCTTTGAAATTTACAACGAACTATATTATTTCTCATCATTACTTTGTATATGAAAATAAAAAATTATTTATCTCTGGTATTAAACATGTATAGAAATTTAAACAAAATATTAATTAGTTCTTTAATTAAAAATAAAATTCTTTAGCATTTATAATCAATATGTACATAATTAAAGAACTTTTGTAAAAAGTGTGTAAGAAGAAATGAATTAAAATTTTATCAAGAAATTTTTGTAAATACTATATTTAAGAAATTATAATTAATATGAATTTTTCGTGACAGTTTCTAAATTTTCTAAAATCTTTAATTTAAAATTAATTGTATAAACTTTTTTAAATGTTTGTTTTATGTGCGTTAAAATATTTTATTAGCTGCATAAAATTGTGTCATTGATGTTTCAATTTTAATTTTAAAAAACTTTCAATTTTAGAATAATAATGAAGTTATTAAAAAATTTGGTTGACTATTTTAAAATCGAATTTTTAAAATAAAGATTTATTTAATAAGATAAAAATTATAAAAAATGAAAGTAAATTTTGAAACCTTATTGAATTAAATTTTACCGCAATTGAATTCAATTTACTTACTGTTGCTGAATTAAATATTATTTCAGTTTGAATGTGTGTTAGAAATTAATTACTGTGATCGCACATAAAGCTTGACCGCTACAAAACTTATAAAGAATGAATTTATATCAATTAAAATATTTGAACTATCTTGAAATAACATTCATAAATATCTGTATATTTTTAAATTTTAACGTACAGTTCATTATATTTAAAAATATTGTAGAAATTAAATCAATCGAAAAGATTGGTATTTTTTTAAATATAAAAATATAAATTTAATGTTCATATGTAAAATGAATATATTTTGTGCATAAGTAAGATGATAAAACAATCATTAAATGAAATTAGGAATATTTGTTGCCTCTTTAAAATTTATTAATTTGATACTAATGCAATAAGTTTTTTTACATATATTTTAATATTTAAATATAATTTTGACGAAATAATTTTTATTTGGCGGATCGGCGGTTGAAAATGCGATGAGAATTACCTGACATTTATGGGGTACACTTGCGTAAAATCCATCATGGAGACCATCACATTTGAAATCGATATCCTCGGGCATACTACTGTAAAATGGATAGTCACTTAAATTGTATCCGTTCAGCTCTCGAGGTAAATTTGGATCCCAAATATAATCGATTTGAGGTATTCCCGTAAGCGTATGTCCCGTTGTCGCGTTTGTTTCGGTTGACGTAGTCGTTGCCTGAAACAATATTTAATACTGTTCATAAAAATTATGACATATTTATATTTAAGTTATCAGGATTTGAGATATTAATATTTCTTGCAAAGTATTTAATTAGCTTTATACATATAATTTACGTAAATGTATTCTGCATCAAAATTTATACTATATATTCTGAAATTAAATTTTGTATAGTCTTATTTTAATGAAAAATAAATCAATAAAATTGTAATTTATGCTTTTTTAATTACTATAACTTACAGTTAATTAAATTTCTATTCGGTTCATTTGTTTAATATCTCTTTAAAGATGCATTAATTATTCCATTTAGAAAGAGAGAGAGAGAGAGAGAGTGTGTGTAAACACGCACACGTGTTACGTTTTTCTAATTTTACTTGTATTTTAAAAAATTATTGGGTCTTTTTTTAGAAAATGTGATTTTTTTATTACACTTAAAATTATAGTATGGCGTAATATTAAATTTATAATTTTTTTTGTATAATTGAACCTTTGATTTATAAATCTTAAAGTCAAATATTTGATATCAATAATGTTACTAATTTTATTTTATAACCAATAATTTTTAGCACTGAATTAACTTAAAGTTTCTAGTTTATTAAAAACAGAAAATAAAAATTTCATTTTTTGCAAAATTTAATAAATAATTATTTATTTTATATAAACTGTAACTAATATTATTAAAATAAGTTATAATATATAATATTTATATATTGATATTATAAATAATAATTTGATTCTCTGAATTAAAAATAATATACTTAGTAAAAAATTTTTTATTTCATTTCAAATTTAATAATTTAATACATTGTAATCAATATTTTATACTAATTCTAAAATTATGATTTTACATTTCCTTATGCGAATTTTGGATATAAACTTAAAAAACGTAATATTATAAAACAAATAATTTTTAGTAAATGATTAATTATTAGGAAATGGTTGTAATTTTGTCAAAATTAAATTATTGCAAATCATTAATAAAGTTAAATAAATACAGCAGTATCTAGAATTCTTTTTTATTATAGTAATTTTAGAAACTTCAGTTATATTATGTCAAGAGTTTATGTGTAGGATTTGAAGTAAACAGATATTGCATTAATATAAATTTTTATATTTGCGTCTTTCTTTATTAACTAACAATTCAAAATGTCGAAGTTTTCAAGGTCATACGCTTTTCGAATGGAATAATCCATAATTTTTAATATTTCTCATTACACGTCATTATTAAATTCTCAGCACTTATTGTTTTTTTAATATAAATTTTATATTTTAAGAAATGATAGGACAATATGAACATATACATGATCGAGTTGTGTAAACGAGACAGTATTAAGAAATACTGACAGAATATTGACATATCTGAGCCCATAAGAGAAGTAATTCCATAAAATTATCACATAACTAGAATGTATTGAAAACTCATAAACAGTTACGTATTATAATATTTACTTTCCTATGTAAACGACGTTTGCCTTGTGCAATATATACATCCGTACTATAAAATGCATAGACAACTAATCCATTGCATTCAATGATTCGATATAGTAACAGGTAATAATTATAAAACGAGCTGTAAAGATAAATATAAGTGTCGATTAACTATAAAAAATTCATGCTTTTCTTTTGAATTAATTACTTTAAATTAAAAAGATTTTATTAGAATTAAGTTAAAAATACTTATTTTTAATTATTGTACACAAAGTTAATAATACATTGTAAGTTGCATCATTTAGTAAGAGCAATAGTTTACAATCATAATTTGTTCAGTCAACCTTCAAGGAGTTCTTGATCGTAATTTTCTTAAATTACGATTTTAATAAAAAAAGCAATTTTCTTCCCTTCAGAATATGGTAAAAAACAGTAATTGAAAAACTTATTTCACATAAAACATAATGTGCTAAATTATTTTACGTGCATCAAAGAGCGTGACTTTTTATTTTAATAAATATATTGAAAGGTATGTGCGTGAGTGAGAAAAAATTCAATTATTATTGAAGGGTAGCGAAATTTTTATAATTGAATTTTCTCACTATCGCACATAACTTTCGATACCAGGGAAAAAATTTTTCATTCAATGTAATTTTTACTTATCTTTATTTTTTTCAGTTTTTATACTTCTCTGAAAAATTCTAAGGTTTTTTAATATATGCACAATATATTTCTCTTGCTTACTTTTTATATCAATAGTATATAACCTGTTCATCAAAAGAATCAATGTGTAAATAAATTATATAAAAAAAAATTAAAAATGTTAAATTAGCTTACTTAAAAAACTTCACATAATATTTATTTTTGGGTAGTAATACATTTTTATTTACTATTTAAATTTATTTGAAATCTTATAATGTTATACAAATTATATTTACTATGTTAATAAAACTAATAAAAAATTTAGCTTATAGTGATGAAATTTACATGTATGGAATTTGAGAAGAAATTGAAATAATTTGTTTAAATAAAATAGTAAATTATTTTTCAATTCAAGTTATAGTATTTTAAATTGACTTATGAAGTTCATATTTACATGATTTATTAAATTATTTTAATAATTTTGCAATATTATTTTTTTGTGTTTCTATAATCTCATATTTATATTAATTTATATTTATGTGCATATAATATTGGGGGAAAAATTCACGTTGATGCATAATTATTATAATAGTTTAACTTACTAATGATTGGTATATTCATGCAATATTGGGAATGTGTAAACTTATTTTTTAAAAGTATTTTGCATAAAGTAAATGGCATAATTGAAAATGATTGGTCTAGAGCTTTTCAGTAATCAAAAAAATAGATAACTTATTCTTGAAATGAAATTAATTAAATTAGCAGCTAACGGCTACTTAACATCATTATTAGTAATTATACATTTACACAGAATAACATCTTGATAATAATATGATAATAACGCCTTTCAAGTACCTATTTAATTAATTGTATTTATACGCATTTAAAAATTGTGAGAAAATCTACTATTGCCATTTATGAATCGTCAGATTATATTGTTTTATCTCAATTTATAAAAATAATATTTTGTTAAATCTTTTTTTAATATGTAATGTCTCATAAAACTTTATATTTATCTAATATTCAGTTAACTTCTTATATTGTATTTATTTATTACTATATTTGATTAAAAAATTAAAATGGAAAAAAGTTATTACTTAATTAATTCCAATTCAATTATCTAAATATATATGAATAAAATGAAAAAAGAAGTTATAAAAAAGGGAAAAGAATTAATTTATGTTTCATAAAAGTAAGAGTGTAGGCGGTTTTTATTATTTTTATGCTTCAAGATATCAGAAACACAATTATTACAAATTATTTCATATTTAATTTGTAACATGGAAGCTAGTTTTTAGTTAATTTGTATAAATTAAAAAATTACATTTGATTATGTCATTTACATTTATAAGTAATATATTTTGATTAATATTTGAATCATCTTTAAAAATAAAATAAAAAATAAAATAGGATTATTGGAATAATCGTTATTTATTTTATCTAAAGTGGTAAGCAATTAATAATTTGCAACAGTATGTGTTTACAAAAAACATTATAATGTTAAGCGTTTACTTAAAAAAAAATCAAGAATTATCTTTCATGAGTCAATTTAAATAATGAAGGTTATTAACGTTTCAAACTATCATTTATTTTATGTTTTATTATGAAATTTTTCTTTTAAAAACAGTAGAAAATTTGAAAAAATTTACCTCGACTTCATCGTCTGTGCTTTCTCCTGCCGCAGACTCTTCTGTTGTTGTTGTTGAAGATGTTGCTATTTTGAATTTTGGCCTAGTAGCTTTCAGAGCATCCGAGACTGCGATCGCTATTAAGAACCCTATAATTGAAGAATTCATATAATTTGAAACAAAACAAATTTTTATTATTTACCTTCCAACACTATTATAACATTGGATATTTACTGTAAAAACACATATTCTAAAAAAAATTTTTCAAAATTATATTGATCATTCTTAATAGCATATTTAATTAAACAAATACAAAAAAATATAGTTAGTAATAAAAAATTAATTCGTAAATATATATAAATTTTTTAATTCAGATCTATATAAATGCATTGGTGTATATAATTTTACCAAATAATTATTTTTAATTTAAAAACTACTTTTTATTAAACTTAAGTAACATTTATTTTTTGTTGAAATGAGCTTATATTCTAAGTTGTAGTAAATTAACTACTCATGTTGTTAAAAATAAATTGTAAATTTATGTCTTGATAATCTATGAAAAATTACGAAAAGATGGGTTCTAGGGAAGAAGCATAAGAAAAAGTAGAAGAAGCATCAAGTGTTACAAAATCGTGTCAACAATGAAACCCTAGAAGTGGGACAATTCTTTTTTTTCTGTTTTTTTGAAAATTTATAACATACATTTAAGTTGGGTATCTGTTTTAAATGAAATCAAGGCCATCTTTTAATCTATTAATTTATATATATTCAACACTTGGATTTTGTCAAAGTACATTTTTTTAAATGACAATATATCTAATTCTTGTATCAATAGTAGAGAGTTATTTAATTATCATTGAAAGCATATAAACGTTTAATCAACAAGTTATAATTAAAAGAGTTTTTCTAGAAAAAACTGATTGCCTTGTACTTTAACCAAACATTTATGATAATATATATGAAATAAAGAAACCATTTCTTTATAAGAAAATTCGATAATACATTTCATATACATAAAAAAAAACTTAGTTTGATGAGTATATATATGGATAAAATAATTTAAAACTTTAAAAACCGTTTTAAATTTTTTATCAAATTGATATAACTAGATTTTAATTAAAAAATTTTATTTTAATTTAAATATTAATAGTATTTGGTTAAAATATCTAAAAAAATAAAAGGCTGAATCTTAAAATTGATTTTAAAAAAATGGAACATAATGGAATAGTAAAATTAATGAATCGAGAAGTGAAACAGCAAAGAAATAAACAAACAAATAATTTCTATAGATAATAAAAAATTAACTACAAAAGCATTCTAAATTATTATACTTGATTTTTATGTAATGAATATTTTTTTGATTATTACAGAGTCAACTATTCAAAAATTGCAGATTTTTTTTAAAGAACTGCATAAAATAAAAATTTGCATTTTGCAACGTAATTTTTTCATTCGTAATATTTGCTAATTGTTAAATTAAATTATGTAAACGATAAATAGTATTTTTTAGATGTTAATATAATGTAACATAAATAATTTTACTTAAATAATTATGTGCTAAAAGTGTCAGCTAAATCAACGAAAAAAAAGAATTGTAAAATAGAATTACAGAATGGAATACTGTCGGAATACAAGGGTCATTCGTATTAAAGCAGTACGAATCGAGTATTAGTGGAAGCGAGCTAAATGAAGTTATAACAAAAATCGAGTAGCTTGCGTGTGTTCTCATCAATAAATCATCAATTGCTGACTTCGGAATGCTTTAAAACAACTCACTAGATTACCGGAGAATGCTAATGTCATAACTAGCGTAAATCCACCTGACGGTGATAAAATCTTCGAACGGCTTTGGTATGAGCAAAAGCTGTGGCGCCCCTTCGGAGCTTCCTTTCAGAAGGGCACGGATTCGTGTAATCGGTTCGTAAAACGATCAAGAGCAAGGGAGAGAATTTGTGAAATTATACGATCCGTTGGTCGTCCTTGCTGTTCTTCCGATACGAAGAATATTATAGCACCGGTACATAAAAAAAAATTTATCCAATTTACTTTAAATTTTATTCCAAAATTATTTTAGATTGATGTAACAATGAAAGATCATTTGCTATTGCAATAAATATATCTACTTTTGTATCTTTAAATTTAATTTAGATCTTAGAAAACCAAATTTTTTTAGTTGTTAATAAACAAAAATAATTCTTCAATGTTCTTATATTAAATAAGTAAACGATTTTCGATAGGTATTTTTAAATTAAAGGCGAATTACTTTTTTCTTCAAATATAAACAAATTTTTCTGCTATTAAAAGTAATTTATTTATTTGCATATATAATATGATTGGCATTTATAATGATCAAATTTTGTTACTTAATCAATATTTTCTCTGTGTAATGTTATTTTAGTTCGACTAATTAGAGTATTCATTCGTATGTGAAATTATTTAAGAAAGTATTTAAGGTATGGTTGTAGTTAAAAATAATAACTGTTTCTAAAATATGTATTTTTCTTAGAATACATTATTTCAAATTGATTACTTAACCAAATATCATATAAAATAAAAATAATTAGGCTTTGATGGTGTAATGTAATTATACATTAATTAAAATCTTTGTTATAGAATTTTTTATCAGTAGATTGTAATTGTTGTATATATATATAGCTTCTATTCACATTAATGAAAAAACAGTTTATAATAGTCACGAAACCGTCTGTAGTTAATTGCTTTTAAAAATTTTATTTATATTATGCTAACGAATAATTTTTGCTAAAATAAATTCAAATTTAAAAAGAATGTACAAGAGCGATACCTTTATGTACTTTCAAGTAAAAACTTGTCCTAACGAGACAAATGAAGATGCACTTATAGAAGATTCGGGCTTGATTGTTAGATCAGGTTAGACTTAACTAATTGTTAAGTTAACGAGCAAGATAGATAGATAAAGAGATGTAAGGAGGTACGCCGACTGCGAAATGGATAGAATTTCAAGCTGGATTTTCACACAAATGAGGGAAAGCATAACACCCGTTCTTGTAAAATGGAAAATGAGTTTGTACAAATTCCAAATCGTGATTTGAATAAAACTTGATTGTTTCCGAGTGCTTGAGGTGGGGAATGAAGAACATAAGAGGGTTCTCTTATTTTCCTTCTTTAGGATGTGCGTCACGACGATTGTGATGACGAATTTTTATGTACCTGTAGGCATTACGCGGTCCACGCCTCTTTTGGTATTTCAAATGTTTGAAAATGAAAGTTTACGGATTTACTACTTGAATAGAAGATTATTAGAATGTAATCAATAGTGGTATAAAATTGTAAATTACTTCTTTTCAAAGGTAATAAAAATAGAAAATTGTGCGTATAATAATAATTTTATTGTAAAAAGTTAAAACACTTGTGTTTCTCATCCTTTAACTTTATAAAAATTATTGTTTTTAGTTTTAATATAATAGTAGTATTTTCTAATATATTTTTTGATATATAGTAGCACATCAATCAAGATTTTTTTATAATTCAAACTCTCTGAAAATCAATTATTGAAAATCTTATCGGAAAATAGAGGAAAATAAACCAATTGTATCTACCTTATTTAAATATTTGGATCAAAACGCTTATAAGTTTATTGTATTTATTTCGTTTACTTATAATTATAGTATTTATACTATATTCATTTATTTATAATTATAGAAATAAATAATGAAATTATTATACAGTATATAAATACAAATGTTTATTCGCAATCAATAGAAATAATTTAAAAAATATAGAAATATATAATTTAATCAATAATTTGTTCATTGATTTGTTCATTGATTTGTTTATTTCATTTATCATTATATAGTAACATTAATGATTCATTCAAGAAAATTTATCGGAATCTATGAAATAGAATATAAAATTGATATTTTCATTATTAAATTTTCTAAAAGCCCTAATGTTATTACTTGGTAAAACGTCGATAGATATTCAGCTTGATTGTTATTATTCCAAATGGAAGACTTCTGAATGAACGAACCATTGGTCTTAATGTTCAATAAAAAACAGCAACAGCAAGAAAGAAGGTCGTCTAGAATCTGCATTCCTTTCTATATAAGGAAAGTATAAAAATATTGAAATACTGGAACTAGTAACATCGAATTTTCAAGAAACGGAAAGATCTTGATATAAAAGTCTTTCTGAAAATAGCTCTTTTTATAAATTCAATATAACTTTCCAGTTTTTCATACCATTAGGTAGTAATATGTTAATTCAATTTGAATCCTTATATACTCATTTGAACAACAGTAACTTGAATATTTGTACTAATTTTACAATTATTCTCTAGAAAGTTATATATATATGTGTATGTATGTGTGTATGTATATATGAGTAATTTTGTAATATTCTTGAATTTTATTCAAAATATTAATAAACATAAATAAATGATTAAGTTTGTAATGGATACTTGTAAAATCCTACATATATATTTTTAAAATACTATTTAAAACTATGAAATAAATATTATAATTACACAAAATAAATTTTAATTCAACTTTGAAAACATTAAGGTTGTTTATTTTTATATTTTTATTATATATTTAGAGATTACTGTGTATCAAACATGATTTTATATAGAATAAGACAAAATTAAATCTTACCGTACAGAGTAAGTAGAAGCCATCTCTTCTCCCGCATATTGGCTCTTCTATTAACAGAATAATAATTTATTATTCAAATGAATTTGAAATTTTGATAAGAAAAGATTTAAAGTTATCACGTTTAAATAAAAAATAACATAAGTATTATATATCAATCAATTTTAATAATATTGACTAGAATATTTTTTAAATCGTGTAAATTTTAATTAATTCTATTATTTTATTTGTTTATTGAATTAAATATTTTTCAAAAATTATTTTTATCATATTCTAATAAGGTTACTATATAAAATTCAAATAGATCATTTAATGAAATGTTGATCTTAAACTTAACTTTTTAATATTCGACATAAAAAAATCTTTTGCGTCTGGTAAAATGATTTAGATAATAGTGTTAAGTTGTAAAATAAGATTTTTGTTTTGTAATTGATATGATGACTATTTTATTACTTTCCATTGAATTACAACTAATTTTTATTACTTTTAATAATGTTTTGTACAAATGAACAAAATCTTTTAATTTTAATGATTTATGGAAGGAAAAATTATTAGGATTAATAACAAAAGTTATAGTAGTTACATTTTGTTATGTTACGTTCAGTTTTTAAAACTACTGTTATAAAATATACATAAATATACGAATTCAGAAGTCGAAGTTTAATAAAACTTTAAATTATTTAAATTAGAAAAAATGTAAATTTTTTGTTATCTATATTTAAATAATTATCATTATTATAATTAAAAAAAACATTTATAAATATAGGTTAAATATTTTTAATTCAATTTTTTAAATATTTTTAATGTGAAAGGATTCTCTAATAATTAAAACATTAACAAATTGAAAAATATAACAAGGGTCTTTCGAATGTGAATTTACGACTTTCTTAATATATGATTCAATGAGAAAATTAATAATAGTTCGCTTAAAAACCTACATTCAAGACCGTGACTGCCGATTATGGTATATTATTAACAATTATTACTTTTTGACAAGGTGCAACTCGCAATTAAATTGTTTTCTTATCCAATGCCAGCAATTTTCATAGCTCAAAAGAAATTTCTAGATAGTTTTAACGAAAAATTTTCTTACTTTTAAAAAATACTTCCGAATTTCTAATACAATTGTAATTATTGGTAGTTTTAATATCAAGATTATTATTAGTGTTTCAAATTTAATTTTACTTTACATAATTAAGATATTTTTCATACTAATTGAAATTAATAATATAAAATAAAGATACTTTATTCTAAATTCATGTATGTTTGAAAAATCCAAAACAACTATTCTTTATCTTTTTCAAATAAAATTTGAATTAAAATATCGCTTATGTTCTAAGTATTGATTATTTTATATGAAACTTATTTTCTAAAATAATTTATAAATTAAAAACAGAAAAGCAATGTTTTTAAAACTTTCAATTTTAGTTTTGTATTTTAACTTTATATTTTAAGATAAATGATAATATAAGAGGTTAAATAAGAATTGTTTTTTAAACTCTTTAAAATAAACTATATGTGTAGTAATGTTAAAAATTCATTTGATTCTACATAAATTGGTATCTATTCAATATAGGAGTATATTATTTATGAGTAAATAAAATTTAGAAACTATAACACCATTAAATGTAAAAGTCTACTGAATTTTATTTAAAATATTTCGTATTATAATATTCTACTAAAACTATTTTTATCACTAAGTTATCAGAAATTTCAAAATATTTTCATTTTTTTTTTTTGAATTTTTTTGAAATACGTTTAATAAAAATAATTAAATACCCAAATATTTAAATTCATAGAAAATTTGTATGTTGATAATAAATTTACTTTACTTCTTATAATATTAAAATTTATAAGTTATTATTCTTATATAGTTCAGAAGAATTATTAAATATGATAAATAAATTAATCGATTTAATTTTATTTCTTAAAGAATATGAAGCAATGAATATCAGATTTTTAAATATATTTAAAAATATTTAATTCAAATTCATTAAATTGAAACTTTAAATTATTTGAAAATGAAAAAATTATTGAATTATTTATATAATTATTTTGTTCTAAGTTAGTGAAATGTTTTATAAAATATAAGGTATAATTAATTTTTTTTAGTTGATATAAAATTTTAAAACGTAAATTATGTTTCTATAAATGTTATAAAAAATATATATGTTATAATATCTGTTATAAAAAATATATTTGTTATAAAAAACTTAATGTAAAAAGTCAACTATAAAACCATAATGCTTATTCTTTTTTATAATATTTATGAATGATGCAAAGCTTCACATGGGAATAACGGAACGTATGCTTACAGTTATATAACGCATTAAGTGAATATTTCTTTCAGTTATCTTGTTAAGTTAATCTATAGAAAAAAACTAATTTCATCGTTGATAGTTATCAGATATCTTAAATAATACGATTTTAACTCTTACCATTTGCTAGAGAAAGTATCATTCATCAGTAATGTTGATTTATTTAATTTTTGTTATAATAATTTTTATAAAACACTTTATATAGATAATAAAAGTATTTAAAAAAATAATATTTGTGATAGAAATAAATTCATTAAAAAAATATATACTTTCCTAATATTATGTAAATAAAAATAATACAAAAGCTCTACTAAAAAGATTTCGAAAAAAAAGATTCAATACATAAGTAATAATATTTAATTCATACTTATTGAATCTAAATATACTGTAAATTTAATACTTTTTATCAGTCGTCAATCTTGAACTTGAAAACACTGAGTGAAAGTGTTTATATAAAAAAATACATGAATGATAGATACAATTTATTAGTATTGTCATATGTATATAATTCAATGAAATAAATAAAAGTCTGTATAGCAAAAGTACTATTTTACGTATTAGAATAACTTAAAACAATACAAATCAGGACCATGCGAATGCATTAATGTAATATACAAAAATTTTCTTGAAAATAAAAAATAAGTTGTAAATTTTTCATTTTTCTTGTATTAAGTGTACTGATTATACGTGTATTTATGTAATGAAAGTAATAGAAAAAAAGTAATACACTTAAAACTTTTAGATCTAATTAAAAAGCGGATACTTTTATTTAATATCATTTTAAAACTTAATTTTTTGTATTACAATTTTAAAGTTTTAAAAATTTCTATTAATTTTAAGTAAAAGGCGAAGATAAAAAATTATTTCTTATATTTCATTATTAGCAAGCTGAATTAATAATTCTATTTTTGCTCTGCGATATTATATTAGACGAATATTTATTAATAAATAAACGAATTATTTAGAAATACAAATGCTTCAGAATTATAATATCGAATGGTATATACATAGAAATGTAAAAATATATTGAGGTAGTCAATAATAAAAGAAATGTTTATTTTTATAATAATTTTCTAAAAATGTAATGTAATAGAAAGTATTTTCGCGAATCAAATAAAGATATGTTGAGTATTTTACTTTGTTAAAATTCTTTGAAATTATAATAGTTATTTTGATCTAAATATAACTCTGTGTAACTTTGTTGACGAATCGTAAAAAATTAGATAAATATTAATTTACAAAATCATTAAATAAATTATTTCATAATATTTTAAAGAACAGTCATTTTTAAATAACAAGATATTTATATTTTTAATGATTTTTATAAAAATATACAAATTTAATCAAATTTCCATATTTTCTTGCAGAAAATACATTTATTATTAATAATTTATTTATTATTATGTTATATATATAAATATATTTATAAATATTTGTATTTATGGTATTTGAGTTTATTAAACAAGAATAAGTAATTAAATGTAAAACATAATGCAAACTTAATTGAAGGTACATAATGGAATTTTGAAAAATCTACTGTATCGGTAAGGTAGAAATACATAACCATTGGAATCGGTATTAAAAGGTTTTGGCGTGTAGTTAGAATAAGATGACAAAAACGTAATCACAGAATTAAAACGACTCAGCAATACTGAGTAAGAAGCGACGCACATGTACAAAGGTCAAAGAGGAATTGAAGGTGATAAGAATTCGAGACGTATTCCGGAACAGCCGAAAAGGTCTGTGCACAAGGACTCGAAAGTTATATTACGTGAAGAGACTGGCTGTATGTACGCGCTTATGTTAGCGGAGAACCGATACCGCCGCATTATAATCGGTACTGTTTCGATAGAGGAGTCGCGGTTGGCACTTTCTCTGTGCTGTCACCACTGCTGAGACCATATAATGCTAAGAATAAAATGGGCTTATATAAAGGCTCGCTCACGTAATACCGGGCGTGACTTTGACGTGCTGATAAACTCCATGTGTAGCGAGCTTAGGGACGCTCGTGACGCATTCGCGACGGTGCTTTGAATCCTAGTTACCTGTGCAGAATTTTCTTTCAACCTCAAATTATCCTTGTTCTCTTTCGTTCTGTCGATGCAACGTTATGTAGTCGACTGTCTCCTTCGGGAACAAAATAATTCACTGGACGTTCTTTAGAATGAGAATTGAACCATTCTCTGCATTTCTATTAATAATAGTGGTTCTGCGACTTGGTTATAGGAGAGAGTGGGGTTGGTATTATGTGAGGGTCGCGAATCGGCCGCTAATAATTTCTAGTATAAGCAATATGCAGTCAGGTTTATTCTTCCGACTACAACTAGAAACATGTCTTGAATGAATTCGATAATTAACAGTTAGTTTACGATTTTATTAAATGAATTAACATTTTCATATTTTATGTTTCTGTTTTTAGATTAAAAAATTTCGCAGCTTCGTTATTTTCATTTTCAATATACATTACACGATTAATTGTTAAAAATTGATGTAAATTTTATTTTTTACTTTTATTGTTTAAAATATTTATATCATATGTTTACATTAATTTATATTAAAAGATACATTATATTTAAAAAACTAATGTAATTAAATTAATCAATATTTGTCTGTACAATATTGCATTTATTTATAAAATTGTTTACATAGATATTATATTTACATTAAAATAAATAAAATAAATAAATAAATATTAATCTTGATAAATCTTCTAAATAAAATTTTCTTGTAAATGATAAGTAATTAAATTTTTGATGTTTTTTGGATATTGAAAATGAAATTTTGCCTCAAATGATTTAATTTTACCTAATAGTTCATTTTTATCAATTAATAATAAGTTTTAATATTTTATTTATCTAAATGAAAATAATAACATTATTTTAACAATAAAATTGTACATAAATGAAAAAGAAAATTGCTATTTAATTTAAGTAATTTTATTTAAGTACTCGTGTAATATTTAAGTTTTTATAACTTCAGTATTATTAAAAATAAGACTTAAAAATAGTTTTACATGAAAAACGTGATCAATTTGATAATTTTTCACAATATTTTATAAAAATAATAATTATTTTTATATTTAGTAAAAATTTGAAATAATACAGATTTTAGTTTTAAACAATTGAGCTAATTATCGATATACACATATAAAATATGTTAATATTTTAAAGACTAGTTTTTACATATTTTTCTAAAAGTTTATTTGCTCTTTTCATTTTTAATTACTATTTATATAAAGATAAATTTAAGGAATTTTTTTACAATTTCTTCTTTTCAATTATAACTCAATATTAATATAAATAATTTTTTTATTGGAAGAATTAAAAATGTTAATGAATAATATGGTTAAATATGATTTTATTTTAAACAGTACTAATTTTAATTATAGTTTATAATAATTTACTTATAAAATATTATATAATTTTATTGGTATTTGTATTTATATAAACATAGATATTGGTGATAAATTTTTTTAAAAATAATAAGGTTATTACGTAGTTTTCATGTAATGCTATTAGAATTTGATTGATATTCATGTTTACGTAAAAATAGATTTTTATTAAATGTTAATTTTTAAAACTAGTAATGTTGCGAATAGAAGAGCCTGGGAAATTGGGTCAGGAAAAAGATTACTTCGAGCATTAATCAAGGTAGGAAAAAGAAACTATCATCGGTACACGTAAGACCGTTTGGACCTGGGCAGGCAATGGACAATGAGTCATTCGCCACCAGACCTTGAACACGTGGCGCGGGGACGTCCGTAGTCTCGTGTGAGATCGAATAAACAAAACCTCGCTTCTCGAGCTCCGAGAAGGTAATGAGAAATCTGGCGCAATGTTCGCCTCGGTGAGCGCCGCGGGGGCCTTTCAAGGAATGTACGTGCCACTGATAAGAGAGGCAATGACGAGATGAAACGCGAGAATCACATCTATGAGTGATTTAAGTATTGTATGGGGATAGTGCGTCCAAAATGGTGGTGCCTGAAAAATAACAGCTCTCTTTTGTTGAGACTTTTGGCACGAAACACCAGTGTTCCAGCGGGAAAGGCCAGACAGAGTCCATCTGTCACTGGCGACGAATGATCTGGTGAAGAACTGAGAAGGGGAATGCAGGACGATTGAAGAACTAAGGAGTAAGGTATACTCATGAGAAACAAATGGCATGAGTCAAGGCACGCGCTTGAAAAATAACAGAGGTCTAGGGTAACCTTGCGATATAAATCTATAATGCCTTGTTGGGGCGCGAGCCATTAGAGAATGTAAACAACAATAAAAGAACTAAAGGTAAATGCGATAAACATGGAGGGATCAAGGATACATACATGTACGCGCCGGGTCGTGGCAGATTTTTTTTGGGACTCGATCGACAACACTGAGTTGACGAACACCTCAACTTATAATTATTTACCACGAGTTATCGTACGTGAACGCGCGACTTCACATCGTACAAATATATTCTTCAATACGATTGTTAACACTCACAGTAAACGAAACATTGTACGCGTCAGCAGGTCCGGATACATGCGTCCACGTAATAACATTGTTAAATTACAAATATCGTAGAAAAATAAAAAGTGATAATAAAGGTAAACGAGCGAGCATTGATTTAACCCCTAACAAGTAAAATATAATATAAACATCATTTTATTGTATATTATTCATGATTTATATAAATTTTTTAATGTAATGGAAATGAAGTATAATGAAAAAGGCTAATTTTTTCAATGAAACAAGCGCTTTCATTATCATTCAAATTATTTAAATTAATGAAATCCTATGTAATAAAATTATATTTAATTTTTTATATATTTGTACTAGATTTAAAGAGTTGTCAAATTTAAATTTACTGGCGTATTATTGCGTTAAATATTTCAATGGCGTAAAGGGATTGATTCAAATACATGTACTATTCAAATCATATACATATATGTTTTTGATGAGTTTACTGTTGATACGAATTCAAAAAAATTAATATTTTTTTATGTTTACATGATTAGTGAATTGTGACTTTTTCACTTATATTTCTTTAACAATCATTGTTAGTTTCATTCTGGAGATGCTGGATTTCAAAGCAGTCATGTAATAGTTTAAAACACCTTAAAATTTAACTGTAAGTATAACTTTATAATTGACAATTTCTAGAGATTCTTATTATTTTAACTTTGTATGTATCAATATTGATATATAGCGATATATAAAAAATAATATTTGTATAAAATAATAATTATGAATTATTAGAAAAAGTAATTAAGCGTTAATACTAATGCTCATTAACGAATATAAAAAGTTTTTGCGAGCCTATAGAAAATATTTAAAAAATGCTTTCTTTAATTTAACGTTTATTTGTCAACGTCATCTATTAAACTAAGGAAATTTTGCCTTTTTTATACCTCTGGTGCATTTAAGAATTATAACTATACAAGCTTATTTTTATACAAAATTGATTGATGTTCTCAAAAAATTACAATTGGAATCAAGGGAATTATATAATAGATGTTTACTATTTTATACACAATCTATTACGTTTAAAAAAAAAGATATAATAAGGTATCGTAAAAATTATTATAATCGTATGAATATAGATTCTTAAAATACAATAAATATGGACTCTGGGTGATGTTAAAGCATAAGTTTTCGACTGTTCATTCGAGGACGAGTTTAAGGAGGTTAAAAATCTATTGGACACACAACGATAATTAATCACAAAGTGTCTCTCTGGCATAGCGTATAACACAATTATGTATATAGCATAATAATATTTATATAACCTTTAAATCAGGATGTATTTGCAGGGATCCAAATACATGTAAAGTCACGATTTATATTATGGTCATCTGTACCTTCTAAACGGAAGAAAAACGCACGTATATCCGTTGCAACAGCTAGAAATAGATACATGTGTAGGGTAACGGTATTCTATGAATGCGCAGACACGCGTATATTGCAATCGTACGTTATTCCATCGTTATTCGGTTAACGAGATGTAGTTTCGATGTTTGCTAGGCCACCTTAGCTGTCGAATCATTATCTCACGGAGGTTCTTTGCACGCAGCCAAAACCGTATATCTGACTGATTTAATCGCCTATCTAAACAAAGTTTCTAAAGAAGATAGAACGCTTGAATTATTTGTTGTACATAAAGTGTGTTTTTAAATATAATCTTCAAATATTACAGTCTAATAGCTGCAAAGATCAAAAGTAAAATTAAATTGTTTTAAACGACATTACACTTTTGTTTTAATTATATAATTTTAAAAAAAGATGATTGAATTAACATTGTTTGATTCTTTCAGTTAAAATTATTTCTAAATAAAATACTTATAGAACAATATTTAATATCTTTATTCTGCTTTTTTGATATTTTATCTTAAATTATTTATATTAAATTACAAAAAATGTCGTCTCTATATATAAAATTCTACATTTTTAATAACTTAAAATTCAAAATGTAAGGATGTAAATGTTTATCGAAATATAATACTACAACTGAAAAACATTTCATTTGATTTTAAATTAAATATTTCGATCTAACATTAAACATAATTATTTTTAAAATATTAAGTTATTTCAGGTATAATTTCATTTTAATTAAAAATATCTATTTTAATTTTACATAAAATAAAAAAATTTATAAGAAATATTCACATAAGATAATTACTTCATAAAATTTATGAAGTTATGAATTAACTCGTATTATCTTCTAATAAAAAATATCAACAAAGTTAAAATGTAATTTTTTATTTTATAATTTTTATATATTTGTATAAATTTTTATATGAATATATTATTTTTTTTTATTAAATTTAATTATTATAAAAGAGTTAAAATCCAATTATATGTAGAAACGATGTGTAATATGATATTTTGATAAAGTATAATTTAAATATTCAGAAAAATATATTTTAACGATATTATTCATTAATATCTTTGATCTATTTGTATTGAAGACTACATGGAAAGGATAAGTGTAATTTACAATTTATATTTTTTTGAATATTTAATTTGATAATAGTTGAAAATTTTTAGAAATTATCTTTTTAAATGCTTATTTTGTCTATTAATGTTTATATTTGCCATTATATAGTGTGATAAAAAACAGTAGATGATATACATATATTACAATTTATAGACATAGTTTTTAATAATTTAAAGATTTTTCATAAGTTATTAATTATTTTCGAAGTTTAAAACTTTTATTGTTTTACATTCCTTGTTTCATTTAATATATGTTTATAAAAATTTTATATCTTTGTAATCTATTATGTGATAGAAAGAAATTTCTTCTAGAGTTTTTACGAATTTCTTTTTTATTAGTTTAATACTTCATCAAATACTTATAAAAAATATCAGTAATTAATTAAAAATATATATCAAAAATAAGAAATTACAAGTATATTCATTTTCTAAATTATATTATAATAAAATCTAATATTATTTTAAGTACATCCGCTTCAGTAAATAATCTAATCCATAAATTTTCTCTTATTATTTCGTGTAATAGTCATATACTTAAATGTAATAATAGTTTAGAATAGTTTGATACGTTAAAAAATTATTAAATATAAAAAATGTAATTACAATTCATTTGATTGAACAAACAACAAAAATTGTTCGTATTATAACATAAAATATTGAAACATATTTTCGGTGTATTTAAAATTTTTATATGCAATTAAATTATATAATTCATTTAGTATTGATAATAATGATTGATGGACCAAATGAATAGCTTTATTTATGAAAAGCATAATATACTTATGTATGAATAAAAATGACTGCTTTGCAAATTTTATGTCGTTACTTTCGACAGTTTCAATTTAAAAGAATAATGTAGGTCTAGTGCGTTTTATTTTTATTATATTCTACGAAGAAATCAAGAAAATTCTGTTTCTTATATTAAAATTTATTTTTCAGCATCTTTATTTAGGTAATATTTAATATTTGAATTATAATATTAAAATAAATTTGTTAAATACAAATAAAACGTCCGCATACTAAATTATTTTTAACTTATATTTTAAAAGTAATTTCGATCTACAGTGATAAAAAGAGAACTAAAAAATTATTAGAGGTACAATGTTTCTTCATATATATATTTAAGATTATACTCTGTATAGTAAAATGAAATGCATGCGATGAAACTAAGTTTATTTATTAAAGGCTTATATAAATTTCTTATATACAATTTTTAAGAAATAAATCTGTGAATGTTTTATATTTTACTTAAAGTAATATCAATTAAAAATTTATATTACTGTATTACTTTTACTAAGATTCATTAAATTAATAACACAACGGCCTGCCACTGGGTTACAGTCGAGAAGCGTGATACTCGTGTACCAGTTATGTCCGTACCCAATAGTCTTACCAGTAGTATTCGTAGAAGTCCAAAAAATGTTGAGAACAATCAAAGATGGAAACTCCTCGTTTTGGTAGTTGTTCTCTTGGTTTTTGTAATTTTGCGTCTTGTATTTTTGTTCACGTAACTTGGATTTCAGTTTTTCATTCTTTTACTAAGGTAATGGCGCAATGTCAATCGACACTTTTTGTTAGTAAAACTCTTAGTTTTTTTGTATTTTAAAACGTATTTGCGAGAATAATTGGCACCTTTAGCAATGGAAATTAATACCGCATTATATCGTAGAGTATTTTCTAGAGTATCTGTGGCAATTGTAGCGTTGCGAATCGCTTAGAAAGTTAGCTTTACTGTAAATTAGATGAAAATGGCTTCGTTCGAGGTTTGAGACATGAAATGCGATAGGTGATGCTTTGAAATTATAATGAGCCATATAAAAGTCTTGATCGAGTGAAAAAGAAAAAAATGTAAGCTTTTGAATAAGATTGAAACGTGATTTAAAATCATGTAAAGAATTATCTACACATTTGCAACGATTTTAATCAGGAAACGATAGATATTTTAATTAATTATTGTATTTTTTTATGTATTAGTTATATTACATTGATCGTTTAATATTTATTTAACATAATGTTACTTTTAAAAAGACCAATATTCTTGAGCAATTTTAAACTGTTTTTAAATTTCGTATTAAATTTCATTTCATTACGATGTAATGACAATATTTTTTTACTTTATAATTAGTATCATATTAAATATACTCATTCTATTTCTTTCTTTTTCAGTTACTGATTATAAAAAGTTTTTTAGATCATGATTTAAACTGATTATTTATAAGAAACCTTCAAATCCTAGATATATATTTAAAAATTTTAGTATAAATGAAAAAAATTACATCCGTGTATTAATACCAATTATTCTATTACGGGAGGTAATAAAGTATAATACCATACATAAAGTATAAACAATGATTTATATAAAATATTATAAGAACCTTAATAAAATAGAACTAAAGATAGTAAAAATAAGAAAGAAATAAATATACATGGTATGTTTTATTAGCACAATATTTTTATTTGAAATAAAAAAAAACTATTTGGAAATTTTTTCCTGTTGTTAACATTATAATATACTTTATATCACAGCATATACAAAATCATAATTAAGTTTATTTTTACAGAAGTACTTCATTTTATTTAAATAGGGATTATGCAAAAAATTTTATTATATTCTCTATTTATATTTTATAAATATTTGTATTATTAGGTAAATATTTTTTGTATTTGACTTGATTTATTTAACACTAATATTCCTTTAATAATAGTTATAATCATCTTACACATAAAAATTATATTCATTATGAAGCGTTTAAAATATCTTTAGGAGGGTTTAATGTATAATCAAATTTCATTCAATGAATTTTTATTTATTATCTATATAAAAAATACTAAATTATACAGTAACGTTTTCAAAAAATTTTCTATAATAAAATTAAATCATATTTTTTATTTAGTAAAACATTATTATTTTTTTATTTTTAAAAACTATTTTATATAGGTGAATATATGTTCATAAAAAATTTAATTACTTATGTCTATTATTAATTATTTATATATTCTAGTTAATATATGCTATATTTAAAAAATTAAATCTGTATTATTTGAAATTAATTGTAAACTAGGCATATCTTTTAAAAGTCTTTGAAATAATTGCATAACTTGTATGTATAAATTTCACGTAAGACATAAGATAATTTATAAATATTTTTTCAGGTATATAGGTAAAAGGAAAATTATGGTTCCATCATCACAAAGACAAGTAGATTTTTTAGAAAATTCTATAACTCCATTACATTGAAGTTTGAAATTGTCGTTGATCAAAATTATAGTTGCATATTTCACGTAAGCAAAATTTTAAGAATGTTACAAATGTTTCAAAAGTTTTCTAGTATTTCATTAACAGTAGATTACATCAACGACATCAAATTCACTTACATTTTTTTCACAGATCACGTTTGTATTCATTAAAACTGACATTGATATTATTTTAGCTAATACAATTCGTTAAATAAAGATGCGATGATTTGATGAATGTCATATCATCAAATCAATGCATGGAATATTTATTAGAAAAATAAAACAGCGATAAAAATGAAAACAAGAAATGAATCAAGATACTCGATAGAACATAAAATAAATAAAGAAAGAAATCTCGGGAACATACGTAATTTGCGTTAAAGAGGATCAAAATTTAAATAGCTGACAAATCATTAGTTACAACACCGATCGCTATCGTCAGAGAAATTTAAACTATAAAGCTAACCAAGTATTAGCAACAAAGTACTTTTTTGATTTTCTAATTCGCAAATCATGTTTTCAGCCTGTGCGTCAGCTTTCATAGCATGAATGCTTTGGCAGATGATTATTCGCGTGGAAAGCGAGTACTGTAACGGTCAGTGCTGCTCTAGATGCGAACATTTGGGTAACAAAGACCACATTTGCAAATTACTACCTTCGAGAGTAGAAATTAATCGATTGTGCGCGTGGATGCAAGAATCATGAGTGGGAATCTCGAAGAATGGAAGACGTTGAATAAGCGAATAAATTGCCCTTGTACTCGATTAAAAGGAAAAGCATCAAGTGGATGTAGAGTAGCTTTGTTTTGCATAGGTATATCATTAAGAAATATAGCGAGAAAAAAAAAACGAGTGAAAGAGAGAGAGAGAGAGAGAGAGAGAAAACATCCTTTTACGCTTATCTATTTTCTGTGATGGCGATTACTTTGAAAAATTAAATTGGATATGCTACAGAAAATCGTATCAATAATATCGATGTTATTCTTTTTTTTTTGTCAAGAGATAGATAGTGTCATTCCGAGCAACAGACTTCTCTCGTGCTCTTCAGGCTATTTTTACTTCTTTTATAGTTGTGTAATTCGTAGCACAACATTCTTATGTTGTTTTTCATGGACTAGATAAAGATAAATAGATAAGTAAATGTATATTAAAACGAAAAAGAATAGCAATGTGTTATTGTATCATAAAGTAAGTTCCCTTTTATCGTTATGACTTTCATTATACTATTAGTAAATAAGCAACGTAAGATATTTTAGATTTTATATTCGATCTCAAGTAATTTAATAATACTTAATAATAGTCCATTTAAATTGTTTATTCTAAATCAACGTTTAAAATGCCAATACATGTACAATTTTAATTTTTGGTGTTTTTAATTTTATATTATTTTTAGATAAATATATTTGTTATTTAAATTTTAATATTATTAATTTATTAGATTCATTTTATTATTTAAATTAAACAAACGTTTTATTTTTAATTTTCATAAGATAAATATATGAGATATATTCAAAATTTAGCAATAATCCAATATATTGTAATTACGTGTACGTCATTTATGAAATAACTCGTTTTGTTAACTAAAAAAGTTACAGAATTCAGATAAGATCATGAAAAGATCTAATTTATTTTTTAGCCTTTTATTTCATGTAATTGAATTAAAATTAAATTCTTATAGCTTTTTTATTAAAAATATTTAATTTGAATCCAATCTTGTAATTCTGGAAACACTCTTTTAAAAAAATATGAACTGATTTTTTTCTATAATAATAGTGATCGAGATAAATTTTGATTTCATTTTAAACAGTCATATCTAAATTTTATAAGTATATACTATAATTCATCCAATATTTTATCATCATACGTTTATTGCAAAATATTTGATACCCATGCTAGGTAAAACTTATTAATTTAGCGCCATTTCATACTTAAGTACATGTTTAAATAATTTTAAAACGAATTTATTTTAATAAAATTGAAATAAAACTATACCTGTACAATTACAAAGGTTTATATCTATCATTAGCTAAACTTCCCTGTAGTTTATAATACATTTTTTTTAATACTAATTTCACTTTATGTATTATTAAATTGAAAAATACTGTATATTTCTTGTTTCGTTTAAGTTTCATTAACATTAATTTATAAAAATCAACAAAACATGTCAAAGAAGTTATAATTGAAGATACTAAATTAATATTCACTAATTCATATATTTTTTAAATAATAAATTCTTTAAAGTTTCAAACATTATTTTATTTATTAGAAGTATACTTTTAATTGATTTCAAATTTTTATTAGAAATTTTATATCTTAATTTAATGTTTCTATATATAGAACTTTAATTGAATTTATTTTATATTCATTTTGAGAGAAAAAATATATTTTATAAATTAATTTAGTTTAATTTGACTGCTAAAATTTTCTAATATTAATTTGATAGCATTAAAATAATAATTCTTATTTGTATGCATGTTTTTAAATTAATTAATAATTTAGTAACAAATTTTTCAAGTATGTATAATGTTATTACTTTTAATCATCTGAATTATTAAATAAAACGTTATATATTTTTTATATCAATAAATTGTTTTGTAAAATATGTTATATCAATACACATGGTAATTCAAGAATAATTAAATAGTTCCATCAAAAATTATTTTATCAATTACATCTTTATATTATTAATTAAATTATATTTTATATAGTTATATGAAAATACAAAAATGATTCTATTAAGTTTCATGATTTAAAAAATATTGTATTAGCTTATTATTTTTTTATTTAGTTGTAAATTAAATCAATAAATTAAATAATGATTAATGGTATAGTAAAATTTACATTTCATTAGCTTTACTTATTACATAGATTTTAAATAATTTGTTAAATTAATGGAAAGTAGTGACATATGTATAAACTACATAATAATATTTTCAAGAATAAGATAAATATTAAGGTAAAGGTAATAAACGAAAAAAGTTATGTTCGTAGAAGGTTATGTATAAGATCTACATTATTAAAAAATTAAAAATTTAGCTAGTTATTCAATTGAACACAAAATAGATTTCATGAAAATTCTTTTTATACCTTATTCGTGTAAAATATGAACAGCAATAAATTATTTCGCTAATGTTAGAACGAATGAGATTTGCAGGGATGCGCATTTTCCCGAAACAGTTTGACTGATCTCTTCCGTATAGTCAAGATGCTCCTGATGTAATTTATTACTAATTCAAAGGTTTCAAAATGTTGTAATATGGCTAAGCGTTAGATAAAAAAGAGAAGAAAACAGATAAACTGGGAGAAAGGTATACGATAAGTCTATAATAGTTAATTGTAAACTTACATGTTTTCTTGATGAATTTTGCGAGTTCGAATGTGCGGATATAAGATTGACACCGCAATAATCGAGTGGTTTTTCGTGTCAAACTGTCCGTAATATATCGCGTCATCTTTGCGAGATTTATAATCTGGTTATCGCACAATGGAAATCGTATTATGTTGGGACCCCGGAGTCATTTCCACCAACTGCATTTAAAATAAAAGAGTCTGTTTCTAAGGGAATGGGTAATTTTTGTTGAGCATATGTATTTGCATTAACTTTTATCCGTTTGAGGAAAGGAATTATTTTATCGCTGTGACACATATTTTCTATAGATAAATTCTTAAAAGAATTTGAAAGTTTTTTTACTATCCGATGACTAATATACTAACAGTAACATAGTTTATTATTTTAATCATTAATGTTTAATTATGAATGTTCGTTTATGAAAAATACAAAGTTTATTCTTTAAATTTGAGTATTAATTTATGTCTGGAAAAAAGTTTTTTCAATTATTTTAAAATCCTAGAAATGTATCTTACATAATTTTGAAAAAAGTTTTACAATATTGTTTTGGAATTTCGTTTATTAATAATTTTTAATGATTAATAAACGATTTTTTAAATTACAGATCGATTGTTATACTAAAATTATTTTTAATAATCTTTATAACGTACTTTTAAGTTTCGTAATTTTATTTGTTTATTAATTTATAAATAAAGTTAAATAAATTATTATTGCAAAATAATATTACTTTATTTATCATGTTTGCTTTTGAAATATTTTTTTAAAATTAAATAATAATACTATTTTGTAAATCATTCATGCTTCAAATAATGAATGTCATATGAATTTAGACTTACAATATATTTAATGTAACTTACCAGTTTTTTTATTTTATAGTTAAATTGGAAATTTTATGGATTATATTTATAGTAAAGATTTCAATAAAATATTATAATCTTATTCAGAAAACGTTATTTAATATAATATATGTTTAAGTATTATTAGTTGACCGTACATTTTTCTGAATAAATTTAATTAAAACCTACATTATTCATTAAATTTAAACACAAACGTTATGAATATTTTTAATTCATTTTTTAATACCTAGTTAATAAAATTTGTGATATGATATTGTGTAGCATAAATAAATCTTGTATGATTTTTAATCTTTCTAACATTGGAAATTACGTTCATAAGTACATAATTAAACAAAATGTATTATATAGTTTTGTTTAAGTGAATATAGTACGATACACTGTTTTAGAACTTATTTAGGAAAAAAAGTTCCGCATATGTATAATACGATGGTAATAATCGTTCGAAAGCATTTTTATTATAAATTATACAGAATTAATTTATCTGCTAGAATATTTATGCCATTGTTTATTTTATCTATTTATTAGTTAATTCTTTCGAGCAAATTTTTTTGAATTTCATTATGTAAATGATACATAGCATATTTTTCACGGAATAGCCTCTCTATATTATTTCTATGAAAAGCGGCAAGATATTCATTAGCAAATTATAAAATGAATACACGATCGTTTTCTCATAGGTCGAAAAAATATAAAAACATTTAAAGTTGGAGTGAGACAATATTACAAACGAGGTTGATTTTAACAATACCCAAAGAGGAAAATATATGACAACGGAGTTGCGAATAATAACGGCACGGGGACAGCGATGTCACATTTCATGCTTTCGTGATTTTGAACTCGATAAGATATGGAGGAAAAAGTCGAGGGAAGAAGAAAGTTGCAGGTGGCCCAGTAACGCATGATGCACGGCTCCCTGTGAAGTTTTCCAACTACAACCGTGACCGAGCGACTTCTCCAGGAGCGTCTTTTTTCGTGACCATCAAGAGAAAATGAGAGATTCACCGAAGCACGCTCCGTTCCTTGCGTAAGCTCTGAGAATGGGTTTGCTTTTCTAGGTTTTTTAAGTACGGCTTTCGTCGACGATTCCACCAGCGATTTTTCGACGACTTTCTTTTCTTCTCAAGTAATAAAGAAAGATCCTGACAATGCCGCTATCTTCTCCTTTTCTCGACTTTTGCTTCTTTTTTGTACTGCAAATAAATCTCACTGAGAAATGATAATATTGACTACATTCATTTTTCAATCGCTATTTATGCAAATATAATATTTATAATAAGTAAATTGAGGATTTTACGCGAAAGTAATTTAACATTAAGGAGCGGTAAATATCTTTATATAAATGAAAAAATTATCGCTGTTGGCGATCGTGATATTTATTGTTGATGAATTAAGTTTTGTTGCTTGCTTTGTATTGCCATATAAAAATGTATTCATGAAAATAATTCCACATTGTTTAACTATCAAAGTTAATAGCTTATTAATATGGTCCGATGTATTATAGTATTATATTCGAAGCTTAAGCTCAAGTATCTTCTTTATTATTCTGTAATATACAATAAATAAAATTTTTGTAATGACTTTTAAATTCAAAATTCACTAAATCTATTATTTCGTTAAATTAGAGGTTATGTTATTAATTATAAATGTAAGTCTAAATTAACAGATTTTTTAAAAACTATCTAATTGATCAAAAATAAATGAAGTGTGTGTGTGCGAGCGCGCGCGCGTATGTGTGTGTATTTATATGTATGCAAATGTTTATTAAAATTCTCATATAATTGA
This sequence comes from Dolichoris vasculosae, assembly GCA_018907195.1. Lineage (NCBI taxonomy): Eukaryota > Metazoa > Arthropoda > Insecta > Hymenoptera > Agaonidae > Dolichoris > Dolichoris vasculosae. The sequence continues at coordinate 450,497 of JACCHY010000037.1, read as the reverse complement.
TTCTAGATTTGTAGTTAATATTTAATTTTTGATTTTTAATTGTGTTTGATTTGAATTTTTGTTTATGTATTATACAAAAAACATTCAAATAAAGGTTTTTTTGTATCTTTTACAATTCTTTTATTTATAATTTTTTCCAAAACATATTGTGTTCCATACATTCCAAAGTTATAAGAAATAAAATTTCATTAAAATTTAAAGTATTAATTGCAAATCATTGATATCTCATTATTTGATTGGAAAGGAAAGTAAATAAAAGAGCAAAGTAATTAGAAAGTAGTTTATTAGTTATAACTATTCTCGAACATTCTGTATAAATGATTTGTATAAAATCACCCGGATCTCCGCACAGTGACAATCGAAGTAAAGTTCGGCAATAAGCTGTGTGCTCATTAAAATCCGTAGTAGTAGGAGTTCCTTGAGCGTTCAGTAAACTCGCAAGACTTTGAATTTCTTTTTGATGATATGAAAAATATCGAGTAATATCGTGCGTGCAAGTCGATCAATAAGAGCCGCATGAAAGTGCCGAAGAACAGAAGAGCAAGTGACGATTGTGGACGATTAATGTTCTGTTAACGTAGACCGATTTAATGTTTTCCAGAAAATAGTGGCGAGTGAGTAAACGAGAACGGAACCCGTAGTAATAAACATAACGCGAAAAATTTCGAGGGTGTCAATTATCAGTTGTCGCGTGAAAAATCTCGAGACTTGGAAGTTTGACGCTCGCGTTGTATCATGCTTATAAACGTCGGGGTGGATTTTCGTTGTCAGATTTTGACTGTGACGAGCAGTTTGCGTACACTTTCGATCCAAAAGAGCTGGATTAAAGGTGAGAGTGAGTTTTATTTTGTAAATCTCTACAGACTTTTTCAGCATCTAGTTAACTTTACGAAACGCTACTTTAAAAACTTTTCTATTCTATTTTTTGATATGTATATACCTTTTGATTTGTTGATGTATGCGAATGACATTTGTAACATTAAGAAGCTCCTAGAAAAGTATAAGTTAACATTTGCCTACTACTTTATGCATGAACATAAATCGAGTTTATGCATACTCTCTTAATTTATATTATATGAAAGAAAAAAAAAACATTTCCTCAAAATTCTGTATTTACTTGTTCATTCATTCTGAGATCATAGCTATTATAATATTTACTCGATCCACAAGTTATTCTAATAATGTACAAGAAATTTCTAGATTTTTCCTGCAAATAGCACCTTTTAAAATTTTAAGCTCAATATTTTACAATTTCTCTAATATTAAATTTAATTATTTGTTTAAAAATAGATATTTAAATTGTATTGCCTAATTAAAACAATATCAATTCATTTTTATTAATTTCATTAGAAAGTTTTCAAAAAAGTAAGAATATAGTTTTTAAATTTAATTAAAATTTATGTTTTGAAATAATTTAACAAATTTAAATTAATTTTCGATGTGAGTATATATATTTAAATTCAAGAAACTAAATATAATATTTGGACTAAATTTTAATTGGAATTTATATCAATCATATTTGATCATCGAATGGTTTTTCTTGTTTCATTGATAAATCTGTTTTTACGTTAGATATCAATTTTTAAAAATTTTTATTCAATTATATTCGGATTAAAAGTACATTAAGAATGAGACATTTATTTTAATTTTCTCTTTTATTATTGAATATCAAAAACATATATATCTATGCATTAAATAGTAATTTTTCGATACATTAATTCTTACAAAATACACTAGTATTTAGTAAAAGTGAAATCGCTCTATAATAATGTGCAACGATCACACTGGCTTTATGAAACGAATACACGAATCTGTGTCTGCATCACTGTTTTTCAGATAAAGTAATATAGTATTCGATTTTCTTTGAATTACGATTTCTTTAACACTTGAGTAATATTTAAATTTATATAAAAATATTATGTGTTAATAACGTTAACTATCATTATAACTTTAGCTAGTTGAATTTTCAGGTAGGACTTATTAATTTGGTTATACGTTGATTTAATATTATTCGAATTTTCTACGTAAAATTATTTTTTATGCAACAGAATAATTATATTGATCATTAAAAGATTGTTCATTTATAGTTAAAAAGCTAAACTATACAAAATACATAATTTTCTTAGACATCTTGAAAAAAAGTTTTAATAAAATATTCGTCTACGTAATTTAAGTCAATGCGTCATACGATAAGAATGAATGTAAATAAAAATTTCATTATTTCTCAGTGTGAAAACTTGTTTAATAAAGACGTGAACTCGAACTTTCATTGCAGTTTTATGTTTTTCCTTTTTCTTTTTTTTTATATTGTTCAAGTAATTCTTGAAATCATTAATCGTAAGAAAGATATACAATTGTACAAGCGCAGAAATCCTTTGTAAGTCAGGGACACCAAGTGTAGGCAAACAACTAGTAAAGTATAGAAAACGCAAAAAAGTAAATTTCCATGAATTATATAGAAAAATAATAAATACATTAATTAGCTAAGGTTCGTGCAAAATTTTGTCGGTATGCATGGTTTTCACGCAATTACATATTGATAATTATCATTCTATTTCATTCAAATTATTTTGAATCTAATGCAATTATTGAGAAAATTGAGACACTAACTAAAATGGTTAAACCACAATAGTGTGATTTAATTCTGTGCTTATTTTAAGATTGTGTTTCTTAAAAATTGTACATTTTTTATAATATATTATATTTAAGGAAGGTTAAAGCACCTTTTTCCGATTTCGTTGATAAGCCATTTGCATTTTATTGTATAAACAGAACTAAAAACAAATATAATAGAGCTAAAATTCAATTCATGAAATTACTTTGCTTGTTAAAATTATCAAATGAATTCAAATGAATGAAGGCGCATTTCAATCCGTTCGATCGATATCTTAATTCTTCGAAAGGAACAAAGAAAGTCTTTAGCACCTCCAGAAATTTTGCGCGGTTTTATTTGTATTACATTTGTGCAACAAACAGGCCCTTCCATGATAATTATAAGCCTCGTAAATTTTCGAAAGCTCACTGTTGCGTAACAGACACAAGGTAATTATTAGCCGCGATTGTATGTGAGCGACGTTTCATCAAGAGGTTCCTACATTCTTGAGAATAAACCTTTGTCTCTATCAAAAACAATTTCGCTTGGTTCTTTCCCGAATCGACAGAACCGCAGGAGTCTCACCGTTGTAAAATAAATAAATATTCCAAGCAATGGATACAATAATCGTAGGAAGTTTGGTATCGTTTCACCATCCAGGCTCACTCAGCTTCTACGACTACGAGAGAAGGGGCTCCCGGAAAAGTGCTGACTCGGCGGTGCCGGAAGGAAAAAAAGCCCGCCCGGGTGCGCGGCTAACAGCTCGCGCTCGATTTCTCGAGGTACACGCCTGATCCAGATTCGCTTTCGAGTTTGCTTTGCGGCCGTCGAAAGTGAATGTGAACGCATTAGAATACATTAAGAGTGCCGACGTTAAGAAAACGCCCGAGCGACGTTGTCAGTTCGGCTGCTGTTCTCCACTTTTTTAAAAATTGACTCGTCTTTATAATTAACTGCGAACCATTTAAGCTGATTAAGTCAAAATTTTAATTTTTATTGAGAGAACATATTTTTTCATACGTATTATTTTATTTGTGACAGCTGGTCGAGTTTAGATAAAGATTAGGTATACTTCGTAGCTATCTTCCACTCGAAGAATGATGTAAAGTATTTTTTATGACATATGGAGGCTCATTTAATTTAGTGCTAAAGTTCGTTAAATTTATAGTTTCTGTGAAATTATAATACAAATTAACAAAGCATGCAAATAAATTCGATTTTCCAAAAATAATTGATTTTAGGGATGAAATCAATTAAGAAAACGTTCAAAGTTTTTACTTTCTTATAGAGAAAATTTCATGGTAATAACTAAAATCGCTTTCATATTATAATAAATAAACATAATAATCATTCAAACAGTCCATAAATTGAAATATACTACATTGTTTGCAATACATAAACTTTCGAATGTATATGTACAAGCGTGTGAATATTGAAAACGTTTTGATGAATTTTAATTAGTGTTTATGGGAATCTCATTATTATTGAAAATATTTACTATTAAATTGAGTTTTCATATTCGTATTTAATTTTTAATATATAAGAATTTTTGAAAATGATATACCTTTGAATATACTTTTATACATGTATATTTATAGTTTCTGTATAATGGACAAATGTTCGTCAAAATAATAAACAAACGACTGCTATTCAGTTTTGTGGTGTATATAAATGGTAATATGTTTCTAATATACAAAAGTATGAAAGCAAATCAAGTAGAGCTTCCACAACCCTTTACTACAGAATCTCTTACATTAATCAAATATTTATTAGAAGTAATAACAAGCATATGAGATTAATTTGTGGAACTTATATTTAAATAATTTTTATTTGTACAAAATTAAATTCTACAACTATTAAACTGTTGGATTTGAGGATGATCAAATCAATATTTTTATATAGTTAATAAATAGTGTATTAAAAGTACTTTATTTTAATCTCTCTGTTATATATTAAATAAAAAATTATAATTTTTTATTGGCTAACTTTCTTACTAAAAGTAAAATTTGGATTAAAATAAAAAATGAATTGATTTTCTTAAAATACAAAAAAATGACAAAAAATACATAATTAGCTTATATTGATCGTTTTAAATCTAATTTATTTTGAAAATTTTATTTTTCAAATTATTTTATGGTTCTTATGTTTTTATTTTTATTTATAATATTTGATCAGATAATACTGTAAAGAAAAATACAAAAGTAAAAAGTATTTTTAGCATAACTTAAAGTTTTAAAACAAAGTTAATGTAAATTTAGTTTCATAACATACTATGATGTAAGTATAAATTACAGAGAAAGTCAATAAAATTTAGAATATAAATAATTAAAATTTTTAGATTTTTAACAATTTTTTGTACGATTATAAAAATGTAGAAATATATAATTTAATAATATTGCTACAAATATTATATTTGTACAGATTTTAAATTACAACACATTTAAAAGCGATATTAAAAAGCGTTGTTTTCTCTTTACCTTAGTTGAGCTTTAAAAAATCTTATTATGCGCTTATAGAAATACCGTTAATAGAAAGTATAGGAATAAAAATAAGCAATTGAAAATATTATCGACCATGTATATATATTCATAAAATTATGTAATATATAAATCCTATTTAATTATATCTGTATGAAAATGCAATTAATTGTTTTTCGATTTGATACTGAAAACAAATATTTATATATGCATTGTAGAATTTATTGCGAGTATGGAATTCCAAAAACTTATTTATTTTTTATTTGTATATTTCATATTAAAAAAATTGAATGTTGTAAATTATTAAAAATAATGTTTAATAATGTATGGTTCAAATTCAATTTTTAACATTTTTATACATACCGATATACATTTATGAATTATTTATTTTAGAAATATGTTATAAAATAAGTATTTGTTGTATGTTTTGATAAGATTTTCATGCAATATAAAAATATTACTCAGTAAATGTTTATTTTACCGTAACATACAAATTTAATTAATTATCGCTAAATTATTAATGTTAATAACTTAAATCGTTATTTTATGTTTTCAATATTAATACGTTAATCATAAAATATATTTAAGTGACTGTAAAATGCGAAGTGTCTATTTAATTATTAATAAATTTTGTATGTAAATCAGTTTGTAAATATTTTTGAGTATAAGAAAATTACATCTTAACTTATTTTGTTCCACTTGGTTGTAATTAAAGTAAAAAATATTTGTTTGTTAAAAGATAATATTATACGATTATAATAGAAAAAATATTTTTTTTATGTATATAAATTTTATAATCATTGTTAGTTTCATTATATATCATATTAATGGTCCTTTAATTATATTAAAACATATTATTATTCTAAATATTCTTAATATTACGCATATTTTATATTTACTGAAATTTAAATGAAATGAATAAGTGTAAGGTAATAGATATGTAAATTAACTTTTTTTTTTAAAGCATCAATGAATACATTTTTAGCTGTTTGAATATAATATAAATGCATACAAAAGTTTTAGATATCTTAGTTTAATTAAATAAAAAATTTTCACGTATGTATAATGTTAATGAAAAAAGATTGATACTGCATTTTATTTATTTTAAAGAATTTGTAAGTTTATACAGATTGTTTATAAAGAGTTGATTAAACATAATGTTAAAAAATTAGTAAAAAAAGTTTTTGATACTTGTTTTAGTGGTATAATTGTTTAAAATAATATTACTGTAATGATTGTAAGAGGTGAATAATACATTAGAAACTTATTTTGAATAGTAGTGAATTATTTTGATATTTAGTTTGAATTATAAATTTCTTTAATATTCATTATTTAAATATTAATGATTAAAATAAAAAATTTTTATTAATACTAAATTGGTCAAATATTTAATAATATGCTTTTGGATTAATTTTGAGAAAAAATGTTGAATGAATTCACGAAGTTAAAAGATATAAAGTAATATGCATTTACAATTTTAAATTACTATTTTGTTAAGAATACATTGATATACTGAAAAAGAAAAGTATTAAAAATAGTATGTTTAAATCTTATATATAAATGTACTGTAAAATTTTCTAATGCGTGTAGAGTTTACATCTAATTTGTTAATATAAAAAGAAGTTGAAAACAATTTTTTTAACGCATACCTCTCTTTCAATTTTTTTTAATGTAACAAATAAATAATGAGAAGCGTTAAGTAAATTATAGGCGGTAAGTTTGATTCTTATATAATCTCATTGAAATACTTGATAAAAGTTTAACGGTACTTCAGATTGATTGAATCGAGTCAATAAACGTAATCTTTTTGTTGTCTAGTTTTTAAGGGATCGCAAGCATAGGTGTAATAGGAGTATAAGTCCCGAAATTAAACGAATGCGACTAGAACCAGTAAAATTAAATAAAAGCGTTAATTAACTGGTTAAATTTGTCTGGCATTCGTTTCGTATGCATGAAAGTCTAGCAGCTCCTGTTAAAGTTATAATATTGTTCGTACATTCGGATAAATAGTATCTAAATATGTAGAAGCAATTGTTTTATTTCCGTCCTTCTTTCATATATCAAGTTCGACACTAGCATAGAACAATTTAATTGAAATCTAGTACAAGTCTCATAACTCGTAGCTTACTTTTTTAACATCAGCCTGGCAATACTCACGATATTTTTAATCTCCGCATTCATTTATTCAAATTCGTAATTTCATTCATAATTTCATTCGTAATTTCGTAAAATTTATTTTTTAAGCGTTTAAAATTTCATTCGACATACACTTTTTCGCTTTTAAATTATTACGGATATTTCGATCTTAGCTGGCGATCGATATGCGTGCATTTTCCACTGATGTTTTTTACGTATTCTGAAGCTATTTTAAGCGACTTTATACTTTCTTCTTTATAAAATATCTTTTTAATTAGAGGCCTATGAGAATATTTTCGAGTATTCTCCGACAATATGCGGAATCATAATATTTTACATAAAATGCATTGCCTTCTCTGTGGTGTTGCCTTAACGACTAAGACGTATGTAAACATCGTCTAAACAGTGGAAGAACCATTACCGTACGAGATTTTTAGCTACCGTAATTATCCACTCTAGCATGAGGATAATTTTTTTAAACATGATTAGCTCCCAAGAGAAATCGTGTAGCGGCCACTGATTAACGAACGTGCATGCGTCATAGGTCAAGAAGCCGTGCGCCCCTATCCTTCCGAAAATGTGCTGGGCTATGTCCTATTACGAGATCGGTTTCTAGAAAAGAGAACCGTTTCGAAATTCGTGCATACTAAAATGCCGCGTTCCCTTTCACAAGTGCCCAAAATCGCTTTCAGGAAAGCAGAGTGGAGAGTCATGGATGGGGTGAAAGCGCAATTCGTGTCAACTGCAGTACCTAATTGCGCTAAGGAGATACCAAGGATGGGCGAGCGCTGATCGAAGATGACATATGACTCGAATTAATCTTTCATAAATGAAATCAATTTGCGCTATAATGACAATATTTTATATACTTTCAGGAGATTTATACAATCTTATAGATGCTTCCACGATTTCCTATCATTTTTCTTTTTCTTTTCCTTCTGAAAATTTGATCCTGGAAAGAAATGAAAATGTGCAAATTTCAATGCGTGCGAGTAGCGTGGAATTTTAGTCGATGAGAATCTTTCTTATTGCCACAAGAATAAGAATATTTAACACCTACATTTTCAGGGTAATTTTATAGGTCATGCCACTGTTAATACCCTTTACTATTTAGAGGTAACTGCAAAAATAATCTAGAATTATTAAAAATACACGCGTAAACAGGTTTCAGAATATTCGTTAATTAAGTACAACACTTATTTACGAATATGATTGTTATTTTTAAACTTTGCTATAAATTACATACAAAATCTTATTCTTATCTTTTTTTAAAATACTTATTTAAAATATTTTTATCAACTTTTATTTCATTTTGAACAATTCGACGACTACGATATTTTCGAAATTGTATAAACAAGAAAGACTCACTTATTTCATTAATAAATACTGTAAGATTACTCAATAATGTCTATAAGTTTTCTCTTTGTTTAGTTATTATTTATCACTAATTAATTGTATTTATATAATTATTCCATTCAATTATTTGTTTCGTATTTAATCAATATCGCTGTGTACCTTTATTCTTTTTCAAATTATACCTACATTTCAAGTCCGACGATTTTCATTTTCTCTGGCCTACTAAAGCTCTTGAGAGTCGTTGAGCAGAAAAAAGTATCATCTAATCCAAATACATGATTAATTTTACGATTAATTCAGCTTAACTTGCATTAAGTTCTTCAAATTCGGTATTTTCATTTTCATTTTCATTAGAAAAAGATGAAAATGATTAAACTATCCATTACTTTCATTTATCCATTTAAATTATCCATTACTTTCAATTTCTAACGCAACCATATGATCGATTTAATTTGGCTTATTCATTTTTTCAACCTCATACGACTCTACGAGAAATTCAAAATTTACGTATAGCTGGTGCACGTTCCGAAAAACCGACCCGCGCGCGATTTCCCTCTTTAGGGGAATTTAGCAGTAGTAGATTTTTGCGGTAATGCGTACGATGTACCGTCAACAGTCAACACTAACCTTTCTCTCTGAGCACCTCCTGGTCCCTTCGCGTTAATCCCTCATGAAAGAACGCTTACGTCGGTTTTTCACCTCGACTTCGAGCACTTTTTCATGCAACTGTACAATCACACCTGTTTTTGCGCCGCAGTTTTGTCTAATCCTTAGAGCCCGTTACTTGGTTTTCTTCGCTTATCTCTTCTTACCTGCTGTTTCGTCTCAATCTATCACACTCGTAGTGGCACTTACTTCGATCGCGGATCGTAAAATATCAAGAAAAAAGAAACGAGCTGCGACGATGCGTTATGCGCTGAGTCCTAGATAACAAGAAGAAACCGTCCGTCAGACTTTCCCGGGAAACTTTCAAGGCTATGTATAGTCACTTGAGCGATTTAAAACGTAAAACAACCGAGAATTATTATGAAAATGATGCAAAGGAGGGCTGTTCGTGTGGTGGACGTCTTGCCGTATCGAGACGCGAGATGGTAGGCTCTTTTGGGCTCGTGCGAATATAATTATTCCTTGTTGTCGCTCTTGGCGAATGAAGAACTGTATATAGCGAACGGTGGATAAATATAAAGAGAAAGAAAAAGAGAGAAAGAAAAAAGAAATAGAGAGAAAGAGAGGGAAAGAGAGAGAGAGAGAGAAAACGAGGAGTCGATAGCGGACTATGGCGCGTCTTTGGCCAGCCTGAGACTGGCGCTATGCAAGTGAAAAACACCAGGAGTAATGTGTATGACTTCGTCGTTTGGCGAGCTTTCTACGTGGAGAGGCAATGGCGGGATCTTCTCAGGGCCTTAAGTGGGGATAAAACAACACTGGCGTAGCGAGTGCGAGAACTCTGTGATCAGTTCGTCACAGGTGTTCCGTTTCTTGTCTTGTACGAGGCTCATTGGCGCGGGCGATGGTAGACCCCGGCGAAAGGTATGGGCTTCTCGGATCTCGAAATATCCACCTCGGCACACACCTGAGCAGTAACGGCCCTACTGACAGTTCTGACTTACTATTTCAGTATTTCTTTTGTGCTCGCTGCCGAATTTATTTACAGTGAACGTTCACCTTGCTACTCACACTCTGGATGTCCTTTTTTTTTCCTTTAATTACATCCAAGAATGAGGTTCTTGAGCATTCTTTAGCTCTTATTTTTTTTACATGCTAATTTTTATAGAAACGAATTTTTTCGTTAATTCAGCTTTTCGTAATAATTTTTCATCGTTATTAATTTTACGTAAGATCATATCCATGTCAATGGAATAGTTATTAGTACTATATAGTTACAATTATAAATATTTTGAAGTTAAATTGTAAAATATTCGATACACGACAATAATCAGAAATAATACTTTATTATAAATTAAACAAATTTTAGATTCAAGATATATTTCTTTATATCATGTAGATTTATATATGATATATTTTAATATTTATAATTTATGTTATAAATACATTTTCCTGTATGTAAAATGCTAAAAAATTACGAAGAATATATATATTATTTTTATTCATATAGAATGTTGTTTTTATAATGTTATAAAATTTGTATTCAGAATAATATTATTAATAATCCAATATATATCGCTAGATTGAATATTATATTAACATTTTATATATTTAAAAAAAATCATATCTTAATAATTAAAGAATTTTTGTATTATATTTAGTTAATTGATTATTATAAATTATTAATTATAAAATAAGAAAATAAATTTGTAAGTAATTTATAAAGATATTATATTTTTCAAAGATCATTTTTCATTAGCCAAAGTTTTTTGAAAAAAAAATTAAAATATTATTATATTCAATATAATAATTGTGATTGTTTTTCTTATCATTTTTCCGACAAAGAAATTATTTAAAACTACAAAATATATATAAATACTCTTATTGCCATCATAAAAGTTATGATAACATAAACAGTATTATTACAAAATGTAAATTATGTATTTAAATTGTTTTATTTATTTTATTTTTAGCATTAATTATTTTGAAATAATCATAGATTATAAGAAATCATTTTTTTTTTACATTACATTGAATTTTGTATAAGGATTTGTACTATATTCAATAAATTGAATGATTCAAAATATTGAATTTTGTATAAGGATTTGTACTATATTCAATAAATTGAATGATTCAAAATACTACTAAAATTAAGTGGATATTAACGGTAATATTTTTATTTCTTTCTTAGAAATTAGATGTTTTATGTACATATTGCTGCAGGGTGATTTAAAAAATTGTAAACTACCCCCATAAAATACTCAAATTTATCAATTAATTAACGCAGTTATATAGTTTTCAATTTTAATATTTTTTAAATTTTCTTGTGTTTACGTTTCCCTTATTAATAATAATCATAGAAAATGTATCAATTAAGTACTTAATATTCAAAGTATTATAAAATATGTAAAAACCATAATTTAATTTAAAATTTTCAGTTTTACTCAAAAATATTAATTATTATATTATTTAGCAATAATTATTCTGAATCGTTTTTGATATATTAAATTTTATATAAATTTATATATATTTATACATTTTAAATTAAAATTAGATAACAAATATTAGTAAATTCATTATTTAATTAATAAAATTTAAAAAAGAAAGGATAGATTATTAATTGATTATTAATACTTTAATTGGAGTTGCAATATTATTATAACTGTATACACTAATTGAAAAAATGTTTTTAAAAATGATCTAATTCAATGAATTATGTTTAAATGTTTTAAAATGTTAAAAAATTTCGGAAATAAAGTATGTTTAACATTTGATAGAAATAAATTATCATTATAATAAAAAATGTTATTTAAATACAAATATTAATTGTATAGAATAAAAATTAAAATTCAAAACTTTTTTATAAACAAATAATTATAAGTTATACAAAAATATATGCAATTATTTCGAAATAAAATTTTTTTAATATATAAGATTATTCAGGACATATTTTTAATATAATAATAATTTTAAAACGAAACGAAAACTTTTAAATTCTAAATATAAATTATTTTGAAAAATATATAGAAATTTTGATAGTGTATAGAAAGATATTAGTTTTGATTTTATATTCATTTATTTTTTATATAATACTGAAAAATCATATATAATAAATAAAATTTATTCAGTTATTATTTTATTTATTGTGAATTAAACTAAAAAATAATAAACATATTAATAATATTTACTTAAGTATATTTTTATTTCTCTGAAGCAAAAAATTTGTAATTAATTACTTGAAGTACATATTGCTTTAAAATTTTAAAATTTAGTAACTATAATATATGGGTGATAATATTTGTTTAATTTATCTAAGTTCGTTAGATATTTTTCTTCTAAAAATAGATATTTCAGAATGAAATAGAGTATTTTGAAATATTTAAATAATAAAATAATTGATCTTGCTGAACATAAAATCATAAAAATATCATTAAATTTAAAAAAAAAAATTTTTTTACATAAACACGTATTAACTTTTACGAAATAAATCTGCAAGATAGATTTGGAAGAAATAAATTTGAAAATAATTATATATATTTGTATGTATATGTATTGACTAGTGTTTTTAAAATTTAATAGAAATGGGAAATTTTATTGTCTTGAAAAAATAAATATGCAAGTTCTATATTACAGTATAAAATATGGAATTTAAAAATAAGAAAAATATTCAAGTTTCATAAACTAAAAAAAGTTATAAACATTAATTAAAGTTTACAAATAATATAAAAAATACATTTAAATGCATACCATTAAATTAATTTAATAAAAAAATTTTACATTTCTTAGAAATTTTTCGAAATAGATTTTTTTATAAGAATAATTTACTAAGAATGATTTTTTTTCTAGATTTTCAACTAAGTAAATAGAGTAATTATCGTAAAATATTTTAATTAGGTATTTGTACTGAAACGATAAAAATTATTTTATTTTATTTTATTTGTTTTTTAAGACAATATTAATTACGCAATTTCCGTCGTAGAAATAAATATTGATTTTACACAGTAAAAATATATACATATATATAGATATACTATTCTGTTTTTCTCAATTTCAAATACAATGTATGCGTTAATCTTATATATTTAATATATGCAAATAATTATAGGAACGTGTAAATATTCTATTTCGTTGGCAGGTTCTGACAACAATTTTTTCAATGTAAATGTGCGTAATGAATATACAATCGTTTCACGAAATAACAAAATATTGTAAGGGTTCTTTAAACATTTTTTTTAAATTTAAAATAATAAAATTTTACTAAAAATATATATGAGAAACTTTGTTTATAAAATTTTTTTATATTTCATATTAAGATGAAATTGTTTGTATGTGTCGTAAAATAATGTAATTACGTAGAATACATTTACTAATTATTTGAAATATTTTTATCTTGAAATTACATAATAAAAGAATTTTATAAGCAAAGTTTCTTATATGTATTTTTTCGTCAAGTTTTATCATAGCTTACAATCCATTTGAATGTAAAATTTAATACTATATGCTTAAATTTTACAATCCACATTTTATACATTTGTTTTTTATTTTATACCTAATTAAAAAACTTTTTTATTATTCTATTTTATTTTATGCTTTAATTAAAATTGCATATATTTGTAAAAACTAGAAATATCAATACATTTACTTACCTAAAATAATAATTTATTAACCAATTATTAAAAACCAATCATATTATATGAATTTAGGACAAAATTTATGAGACATTTATTATTTTAATAAAATTTTTTAAGTAGAAGAATTTAATATAATTTCACATACATTTAAATCAAAAATGCATTTAAAAATTATTGGAATGATTAATATATAAATTTAAATGACATATACGCTTGTAAGTTTTATTATATTTAATTTATTATACTTAAAATAATGAGATATTCAAAAGCTTTAAATTTCGTACAATTTGACATTTTATTATAAAAATTGAAAACATTGAATTGAAACGTGGCATAATTAAGAAAATATATATTTTGTTATTATGAATATATTTTTAAACCAATTTATTCACGAAGATTTTTATAAGTTTGAAATTATATTTTTTAGTATAATATAAGGAATATAACATATAAACATTTAATTTTCTCTATTTTACCTATAGTGATACTTTTTATAAATTATACTGGATTACTATAAATTGTTTTACATAAATTGTATTTAAGTTAAAAATAGAACATTAAAAAGTCTAAAAAAATATTTATAAGTATCATAAACATAAGACTTTTACACTTACAGTTACTTTCAACAATTACATTGTAAAGTACATCCTGTTACTTGTTTAGTCACTTTATTACCATATTTTTCTTAAAATAATATTAAAAATTAATTATATTTTTAATTTATATTACAAGTTACATGATTAAAAATATATTTTTGCAAATGTTTTGTATTTTTGATGTACCTCATTTATAAAATTGTGTCATATTCGCTCAAATGATGTATCCATAATATTTACTTTAGGTAAAATATTCAAAAAAATAGTTTAATTTTAGTTAAATTAACTTAGATATTCATTTACAAAAATAATATGTTTAATTTTATAATAGAATTGAAAATTTGAACTTTATACTATTTATATAATAGATAAATTATTACCATATTTTATTATTATTTATTTTTGACATCATATACATTAAAATTATTCTCGAATTTTACATAATATTCCAAAAATAAAAACTTCAATTTTTTACAAAGTTTCTTTTCTTTTAATAATTTATAATATTAAATATTATACTTATTAATAATTTTATATTTTTAATACAAAATCTATTAAATATTAAAGATATATAATTTAAACTGTTCAACAGAAACTTGTTAATAATTTATTAAATGATATTTATTTTACATTCAAAATATGAAGTCGATTAACTCGGTTAAATTTATTCTATTATTTTAGTAAGAATTTAATTGTCAGTGTTTAAATGAATTTATTGTTATTTGATTTAAAATTTTAATTAAACGCAAGAAAAAATAGAATAATATTTATGTAAATGAAATTAGTCGTGATTATACATTAACTTATTTCTAAAATAAAAAAACTAAATTTCAAGATTCGAAATCAATTGTGCAATGTAATAATTACAACATAAAGATCTGTAACGTGCAGATATAATCTATTTTTTAGCAATATGGAAGAAATTTTTTTTTACAGTATATTAATGCAAGGATATGCTTTCGAAATCTATTGTAACATGAGTGTAATCAATTGTAGCATCTTTTAAAGTATTACGTATAATATTATGTACAACAGGCATATTCTGCTATGTAATAATGTTATTCGTTATATCCATTTTTATTTTTTTGTGAAATTCAATTTGAGTCTAAATTAATTTTGTTGCATTATATACAAATAATATCATTATATGGCGTCGTAGTTGCTATAAAAAGATTTAGCATTCATTGATTTAATTTTTAATTGCTTACTATGTTTTTCAAAAATTATTAGTAATTTTCTATTTGAGTTTTGGATGTAAAGAACCATTGACTTATGTTACATTTACGAATAACCGAATTTTTTATTTTTGATATTATAGTATTTAATTAAAGAAGAAAGAAAGCGTAGATTAATTATGAGCATCGCAAATCTTATATTTCTATTATGAAAGTGAACCATTTTTTAATATTCAAATTAATGAAAATATTTCATGAGCCATGATGATACTACAATAATTTTAAGGATATGAATTTCGGTTTATTTTAAACTATAGTAATAAATATAATTTATTGGTTAAAATATCTAAAGTAATAATGAAAAGTTATAGAAGTATATAAATTATTGCTATTTTTAACTTTGACACATTTTATTTTTAATTACTTATAAACGAATAGTTTTTTTCTTGGACACGGAACATATTTATATAAGGATTCGATTAATAATTAGGTACTCTAAAAGTGCTCAGAAATTCCTCGAGTCAATATTATGCGTTCATTTTTATAATGAAGAATAATTTTTTTCACTATTTAATATGATATATCAGTTAATAATTTCATGTATTCATAAATGACAAATTTATAATAGTTTATATACACAAGTGGATATTGTGATATTTATTTAGTATTTATTTGTGGCCATTATGTTTGAAACATTTTTTTTATAAAGCTTATAGATTCTAATGTTTTTTTCAAGGATAAAAAATATGAATTAACTTTTATATTAATTATATAACAGATGGTTTATTAATATAAATTCTTTCGTAACGAATACCACGAAAACTAATGAAAATTTTAATAAATTGTATATTTTATTCAGTCAATAATTAATTTTTATAATGTCTCTATAGAACCAATTATATTTTTTTTTAATTTTTAAACATAAACATACGTACCTTAAAAAATTATCAACAAAATGGCTTAAAAATGGGATGTAATTAAGTTACAAATTTTCATTTTAGGTTAGAATACTTAATTTTTGAAAACCACAATTTCTTAATATTACTAAATATTAAATTTAATATGTACTTTATGTACTTGGTTATTTAAATATATAATTAGGTGTCTTTGTATGTTATGCTTAAGTTTTTAAAATCACGATAAATAATAAAAATGTGATAAACTAATACTAAATAAATAAGTAAAAATTAAGTTTTTGTATTATATAAAACAATGTTTTATCATAGACTGTATTTAATCAGTGCTTGTATGCAGAGTTCTTGTACATAAATATTTTACGAAATAATAAAACAAAATGAAATAATTATTTCTCATTTAAGAAATTAACAAAATTTTTAACGATATGTATAATATGAAAATACAATATAAATAAATAAGTGTTTTATCATTGCTTCATACATTATACATAACGCGTAACTTATCTAATTCTTTTCAGTTAAACAATACCTTAAAAAATATTGATAAAAATCAGACAATATATATAATTTGTATTTTCGAAAACACAATATATTCAAATCCAATGTAGTTCTCAAAATGTTTAAAAACAGGATTTATCCTTCCAAAAACATTTACATTTCTAGATAATAATCAATACCTACAAGATAAAAACTATATACCAATTATTTACCACATAAATAGAAAAAGACTTAATACAAAAATAATTTATGAAATAAACGTAACTAGCAATGATAAAAACTTTTTATGGACATACAATATGGATCTATCATAAAGAGATAAAAAAGAGAAACACCGAAAAAATATGAAAATATTGATGGTTTACATAACTATATAATAAGAATATTAAAAAAAAAAATACTGAATCAGTAAAAAAATAAAACTCATAAATTAAACGACTTCGCAATTAATCCTTAAATATGTTTAAAATTTGTTTAATAATCGAATATATTCATGTGTAAATAAATGTAAATAAATATAAATTCCTAATTTCCCACAATCCCATTTCCACTCCCAACTCACACACATCATAAAGAATTCAAAAGCAAATCAAATGTACAGTTTTTTTAGATTAACCATTTTCTGTATATAAATAAAACTGTAAAAAAATGTTACCAAACAATTTTTTCTCCCTTAACAAATTTTCACAACAAATAAAAGGAAAGAAAGGATTAATTAAAAATATATATAACTTGTAAGACTGCGTTCGATGTGTGTGGCGGCGTTATAGTCATAAGCAATATGTTATATAAATCATTGGTTTATTATGATTGTAAAAAAAAATATATTGTATTTTTTGGGTTTAAATAAATTAACATAATTTAAAAATAAAAATAAAAATATTCGTATTTTTCGACTTAATTTTTAAAAACGAATGCAAGAAATTGATACAATGAATCGTAAGATGAACCAAATAATATGGTGAAATTTTTCGTAAGTTTAATTATTAAGTTTATTTAATTATATATGTAATTATTATTTAATTATCAAGTTTATTAAGTTTCGTAAATTATATGATCGCATTTGTCATGCTTCGTCGTATAAATAATGATAAAATGATAAATAATATTTTTCTACTTCTGTAACTACTAGGATATTAATGTTTTCCATATTTGTACCTATTCCTTATTTAAGCTTCTTTTCTCACAAATATGAAAATGTTTATTCTTCTGCTTGAACTCCAGATATAAAAAAGTGCTTTCGTCAGTACTTTACCATTATTAAAAAAAAAATAATACGGCGAAAATCTGTACGTTACATTATTACGCAGTTACTGATATATTCAGTGTATAATAAAGTTGAGTTAATATTGAAAATAATTGTAGCTAGATAAGAATAATTGATCGGAAAAAATGTAAAAACGATATTGCTGTTTGCATTATTATTAATAGGAAACTAAAAGTTATTTTCTTATTTTTATGCTTTTGGTAATACAAAGAAATACTAAAGCAATATTAGTTATACAGTATTTTCTGAATAAACTGTATAATAAATTTCTGCATTGTTTTTGAGCTGCAACAATATTATTTTGTTTAGAAAATTTATTTTGGTAATAATATAATTTAATAATAATACAATCGATGTATTCTTTCATATTTTTATTTGCTTTATATTTTTTTAAATCTATGTAATTTATGTAAAATACTGAATGAAACTATTCGTTAAAATAAAAAAAAATTTGTATGTTAGTAAGTATAAATTCCACTTTAGCCATAGATATGTAAAAATTTTACCACGGTAATAGAAGTGTTATAAATGATTAACAAACATTTAAAAAATATACCATTAATTTAGTACGTATAATTAAAATCTATTATTAGAAACAATATAAAATGAAAAACGTGGTAAATAAATTACAATATTTTAAATTATGAGTATTTAAAAAATTGCATCACGAACAAAATATTAAAAGCTGATAATAATGTATAAATTTATTATAAAAATTAAATTTTGTTTAATTTTATGATGAAAGAGGATAATTATAAGCGATTATGTTATGTCTATAGATAATGGTAAGTTTTTTGTTATGTCTTTAATAGAGTACTCTTCAAGTACTTTGCCTATACTAAAATTGCAATGTGTTTGTCAATATATTTTTTGGCGTACTATGATTTATTTCATTATTGATATCTAGCCAATTAGAACTATAACTGCAAGTTTAAAATTTCTTGGGGACCAACTAGAAAAAGCTGTTTCTTCAGAAATATCTTTTTGTAGGCGAAATATATCTTCGAATAAAAAATAGACGTGTAGAATAATAGAGAATCATTTTTGGTATATGTGAACGTAGCAATCAATCCAATAACTTGGACGCCTTTATCTGAAAGTTCAGCGACTCCTGCAGGCTGGAAGGCCTTTTAAGGACAGTGACTCCTTTTGATTTTTTAATTTATTTTTCTATGCCGACTTCTTCCACCGGTTTCCATCCAAGGCTGCCGTCTTTTAAACTCACGTCAATTCGATATTGTACTTTTACTTCTTTCTCTTGCATCCATTCTTTCACTCTTTCCTTTTGCATCGTGTTCCCATTGCTGATAGTTTTTACTTTGTTCGTTATCATTTTTACTTCGGTCATACGTATTTGAATTTAAACTTATGTTCAAATTAATTCAATGTAATATAAATTCATATCATTAATAATGTCAATCTTATGATGTTGGTTCCTTGTATACAGGTGATATTCGACGTTAGCTCCTTTCTCAACGATACACGAATTTATTATATTTTTTTTTTTTATTATTCCTACTAGTTATTCACAGTTGTTACTGTGGCTTATTTTAAAAGTGGAATTAGTTTGAAATAAAAAAATGAAATCAATTAAATTGGTGTGTAAAATTTAAGCAGAACCATGATGTTTTGAAAGTCATTGTTTCTTTATCATTTTCAAACAATTTTATTAATTACATACAATTATATACGCAATAAAATATAATTTATAATTATTAATTTATTAAAGCTATTTTAATAATGTATAAATAAAATTGAAGTTTTCCTGTATTTTCATAATTTTGTTAGATATTTAAATATACTTATCCGTAATTTTCTATCATAATTTTTACCACTGACATATAACAGGCAATGAATCATTAAAATATGGCTATAATTAAATAATTTTAAAGTAATTGTTAGTATATAAAAATATTTCAAAATAAAATATTTAATAGTGATTACTCTTAGAAGAGTATATAAATTAACTGTATTAACTAAATAGTGTGAATAATGATTGATGAATTGAATGTTGATTTGTAAAGATAAAATTTGTTCTAAATAAAATTGTTTTAAAATAAATAAGAAAAATAAATTATATTAAATTAATCAATAGCAATTATGTTTAAATTATTACAGTATCCAAATATTTAATCAATTAATTAAGTTGTCAAAATTTTTTTTGTGTTAAAGTTTTCCTTGAAAATTATGTAATTTGTAAAAATAACTGACACGTTATAACTAAAATATTTATAAATATTTTGTATTTATCATTAAAAAAACTTTTTGGATGTGGATAATAATATAATTATTTTAATTTATATACATATTATATTATATTATAATCAATAACATTATTTAATTATTTGATAAATTTACTTAACAGAATCATTTTGAAAAATTTTAGTTTTGAACTTTTTATCACTTATTAAAGTTTGTTTTAAACAATATATCCAAAGTTCTTTTTAGCAATGAAAACAATGTTGAAATTATGAATTTATGTATTTACAAAAATAAAAGTAAAAGTTCATTTATACATATATAGTATAAATTAAAAAATATTATTAAAAATTAATATGTTAGTTTATAATATGTTTAAATCAAATATGTTAGGATATAGTATCTAAACGACTGTATAATTTTATATTTTGATTGTATAGTATGATTTTCAAATATTTTTATGAATTTACTTTTATAAATTTTACTAAAGGTATTTAAAAGTATCAATAAATTAATATAATATTTTTTACAATGTAATGACAATTTAAAAATGGGTAAGGAGAGTTAATTTAATTTCATTATATTCAATAAATAAAAATACAGAAATAATTTAAATACTAGTTATAATATATTGAAATCATAAAAATATATTTAAATAGAAAATATATTATAGGAAAATTATAGAAAATGAATTTAATAAAAATAACTACCTTAAGATTAATAATCCTGTGATAATAATTTTTCAATATTTAAATGATTTTGATTCAAATCACTACTTCTAATCAAATAATTATCTGATTGAAATTAACGAATTTATATTTCTATGTGTGTGTATTGTCTAGTTTTGCAAATAATAAATTTTTCATACATTTTAATATATTAGTTATTGATTTAAAAATTATAACAAATTATAATAGTATAATTAAGTATACGAATATTTACAATTATTTAACTCAATATTTAATATAAAAAAATAAAAAATAAAATAGACGACTCTCAAAACGACTCTTTAAACGAATTATTATAAATTAAATAATATCAAAAAATATTTCAAAATTGAAAAGAAAATTACAAGTGCGAAGAATTCTTCAATGTAACATAATATTCAATTTAGACTTTTAGTCTCTTCGTTAAAAAGATGTTATCCAATGAAGAAAAAGTTTTAATATTTAACTCGTTGAGAGTAAAATACTTCCAATATATGCGATAAAAATTTTTCGATTTTTCTTCTCTATATTATGCAAACATCATCGGCTGGAAAACATTAATGTTTAACGAAATATCGTACATATGACTACAAATTGTACAAATTCTGATGCAATGGATCTCGAACGTTTGTAAAAATAGAGCAAGAAACCAAACTTTCTAAAGATGCCCGGCCTTTGGTATAATTTTCTTGTTGTTCTTTTTGTGGAAAAGGTGGAAACAAGTAAGTTAGTAGGGACGCAGGAAGGAACCAGATATGGTTATTTCAAAAGTCCTCGGATATGCATTATGTATGCTCATTCTTCTTGAGTTAGTATCTTGAGTCGTAAACACGTATTTTCATCTTATTTTCATACCTATTACTCTTAAAATTTAAAATTGGGTATATATGCGTGATACAAAACTGAAAACAAATTGTTTTTATTTCACTCAAACAATACAAATTGCATTAAAACAAATTAATTATAACGTACGTATGCGGTCATTAAAACGATAATTTATGTTTTGACTAAATTAAGTTATTTGTTTTGTTGAAGCAAAATAAAATAAAATTTGAAACATGGATGCTCTGATTATTCTATTATACTATTTACGGTTTATGTGTAAATACTCCCTTGTTGTTAGGACGAAAAGTCGACCGTATACGCCCTGTACGCCGAGTGAGCGCATGCTTACTTTCTATTGCCCAATTCTGCCAAGAAATTGCTAAAGAGTGTCTTTAAAGCGCTGTGAGGTTGGAATCAACGCTGTGAAATGCATAGAGGGTTATGCGTACTGTTTGGATGCCGTTGAGTATTTTTCGATTTCTATGATAATATAAGGAATCACGGAGGCCTTTCAAACGATCGGAACCACACATTTCGAGGAAATCCTAGGCCTCACCATGCCAACTTCATCACTTACTTTTATTAATAAAATTTTGCCTGCACCTTTAATACTAAGAATTCGTGCATCCAAGAGGATTTTTTTTTTATTCGTTGTACACATTTCTTTTATAGAAATTGAGGCCAAAGACTTAATTTTGCTGAATAATTCGATTTACGAAGAAATCAATAGATTTTTTCGTACTAATGTTTTTTGATTTATTGCTTTCTCTTTAAAATGAATGCAAGCTAGTAAAGAATTTAATTTTTAATTTTTAATTTTATTCGCAATATTTAAAATAATTACGAATATAACTTTATTTATATAATGACATTTCCAAAATTCATTTTTTTAAGTATACGCAAAAAAAATATTTAATATGTGTCTGTTATTGATAATATTGAGAATTTCGTATGAAAATTTTCTAATTATCAGTAAGTATAGAAATTAGGACTAATAACGTTCAGTTTTGTTGATTAATGAATATCGTTTAATCCATATTAATCAATATTTTAGTTGAAATTTATTTATAACTCAATAAATTATTATTTAAAATACATTTTTTATATTGAAAAAAACAATCTACATTAAAAAAATAATTATTTATATTCTATTTCCTCTCAAATCTCTATAAAGATCGTCATTAATCCCATAGTACCGAGGTGAATCATTACAATCGACCTAGATGATAAGATAGAACACATAATCATTAATTTTCAATTTATTTAGAAGTAAAAAAGTGTATTGATAAGTTATGAATACCTTAAACCACCAATCACAGACACGTGTCGTTTGACTGAATACAGTTTCATTCGGACAAAGGAAACTAAATTGTCTTCCTCCTGGTAAACACCAATGCCAAACCTTCAATAATAAAACTTTCATAATAATAAAATTTAAATTAAACAGGACTCATTTATATTTAAATAGAAAAATTAAGTTTTACCTGACATCTAGCATCAGGATCGGCATAGTAACCAGGTAATCTACCTCTGCAGGTAAAAGGCAATCCAAATGGTACAGAGTTGTAGGTCGGGAAGTCTACCCCAGGAGTGTAACCATCAAATTGCTAAAAAAAGTATAAAACAAATAAAATGTCCTAATGTTATATCGAAAAATTGACACTGATAAATATTAAAAATTAAAACGCCTAAATATGAAAAAATCGTATGTGATTATTCCATTCGAGTAGTCAAAAATGAAACAAAGCACAATAAAGAAATTCACATATTTTATCTCTTATAAAATAACTCAGATAATAAACTTCAAAAGTATTAATATTACGTAAATATAAAAGATCATGTATAAAAGGAAAATTTAATTTATAAGAAATTCCCTTATTAATTCCCTTATTAACTTTAAAAAATAATTACATAAATATTATAAAAAAATGACGGCTATTAAATTTAATTAATTTTGTATCTAGATATAATCGTAAATATTTGACTATTTGTTTGTAAGGAATTGGTTGTTTTTTGTTGGAACTGCCCATTATATGAAAATTTTTACAGATTTTTCTTTCTGATACACTTATTTGGGATCAGTTATTTCGAAATAAAATAATTTTGCTTTTATTTATATTAATTTTTAATTTCCATATATTATAATACTGTTTATTTTGTTGAATAATTCTTATAATAGTGTTTTCATCGACTACAAAAAATTATTGTTTTTGTAATGATTTGTTAAGATTAAATAAATGATGAATATCACTATTGTATATATGAAAGAGGATTGGAGAATTTACTGTGTCTTGTAATCTATTTTCTACTGTGAATTCTAGGCTTGATTCGTAGTTTCCATCTTTTGTAATAAATGAATTATCCATAATCATATTCAATATTAATTTTATTATATATTTAGAAAAATTTTTTTTATTAATTTATAAATTATGTCTGCCGTTCAAGTGGTGTCAAATGCTTTTTCTGTCGATTAAACAAGCTGCTACTCTTTGGTTGTCGTTTAGTGCGGAGCATATATCTAATGTTAATTTATTAATTGCATGTATTTTTGATTATATTTAAATCCGAATTGTTATTTCGTATATTTTGCTTATATTGGGTGAAGGTTTATAGGACGAAAATTAGACAGCGACATTTTGTATGTGTCGAATCCTGATGATATTTTGTTGTTTAATTTATTAAAAATATTATTTACCTAAGTGTCATTAATAAAGTAAACAATTTCTTTATCTGTTTGTTTTGGATTATCCGATGTGTTTTTAATTGAGAAAGTTGATATTGTAATATTTTGTGTTTTATCATTTTTTATTTCTTCTTTTAATTTATTAATTTCATTATTTAAATATTTAACAATTTTTTCATAATAAGTTATATTTGTTTTTTTGTAAAATTTATAATTCTAAGTTATTATTATTTAATATTTCTGTTTAATATTTTTTAAAATTTTATATATATTTTATTGGTATCTTGTTTCAACTATAAATTTACACTTTTTTCTTTTGTAATAATCTTTTATGCAGCGTTCCAATTTTTTTATGGTGGTTTGTGTTTCATTCTTGTTTACTTGAATGAAATTATTATTTATTTTTATTAGTTTTTTTTTACGACATATTATTAATTTCTATCACTGTCATACTTTGATAATTCAGATTTTTTTTTATTTATTTATAATTTTGTTGTTGTTTATTTTATTATAATCACATTATATTATTACTGTGGTGGTAATCAATATAGTGGGTCTTTGATTTGTTTGTAAACAAAATTTGAATATCTAATGCAAGTGGTTGGGTTTGATGATAAAAAATAAGTATTAAACTGAAACCAATAGATTATAAGTTATTTGTCTCATTGAGTTACTACAATCTTACATTAGATTTATTTGGTTACTTTTAGCAATGTTAAAAGATTTATTGCATATTCAATTTTATTTATTTGAACGTGAATTAGATAATTACTAAATTATGCATTTTTTAGCAAATGTAATTTAAAACAAGATTTCTGGATGTTCAAAGAAACTGCTATTTTGTATGATTTTGTAATTACTTTACTCTACCTTTGTCTAATATGTGACATAAATGTATAAATGATCCGATTAATTAAAATTTTGCTAATTTGTACGTTCTGATTATTATAAAAAAGTAATCTTTTTATTAGTTCTTTTGTATTCTTAACTATCTCTTCAGTTATCATTTATTATTATTATTTGATAATTATAAATTAAGGATATCTCTGATATTGATTAATTAATGTAAGATTAGTTTAGAAAAATTAAAGTAAGGATTAACGATGAATTTTTTTTATTAACTTCGAAATTAAAATAAAATAAAATCAGATAGATAAAAAGTTGTTAAAAATATTAATTATTGACAAGTCATTGATTTGAATACATATATATAATTAAACTATTCGATAAGAATAGTTTGAAGTAATATTGCAATCATAAAAATAAAAGTATAAATCGTCACTTTAGTTACCTTTTATTTTAATCTTTTTCTTAAAATCACCTGTATATATATATATATATATATATGACTGCAAGAGAAATGCAATGTTTTTTATTTTTTTTATTTTTGCAATACTTTTTTTATACACATGAAGTACAAGATGAAATAAAAATTGAATCTCAGCAAATATCTTTCCTTGTGAATTAGAATAAGACCTATGGGCTTACACAGAATTTTATATAATAAAGTATAACGTTAAAAAAAGTTAATAAAATATAATCGTTATAAAGTTAACTTAAGAATAGATCTTGTTTTATTTATTTGTAACGAGACTTTCAAAATTGAGTGTCAGACCATCTTTTTTTGGTACAGAGCAAAAATAATCATCATGCCTACACGATCATCGACCGACTGAAAAATATTCTTTTATAAAAAGCATATAAAAGAATAAAAGAGTAGCTAATAAATGTAAAAGTTGAGGTTTGCAGATAAAATACAGACAAAGTTTTATAAAGTTACATAGTGATTCGTGCGCAAACAATGGAAGGATATGCATTCGTCATTTATCTCGATCTGTATTTCAATTAAAAGCCGCCACTGATTATTTTTGATCGACGCACTTGTTTGGCGTTTGTTTGATCGTTACTATGGAGCGGGAGATCGTAACGATCGTTCAGCTTCTTTATTTCACCGATGTCAATCAATTTTCACGGCCGTCACTTCCGGTGAAAATCAATGGTCGTGCGCGAGTTTCCACGCACTCCATTCTTTCAATATGATGTAGCAATCTTCACACTTACTCGATTTAATTGTTTGGGCTTTATGTATAGGGATTCTTTCATTCTCTGTCTCTGTCTCTCTCTCTCTCTCTCTCTCTCTCTCTCTCTCTCTATATATATATATATATATATATACCATTTTGCAACCACCGAATCTCAATTAGTTCCAACAAAAGCAACAATTACTCTGACTACGATGGTTCGTTATTTCATTTTAGGATGCCTTTTTATTCGCTATTGCATATAAAATGATCCAAATATTAAACTATTGCATTTGCTTTTTTATTAAATAATGCAGCCGTTAAAATGTTGTTTGCAATTGTATCGGAAGAATATAACGTTGCTATGAAAATGTAAAGAAGACAAACTGAAATTCACCCAACTAAAAATTTGAATAATTATTTTTATTTAAAATATATTTGTAGCAGGTTTTTTTTTACAAAAATCAGTAGTATTTATTGTTTGAATTAGTATATATGACTATAAAATATAATATTTTGTTATGAAAAAGATTTTTTTATTGAAAAGAGAAAGAAATTTGACTTGTATTTTAGTTTCAAAATTCTCAAATATTCTTTATGATACTAAATAAAGAATATTAATAATGAGTCATAAGCTAATATTTTTAAATTAATTTCATTAAAAAATATTCATGTAATTATCTATGTATAATTCATAATGTCAAAGTTATATTTTTCATACTGTTGTTTAAACTATTTGTGATTTCTTCTTTTATTTAAAGCTTTATTGGAATTATAGCAGAGTTACATTTATAATTCTTTTGATAATCATTAATATATGTTTAAATATAGTTTTAAAAAAAGTCTATTTAATTTGATTTATTTAATAATATTTTGATAGACGTAATTAGTATTTTAATTGGTTTATCACTCTAATTTTAAAGGGATTTTTACAATATATTTCAAATAAAATGTTTAATTGTATATTTAATTAATGTTTAAATAAAATTTCCTCTGTGAATGTAAAAATTTCGCAAAAAATATAATTCTTTACACTTAATAAATAATTTATCGCTTACATATGAAAATTTAATTAATTAATTGAAGCATACACCTAATGAAAATATGTGAAAAATACTCGAACCTTGTTCACTTGCTATTGTTTCGCGGTAAACCGTGAGAAATTGCAATATGTTGAAAATAATATGCTTCATGAAGTCTCAACCACAAAGAGAGGTAAGTTTCGTAAAATATTTCACTCATTGGTCCATCATTCATGTAATCAGTCATTACATAAGGTGATCACTGAATTTCTTGTGATGGGAAAGAATAGCAACAAGTGGTTTTACTGTTCACTCACATTTGTTTAATAATATTTACTTTATTAAAGAAATTTATTTTAATTCTATTATTTTTCAATAACTCATGTATTCTAAATTTTAGTAAAAAGAAAATTATAAAATTATAAAGTAATACATACCGCCATTGTCTGGTATAGAAGCAATAAGCCAATAATCAGAATAATACTGATATAAAATCTTGTAATCATCTGAAATTTATATATAAATGATATATGAAATTTTTTAATATGAATCATTATATTATTAACGATTTAAAAAAATTATAATGAAATATCGTTCAAAGACTTATTCAATCATTTACTTCTATAAACATATTTTTAATATTATAATAATTGTATTTATTGATAACAAATAAATAAACATTAATACATAAAACAACACATTTTTAATAGATATATATTTTATTCGTATAATTTAAAAAAATGTATGAAATATTTTACAAAATATTTTGTAATTAAATGAAAATAAATGTATTGTTTTTTAAAAAGATATATATTCTATTCAAATGAAGACATAAGTATATAAAATATAATTCTATATAAAGTAATATAGGAATTCGCTGATATCAAACTTTATTAACTTTTTTCAAGTATAAGAAAAAATTTTGTTAGCAAAATATTTTAGAGTAGAGTAGTTATTAATCATATAATAAAACAAATAAAGAACATTATCATTCACAGTAAAAAAAATCATATTTTTATGACTTAAACCATTTAAAATAATTATTATTATTTTGAAAGTATTATAATATTACGTAAAATTTTTATATCGGTAATGTTTTACATATTTTCTATTATTTCTTATTCAAAATATTAATTATATTATATTATTATTAAATATTATAAAGGAAATATAAATATTGAAATTATTAACAATTATATTTTGAATAAATTGAGAAAAATACAAAAAAATTTTTAAATATTAAATGAAAAATGTAAGAAAAAAACTAAATGTTCATAGTATTTTAATTAATTTTAATAGTTTATTAATTTTTATGAGCTTAAAATATAATTTACGTTTAATGCAAATTTTATTACATTATATGCAAATTTTTATGATTTGTTTATGGTTATTTTGAATTTTTTCTTAAAAATTTTTTTAAAAATATGAATTTGTAATTTCTAATTCATTAAAAAAGTGTAAAATTAATATTACAATGAAATATTGGAGTAATTTAAAAGTATTTTAGATATCATTATAATGTTTTTTTTTAACATTTTAATAATTTTGATTTTATTAAAATATAATATATGCTTTGAAGAAAAAAGAAAATTATTTGGAATATATTAAAAAATTATTGTATTTATTTGATTCTCAAATAATTGAATGTATGAAATAATTGGACAACATATTTGAAATTTTGAATTACTATTTAATTATTGTCAACAAACTTATATAATCAAAATTTTATGAAGATATACTAAGCAATGCAATCATTTAAGTATTAAGTGAAATTGAAGAGAATTCATTTACTTTATTATTAAAAATTAAATTTATGTCAATTCTGAATTTGAGAAAACAATTTATTAAGTAAGTTTTTTAATCTAAGAAATTAAAAGTTTTAATGTTAAAATAAGCTGCTTATTCTTTTTAATTTATATTGAGAATTATAAATATAAAAAAATCATATGAATTTTCAAGTATAAGTATTTGAATACATGATCAAGTTTAAACGTTAGAAAAGATTTGGTTTTCTATTAAGTATTACTTTAAAGATTGAATATGTATAAATATATATTTAGCTAATTTTCTTAAACAAATTAATTTTTTGAAATTTATAATTATTTGTTTAATTATAAATAATAATTTATAAAAATTCGTACATATTTATAAACGTGAAATTTAAAAGAAAAAAATAATAAATAATTGTATTTTTAATGTCATTTTATGCTCAATAATTTTTTCTAATAAAATTTTTCTATCAAAATCTTTATTTTTTAATAGATTCTGATGCTTTTGTATAGATTTTGAATATAATTATATTTGAATTTTTGATATTATTTAGAACTATTAACTCTTTGAATTTTTTGTTTTAGTCGATTTTATTTGTTCGCGTATACTATTTTAATATTTAAATCAAGAACAGAAAAAAGGATAATAAACGCCATACGTTAGTCGTGGAAATCTCGCGATGCACTATAATTCCGTTCCAAAAACTTCGATCACCTTAATTAACCAATGTCTGCTAGTCGCATTCATTTATCAGTAGCGGAAGCGCAAGATTATCGATTACCCTTGTATCAGCAAGTGAATAAAACTGCGCTTAGTGTGTTGCGGAGCTACGTGCGCGTTACTTTTTCAGTCACTCTTTTTAAACAGGTGAAAAGTGATTTGAGGACCATGCGAGGTGGAGCCGATTATATATACGGCGTTAGAGATGAACTCCCGATGCTATGAGAGTCCCCCTTTCTTGGGGCTCCCACGCGCATTACCTCCCTACCCGTTCTTGCACGAGGTATTGTCTCTCTCTCTCTCTTCCTCTTTTCAACGGTATCAAACACTTGAATGCCCAGACGAAAAGGCGATGAAGATGTCCTAACCGCATGATATTCATCCTAAAGTCGATGAGGGTGGGGTCTCTTGAGGAGCTTTCCTGACATTCTTAAGATGAAAATGTCACTGAAAGTCGCGGCTAGGATTCTTATATTTCTGCAATTCGAAGCGTCACGTCTTCCTTAATAATGTGCACAAACAACACAACGATCATAGAGTACACAAGTCTTCCGTAAAGATCAACTCTTTGGGTTACATGTGGCCGTCTCATATGGATTTGGAGTGCATGAACATATGTAGCAACGTCTTCTATCGATAAATTTGTATACTTCTTTATAAATAATTGGTTTTTCGGACAACGTGTTGATATTTTAGGGGTTACGATTTAAAATACTGACATGAAACAAAAAGATTTATGGTGTCTCGTACACCGGACGATGCTCATGTCAACATTGATCGTTTTTCCAGAAGCACTTAATTTATTTCGTTAGTTATAAAACATAATTGTTTGAGTTTAAAATGATTACATTTAAAAATTCATTTATAAATAAATATTTGAAAAAAATATTTTACAGTTTTATATTCTAGTTAAGTTATAAATTAATAATACAAGGAACATCTATAATACTTATAAATATAAGAAAGATTTTATATATTTTTTATATAGAAATTTTTTATATATTTTTATTTTTATAGTAAGAAAAATATGAAATTTAATTTGTTATATTCATATAACAATAAATTATATATGTTATATGAATATAATTCATTTATTTAGCAAAATATAAAGAATAAAAATATATTCTACATAATTATATTTTTGTATTCTCAAACAAATCATATTTTAATATCTTATAAAATTAATTATTTAATAATGAGAATATTAATTTAATACATTTAGTATTATCATATGTTTTATGATTCAATGAATATTATATATTACTTTCATATCGAATTCATCAATCACTTCTTTACAAAAACACAACTATAAAACATTTATTAACTAAATTTATTACATTTTTTAATTAATGATGATCTTTAATTAATGATAATTTAATTGGCGATGATCAAATGTTTTTTATAAAATAAATATCATTTATAAAACTTTTAAGCACGAATAATTATTTTTATTTTTTTTTAAAGCAAAAAATACATACTATAAAAAATGGAAGCATTAGAATTTATAATCAATATGCTCTTGGATTATTATTCATCTTATTTAATAATTACATTTTTATAAAATAAATTTTAACTTTGTAAAATGGGATAAAGAATAAATTATTAATAGTACAAAATAATACAATAAATTTAAAATTCATTGCTCTTTATTCTGATAGTTTTACGTAATTTCAAAAAGTTCCAAATTCGAGAAGAAAATATAAACTGTAATTGTTACTAATAATTTTTCTTTGATTTATTTGTATTAATTTTTGAAATAGAACCATATTGATTAGAATATACTTATATATAATATAATACCAAGGTAATATCATGTGTTATACGGCACCTATAATATCTTAGAGTAAATACCAAATTTAATTTAATTTAGGCTTTTTCAACACCAATGTACATTTTTTGAGCAAAGACAGAATAAGAAAAAAAGTTTTCAAATTATAAAAGCCAAAGTTTCATTAATTACTAATTATTTTGAAGTCGAATTTTTTTCTTATTTCTTCTATATTAAGTTTATTTATTATTATGCCTATATAAAATTAGAGAATTATTATAAAAGAGAAAATTAAATTCAATTCAAATATCTATTTTTTATTCTTGGTAGAAACAAATATTTATTAAAATCTTATTCGCAAATAAATATCATACATAAGAGTATCATAATTTTTAAATTAATTTTAAGGAAGAAAAATATTATTATATTTTAAATTTAGTTTAAAAGTTACTATACGAATATAATATATGCTAGACGTTACGTTCTTAACCATTGAATTAGATATTTTGTTCTTATTTAACTTTGGAATCGTCTGTAAAGTTTGAAATAATCGTAAGTTCGTGTCTTCTTCTGAAATCATTTTATTCCTTATCTAGCGTTTCTCATCCAAGGTGAGATTCACTCTACCATATATTAAGTCTATCAAGACTTCATTGGAAATCAAAATTAACGTAAAATGTAAGATAATTGATTCATTCTAATAAATATACATATTTATCGTAACGTTAAATCATATTTTTCAATTATTAGGCCATAGATGATTAAAGTAAAAAAATGTATTTCAAATATTTAAAAATATTCCACAATATTAACATCATAGAAATAAAATATATATGTATAGAAATTAAAACTTAATTTAAAAATATAGTAAGAACTTAAACAATGTATAAAATTATTTTTAATAAAAACTAGTTATTTTATAACAATATAGATATCCAACAGTTATGCATTTTAATTATATGTCCAACATTATATATTTAAAAATCAATTATATATATATATATATTAAAATACTTTTAAAAATGTTTTAAGTAGTAATCATTGAGACCATTATCATTTACTGGAATTGATATAATAAAATATATCGACAATTAAATAAATTTTTATAAGCATTATAATAATTTTAATGAAAAATTCATTATTATTCATTATATTTTCCATAGAATTTCAGTACTTATATAAAGACTTACTTTACATATAAAAATTATCTAAATTTCTAGGATAATTTATTGTTATTTAATGTTCAAGGATTCCAGTATAGCGTCTCCTTCAGTCCCTTAATTTTCAATCCGTTATTTCTATGAGTATGAGATAATCATTTGTTATCAGCAGTAATAGACATATTATTAATAAATTGATGTTATCTTTATTAATAATAATTTATTTGAAGGATTTTGTATAAGATAGTCGAAAGTTATCAAGAGGCAATGAAAATAATTTATCTATTGTTGTATAATAATTTATAACGCTCATATCAATATTTTTAGTTAAATTTTGCATATAACTAAATAAATCTAATCTCTTTATAACTCTAAATAACTGTAAAAAAGGTTATATGAAACGTATAATTGTATTATATTTCTGCAAATAAAAATAAAAAATTACAAAATTGTAAAATGAAAGCTTAGGTATGTATACTGTATATTTAAAAAACATTCAATGTTCTTTTCCAGCGAATCATATATAAAAATTAAATTAGGCAGAAGATTACAATACTACATAGCAAATATTTAAATATTTTATTAATTGTTGAAAATGCTCAGAAGCTAAAAATTATAAATTTGTACTGTTTTGACTTAGTAAATACAATTGAATTTTATTATAAAAATTTTTTAAAATTGAACTTACGGAAGTAATCTCTTAACACTTATCGAACGGTCACTTATTTTTTGTTTTTAGTTCCATTAAAAAATTATAAGTAAAACGATTGATATATTGCCGAATAAAACTGTATGCTTGTAGCTTCACATAAATTACAAATTTTTTAATTTCTCATATAACGTTTAAGGGAGGGAATAAGTCAGAGAAAGTGAGAGAGCACTAAAGATTACTATCTATAGTAGTATTTTTTGGGAAAACTTTTTTATATTAGAGATAAATTCGTCTTTCTTTAGTATATCTTCTCTCTTCAGTAATGATTACAAAAACTTGAAAAAGATAAAGGGATTTAAAGGAATAAATAAAGAACGAGCAAAAAATAACAAGAATAGAATAAACAGCTATAAGCCATCATACGTTCTTTTGAATTTGTTATAACATACATCTTTATGATAGTATATAATTTAGTTTTGAGGACAATAGTAATTATTGTTTATTTAGTCATTACATGTATTTTGATTTATTTTTCTATTTAATTGATTCTGTTTGTATTATTAAACATAGTATATTGTAAAAAAAATAAATGTAATCACTTTAGGATATTTAAGATAATAATTTATTTAATCATTTGATTTTAGATTTTTTTTCCAAGTATATAAAATAATTAGTCATTTTTTTTCATAAATTTTAATTAATTTATAGCAGTAAATTTTGTATTCATCGTGTACTTAAAATATTAAGTCAATAATTAAAATCTAAAAATACCTCTTAAATGAATCTGATATATATCTAAATATTTCATTAATAAAACTAAATAAATAATCATATTTCTGATTATTAAAATGATCAAATTATAATTGCTTTAATAAATTTACTAAAAATTGATTAAAATGAATCTGAAATAAGTTTTTCTTTTTCTTTTCTGAATTAAAAGAATATTTTTAAATTTATACAATTTATATTTAATATAAGAAATAATTAACAGATTTTTATAAAATAATTTTGATACAATAAAAAAAGTATTTATTTTTCGAAATAAAACTTTAAGTTTGTAATACATAATAATTTTTAGGAGTTTTTATAAAATAAATTTGAATTAGTCGATTAGTTGTATTTGGCTAGAGTTATGATATTTATTTTGGACTTTTTAAATTTTTTAAATGTTAATTATAATAATTTTTTTTTCTGTATTATGTCATTTATTTTTCTTATATTATATTACATAATACAGAAGTCTTTACAAAGTAGCTCATATAGCCTTTAGTTTTAGTTATTAAATTTTTTACCCTTTTAAGTTATATATATGTAATTATATATAATTATGTATGATATATTTATAATTTAGTTCTAAGGAGTATGAATCCTTTCTTTTCTTATAGTTAATATATAAAAAAATTTAATTACTTATAATTGGCTTAGTTTAATCATCATTTTTATAATAAAAATCTTGTGTCTGTGTTTGAAAATTATTTTCTTAATAAAGATTCTATATCTCATATTTAAATATCGTATTATTTAAAATAATAATTAAATTTTTCTACATAAATCGTTTTGTTTAAATTTATAGACGCTAATGTTACGATTTCAAGAATGAATATTTATTTCTAAAAGAATTATTATGAATATTTTAATTAAATAAAATGTTTGAATAAATCTATACTTGATATAGACTATTATTCTTGAAATTATTAAATATTGTATTGTAACCACAGATTGTATAAAAATATATATATATATATTGTTTTCATTATTCATTATTTATAAAGCAAAAATTACTAAGAAATATAAAATGAAAAAATCGTTTAAAAATCTTTCTAATTATTTAAAACTTAATATTTTTTATATACAAGTTAAACCAAAATGGTTATTTAAAAAAGATATTATATCATATAAAAGTGATAATCGTAAGAAATTCATAAAGTGTATTGAAATATAAATGATTTAAATGGTTAATTTAAATGACTATGGTAAAAATTGTGTTAGTTGAATTTATTAAATTATAAAATATGTTAGAAAAGCTTAAATATAATATAAAAATAAATGTATCTATTGATAATTATATTTGTATATACATTATATTATAGCTTATTTGTTTAAAGTCTTACATTGTGTATTTATTTATAATACATTATAATATATTATTAACATTTTTTTTAATTTGAATATTTAAAAAATATAATATAAAATAAAGAAAACGTGTATTAATATAAATACATATATTTATGATTAAAATAATAAAATTTAAAATATTTTAATGTTATTAGTGGCTTAAGTCGATTATAAAACAACTATAGAAAAGCGTATGCTATTGCAATAAATTTTATGTTTTTTATTTTAATTTAAATTATTTTATATTTTTTTTTACTTTATGACATAAATAATAGAAAACAATATTTTGAAAAATATTTGAAATTTAAATTATATTTCGACGATAATTTAAGATAGTGCGAACAAGTAAGCTTCTTATGAAATGACACGATAAAAACGTATACCCTATTTTTAGGTATTTTATAGTAAGGTAAGATGAATTTTATTTCATAATTACTTAATAATCAATACAAATTTAAGGCTTAACTACTGCTTTTAATTGATTAATCTTGTGATTACATAAATTAAAATAAAATGCTGATAATAATTGTCAATAATATAGCTTATTTACAATTTTTTATTTTATGACTTCACTAATACAAAAACATATTTCTAATAAATTTATCATCAATTTATTAGTTTATCAATGTCAATTGGTTTTTTTAAATTTTAAAATAATGTTTTAAATAAAAAAATTTAATATGATAGTTTTAATTTTCATTTTTACAGTGGAATATTTGAAACTAATTAATGAAAAAATTAAATTTAAGGCTTTATTTAATTAGATTGAATAATTTTCAGGTTCTAATTTTTAAATTTTATATTTTAAAAATTACTTCAAGTTGTAACGCAAATTGAAATAAAAAAAAATTGTGAAATCAATTTATACTAAATTTACTTTTAATTATTATACTAAAGAAATAATAAAGAAATATTAAAGATCAATACTAAAGAAAATCCATACAATGCATTTTTAATAAATTATTAAAAAATAATAATTTAAATAATTTATATGTAAATTACAATAATAAATAAAGGCTAATTATTATTACAAATAAATATACAAATTATTTCTTAAATTTATTTTATTTTATTTTTTATTCTTTTTTATAAGACAAAGAAACGTAGTAAATACCTCAAATAATGTATATTGAACTATTGTTATTATTAATGTTATGAAAAATCTAAATTTTATTAATTAATTTGATAATTGCATATTATATATTATTATTACTATTATGGATTATTTATATAAAATTATGTTTATTACAAAATTTAATAACAAGAGGTTATAAAAGGAATTCCAAATTTCAATATTATGTAATTGGATATTACTTCTAATTTTATTAATTATCATACCTCATTATAGTACTATTTGTTATCTTAAATTATTTGGTTAAATATTTCTTAATTAAATATTTACTTATTTTTCTAAATTTTAAAATTCATTTCTACGTATAATAAATTTAGTCAAATTAAAAGAAAACGTATATTTATTAATATTGTTTCATTATTTGTGATATATATTCCTATAATGATTATGAAACGTAATTGATGGATTAACGTTAAAATTTAATTACATGATTGTAATAAATTGAATTTAATGTAAAAAGAAACAACTACTTATTGGTATCATTCAATTAAAAATAATAAATATTGATATACTTTAAAAACCGTGTATTTTGATTGTCCATTTATCTATTCAATTCTATTATCGATTTTAGTATTTCATAGTTAAATATTTAATTAGAAATATATTAGTAAACAAGTTTAGTAGTAAAAAGATTTAAAACTTTTATGTTTTTATATAAAAACCATTTTACTTTTTTAATTATAGACGTATCAAAAGTTTTAATTTTATCAATTTTTTGAAAAAATATGATAATTTAAATTTGTTACACTAAATATTATATTGAAAATAAAATGTACAAATGATATTCATTACAATATTAATTAAATAATGTTTATATCTTATTTTTAAGATATATTTAGTAATTAAAATAGTTTAATATAATGAAAAATCTTTCGTGATAATCATATAGTATGTATAATTATTCATTTTTTACGAAATGAAAATAATAAATTAATTATTGAAAACTTAGAATACATTACTGAATACAAATGTAAATATTAAAATACAATTACTTATATAAATTAATATATATATATATAATATTCATAATTCTAACGATTATTTTTTTTAAATATTATTAACTTTTAGTTCGTTTTCCTATAGTTGGATGTGGAAATAGGTTTATGGAATGCAATAAGATTGTTTTAAAAAATTTATCTAGATATATATTCATATTTATAAATCTTATTTGATTTATTTATACAAAATTTACTTTTATGTAAACAATTTTATTTATGTATTACAGCTTAATATTCAATAATGTTCTAACTCATAAAATCAACTACATTATTCTATATTTCATGGTTTACAGTAAATATGAATAAAATTTAATAAATGTGTATATTAAAGTAAATATATTTAATTTAATACTAATCTTTAAACTATTCTGTTTAGGATTAATACATTGAAAACAGATTTATTGTAAAGCGATATATTGATATATTCAATTTATTTTTATAATATTCTTTTACTTTGAAAATTAATTTTTAGAAATACTTAACAAATTTACTGATACTAAATATATATACGCACATCTATGTGCATATATTTAGATATTTTAAAGAATGGATACAGAGTGATGTTATAAATATTAAAATGAAAGTATGTAATATAATTAAGTTAAAAATAATTATCATTATTAATTTAATAACTTCAATTAATTATAAAATTTTTAAATTATTACTTTAGCAAGATTTACAAATATTATTGTTTTCTTTTAATTAAATGAATTTTGTCTTTCTTTATTATTTTTAAAAGGCTATAGTATTATTTTATTTTAATGTATATATTAAATAATTTGTATTGAATTGCAGACTATAAATATTTAGCCCTTATAATTAGTACGTTTATAAGTTTCGAGAAGGATGTGAAGACTACAACTACATTATCTTAACAAAATGCAGTTTGTATATTATAACTATTACTATTATATAAGATTCTTGTCACAAATCATGGAATTTTTTCGTATTTTTGATGTCAATAGTATATCTATCAAATTATAAGTATTTAATCATTTTTATAAAGATAATTACAACAAATTTAATAATAGTACAAAAATTATACTCTTTATAAATTCTGAAGTAAAGAGGAGTTTATGGTCGTGTTAAGAGGTTCCGCGGGATATATCGCAGTTAATATTAAAATGTCGTATTTTCAGAGTTTAGTTAAAGATGAATAGCAGACGAATAAACAAGGATTAATAAGTTTATTTCATACATTAGGTCCCCTTTAACAACAACGACTGTCCGCATTTGCAACGGCGTGCTTGTGCTCCAAGCAGTTGATAGCAATTATAACAAACGAAAATGTCTCGGACCAAAATCAGTTGTCGCTTGGTATACGTGTTCTTTCGTCTTGGCGGGGGTGTGTTATATACTTTCACGATACGCGTTAACAAAAATCTGAAAGATTGTACGCAATTCTCATATATATTACATAGTCGATCACGTCGATCGCCTCAACCAATTTCAACACTGCCGACCCGCGGAGATGCTCGAGACTTACGGCATGCGTCGCAATATTATCAGATGGCGCTGCTTTACTCTTAATTGCATTACATTTTCTGTTTTTTACAAGAGACGCGTTTAGCAACGTATTCCAAGTTGTCTGTTAATTATTAATTCCGTACGTTTTCAAAGCTCGATTAAAAAGAAAGAACACGTTATTCAATGCTCAAATTAACAGTTAGTAATTTGCTATTAAAAAGTAAGAGCTTATTTTTATAAAAGGAAAATTGAAAAGACAATGTGAAAGATTTACGGGTTAAGCGCTTAAACGTAAAGAGCGCGGAGACGCTAAGAATCGGTAGACACGTGCTCGCACAGGAATTTCAACCTAGGATCGCTGT
Organism: Dolichoris vasculosae; assembly: GCA_018907195.1. NCBI lineage: Eukaryota > Metazoa > Arthropoda > Insecta > Hymenoptera > Agaonidae > Dolichoris > Dolichoris vasculosae. Next base: position 410,644 of record JACCHY010000037.1, on the reverse strand, counting down.
GTCTTTAAACATAACCTCTTGCGAAAGATCTCGAAAACTTTTCCAAGGAGGTTTTCGAACCTCTTTGGTGTTGATAAAGTTTAAAAAGTTGAAAAAGAGCAAGGAAGCGAGTATGTACGAGGCGGTAAATGCGTGGGCTAACTGCGATTCACCTTTACATTACCCATTGTGCGGCAGTCACGTCGATGGACGAACTAATGATAACGAGATATCGCATGCGGTACATTCGGAATTTCTATTTGCCCCACTTGGCCCCTTGTGAAAATCGGCCATGCGTACGCGCACGGTAGCCTTCCGTGGTCTTTATCAGCGGCGCGGGCCAGTAGCCCGAGCCACCGAACGTTCCACATTTACTCTCAGTGCGCGCTGGGGACGCATTCCATCAACTACGTCCTCGGCTTCTTCGGGGTTTCTCTCGACGCCTCCATCTTTCGTTATTTTGCATAGAGGTTGTCACCGTTTTAGGCACCGCAGTCGCCATCAATGTCATCGTCGCTACCCATGACTTCATGATTCTTTCAGGTTTGACCTTATTTTCAATTCTGTTTTGTTTTTCGTTTTGTCTTGCGCTTCTGATCGATCCTTCAAATAATCTCGATCACCGACTACTTTCGCAATTTCGTTCGACTCGATGTCGCGCGCACTCGAAATTTCCGTACCGAGTCTTTGTTTTCTTGCCTATTCTTTGGCTGTTTTTCTACCTTTACCTTTATTATTATAGTATTTTAAATATTTCTTTGTTCTTGATCTAAGATGCGTTTCTTAAAAGTAAATTTCAACTCGCACGTAAACTCGCAATACGTGTATTCTCATTTTTATTAAATCAATGAATTAATTTTAATTTCATACATTTAATAATTGTATAGGTTTTCATTTGTTAATTTTATTTTTTTTTTATTACAAAAATCTTAAGTTTTACGTCATAATATTAAAAATTAATTATTGAATAATATGATTTTATTAATACTGAAGAAAACAGATTACGAGAATTTTTTATTCTAAATAGTTTTTAAATATTCGAATCATTTATTAATTTTTAATCATTTATTTTTAAACGCAAAAATTATTTAAATGACTGTGTTTCAAAATAAAAAATTAGCTATTAAATAATTGTTTTTAATAATTATCATATAAAAAATACTTAAATACAAATTTGATAAATTCGTTCAATTTTTAATTTGAAAAACAAAATATATTTATTTATACATTGATCGTTGTTACAATATTAATAATTAAGTAATAAATACTGATCATAAAGAAAGAGAAGCGAAATTTTCATAAAATGTATAAAATAAGCAAATATTTGCTGCATGAAATGAATGTTAAATGAGATTGAAAAAGAAATTTTCGTGTTCTTTCGAACTATTATAAAAATTTTATTTAAAAATTTACGTAAGAAATTTTTAGCTTCAGCTCAAATTAAAAACAATAAATATAATTATAAATATTAAAATATTAAGTTAACAAATTTTTTTTCCAAAAATTTATTTCTGTAAAAATCTTTGGAAATTTGTCAGTTTTCGGCAGTTTGCCTCGTTAGTATTTACGCTTCAATTTTTATTTTTGATCTCATGTTTCATATCTATTTGGATAAGTTAAATATATTTATTTGAAATTAATAATATTTGAAATTTTGTTAGTAAATATTATCAAATTTATGTTAGTATTGCATACTTTTTATCTGAAATTAATATTTTTATCGTTATATTTTTTATCTCTCAACTATATAAGAATAGGCACAGTCAGATGTCAGTAGATAGAATTTTATAAAATACACGGTGTATTCGTCGAAATGATTTTATTCTACATTTGAAAGACTTCCATAGTGGCTTAAATCATAAACATATTATAGAATTCATAGTATAATTAGATAATTATATAATTTATAGATAGTATCGAATATATTATTTGTATTATATTCTACGTTGATCTATAAAGATTTTAAGTTCAATAAAAAGCAAGTACCTTTATTGGATGTGAATATAGATCGTGTTATTAATTTAAAGAAATGTAAACAATAATCGAGCGTCTATATTTACATTTATAGCAAAGTTTAGTTTGTATTAAACACTACATTGGCATAATGAGAGATAAAATTATATGAAATTCGTTAATCGAAATACTGAACAAGCAAATACTTACCTTTGCTAATCATTTTGGCTTCGAAATGTAGCACTCGGCGAACAATTTAGTTAGCGTACGGAGAAAAATGGATATTAGAAAGACTCATCTGAAATAAGTAAAATATAAAATTTATTTCGATCGAGCACATCTGGAATATCTCGCACCAAAAATTTCTTTTGCAATGAGTACTTAGATAACCATTTTTATTATCACTCATACGTAAACTACAAAACTTAGCATCATCACCGTCATTATCTTTCACTCGGAATTCGGTTTCATTTATAGTACTGTTGAATTCTAGGATTCCAGACACTTTCATCGAGCGTTCAACAGGAGAGTCATTGCACCTGCCAAGCACCCGGCTAATCTTCCTGTCTCCGTTCTCGTTCTCTCCCTCTTTTTCATTCTCTCTGTATATATACATACATACTCTCACGCACCCATGCCCATACGCACACGCACGCGCGCGCGCGCGCGCCCACACGCACTGGGAAGAACAAAATGACAGAAAGAGAGAGAGGTAGCTGTCAGTCAGCTATGTTTGTTGAAGTATGGAATTCGTAGATACGGCTGATAATAACTACGATCCTGGTCGGAAAATACTACTTGGTTAGCCTATAATTCGAATACACTCGATTATATTTCTCAGTGGACCAATTAAGACATGCATGGCGCCAACTTTCGCGGATTATATGACACCTTAATTTTCTAGTATTTGCGGATACTTTTCAACTAGACAAGCATGTCTTTTGTTTTCCTGGATTTTCGAGCGACGAGAAACCCATTTCGATTGAAATCTTCATCACAAAACTAATGCAGTGAACACATTTTTCTTGTTTTAACAAGCGCTGCAACATTTAATAGCCGCCGTTTTTTGTTAACGATTACGTGTATGCTTCAAATGGGTTTTAATGGGCTCATTGCCTTCAATAGATGTCAAACTTTAATAACGATTGCTTCACAAAATTGCCATCTGTAATTGCTTTATTACTATGCGATGAAACTCGTACAATAATGTGGTGATGATCGTGAGATTTTTTCTTTCTTTCTATTCAAAGTATATTTTTAACTTGATAAATTATACTAATATTGATAAAGCTGACGCTTCTTTAATTATTAGATAACGCCGGAAGGCATAAGTTATTACGTAAAATGGTGGATTAACTATATTGATATACTAACAAGAAAACACTTTTTATAGATATTTGTATTATTATTAGATATTTATATTTTAGTAAACCTGTGCAATTACTTTAAATATCAAAATTGCTAATATCAGTGAAGAAATATTGGCATGTGTATACTTACTTCTTATCTATTTCTTATCTAACGTTCCATACGAATGATTCATTATCGCGTTTACATCAGCTTAATTTTTTTCTGTTTTTTTCCAAATATAATCCCTTGTAACTCACACATAATCCCAATGCGGTTACCTTTTAAACGTATTATCAACGTTTGCCGAATATTTTCAAACGAAGATTTAAAATATTCACCACATTCGCTACGATTACTTTTGCTTCTAAAAGATATATAGAAAATAAATTTAGATTATCGATTACTATTAATGTAAATATAATATTCCTTTAATCTAAGACGTTTTGAAACGTTGATATATTTATATATAAAATATTTATATATAAAATAAACTCTTATGAATAATGGACCTATATCGATAGATTTGTTAATTATTATTTTAGTTTAATTTATTATGTATTATTTACATATTATCCAGGAATATTTGTTTAAAATTTATATACTTTAATGGGGAATTTTTATTAAATTAACTAAAAAATAGTAATTCATTAAAAATTTCTATGTAATCCATTATTTTATTTTTAGAATATTTGGGCAATATGTTTCCGCAATTATTATATTTATAGTTCTTACTATTACAGATAATAATTATTTTTTCTATATGAGAAAATATTTTAAACCGATAATTACATATTTCTGAAAGTAAAAACAATTTGTATAAATTGCATGAAGAGAATAAATTTATAAGCTGAAGTTGAACTTTGACCTAAAATTAAATTACATATCTACATTTTATAATTTAATGAGTTTGGAAAAATTGACATAACAAAAATGAAAATCATGATCGATTATGTATTGAATCAATTCAATTTATGAACAGTTTATAGTTTTGTTTACATTCCCATAAAAGAGAAATTTGCATTAAAGAATAGATAAATGTATCATATCTTTTATATACCTTTCAATATATTTAAATTCAAATCATTCGAAATTGAGATTATCTTACACTCAAGTAATGATCTCATAATTCTTGTTTATAATGTAAAATTTTTTTTTAACAGCGATAACGATAATTTTATTCTTTAGTTAAGTATATTTTAGTAAGTTAGTTTTTTGCAATTGTAAATTAAGTTAATTACATTTAATAATAACATTTTTAAATTTAATTTTGATTTAATTTATTAATCTTTAAAAATAATCTATCAATACAAATAAATTTCAATAAAAAAGGAACATTATATTAGGCATAAATGTATTAATATTATTAAAATTTCTGTATAAATAAAAAAAAATTTTTTTATGATGAAAATAGCGATTTTTATTAAGAATTTAAAGAGTTATTTCTATTATTTAAAAGCTGGATTTTTATTGTATACCGACATATGATGCCAATTTGAATGAAGTTGCAATCGAGGAAACCCTCGAATAAAAGAACATGCGATCTGGACTTTTAGACATTAAAAATTTTCGACGGTTACTTCGTTTGTGTACAATTGTTCATGCATAAGTGTGTAGATATATACATGCATGATTCTGCTCTCTAAACGGCGGATGCTCATGCATCGTTAAAGTTCATTCGTGACGCGAGAAGCACAACGGTTTCCGCTGTCGGTTGGGTCCTCCATCTACTACCATCTCATTTTTACATACATATCAAGTAATCAGCGATTATTTAAATATCTACGAATCATAAAATTACCAGCCTAGAGATTGTGTGAACTTTTATTTTTTCTACTTTATCATTTTTAAATCTGAAATTATTGTATATATTTACAAACTTCAAAATAATGATAATAGAAGAAGATATGGAAGAAGATATTTATAAGCTATATAATGAAAGTTATGCATAATATTACTGGAATTAATTTAAATTTATTTTATTTTGTATTTAGAATTTCTTATTTATTTTATTACGAGAATTATTATTAAGAGAACCAAGAAAATTCTTTAACACTAGATAATACCACAAAAGTCTCTACATGAGTATAATTACTTATCCCAATTTTATGCTTGAAATTATAAAAGATATTAAAAGACAATTTTATCGATGAATTTTAATTACAGTTAATGTAAAACCGATCTTTTTATTAAAATTTAATTCTAATTGTTTAAAATAAATATATTATAATTATCACTCTGCATTATTGATTATTATTCATAGAATATTCTTAAATGATAGTTTTTATTGTGAAGAGGTATTTTATATGATTATATAAATATATATCGCCGTTTTATGTAACATTTTATTATATATTATATACATTTTAGAGCAATTGTCTATTAGATTTCAATATAGTTTAAAACAGCCAAAATATTTAGAAAATTTTCTTGATTAAAAGAGATATAATAGAAGTCTTATAAAACTCTTATAACAAAGAATAAGAATTGGTAGTTTTGATTTTGCACATTATTGTATCCTTGTATTTATGCTTGATATTAAGATTAGTCAGAAATATAATGCTCTGATTTTGAAAATAAATTTACTTTAAATAAATGAAAACCTTCTAATATAAGAAAAAAATTCCACAATTGTAAATATGTTCGTATTTTATTTTTAGCAATAATAATTTAAAGTATAATAATTTTTTACCATCCGGCGTAATCGGAAATTTTATATCTGCTCGTTTACTGCAACAGATTGTAATAACGGCAGGTGTAGCACTGGAGCAGTTTACTTATAGAATGAAAACGGGTGAAAATTTTAATTATGTTTATAGATTTTTTTCAACGTCTTATTTATAATGGATGTGCATTCATTACGAACATTTATTTACTATTATTGAAGCACACTTCTAAGTAATTAGTCGACTGACTGTTATAATCGTTAAATTCATTATAAAATATGTTAGAAAGTAATTATTTGTAAAATATTTAATTTTATTTAAGTTAATGCCGCGGCAAATTGACTTCTAATTATTTAACTAAAATTTATTACGAAAATGAAAGTCTTTATGATCGTTCGATTTCGCTAAAATACTTCTGTTAGATTATTTGATTTTGTATAAGTACGTATATATAAAATAATATAAAAAAGTTAAATTTTCTACATATTATTGCTTAAAAAATGTTGAACAATAATTAGAAATGACAAATTTATTATAATTTTTTAAGTTAATAAGATCGAATACGAAAAGACTGGGATAATGGTTAATTTCTGATAAGTGTCAATAAATACGAGCAAAAGGGTATAATAGCTATAATAGCTGCGTCATTCGGTAACATAAAATTGTGGTATCAATCCCTGAAACACGTGTGAAAGTGTTGTTGCGAGATAAAAAGACAGAGATAATGCTCGAACTAGATACATTAATGAATCTCTTATTTTATCTGTGGCTATTGGTCACCTGACTCACTTCCTGCTAATTCAAGAACTTATTTAAATACTTCATCTGCCGCCTCCTTCCTATATTAAGTAGTATAAATACACACAAAGTATTCTCTTCGCGTTTTTCGTGATTCCAACTGCAATGTATATCTTCCTATCTTCTTAAGAATCATTTTGTTTAATTTTTATTTTAAAAAAAAATTTACATAGTTAAGTGAATATACTTCTGTATTAATACTTGAATAAGTCTTTATTTTTAATAATTTACTTATGCTCATTCGTATCAATAATTTTCCATAATATTGATCTTCAAATCATGTATTATTTAATATTATTGAATGTTTATTTCTAAATTATTTTTAAAAATATTTAGATTATTTCTTATGGTTAATTAATAAATATATATTATACAATTTATTCCATTCAAATAAAAATATTCGCATAAATTTGAAGGCGCAGGTTTTTAAAGAAATATTTAAAATAAAAATATACAAAGTATTTTTAAGTTTTAATTAAATAAATGAATGAATCGTAATTTTAAGTATCATATTAACATCTTTATAATTTTTATGTATACGTGTAAGAGCTTTTCAGTTATAAAAATGAATTAATATTTATAACATAGTTTATGTAATTAATTTTTAAAAATTATATAATTATGTAGGGTATGTATGAGTGATATCCAATTTTCTAAGAGTTAAAATAATGTAAGTATTGACATATGATGTGTGATAATTAACCGAGGTATTATATTGTTAAATACGTATACATTTTTTTTTAACTTAGTTAAGCTACATTTATTTAATTGAAGTAAAATTAAATAAAACTGAACTTAAACATTTTTAATTTCTAAGTTATAAAATTCTCTAATAGTATTTATTAAAAAATAATAGTGTTTAACATTATTTTATTAAACGCTTTAATAAATAATATAACAATTGTTTTTAGGTATTAAAATTATGTATTTTATATTCATAAATAGTAAAAAAATTAATTACTTTTATTTTTTTAAGCGTTTAATCGTACTATTAATTTGAATATATGCAATCGGATATGAAAGCAAGCTGTAGACCTTTTATACGAAATAAAGAGACATAAATAAAAATAGATTAGCAATTAAATTTTAACGTTTCGCAAGCGACGTGGTTCATTGCCACCGTATTTTACTGTTTTCGCTTCTTTGAGGGAGTACAGTCCGGCATAAATAAGAACTAAAATGGATCAGTCAGGTGCAAGATGTAGCACGTGCTGCTACCCGACAGCTGTTTTCCGGTTTCAGGCGAGACGTTGAGAAACCTTTTACTTTTTGTCCTTTTCTAATTTCACGGTTCGATGCACTTAGTGGTAGTAGTAACGACCTTAATCTAAACAATGCCGATTTGAAAAAAAATCTAGAAATTTGTTAAACTCTATTTATTACTGTATTATTTACTTATGTTTTCGCTGCGAATCATTAGTGAATAGTAATTATATACTTCAGTTAAAAATTTCAAATATGTATCGAAATAATATCTATAACTGCACAGGGTATACAATGGTATATCTAAGTCATTTGGCTTTAATTTAAAAATATAAATATATTGCTGTATCTCCTTAAAGTAATTTCTTCGTAAAAATATCTGAATAAAAATCTGGTTGAGCAAATTGCAGCTATTCTGTATCCACCTCAGTTCCATTTAAACTTACTAAATCTAAATGAATTACAATCAGCTGAAACTATTTTGATTAAATTATTATATTAGAATGTTAAAATTGACAATAACGAATACTTTTTCATTTTGAAATGGGTATTCAATAATATTTCTATAAGATACAAAACTGAAATAAATTAGACATATTAAGAATAGAGTTTATTTAATAGTAATAATGTGCTTTTTTTTAAATAAATTTGTTAAAAATATGAAAATATTACGTAGAACAATTTTAATAAAACTTTATGAATAAAACTCTTCAATTTTTATTTAAATTAAGGCTTAGGACATGTGAATATACTTTTTAATTACATTCCTGTGTATTTTATAATTTATAAAGAAAATAATTTTATTTAGTAAACGTAAATTTTTTAATAAGAATTTAATACCATGTGTAATGTTTTTCAAATAATATTTATTTGAACATATATGGTTTAATATTGCATATAATAGTATTATTAAGATTTTTTATTAAAATAATATAAGCAAACAATAAGAATTTTAATATGAAATAAATTGTTTTTGTTGGTATAAAAAATGTTAATGATATTGCAAATTTTATCATGAAAATTTGAAAAATTATTTATTATAAATAAGTTTATTTAAATGTTTTTTACAATTAACATTATTTTGTTATTATTACATAATAAAAAATGTTTTATTATGGAAATCATCAATAAATATTTTACATTTGATCGGTAAATTTTTTTTATAGTGTACAATAAATATTAAATTAAAGTTAACATTAATGAATTTTAATATGAATTAATATAAATTGAGGGATAAATTAAATTTTTAATCATAAAAGAGTGAGAAAATTGTACATTATGTAAGGTCCATCATCCAAAATTAGTATTACTTTTTTTCGGATTTTCGGGAAATAAAAATCAGATTTTTAGATGTTTAATAGCATAAACACCTTAAAATATTTATGCAGGTTTATAAATTAATTACATGCAATTACTTAATTAGTTCATGTTAATTAGTATAGTTTACTATAATAATGTTAAATTGTATGGAAAGGGTAGTGGTTCAAATATCTATCGAATGTATTTTAACACAAATTGATAAATTGAATGAGATATGTAGAGAGAATTGTATAAGGCTAGTGCTAAAGTATCTGTTCGATGTGACAACACACGGTACTCCTTATTTGCGTTTTTCATTATTTCAAAAATGCACAATAACGACAGTTACGGCACGGACGGGAGTAAAAAAAAAGCTGACCCTTCAACTCCGACTCCGGGGTATTGATTATCCATTAAAGATATACACTAGCTGGTAGAGTCAAAACTCTGGAGGCGTGCTGTAGTAATCAATCGGTCCGTTTCCTTACCATGAATACCGAACGCGGCGAGTGTCCGTCGAAGCAAATTACATAAGGCAAGGTTAACATGGTACTCGAATTTCAGGCTTTATGGAGGAGAGGACGAGCGCGTCGGCTCTCGAAGAAGATCCGGACACCCTGATGTTGGTGCCAGCCAAGGGCGTGGCGAGGAGAGAGACCTCAGGCTCACCGGAAACAGGAAGCCAATCCGCCGGCAGAGACAGCGGCGGCGCTGCCTCCGCCATTGATGTCGAGGCTCAAGATCGCAGCCGGGCAGTCGGCCGCGACGCGCCGGACATACCGAACGTTGTTGAGTATCATTTGAAGGTGAAGTCGCAGTGGGTGGCTCGTGATCAAGACCAAGCAATTGATAGCATCGCAACTACCACCGATTCAAACGTGAGTACGAACATCCTGACTTTTTATCGAGCGAAAGGAGCTTCTGGCTTTACTTTTTGTTTTAACATTTTGCTATGACATTTTGTTTTTTGATCTTAGTAAAGCTGCTTGCGGCTCATTAATATCGATCATTATTTTCGTCTCGTGCACCTTTAAGGTGATTTTTCGTGTCACCCAGCTAACAATATTTACGACGCTCGCCGCGTTTTTTTATGTCCTCCGTAAGAGGACAATGTATGAGTTTTGTCTGTGTGACGTAATCTCACCGAGTCGTACTTCTCGATTTCTCTTTCATACTATCATCGGTCCTCATGATCACAATAATCCAAGATTATTGATATACTAAGATTTGCGTACAAAAATTATTTGGTATTTCCGTTATAATTTTATAATAAATTTTTCATTAAATATGTACAACAAAACATTATTTACATTTTCATTTTTAAACTTTAAGAAATCATATCATTGAGTTTAGCGTTTTTTTAATAATTTAATTTAAAAAAATATATTTGTTTATTGAACGGATTTTCTTTAACATCGATATGTTGTTAACTGTACAATTAACTTTTATTGTATTCAAAATATGTACAGTTTATACACCATTCATTTTTTCAAAATTATTGATTTTCTTATCATATCAAAAATAATTCGTAAGAGTTATTAACGTTATCTATGGATTTTTATTTATTTTATAATTTAATGTTGAAACTAATATTCGGATACTTTCTATTTAATTTCTAATTTAAATTTAGCCATAATTGCAAAATCTAACTTTGTATAATAACCTAGATTCTTAATTTATTATTTGTAAAGAATTTGTAAGTTTATCATTTTTTAGCAAGTTTATTCTTTTAAATTGATATTTGAGTATCAATATTTTCTATTATTTTATTGTAACTTCAATATGAATATACTAAATTTTTTGAAAAATTTGATAGAATTTAAAAATTATATATATAAAGAATGCTAATGATTGAATTTATAACTGTTTATAATGAATATAAGTAAATATACATATTGATATATATTTTATATGTGAAAATCAATATATTTTTTAAACTACATAATTAGATAGAACAAATTAATATGGATATTATTAATAAAACTTAAAACTGTTACAATTTATTTATTTATTAATATTTTATTTAAAATAATTAATCTTTGAATTACATATGAAATATGAATTGTAGTATTTATAATATCAAAACAGAGATTTAAATATTATTTAGAAATTGTAATTATGAAAGTAACTGAGATTTGATTTGTTATTTAAAACTTAATTAATTTTTTTTGATATTATCTACCGACTACATTTTAATTTAAAATAATAAACTATCCTGTATATTCTTCTATATTATGGGTCCTTGTAAGCTTTATGCCCTTTTCAATTTTACCTTGCTTCTTTTTCGAATTTAAAATTTTACACACTTGTCACATTTTTTGCGTATTTTATAGTCTTTGGACGAAGGGGACAATTATGGAGGATAACTTCTGATTAATAATTCACACTTTTTGATAACGGTGTGAGGGTTATAATTGATGTTTTATCATGATATTGGTAAAAAATTGTAATTATATCAATGTATAATTATTTTTGTTTACATCATACATTTTATTTATTTTCGTTATTACAATCATTCTTTACTTATTTTATATAAATAAATATAAATTACGTAATTCTTATAAAAAAAATGAGAATATTTCACTCATAATTTTATTACGGTTTCTAATGCAAAAGAAGTAAAAATTTTTTTAATATTTTTGTATTTAAATTGCTAGTGCATATATTTCACAAAATGATTATTTTGTATGCATATATGATGGACAGTGAAATTTTATTGAAAAACTTATCTTTTAACAATTGATTAAATTTTTTAATACTAATCTTTGATAGTAAAAAAAAATTGAAAAGAAATTTAACGTTATGAAACTTTAGAAAATGTAATATTAAACAATATATATTTGTAATAACACCTTTTTTATTTTTGGAATTAATTTTCTGATTTAATTTTTAGTGAATCAATATTATTGACAAATTGTAGGTGTAATGATTAAATTAAATTAAGATATTACCAATTTAAGATAAAAATTATATTACATAAATTTTTTTTATAATTTTTAGTGTTATTTTACATATAATAATATTTTAAGATCTTCTTATTAAATAAAATTTAAAAGTTGTATGATTTATTCAAAAAATTATATTATATTATAGATGTATATACTATATATATATATATATATATATTATACCATTATAAAAATTAAAAACAAATTTTTTATATAAATAAAATTTTTAGGAAATAAAATTTTTAAATTTTATTTTAATCGTTCAATTTTTTTCTTTACAATTGTATATATTTCAATAGTTAGTATATAAGAAATGCATTGAAAATATATTGTACAATTTAAAATATGAAAAAAATCTATTCAAAGCTTTACTTCAATTTTAAACATAGCATGTGTTGCTAGTTCGAAAATAAATTTAGAAATCCAATCACTTGCAAAAATTTCTTAGTCGATCCTTACATGATGTACTTAATATACATATATTATGAAACTTAATACATGGTATAAATTTTATTTAAAAAGAATAAAAATTATAGGTTATATAAGATATCATATAAGGTACTATAAAGTGTATCTTATTTCTATAATTTTTATATACATTCTATGAATGATTATAAAAGTCGCCAATAATGATTCGTCTAGTGAATTTATTGATTTTTGAAAATTTGTTCTTAATTTGTCCAAAACTATGATTTTAAAATATATTATGGATCATTATTAAATATTTGCAATATTGTGGAAATAAATGTAATAAATTGAATGTAATAAATTTCAATTGTTTTTCATAATTAAAAATCTTTAAAAAATGGTAAATTTAAATTATTTTTTAAATTTTCTAAAATAGTTTTTAATGAGTTTCTAAATGATAAAAATGTTACATTAAAAAGATTTATTAAATCGCTTAGGATTTGAAGTCGGCTAGTCAGTACCTTAAGCGATATGGAATCAAAGGACTTTTACTAATTAATAGAAATACTGTAAGAAAAATATCTAATTAATTTATATATTTATTATAGAATCTTTTATTAGAATATTAATATGAATGTTGTATTGCGGCGATAAGTTAAATGAATGTTAAAAAGGTATCTTCAATTTTCATTTTAATATTTATTTTGAACATCTTTAATATATATGATAATATTTTAGGATTATTTTACATGATTAACTTAATAAACTAGCTAAATATATAAATTATGATTATAGAAAGAATACAATGAAAATTAGGAGCACGATAATATAGACAGATGAAAGAAAAATTTATTAAAATACCGTGAATAATTATTGAATTACAAACACTTCAATACCATTATTTTTTATAATATTATTTATTAAATTATTTACAATTATTAAATAACAATAATTGTACTTATTTTTATAATATTCTTTAATAATGTACGGAATTAAATACACATTTTTATATAGATCAACCTATAGATATAGTGTTAACTATATTAAAATTTTTTTTCCAAGAAATATTATGTCTAATTATATTTGTGAGATCTAACAATTATTTAACTAGAAGAATAAATTTAAAGGATATGAATTATTATTGTACATAAGAATATTTTTTATAAATAGAAAAAATTATATTAAAATACAATGTTGGTCAATGTTAAGTTGTCCCTTCGTGTTTAAATACTTGTTTAATTTTGTTACCATGATTCTATTATTTGATAAATTCTTTTACATTTTCAACATAAAGTATAATCTAAAAAATAGATTAAACTTATACTTGATATTATTGAATATATATAATATATAACATAATTATATAACAGAATTGACGAGAATATATGAATAAATTAAATATTATATTTATTGATCTGTCTATCAAGAAATTCAGCGTACAAGAAAAACTTACTTTGAACAAAGGCCAAAGTGATAGCAGTGGTGTATTTGACCAAGGACACATATAAGATCCTCTCTGAAAATAAAAACAAGTATAATTTTATTTTCGAGTGTTTAAACATCAACTTTTGATTTTGGCTTTACAGATGGTAGCAGGAAGTAAGGAAATAAAAAAAGAACAACCACTTAAGACACTGAGTGAGAATCAGCACAAGGAATTGACCTCGGGGCTTTCCAAGCTTTCTGTCGATAGTAACGTGTTCGAGAGATCGAATAACCTGCCTCAAGTCTTCCAAGTGAAGTATCTCGGCTCGCACGATGCCCGAGGTCTCTGGGGCATCAAACATACCCGCAAGCCTGTCGATAATATGGTCACCTCGGCCAAATCCCTGCCTACTGGCACCATTTTACCATTCATCAAACTCGTCATCAGTGAGGACGGAGTTGGTCTTTTGCCTCTAGGCAAACGACGAGGCGTCACGGACTCCATTACCATGATCTATCCAATCGAGACCATTTCTTACGGGGTGCAGGATCTCGTCTACACGAGGGTCTTCTCGATGATCGTCGTAAGAGAGACCGAAGATTTCCGCAAGATATCGCCCTTCGAATGTCACGGCTTCGTCTGCGAATCCAAGCTTCACGCACGGCAGATGACTTATGCACTCGCGGCTGCTTTTCAGCTATACTCACAACACGCCAGGCAACGCACTGATAATTCCGCAAAGTGCTGGACTAAAAGCTTTGCCATAGAAATTAGCAACCCGAATGAAATCGAGGCTGATTATACTCTCAACCCGGAGGATTGAAGCACCGCTTACTCGCAAATTGGCGTCGAACAAAAATACGTATTTTGTCTTTGAAAATAAAACATGTATGGATGTATTAGGTAAATTGAGAATTTCTGAACTCGATTTTAATTTAATACATAATCTATTTGATTGTTCCAAGCATGAGAAGGCTCTTTGAATGTAAATAGAATGTTTATTTTTATGATTCGGGAAATTATATAAAAAATATCACTGATATAAACGGGAAAAAATATTATTTGATTACATGAAATGCTGTTTTCGTTAAAGTGAACTCATTTTTGTAAGTTATAAATGTTTTTATCGATAACGAGGATTTATATATTATATTATAAACCGTATGTATATACGAATTATTTAAATATTTTTATATAATATTTAAATAATATTTAAAATCTACTCTAATTTTATAATCTTTATTTTATGCTTAACAATTTTACCTATTTTCAAATTATCGAGAATTAGGTAATGCTTTAAAAATTATTTATTCTTATCGTAATGGGTGAATATTTATGTATATAAATTCATAAAAATACGTTATTATTAAAATATTTAAGATAAAATCTAAAGTTACAGCAAAATTATATTATAAGGAACTATTTTTTAAACTGAATATGCAAACTTTGCGCAAAATATCCGAATTTAACAAAAATCAATAAATTGTATTTACGATAGTTTAAAATTGTTGTAATCGTAAATTCTTTTAATGCCCTTGATAATATCCATATATTATGAAAATTAGTTTTAAATCTGCTAATAAGGTAATACATTTTATATCAGAAATCTTTAATTATGGAAAACAGGATATTTGTAGTAAAAAGCTAAAACAGTTATATTGTTATAAATTACTTCAATAATTAATTTAATCTACTTGTTGCAATAATCAAGTATTATTTTATAATTTTTTTTGAATTTATTAAAACGTAAATATAAACTCCTCTATATATTTTATTAAAATTCAAAATTAGAATTAACTAAGGTTAAATTACCGATTAAAAATATTACATATAAATAAATAGTTGATAATAAATTTTTATGGTAATTTAATGATTTATAATAACTATCGTAAATTATTGTGTCATAATGAAATGTTTAGTTATATAGTGCGTTTAATTAAATGAACAAGGCATTCAAAGGATTTTACCTATATTTATATACACCAATAAACTCAATTATATATTTAAAAGCGCGCAAAAGTAGAATTATTTACTTTTCTACATTACTCGACGTTAGTTCATTAAAAAATTTTCTACAAGTCTATATAAGCGAATGAGTTAACATAATTGATTACAGATTTAGATATATATACTATTGTAATCTATTATAATAGTGGAACACAACGAAGAATGCCATAAAATTTAATCTGCATTTTTATTCACTGTTTATTTTCTAATTATTTTTTATCATCAAGAAGCCATTTTTGACATATTTCATTGTAATTATAAAGGTTATTTTAAGTTTTCATTTAAAATCTATGTCAGATAATTGCTATTGTATTATGTTTAATATCTAATAATCAAATATAATTTTTGATTAAACTATAAAATGAAAGTGATCTTCAGAAAATATAAAAATGAAAAATCTAATAATAATAAAATAAATAGTATAAAAAATAGATAAAATAAAAAAGTTAAAAGTATAAAGAAATGAATAAGAAATATATTTATTTTCATTCAGGGGTATATTTATAGCAATAACTATGCAATTTTTAATTTTCGACTTTTTTATCATTACATGTAAATTTCAAGTATTTATTGATATCAAATATCAAAAAACTTAACATAAAAAAATGTGAAAAAATATAATTTATACTGTTGAAATCCAAATTCTTAAGTAGAGCTATGAAATTTATCAGAAATAATTTATTAGATATTAAAGTAACAATAATTATGCTGTATAATTTTATATGCAGCGTTTATTTGTTTTTTATAACTAGTATAAAATAATATATATTAAAATATTTTAGCACATCTTAAGCATATGCAAATTAAATATTAAATAAATTTAATATTGAATATAAGAATGATAAATCAAATATCTTCTTTACATATATTTTGTTTTCTGTTTAAATAAAAAATTTGTCATAAATTTTTTTACTTTCAACTGTTATCTAAAGTTAGTCTAAAATTATATATATTAATAAAAAATATATTCGTATACATATAATTTACTATTTACTTTGTCTTACAATGTACACAATATAAAGAAAATTCATTTTAAAATATTATATTTATCTAGTTGTAAAAAATATAAAAATTTACTTTTTATAAAAACAATTACAGTTTACGCAGTTTAATCGTTAAAAGAACATCATTAATGGGATAGAAAGGAGAAGCAACGGAATAAGTGTACTTATATTTTGTCTATTGTTTTGTAATGTCAGGAAAAGCGAAACAGCCTTGAGATGTATTGTCTCAGCTGTAAAACGATGGCTAGCTATCCAAAGATACCGACTAGAAAGTGACAAGTGATTTTCAGCTTGCTGCAATTCCTTTTTACTTGCGATTTTTCAATTTTTTCTTCTCATTTCTTCAATTTCATATTATCACGAAAATATTTTTTGAAATAAGATTGTAAATAGTAAGAAAATTTCTTTACGAGTATTATTATAAAATATAAAAAAATAAATTTGTGTGCTCTTTTGTATTTAAAAATTATAAATACTTTATATTTTTAATTTAAATCAATTAATTGATATATAATTTAGAAAATAAATAAGAAAATAATGAATTTCAAAATTCTTGTGTTTACTTAAAATTCAAAAAATATTTTCTTATATTTTATGCAACAATGTATACATAACTTAAATGTTAGTTTATATTTATTTGTTTAGAGGCATATTCTAGAATTTGTAACATGAATATATGAAATATTTTGAAATTTTTAATTCGATAAGCAGACCATCGATATCGACACATATCATTAATTTAAGTTTAGCATTTTTTGCTTGCGCACTTATATTTGGCTTTTATTTTCATATAACTTTGTAATATGAATTGCATAACCATTGTATTCAGACATTGAATAATAGTGTAACTTTCCTCCATAATAGTTAATTTGATCTCTTTGTAGTGCTTTTTCTTTTGCTGTTTATTGTGTTGTTTGGCTTATAATTTTTATAAATAGTATGATACGTTAATATAAATAACGATTAAATATATTCGAAAATGAACTGAGGCATTAATAGAATTAACTTTCCTAAAGTAATATAGATTATATAATAAAATTATAAATTTAATAGCTAAAATTATGTAAAATTAAGTAGAAAATTGAAATAATTTTTTGTCATGTTCTTAAAAATAAGTAATACTTTTGTAAACGCTTCTTTAAATAAATTGTTATTGTTATAAGATTGGCGTTGATTTATTTTTACTTAATATACTTGTCAAGTTTCAATTAAGTGATGAAAGTTCAAAGTTATATATTATTTATTAATTTTATATGTTTATTACATAATTATATGAAAAATAATGAGGTATTTTAATTCAAAATATTGTAAAATGTATTAGAATAGTAGTAAATAAATTGTGTTTCGAAATCTTAAAAAATATTTATCATTTTTGGATAGTACAATAATTTGAATTATTTAAAATTAGTTTATATAAAGATAAATTCGGTTAATATATAAGTTTATTAATCATAAAAGAATAATTAGAACCTTTTTTTAATTTTATTGTATTTCAAAAGTATATTTTAATACATTAATGTAAACAAATGTTTTACTGTATAGTGCAAATAAAACATAAGTTCCTAGAATTATATTTGTAAAAATTAAAGTAGATTTTTAATTTAAAAATACAAATTATGTATTATTGATTTAAATAGATACATAAATGTTTAAATTTGATTATGCATATAAAAATATAAATTTGTTTACGTATAAAGGTTACGTTGAAAAATATGAATTTTATTTGGCCTGTATATTTGGATATATTTTTCAATATTTATAGTATATTTGAAACACTATATTTTAAAAGTAATTGAATTACATATTATAGATTTAACATAATATGATTTTAAAATTTTTTATTAAAAAATTTATACACGATATTATATGTTCAGTTTCAGAATTAAAGTCTATATAAACTGAAAAATATTCATCAACACAAGAAATATTAAAAAAAATGAAAGATAATTAAAGAAATTAGATTAGATTAGAAATAGTATTTTAATAAATAATGAAAAGTTAAATTTATATAATATTGTACCTAAAATATAATGTACTGTACTTGGTTTGATTACGTACCTTCAGTATAAAAAATTGAAATGATGACCTTTAATAAATAAAGTATTTAATAATAGATACTAACAGAAAATAAATATTTACGATCTTATTATCTTATTGAATTATCTTCCATTAAAGTAACTTTCAAACTTTCTATATTGAATACTACTTTATTAAAATCAATATATAATTTTGATAGACTTCGCTTTTTTTACATTTATATTTTCTTTTTTTTCAATCCCAGTTTTTTTTATAGTAAACATGTTAATCTCAAAGTTTGTTTTAACTTTTAAATTGAAAAATAAATATTTTGCTTAAAGAACTTTATTTTAACAGGAACGATCTTTTTAAAATATAATATTAAGTAAAAATAACTTGATTAGATTATTTTCTGTTTCACAATTTTCAATTTAAAATTAGAAAAAACTACAAAGTTGTAATTATTTAAAAGTGTTAATTATATGTTAAAATTGATATAAAACTAATATATAATGATTTTCTGATTTATATTATCAATAAATTAATTTTTTAATGGCTTCATTTAAATCAATGCTTTTAATATATTATTAAGTTGAAAGTATTAGAGATGATACATATTATTTTATTAGCAATTATATTTTTACTTTCTTACAATATTATTTAAAGAACAGTAAAGTAATAAGAATGGAATTAATAAATGGAAAAAATTATTTAGAAAAAATATAGTTTATTTTTTCATATTTAGAACTTCATCATAAATTTAATTTTTATTACATTTATATTAAAAGTATTTTCAAGTTTGATTATTTTATTATATTAATAACAAATAAATTAATTTTGTAAGCCAAGAATTATTTACTCTATAAAGCATAATATATTAATTGCATCAAAACAATTCAAGTTATAAACTGTAAAATATGTAAGCAAGTAATGTTAAGCAGTTAAGAGATTTTAATTTCTTCCTGTTTGATAATGTTTATACATTGGATATCACTGCGTGCGTTTTTTGCCATGGATTGGCCTGGATAATTTATGAACCTCAATCTGTGGTTTAATCGTCGTTATTGTACCACTTCGATTATCCAAGCTTAATGTCGATTCCGTATCTTTATCTAATTCATCCGTAGCCTCCTCAATTTTGCCAAGCGCCTCATTCAACGTATAATATTTCATGGACTCGTTGCATGGTATGGAGTTTTCTGTACGCGTACAGACGAATGTAGCCTGAAAATTATGAAAAAAAAATTTATTAATAGAGAACGTAAAGTTCTAAATTTAGTCAATTTTGATGTTTTGATTTTAATGTCGCCGATAAAACGAATTTATTATTTACTTGTTCATACATGAACTGTCAAATTAAAGGTAAGCCTTGTTTGTAATGTATGGATCATTGTTAATATGATGCTTTTTTGTTTTAAAATATACTACAAATTCAATTTATAATAATGATATAAATATTGAATAATAATTTATAAAAATTATTGAAAATCTTTAAAAATAATTTATTACAAATATTCAATTAAATTATTTAAATATGATTTATGTAATCTGAATATAATAATTTGAAAATTTTATTGCATATGAGATTAAAAACACATAAACTCTTACCTGATTGAAAACTGTTTTACCAGGACAAATGAAACTAAATCGCATTGTACTCTGTACTTGCGGAAAACAAATATGGAAAATTTGACACTCGTTTTCAATATCTGCATAATAACCATAAATTCGATTTTCGCAAGAAAAATTATCCACTATATTTTCTCTGATATATGTAGCATTATGTGGAAGATCCAAACCAGACTTCATCTAAATTTAGTAAAAATACATAAATATCTATTCTTTTATAATATTAAATCATTATTTATAATATTAATATAATTAATTAATGTTTGGATTATTAAATAAGTAAATATTAATCTATTTTTTATACACCACATTAATAATCTTATAAAAATAAAGAATATCATCTTCAAAATTAAACATTTTAAAATTTTTATGAAAATTTATATTTTTTTATGAAATATTAAAAAATTTTGATAATGCAATAAAAGTTCAACTTTTATCAAAAAATTTTTTGTAATAAAAACAATTTTTATTACAAATTAAAAATAATTTTTCAATATCATTAATTATGTTACTTAAATATATGTTTCTTAGAAGTGTAGCCATAGGTTTTAAGTTGTATAATTAAATTTTGAATTTATAAAATGATTTATATTAGCATATTTTTATTATTGTGATAAAATTTATTTAGCTGTAGCATTTATAAAATATATAGTTTATATCAAAAGTAACAAATATGATTAAAAAATTGAGTGTTGTTTAAAAAATTGAAAAAAAAATTTTATTTTAAATAAATTATAGCATTACTTTATAATTTAAATAGATTTTCAAAAAATTCTTGTGTCTTTGAAATAAACTGTAAACTTTAAACGAAGAAAACATTTAAAAACTTTTTATTTAAAGTATTTTGTAAAACAGTTTGCGTTTTAGTGGATGTAGAAAGCAATTATAGAAATTATAGATCAACAATCGAATGAAATGTATGTAATATATTCTATTTTTGCCATTCAGACATCAGCGAGTAAAGTCTCCATTTTTGCAACAAAGCAAATACTTATTCAGAGCTTTATAAAGTTTCTATATATATATGCTCTTGCATGAATCGAGGTCCTTTGCTATAATATCACTTTCACATAGGCATGAGTCTGACGATCTTCTCGTAATAAAGAAAAAGAAAAGAAAAATATCGTAGGTAATTGAGCTACGGTGGATTTGGTGAGCTACCTTGAGCGTGGACGAAGGTCTTCGATTCGTGATACGAGCATTCGCCAGAGCTATCAGAAGCGCGATAAGGCTGAGGACAGCTCTCGACATTATCTTAGATTTTTTAGATTTTTGCAATCGGTCGTTGATCGATCCTTATCGCGGACTTTCACAGTATGTCGACGTCGTTGTTCGAAGGAGGGACTCGCGTTAGCTTCGTGCGATTGCCGCAGCGGAGACTGCGTGAGCATGGCATACTAGGGTGTTATATAGCGTACTCACGTAAGGATCTTGTGAATATTGTATGAATGATGATTCTGCATAGTCAGGGGAGTAAGGATTAGTAATTTTATCACGTTTGTTATGCCAATGACCATCTGCAAGAAGCAGTCGGTATCAGCTTCGCGAAGGTCCCTATGCAAATGGGCTGTGGCGAATTCCAAAATTCACTAGACAACGCCGACGACGTGGACTTACGAGTCGCATAATACCACTTACGTGATACATAACTACTAACGGACATGGCGCCTATCGAAATATGCTTTTACCCGATGTCTCGTTTTTTTGGGGCACCGAGATAAAGAAAATTTGTTCCCGAACCTAATATATTATGTGTATGCTAAAGCAATCAGAGCTTTTAATTAAAGTGTAAATACCTTCCTTATTTTGCAATTCATTTAATACAATTAAGCTGTTTAATTTAATCTAATTCATGGATCGAGTGTATCATTATATTTGAAATAAAATGAGTATATTTTTCACTATAATAAAGCTTTATCTTTCTGAATGTCGGTTTATTCGTGAAATATATGTTAACTCACGGCAATTTTGGGCATCGTAGATTATGCATTTTTGAAAAATTTATTAAAACTGTTATATTCTCAAAATTCAGTCGTATATGAAAAATATCAAATTTTACACAAGCAATATTATTTCAATTTTCTTTTTTATAAACAATAATGCTTACACATATTTACCGTAAATAATTAAGAAATATTTACGGTATATAAAAGGATGATTAGTGATTCCGGTTGAGAGTTTGGAATGTTATTAAAGCTAAAATCTTTTCCGAATTTGCAATTCAAGTCATATAATAATATAGGTATATTATATTATCATACTATAAATAATGTTTCAAAGAATTAATAAATTTTCTTTTTGTATTCAAGTTAGTAATTGCATTAGCATATCATTTATAAATAAGTATGAATTAATAATATATTAATTTGTTAAATCTTAAAAAAATAGTAAGTCAATAATTTTCAAGACAAAAGGAAATCATTTTCTAATGCGTATTACTACTTAATACAAAATTTTTTATACCGTTACTGGAACGGAACATTAATCAATATTTGAACATGAGAAGTTATGTATAATTTAACTTTTTATGAATCACTTTTTCTACTAATACGTGTAATGTATAATTATATAACATTGTATTAAAATTTATTTTTTTTAACTTGATTTTCATATAAATACATATTCATAAAGGTAAAAATCTGAAGTTGATATTAAAAATTAAATAGTGAGAAACATTATAACATTCTAATCATAATTTTCAACTAAGTTTTTTATAATTCCATTCCCATTAAAAAATAATATGAATTTATAAGAATTCTACATTATTTAAAGTCAAGGATTTATTTATCATCAATTTATTTATTAAGAGATACAAAACCATATCAAGAATTTGTTCATTGAAGAATAGTGGGAATTTCTCGAAGACGAAAAACTGACTCTCTGCGAGGTCACATGTAAATTACTTGTTGTAAATCATCAATGATAGCTACGAATGAATTCGCGAATTGTTTACTAAATAAATAATTTACCAGTGCTGGTTTCATCAGAATCTCAAGTTTTTGAAATGAAAAAAAAGATAAACGTAGCGAAGGTTTGTAGTTATACACAATGCTTGTATTTTAAGTGTTTGGCATTTTAAGTATTAAATTCCAGCGACGGAGAAAGGCAGTTTTGAATTCATCTTAGCGACAAAAACAGATGTCACAATTTAGCGATTAATTGTCTACAAAATAAATGCGAGGGGATTCCTCTAGTACATTTAAAAGTTTCATAGATTATACTGCTAAATTAGCTTCATATCTAAATTACATATACCTCCTATACAACAAAGTGGTAGTATTAATGAAAATAAACTAACTTTGATTAAAATGTTATAAATGAAAAAAATTACCAATCAAAAAAGATAAAGTACAAACAAAATAACCAATTGTTGATTGTTAAAAAATATTTAATATTATAAAAAATGACTGTATATAAGATTGAATATTTTGAGTATTTAAAATAAATTTTTATAGAAGTATTTTTTTTAAATTATTAATTAATATTCATTAATTTTTTATTTTTATCAGATTACACGTAATATCACATTTATTGGTAGTTTTTAAAAAGAAATAGTGATTTTTTATTTTTTTTTTGGTAAGTACAGGTTTGCTATTTTGATATATTTTCAGGTTATTTATCAAAAATATATAAGAGCTATTTTTCAATAGTATTAATATATTACACAATTTTTTATTGATTTGTAGTTGCCTTGTTTTATTATAACTAATCACTATTAGATCTTTGTATTCAGAATTATTTTTAATTTATTATAGATTTAGATATAATATTAACTACTTTTTGAATCTTATAATACTGTAAATAATCATAAATTTATTTATAAGAATATTGCAGTAAGCTAATATGTGGTAATGCTATCATCTAAACGTTGCATAAAGAATTATTTAAATGCATTAATGGTATATAGAATTATAGGCACCTTGTTGTCTAATTTATTTTTAATATAAATGAAAGTGAAGTTGTTTACAAAATAATAATGAAAGATGTGAACTCTTGAAGCAGATTCTTTATATTGTAACATATCAGTTGATCAAATGCAAATTACAAAGTGTGCAAAACTACTATATTCTGGTCTGCAAAGGTAGGACAGCAGAGATCGTATCATGACGTATTGCTGTGAAAGACATATTGATTTCAATTATCTTAGATCATCTCATTGAAAAATCTTAAGCATTTTAGGTCTTCGCTAGTTTTGATTATCAATAAAAATAATAGTTTTTAATTTTAATTTTAATTGAGTTAAAAAAGTGCAAATTGTGAATTTATATTATTACTATTGAAACAGTTAAATAGCTTTTATAATGCATTGAAAGCTAGCAATATATTTATTTATTATTTAAAATAAGTACTAATGGTGAGTTGAATGGTTCTTATAACTTTGTATTTTGTAATGTATAAAAAACACTTTGTATATACCTAAAACCATTATTAAATTACATTAATTAATATGAACTAATATTAATATTAATTTAATTGATTAATATTAAATAGTTTAAATAAAAGTTTTCTATTTAATAGTTATACTTTTAATTTTCATTCGTTATTCAAGTAAATATAAAAAATTTTGTAATAAAATATATAATTTTCCAATTATTCTACTTATATTTATTAGAAGTATTTCTTGTTTTATTAATCAATTATTATAGAATGTTAAACATTCAGCAAGATTTTTAATTAATAAAATAAAAATTATATCTATTATACGGTTTTTGCAGATCAGTAAATTAATATTTTGGTTTTATCATTTATATTTATAAATATAATTTTAAATGTATTTTTTTCAATTTTTAAAAATTGATGCTATTGTAATTTTTTATAGTATTATTAATTGTGTATATCGCCACTAAACAACGTCAAATTATTTAGATAATGATACATGCAATGACAAATAGTCATTTTTTAAACATTTTTATTAATCTTTAAATTATATATAATCAGTTTAGAATGTTATAATGTAATGTTTGTTTGACATAAAACCAATATTAATAATTCGGTTTATATTTAAAATTTACTTATTTAATAAGACCTTTGAGCAAATATAAATCAAAACTTGATTAATTAATTGTATTTAAAAACTCTGAAACAATAACTATAAAGAAATTTTATAATAACTTTTATTCTAAGTTAATATTATTAAATTAAAGATTTTATTACAATTATTATTCTTAAAAATATTATTTATAACTTTTATCTATTATTTCTATCTATATTATATACCTTTTACATATTATATTTAAAACATTTCTTTTAAATCAATTATGTGTCAATGCTAAAAAATAATACATTAAGTTTTATTTTTTGATATTTTTATAGACTGATATTTTTTAATTGAATAATCTTAAATTATATTAAAATAATATATATTATACATATAAATAAAAATATAAATAAAATATATGATATGTATCATATTATTATTAGAAATTATTTATTGATTAAAATGCTTCATGTTTTTAATGCCAAATTGCAATGTATTTATTTTAAATCTTTACAGTTTATAACTTTTTGTTTTTCCTTATTAAATCATTTTTTATAAAACTTTTTTATATCGTGTTTTAATCATTTATATAATTTACATTAATGTATTTATTTGAATCACTCTGATCATAATAAATAAAATTTAAAGTCATTTAATTTTCTGATTATTTTATTTTTACATTGTTTATTTCATATATAATATTTTATATCGAATTTAAATATTTATAATTTAAATTTATTATTATTATTTTTTTAATATAGTTAATAATAATATCAATAATAATAATTATCATTTATAATAGCGCTTTTATTATTTATATATTCTAAAATTTTTTATTTTTGTTTTACTTTCAAAATTGTTATTGTTTAATTTTCGTATATGAGCTTAAAATAATTTATTACTAGTTTTATTAATAATCTATCAAACTATTATAGGATTAAAAATATTAATAAATAGAAATTTGTATCACTGACATTTTTGCTTCTAAAATAATAATTAATATATTTTTGTATATTAAATTAATTCATTTTATATTTGAATATTTTATGACTATTAAGAACTCTGATTACAACTTATTTATATAACCTATCCATGTTCCTGTGTACTGATTCGTTATACTATGATGTACTATTGAACAATCATACTATTAGATATATCTGAAATGTAAACTATTTTATTTTTAAAACTAATTTATTGTAAGCATTATCAGTTATTTTTAGAAACATATTAGTATATTTCGTATTTCTAAGTATTTTACATTCTAATTGCTCATTATATATTTTATTTTAATCATTACAAGTTTAAATAAGTTAAAAATCTGTTTGAAATTCTTATTATTAATAACATAAATGTACGTGCATTATATTTTTTCTACATATAAAAAATTATTATTTTATATTAAATATTTTATGTATAAAATACAATGTTTCAAAATAAAATATGAATATTAGTTAATTCCAAATTATCTTTAGACTATAAATAATTTACATGTAAATATATAAATGTTATTATTCATAATAATTATATAGTGAAGATAGAAAGGAAATATAAATAAACTTTATAATTGAAAATTTATGTAGTAATATTTTTTTGTAACTGCTTAAAAATGTTTATCTTGGATCATACTAGGTTTTGACATTAATAATGACAATATTTCGAAAAGGTTGAGCGCATAGCTTATATATATATTTACCAGGGTGATATGAAGTTGAGTCTGATTTTCATCTTTATACAGTGTCGCCATTGTTCTAGGATATCTATTCTCCTAAGATTCTTTCCAGTCTCTGAATCGTATAAATGCTTTATGTATTCTTTGGAGAGCTCATGGAAATGTGCAAGCAATGAATCGCTAATGATTCCCAGGAGGAAAGTTCATTTATAAACCAATTGTTTTCTATTGATAAGTCGATGTTAGCCTATCAATACATCTTTATTTTGAATTATGCAATTATGTGGATCCATTGCGTGAAAGGGATTATTTACTAAAAGTGACTGTCTTATATTAACATAAAATTCAATATAGTATTACATCTCACTTGTTAGATAAATGTATATTATCTTTAAATAAAAAATGATTTATTTGTATTTGTTAAGAGTTTAAGAAATTATAAAAAAATATATTTGGTTGATCATGATATTTTAATTATTTTAGAAAACATGATTACTTAAAATAATTAATTATTGAAATTCATTTTTAATTAATTTATGTTGTAATATTGTCCGATAAAAATGGAAAAAAATATGAAAAATTTCATATGCTTTCATCAGCTTAATTATTAAATATATCAAGAAAATATTGAACGATTTTCTGTTAGAAAAATTTTATAATAATTAAATTTTACTAATAAAAAAACATGTTTAAATTATCTTCTAAATTTTATTATATGGAATACATTATTTTTTATACATTCGTAATACTGTTTCATTAATAAAATAAAGATTGTTGTTATTTTTATTCTAATTTTTTAGGCCGTACATATAATATTTTATATTAAAATATTGTTAATGTTTTTCTATATAAAAGTAATACATTTATAAGCTGCGAATAAATTTAATAATTTTATGTTATAAGAATAATTTAAGGACTTTGTATTTACTTAAATATATGTAACAGATGTATGTACAGTTTAAATTTACTATCAAAGTAACTATTTTTGTATTACATAAATCCTTAAATTTTAGAATAATTATAATATTAGAGAACGTTTACATACGATTTTGATTTAAAACTATAATTAACTATTTCTTTCTTTTTGTTTATTAATATATTAATAAGATCTTTATTAATTGTAAGATCGAATAATATTTTTGATGTAGATTTGTGAAAAAATATTTTATCATTATTTATTTACTTTTAAAACATTTTTCTTTTATCATGATATATAAATATACATATAAATATTATTTATACAGTCTGCAATATGTAAACATTACCATTTTTTAATAATCTAATAAATTGAATATAAACGTTCTTTAAAAATTTAAATTTTTGTATTTTCATTATAGGGGAAAAAGTACATTGAATAGTAATATAAGGGAATAAAGATAATCTATTATAAATATAAATGTTGCTATTATAAGTTACTTTTAATTTTCAACTTTAAATAAATACAATGACTATAATAAATTACTATATAAATTACATGAATTAATAAATTAATATTTCTTATATTTTATTTCCTATGATTTGTATGGCATTTGTGGTAAGACTTTAGTAAATTTTTATATTATGAATATTTATTTTCATACTTTAACAGTTATCGATCAAATGCCTTGGTATTAATGACAAATTTTGTAGTAATGCATATTTTTAAAACGAAACTAATTCTACAATTATTGTTTAATTAGAGTATTTCAGAAGGTATGAAAAACTACTTTGGTTAATAAATTTGTAAAGAATCTATTGTTTTTTAATAATTGAATAAAAAATGATACATGATACGAGTAAGATTATGTGTAATCTTTAAAACTATATATAATAGATTCTTTAAACGAATAAAACTTGATAAAAAATTAGTTTCGTAAGAATATCAGTTTTAAGAAAATAAATAGTTGACATTGAAATAGGGTTACTGCAAAAAATTGAAATGATACGAAAATTCGATTTATTCAATTTTTCATAATGTCAAATTCGTACTTGTTGATCGCTTAAAACTGTTGCAACTCATTGAATAAAACGCTTACTTGTAAAAAACCGAGTCGAAATAGTTTTCTTTTATGAAAAAGCGAACGCTTCCGTGTTCACTTATTATTCAAGTCAAGACGAGCGAGTCATTCAATGATCACATAGAAGCCGCTAATGATCATTCATATCCATCGGAAAATTGAAAACCAAAACTTTAATTTCCCCTTGCACAGGTAAGTGGGAAAATAAGATTAGGTTGCGGCCATCTTGCATAAATTCTGGAGATTATTATAAAGGTAGAACACGATCGAGTAACTTGTAATCAATGCTCTGGCACGTAAGCGTTGTAGGCGAGTTCCTGAGGCGCCTCGTCCGAAGATCTGCCCCAGATCCCGTGATCGTCGTCGTGATCATAATGGTGTTGATGTTGAGCGTGCTCGTAATAAATGACCTTGGATGGGCGGTGGCTCTTTTTTAGGTCGATCCATAAGCGTGCAGCATTCATGAGCAGGCTGAGAATTGCTATCACGAAAAATTTGACCTGGAAGTGTGTAGAGAGAAGCTGTAGCAAGAGGCTGAGCTTCGACTTAAGAAGCATCGCGATAAGCAGAAGTTTTTGTAGGTGTTTCTTCTTCTTCTTACCAAATTTTTTTTTACGTGACTCCTCTGTAACATACAAGAATGACAATAGATACTTTAGTTATTTTTTCTTGTGATTTATTTATCATAATTTCATTAATACGTTAATAACTTTATAACAGAGTATATTTCAAATATTTTTATAGAACTGTAACTTTGAAACTTAGCTTTGAAACTCTCAATTTTTTCCTAAAATATCTCGATAGTTAAATAATAATAGCATTTTTTAATGTTTGCAAGGAGATATTTTTTTGTTTGAATACTCTTCAATACAATGAATTAATTTTCATGTAGTGTGTTCATATCGTATTTACTTTGATATAAGCTATGATTCTTCATAATAAGTATTAGTTTGTATTTATTATTTTGTGCATTAATTGAAAAAAATAAGTGGCTTTTAGAATTAAAACCTCGCATTTATCTTAATTCAATGTATCTTATAATATATTTCCTATATAATATTATGGATTTAAATTTTGAGTAACGATACAAATTATAAATATTATAATTATATGTATAATAAATAATAATTAAATAAAAAATATAAATATGATTTATTATTTAAATATTATAAGAGGTAATGTAAATGTTTAGAAATTACAATATTTATAATAAAATAATTTTTTATATGTCAATATGTACATTATAATTTTTTAAAATAAAAATTAAAAATAAATAGATATTTTTTTAACATTATTACTATTTGAGCTAAGATAAAGTTTTACTTTTCAAAAAAGAATAATTATAAAGTACAATAACTATACTAATAGTAAAAAATTCACAGAAATATTATTTGAAAAAATTTTAATATGATAAAAAAATAGTTTGCCAAAATAACTATTAAATAGTCAATCTTGTAATACTAAGAGCCAGGGCTATTTGCAGTATTCCCGTTAATTCGAAAGCTTTTAACGAATGTTAAATCGTTCAACGACTTTCGATGGTCAGACTTTATTCAATGCTAAGGTATTTAAATATTTAAACTTGTAAACATGATCTTTAAAAGTTGTTTTCGGATTATTTTGTCTTTTGTTAGATATTTTCCCATGACATCCCACTAATCCACTAATCCTCTTAGTATACAAACATCAGTAAAATCAAAGAGCTAATAATTTTTTATTATCATTTAATAAACATTTTATCATTTGTTTTTAAAATTCTAGTATGAAATTTTCCATTTCTTTTCGTTTTAAATTTTTCTTGTATTTATGTAAAAATAATATAAAAGTTTTTATTTAAATTAAACTTGATAATAATTAACATTGGAAAACTAAATAATCATTAAAAATATATTTATAATTATAATTAATAGTTACTAGTTAATCGTTTCAAAATCGTAATTAAAATAAATATTTAGTAGAATTCATTATATGTAGAATGATCATTATACTAAATAGTAGTTGAAAAATATTTTTAAAAACTTATTAGTGATAAATATTGATCAATTAAAAATAATATAAAAATGAAAATAAAGATACAATTAGAATTCTAAAAATAAATTTCGTTGGTACAAATATTTTCTGAAATTTCGAATTTGATCAAATATCATTGCATCGATAACATTCTAATATACATATATTTATGAGTTGCATAGTAGTATGTAAGTATACATTAGTAGTAAAATTTAACCGTTACCATCTGAAACATCAGAAATACGATTACAGAAATTTGATCGAGCCATGGCACATAAGGAAAACAGATAATAAGAATCTAAGTAGCTGAAATATCGTAAATAATTGACGGTTGATGGCCGCAAAAACCAATAGTTGATTATTGTAGTAGAGGCATAGAATATCGAAGCACTTGATATGGACAGAGAAGCGATCAAAATTATCTTTTAAAACATCGAGGGCTTAAACTACTTAGAAGCCAATCATGTGTCATTTTTTCTTTTTCATTCGCCTGCAATAGCTCACTTTCGAATGTAGAAATAAAGTCCGTATTTCTAAAAAATGCAAAGAATCATATACCTTTGTTTACGATAAAAACGAGTCCATGTGCAGACGAATGTCTTTTCAGCAAAATTTCTAAGCGGGCGAAGTGGCGCTTGGTAAAACGAGAGGACAGTAAATTATTTCCTCCTCGCCAAGCAGATGCTCGTCTTAACTCTCGAATAATCCTTTAGGTCCGTGCTGTTCATCACACTGACCTTGAAATCCATTTTTCCACTTCGAGGCTAAGGCAGTTTTAATCTTGAGAAATCTCGGCAATTTGTATCTTCCGAGATGAATAAATATATGTATAAGCAACACATCTAATTTGAATTTAATAAAGATATCCATTGTTTCCGGGACACTGTGAATCTGAACGATTTTTCACGGTATAATCGATAGATGGAATAACACGTTAATTACTTAGTACTCAAGGATAGTTATTGATTATGAAAACTACAGGCTTCTTTTATTAATGGATACTATTTAATATTATGGAAAAGGCTGAAATTATAATATAAATGAAGTTCAGTTCGTTGATTTCAATCTATTTGATTTATTTTAATTGCTCACAAACGTTTTTCTTTGAAATAATACTTTTATGCTTATGAAGCTGTTTACCGAGAGGATGATGCATACAGTTAACAAATCGCAGATCTCGGTATGTTATATTCAACCTTATTTTTCGTAGGTCAAAGTCAACTGTCTTAAAATGATATGACTATCCAAAGAATGTATATAATTATTTATTATTTTTTTTTTATTTAATTAAAATTGCACGATTAATTAATGCTTTTAATTAAATTAATTGTCAATGCCGCCTATGGAATATGAATCAGGAATATAAAAATAATTAGAAAATTAAGTTACTCACAAAAGCAATTAATTTGTATAGGTCAATTCTTAAATTAAAAATATTCAATTATTTTTATCAAATTATTACATTATAAATATTACATATTTTTAAATAATATAATTTAATATATTTGAAAATATATTTATTAAGATTGTGTTTTCTTCATTTTTTAAGATAACATAATATATAATATTATATGCATTTCGAGAATTCAAGTATATTTATTTTTTATATAAATGATATAATTATTTTTCAGAAATATTTAGATTTCAAACAAATATTTATAAACATAAAAAATTTAAATATTTTTAATAATTTTTATGAATAAAACGTTAAATATATATTGAAGCTAAAAATTATTTTGTGAATGCATGATGTTTACTTATGATTATACAAAATGTGAATATTTACATTATTTATAATAATGAAATAAAAGAATTTAAATTAAAAAAATTTTTTAAATGTTAAAACATTAGTAGTTAAAACAAACCTTATATATTTTTGTAACGGACAAATATTTAATGTTCAACAAACAGAATTAAACGCTTTGTTACTAATTTAAATGAAGCAGATTATGAACGATACACCGAATGTAACTAAAATTACCTATTTCTCGTGACAAACTACTTAAAAATGCTTCTGAATTTTATTATTAGATAACGGGTCATTCAGTATATTTTTAAAATTATATGCTCAAAATTCAGTCTGTTTCAAGTCCATTTTTCAAGAAGCGCAATTAGAAGAATTCATCGCTATTATCTTTTTTTCGTAAAATGACGCTATGGCACTAATCTTCTTCCTATCGAATTAACTACTATTAGTACGCGAGTGCACAGGAATGGAGAAAAAAGTGAGTATTTGAAAGTGTGGCGGTAAAACGACATTTGTAAAGTACTTCATACGTGGGACGCGCAAGGAGAAAATGTGTCGGGTATTTACGTTTGTCATAATAAAACTTTTCGATTAACGTATATATTGCTGTATTTTAAGAAATCATAATAGACCGTACATGCCACTATTATAACTTCGGTGCTTGAATCACTCGAATATTAGTGCATTATTTCTCACGTGTTTATTACTGTTTGCTTACGTAGTTAATTATGAAATACTTTATATTTGATTTGTTGCTAACAATGATTAATGTAGGAATCGAAGCTTTTTTAGTAGTGTTATGAATTTTCTCTGATAGTATAGATTATATATAATAATTATTCATAAGATAGTGTAAAAGATAGATATAAAAAATACATTCTTGATTTTATTATAAAAAATAGTTGTGTTAAACCAATTGTATCTTTCACTGATTCAAAAAAGATGAAAAATAGTATTATTTTCTAGTCGGAAGGAAAAGTATAGAAAAACCTAAAGTTGTATACATATTAGCCGTGTACAAAGAAATCGCACTCATCAATTCGAGAATGATGCGTTGGGACGGAATTGACCGTTAGGTAGAATTTATCATGACATCACCTGCTCAAATGTATATGACCGGTGACATAAAAACACAATTTGTATTGATGGTAGGCGGAAGATACTCATTTCACAATCGCGCTAAATTTGACTCCATGCTCGAGTTTTTTCCGTTACTAATTTACCTTAGTAAATATATCATGTACGAATATTAGAACTGACGTCGTTGCACATGAAAAAATACACTTCGATTCTACATCGTATAAATAGGCGATATACATTGTATTTTATTCCATTATTCTTATTCCTAATATTTAAACATGATATGAAAGATATTTATCATTAAATAATTAAGTTAATTCATATTTTCTTTTTTATAAGATTAATTTATTTTATTCCACCATCTAGTACCAATTTTTTCGCAATAAGTTGAGAATTAATGAAAACAAGGATTACAACATTTTAGATTTCTAAAAATAAAAAAATATTACGAAATACAATGAAACATAAAACAAAAATATATTAATATTAACCAATTATATCAGATGAAGTACTTTTAAACCAAAGCCATTATTCGTTTTTTATTAAGGATGTAGTAATGCATAATGTTTTTAGCATCTCTTAAGACCAATCATGAACATAAATATATATATTCATGTGCTAATTTTCTAATTACGATGTAAAAAACGTTGCAGCTAATGTTTAGCTAGTCATTGGACTGCTATATTATCCTTACAAATATTAAATTTCCTATAAATTTTAAATTTGTAACGAATTTTATTCTTTTACTTATAAAACTTGAGCAATGATCAAGGAATGTCACCAGGAATATAGGAAAGTGCCTTTAATGGTTCACTTCGTTGTTTCCAATCTTTTAGACAAATTTACTAGTTCCTAAC
This sequence comes from Dolichoris vasculosae, assembly GCA_018907195.1. Lineage (NCBI taxonomy): Eukaryota > Metazoa > Arthropoda > Insecta > Hymenoptera > Agaonidae > Dolichoris > Dolichoris vasculosae. Next base: position 375,623 of record JACCHY010000037.1, on the reverse strand, counting down.
GTTTCTATAAGTAGCTATTGAATAACTTTCATCTTACGTGCCAATACAGGAATTTCGCGTGTAAATATAATGTTAATATAAGAATCCTTCTTTCGAGCTTATTTTGATGAAAGATATCTATTAATTATTTAAACGTATTTAAGATGAATGCAGGGGAAAAAAAATTACTTACCAACTTCGGAGCTGTTCAGCTTCACCTCCTCGTCTTCGGGCCCAAAGATGGCTTGAATGCCGTCTGCTAAAAGGCCTGCGCTTTCTTCGATGACCTTGCTCATGGGCACTTGGCTGGCCCTACCAGTCACTTCTATCTCGATCCTGTCAATTTCGCTAGCCAATCGCTTCCTCACGCATGCCATGCTGTTAGTCTTAAAAACGCAGTCAAAGATTTCGGTATCTTTACGCTGAAGCTGATGTTCTTCGGCGACACCGCTCCGCGGCACAACGAGGAAGAGTCCAACGAGCGTATACAAAATATATCTCATTGTTTAAGCTATTTTCTGATACTTTCTGCAACTTATTACCAGTTCAGTAGATCTCCCACGGTCTTCTGTCGAGAGGACAAATACACCGTGATGTTTTCCCCCTTTCTCTCCTTTTTTACTCTTGTTCGCGCGTCTCTCGTGTGTCGGTCGAGGTGGTTGTAGAGCTCGTGTGTCCGAAGCGCTGTACATATATGAGGGCCCCCGGCTCATGGCCCGCGGCCAATCGACAGCTTTCCCCACGCGGGGATGCGTCATGGGCCCACTTGGCCTTTTCATTTTTTTTTTCTTTAGCGCTGGCCCTGCGATGCTACGTCCGTTTTACAATCAGATTTATTGGTGCTGTCTGTGCTGTCTGAATCGCGTGAAAGTTAAAAGACAGAAAGAGAAAGATAGAGAGAGGGACCCGCTACTCTTGTTACAAGTCGAGATGATATGATAATGATGTTACTTACATGCGTAAAGTTCATCCCACGAGCGAGTTTTTACACATCACACTTATGTACTAAGTCACATGGATTGAAAACAATTTCCGTTCCTTAAATCTTCCCCATATTTTTTTTAATCTCTCGCTTATTTTAATTAGTGAATGAAAATGAGTTAAATTGTTACAAGTATTAAAGGTAAAGCACCGATTACTTAAATCTATATATTATTTTATTGTTATTGAATACAATATAATTCGATATATTTAGACCATATATTTATTTATATTTATGGTATTTGATTTGCTTTAATTCTTGAGATATGCATTGCAGTAAAATTGTAGTACACATATATTTTAAAATTCATTGATATAATTAAGGAGATTTTTTATAAAACGATTTATTAAATATATTTACATTTAAAATAATAACTCTAAATTTTTTATGAATTTTTATATTTACAAATTTCTATAGTGCTAAGTTCCATGCGTAACTATTAAGTAGTACACGTAGAAATATTAATAAAACGAGAGTGTAAAAGTTACAAATTATCGATCAATTATGGTAACATAAACTTAAAAATAATTATTTTTTTATCTTACTCATCCAAAACTGATATAAATCTATGAAGTACTTTGAAACAAAAATAAATTTTAAATCTTTTCAATTTTCGATTATTTTTGAAATATATTTTGGAAATATAGCAACAAAAAATTTTTTTTAAACAGACAAAGTATAATTTTGTTTAGTATACTGTGCTTTGAATGTACTTTGATACAGAGATAATGAAACATGTTATGGAATTTATAGATAAATATTTTAATATTTATTTTTCAAAAACAAAAAATTATGTGAAAAAAATATAATGAATTATTTTATAACAAGTATTAAAGCTGCATATTATAGGATATTGAGCTGAGTTTTATTTAATATATTTTAGTGTTTTTATAATATTAAAGTACTTTTTCCAGAATAACTTATGGATTGAAATTAATCCCTTATAATTTTTAAAGTATTGAATCTTTTATACAATGAATATTGAAAAAATGTGATTAACTGTGATATTTCATAAAAAAACTTATTCTTTTCAATTTTAGATTTATTAAAAAAATTTTTTAGGCAATGTTTATTAAACTTAAAGCTATTGAAACAATATTTTATAAAACATATAAGTTTCTATTAATTTATATCTAAAGATCATATAGTTTTTGTTATATTAATAAGAAATATAGTTATGTCGATATGTAGATTCTTTAAAATAATAAGATAGCATAGAATCCAGTACTGTAAAATGATTATATAAATATTTTTTCAAATTTAAAGTATAAAAATATTTTTAATAAATATTGAATATTTTAAGAGCTGAAATAATTGTAAGTGCAAAATTATTGTAAGAGCTCAATATTATGAGTTAAATCAAATAATTAGAATCATTAGTGAAATTAACGTAAATATAACTTCTCGTAATTTTGAAAATATTATTAAAGTATTTTTAAATATTGTACATTAATTGTTCCGGTATTTTAAAATACTTTTGTTTTTTATATATGAATATTTTCCACTCATCTAAATATGTCTTTATTTTATTATTTCTATAAAAACAAACAAATTATTTTTTCCAAAGTTATTTGTCTAATTTTCATAATCGCCGTATTTAGAATTAAATCATTGAATTAATTATTCCTATTATATATATAATTTAATTCGTAAATTTTATTTTGAAATAATAAGAAAATAATATCATATGATTAAAATTTATAATATTTATTTTCTTTAAAATATCACACCTTATAAATTTTTATTATATTATAATAGTCTAGAAAATTTATTAATACAATAGTAAATAAAAATAAATTAAAAAAAAATCAGAAATTACAAAAATTACGTGTAGTTTACATAATAAATATATCATATATAAAATAATTTAATGGAAATTTAGCGTCAATTATTTGGTATTTACAATGTTTAATTCATAATTACTATAAAGAATTAAATTTTTCTATAGAGAAAAAAAAGAAAAACTTTAAATCATACATTTCTGTAAGTCTATAAATTAGAAATATATAATAAAAAATTTGATATCTTAATTTTGAATATAATAATTAATATGTTTAGATGTTTTTAATAATTATAAAAATTCATACTTTTTTCAGTAACGGAGAATTTTATAAGTACTATTTTTTATTTCATACTATTATAAATTAAATATTAAATTTCTTTATCCAATATTTTAAATATTAACTTCATTCACGTTTTAAAGGTTAGTTCTGTTAGTCAATTGAATTGTATATTAAATAGTTTTATATTTGTAGATAGTATCAATAATTTCTCTTTTAAGAATGATAATAATAAATAAAAAAGTATTTCAACTAGGTATTTAAAAAAATCCATTGTTTTCATATTAAGTGCACATAAATTTAATAAATATTCTTTTTATTTTTTTTCCATGTTACAATTGTGACTTATAGAATCATGTCTAAGCATCACTTTAAAAGACCAAACGTGATATGACTGCAAAATTAAAAAAAAAAACAGTATAAATTCATTTTAATTATTATCTGAATTTTTGTTATATTTGTACAATGAATTTATAAAAAACTCTAATTTATAATTTATCACTTTTATATAAAATAATTTTTAAATTAAGAAATTTTACTTGACATTATTATATTTCATAAACTTTATATCATTATATAAAAAATTTTATTTAAAATAAATATCTTGAAGAATAACGTACATGAAATATATGATTTACTAATGTGTTTAGGAATTTAAAAAAAAGAAACATTAACCTAATTTTTAAGTTATAACGTTTCTTTAAGAATGCTAATAGAATCTATAAATTCTCTTCTAATGAATTTAATACTTTCGCTTAATGAATAATTTTTCAAGTAAAATGTCACATTGAATAAATTATTAAAAATTTATAGGCTGATTCAAATAAAATTTGTCCTACTTCCAAATTTAGGAAATATTTATGGGGTTTTCTGAATATTTTTGAGCTATAATCTTACCTAATTACAAATAAAATATTATAAAAATGATTTATACTTGATAATAATTGATTTAAGGATAAATCAAAAATATATCCCTGAAATCAGATATAAAAAATTGCTCAAGATAAAAGAAATATAATTTTTGAATGCTGAATCTAAATCTTATAATAAATTGCATGATATTTTGCTATATATTTTTTAAAATGAAAACTATTTTTTCAAAAGTAAAATTGTAAAATATAATATTTTTGATAAAGTTATTTCATATAATAATTTTAGAGTGTAAATATATTTATTAAAAAATATAAATAATTGAATGTATTAAACTGAATCAGCTGATTACATTTTATTGAAATAATAAGATAAAGGGTTTTTTCATAATAAAAAGTTGATATGTTTATGAAATTTTGTGGTGCATTTTCAATTATGATATTTTCACCATATTAATATTTTTTAACACAACAAGTATTTATTTACTAGCTTTTCTTTTATTACAATATGTATGTATTTATTATGTTAAAAATTTTAAAGATCAATTGATAAATTAAAAACTATATAGAAACATTATGCTAAATCTTTATAACAATCACATTGTTTGTGAAAATGAAAATTAATAAAAATATTTTGAAATAAAAACATTTATTTAAAAATCTTCAGTTACAAAATACAAGAGAAAATGGTGTACAATACCATATAATAAAAATATTATTGAAGAAAAGTTTTAAAATATAAGAGACTGATTAGAAATATAATAATTATTATGAATCACTAAAGTCCTTCAATTAGAAACAAGAAAAAAATATGGTACAATAATATTAGAATATTAATTAATATTTTAGGCATAAACAATAATAAATCTATTAATGTGTTTTATAAAAATTTTATTATTTTTTAAAAATTATTATTAATAATTATAAGATTGTGTATAATAATATTGCTTATGTAAATAGAAAAAATATATAAATAATCTTGTTAATATAAAAAAGTATGTAATTAAACAAAAAATATTTTTTTAAAATGTACTATTTTGTTTTAATTAAAGCAATTAAAATAATGTTTCTTGTTTGACATTTCAGATTGCGTAATGGTGTTAAAATTCTGCTCATCATAGTTATTATCAATACTCTTTTCTCGATGAAGAATTAATTTTATTTATAGCTGATAAATTCATTTGATGCATATTTTATATATGTATCAATTTCTTCTTTAAATTTTGCATTGTATACGCCGTTTTTTGTACCGTTACGAAAAAAAATCTTCCCAATTATCGTGGGAAGTAGTTGTATATTTGAAACGTTAGAATAAATCCTTTGCCATTTTTAACAAAACCTCAGAGCTTGTCAATTCTTCAGTTTTATTTTTTAGATTATCGTTTGCGGTGATTTTTTAACAGCATTCACTATATGTTGAATAATTTCATTAGTCGTATATGTGATTAAAATGAAGAATTACTTAGTAAACAATCTAAATGTTTGGAACATGTAATTCTATGAAACGGTAAATTAAATTTCATTTCATATGGAGAACATACTTTTTAAATTAAGATGATTCATACATCTAATAGAAAACATAATATATTATAATATTATATTATTTTTATTTTAAGTGAAGCAAATTTATAATAATTGTAATATACAGTTATATATTCTATAATTTTTTATAAATTTATTATTTCTTCAGTTATAAATAAGAAAAGTAAAATTTTCATAATTGTAATATTTATAAGATATTAAAAAATTTTATAATATTATTATTTTTGATTAATTTTTATTTAATTATAAATATTTTATTTATTTATATAAAATTATTTATTTTTAGTAAATCTTTTCCATGAACTTTTTAAAAAATTTATGAAATTATATTGCTACGTTGAGTTTAAGAATATATTTAATTTCTAAACTTCTACATTTCACGCCACATACACACATGTAAATATATAAAATTGAATTTATATTATATTAATATTAAGTTAAGAATACCTGTTACATCATTTACAGATTTTTTATATGAAATTTTTATCATTTCTTCATTACAAGTTCCAATTTTTTTCCAACTGAACTTCGATTTTCTTTGATATAATGGTTGTTATATCTGCTTTTACGAAAAAAAAAGTTTCTTGTATATTCAATTCAGGAATTTCACATTCAGTACAGGATTTTACAAAATCCTTAAGAAGTATTTTTTGCTTGTTCTGGATTGCCTCGAAAGATTTCTTCTGCATCTTCCACTTTCAATACAATAGCGAATTACATACACACACACGCTACCCTACACACACAAACATATACACACACACGCGCGCGCGTGAATTTTTTATTATTTATTAATTCTTTATGTTTCTAAAAATAAATTTGAATTTAATGTGAATACGTCGAATTAGTTATTTTTCAATATCGAACTTTTGTTATAATAAAATCACCGGTTTCGTTTATTGCGTATCATGTTTTCTGATAAATACCATCAGTAGTTACGAATCTATATTCACCAGTAATTAACCCATCATCATCTATTGGTAATAATGAAATATTTCTATTTATTAAACTTGTAATATAAACCTAATATTTATTTATTATTTATTATATATTAAATTTAAAAATATTACAATAAACAAATTTGATATTATATAATTAAAATATAACTAAAATAAATTCACAGTATTTATTATGTTGTATAAAATATTTATAAAATATTTTCTTGAATTTATCTTATTTATATTTATCTCGTATTAAAAAAAAATATAATTTTTTTGTATTAACTGTATTATTTATTATTCATGAATAAAAATTTTATACACCATAATAAATACTGTGAATTTATTTTAGTTAGATTAAAAGACTATTTTTTACTTAAATAATTAGAATTTATATATTTTTAAATTCAAAATATTATAAAATAAAAATAAACTTAAAAAAATCTTTTTTTCCTAGAGTGTAATGTATATCTAATATTTTTAAAAAATTCTTTAAAGATTTATAAATATTATATTAATATATTATATATTTTATTTTTAAACGTGTTATTAAAAAATTGTATAAAATTATTAAGATTTAAATTTTCAGTAGTTTTGATACATAAAAATTATTTTTTTATTTCATATATAAGTATACATTTCACTTTTCTAAAGTAGAAAATAAAGTTGTTCTAATAAATTTAAAGAATTGTAAAATATTTAGTTTGAATAATTTTTTAAAACCTTTTTTATATTCAACTATTGAATATGTTTAAGCAATTAATATAATAACTTAGTAAAGATAGATATACTTTAAAAAATCAATAATTAGATAAGAAATATTATAAAAATATTTATTTAATATAAATATTAAGTAAAAGATTGTTTTATCGTCTTTTATTCCAAAAATTGATTTAATTTAATTTATTTTCTAGTATTTTTTGTTTTTCTTTACTTTCATACAAATAATAGTCAAGGATTACATCAATTACTCAGATTATATCAATGACATAGAAAGTGTGAATTTAATTCGATTATAGAAATTTCAATCTTACTAAAAACATTTGAACTTACGGATTAATTTCAAACCACACAGAATATTTGATTTAAAAAGATCAAAATTTTTGTTATAAAATTTTATGTAATATTACGATTTCGCTTCCAAAAAAAAGTTCTGAAAAAATATTCACTTCTTAAGATTAAGATTTATTCAATATTAAAAATTAATAAATTATAATTGTAATTTTAATAAAGTTAATTATCGACATTTATGGTATTTTTTTAAATTCAATACTCTGTATAATAATTTATGCACTTATCTGAAACTTTTTTATAATTTCATTAATGATAAATTAAATAATTATATGAATATGAAATGAAAATAAAATAATCTCGAACATTCATTAAATTTGAAAATTTATTATAAATTATTATAAATGATAATAATATATAAGAACAAATGTCATTAATAGTATTACGAATATTGATACATAGAGTATTATATATACATTGCATATATAAAAATATTTATTATTCATAATATATGTATCTATTTAATTAATGATACCATCAAAAATAATAAAAATTATTTTTTTAAACACAATATTTTATTTTTTATTTGTTCATCCTATTTCAAAATATATATTATATTAATTTTAATTTAAGTATATAGATTGTAATAAATAGTTGACTATTCTCAAGAAAATTTTCCTAATTAAAATTTAAATAAAATCAAAATTTTTAAAAATTTTAACCTTAATTCAGGGTTTGTTTATTTTTAATTATCCTTTTTACATTATCTTATTTAAATGTTTGATAGAAATTGAAAATTTTTTGCTTTAATAAATTTATAATTTCATTTAAGTGATCAGTGTATAAAAATCAATTTGATATATATTAATTTAATAGATCAAAAAAATGAAACTAAGAATATTTATTGAATTATATATAACTATATTTAATGTTTATAAAAAGTTTTTATAATAAATTATTGTAAAATGATCCAGTATTACTAAATATATCTTGTTATTCACTAAAAATTAAAAGGTTACGAATTTAACTATATTAATGATTTACAATATCAATTACTTTAAAACAAATGTTTATATAAAAATTTATGAATATGGATCAAAAGATACAGATTATTTATTATTTTAATTATTACATGTGGCATATATTTTACTGAACTATATATCTGAATATTTATATGTATAAAAATATTACTCAAATCTTTCTTCTCCGATCGGTACTGAAAGTTCATGATGTTAAATGTAAATTTGTAAGGTCTTAATTCATTATATTTTTATATTCAATATTTTTCGTAATATTTTGAGCATTCGTTAATATGTAATTGTTCATCAAGAAGTACTAAAAATAGCTAAATTTAACGTAAATCATTATTAAAAAATAAAAAAATGTACGTAATCATAAAAGTTCTCATCATAAAAGTATTCAATAAAAGTATTCATTCATCATAAAAGAATTTGAATCACGGTAACTCGCGGCGATTTTGCAAGTTTGCGACTAAAGAAATTAGCAGAACTTAGTACGACAGGCTTTATATTTTTTTCACATACAAAGTTTCACAGTGACGTAATTCATGAAAGGTAGCAGTTTTATTGAATAATGGTTGACACGAGTAAAATCTCCTCTGCTGGTCATTACTTGTACGTATATTCACTATATTCAATCTATTATTAACTAGAAACATCAATTAATTGCTCGACATCTATTAAGTTCTTGTTAGAAAGAGATTTTATTAAAATGTAAACATTTTTATACTATAGTCATGATTTTATCATACGTTGTACTTCATTTTTTAAATTAAATCTTATATATAATTTTATTCTATTATGTTAATATTAAATTTAGTTTAAGATAATGAGATTTATTAATTAATGATAATTTTAACAGTTCCTTTTATGATTTTAAAACTACAAGTATTATTTTTTTAAATAATTATTTTATTAAATTTATTTTTAATATGTATTAGTGTATTTAGAAAATAAGTAAATTTTTATCAAGCTTTTAAGTATAATTTTGTTAACATTATTTTACATGTATTTACACTTAACAATTGTTTCTCAATTATTAAATAAATTTTCTATGCAATACTTATTTAAGACCAATAAATTTAGGTTATATAAATATATATAGAGCAAAATAAGAATTATTAATTGAAGCGATTATTTGAATATATTCAGAATAAAACTGTTTTTAAAAAACAAAAAAGTAATAATTCAGTAGTTTGGTACAAATCCCTTTTATTTCATAATTAATTGATTTTTCTTACACACTCATTATCCATATATCCGTAATAAACGATTCATTTCTTTATTTTTCGATTATTCTGAAAATTTATTTTTCCACTTATACTTCATACTTAAATGATTTATTATAATAAATGTCTATATTATAAATCTACAGATACATAATATTCTTAAAAATTAAATAATTTATAACCTTTCAAGTGAAAACAAAATTTATAAAGATCAGAATAAAAGTTTAACATTTACAAATTTTACAAAATATGTATTTTAATTATAATTTAACGCGATTTTCATAAAAATATTTATAAGATTAAGAATTTTTATGACATTAAATCGACACTTCAAAAACAAATAGATCGATTTTATTAATCAAAATAAATAGTGGGATAAGTAGAATACAAATATGTAAATTAATTTAAAATAGTAGCTTTTTAATATAAACTATATGAAAAAAATTATTTTTTCACAAATCTATTAGAAATATTGTTGAAATATCAATTTTGAATAATAATATTTATTAATTTAATAAATTATTTCAAAAGATAAAAAAATTAAAAATATCAATAGATTTATGTTTGATTATATCATTAATTAAATTAATTTTTATAAAATCATTTTAGATTTATTAAAAGAAATACACTTTGTGCATTTTTAATAATTGTTTTATTCAGAAAAAAAAATTTTGTAAAAATGTTGTGTCGGTATTATGTCTTATTACTAAAAAATTAATACTTTAAAAAAAATTAATTTTTTCTATTGGATTTAATATTAAAATATTTATAGTAAATATCTTGTTAGAATTATCTTATTTTATTTTTAAAATTTATCAATTTGTTATATTGATAGTTGATTAAGTTATGAATTTCGAAGTTTCAAAATACGTTTATATTTATTTAATTGATATGAATAGATTTAATTTTGTTACGGTTTAAATGAAATAAATTTCTCAATGAAAAATAGCAAAGAAACTTTAAAAGTTTTTGTATTAAATATTTTTTATAAATTTAATTTCTGTAAAGGAAATCGACTGTAAAAAAAACTTTTCATAAAATCATCTAATACTACTAGTTTCTTAAAAGATAGTTTACCTAAAGTGTAAATTGCGAATTGATATTTTTTCATATCATGTAACACAATGATTAATTTAGTAAAAAATAGTAATGTAATTTTATTATTTTTTTCCACAAAAGCTCCTAAATTTCTGAATTTTTAAAATTCGTAATCTTTCATAATAAAAAAAATAAATCATTGAATTCTTTCACTTCATATACGTAGACAATTTATTAAATGGTTGTTTGAATCATAAGTGTAATATTGCAAAGAACGTTTAAATTACATCAATTTAAAAATAAATTTATAAACAAATCCTGTAACTAATATTTACTTAGGATTTATGATTTATTAGTTTCTAATATTTTAATAAATTCGTTGATTCTTGAATGATAATTCTTAAAAATAAAAGTTGAGCGTTTAAATTTTATAGAATTTTCAATAATTTTATGCATTCATCTATCTAAATAATAATAAGGAATAAACTCGCATAAATAGCATTGTTGCTAGAAATATTCGAAAAACAACAGATTTTCGTAAAATCATAGCTATGAATAAAACAAAAGATCTTTCGATAAATAAGTCAGTAAATCTCTGTTATTCAATCGAGCTATCATATCCAACTTGTGCAGCTTAAACTTATATGGTTTCTTCGAGATGGCTGGCGAGCGTTGGGAATTCGTATTGTACGAACTACTTAGGTACCCGTATACAAGTGTTGACCTTTTAGTATTCCCGCCGCGGTTTTGCATCTTCGGGAGTTTACCTGTGCAGGCGATAACGAGAAAAAACGAATGAAGCTGGGCCGTAATAAGCAGAATCGCTAGTACATGTGAGGCGTACGTAGGTTACGACTCAGGAGCTCTACGTGCACCTTGGCGTCGACAAAGCGTCGAAAATTAAGATATGCGTTAAAACGAAGCAACTACTTGGTACAATACGGCGCATGTGATTCTTAAGTGATATCTCATGAAGAGGTTTTATTCATATTATAAACAGTCAGAGAAGAGCAATCCAAGATTTCTTTGAGGTGTACGTACCTGCACAAATTCGTGCTCTTTTAGTTTCAGCACAGACAGTTGGCTTAGGATCTAGACTTATAAATTGATATATAATCATAGAACTGGGATTAGTTGCCGGAACTTACGAGTTAGTGTCACGATCGTTTAAACCTTTGAAATTCTATTTTTAAATATAGAGTAGTGAAATAAGTATTGCAGAAGTAACTAACATTCATTCATTAAGCAATCACAATTATTTTATAATTTATAAATATAGTTCTTAAGTTCTTAGACCATAACTTATTTTTTAACTTATTGCAAATTTCTTTTAATAGCTTTTATTTTTTATCATCTAATTTTATACAAATATTATAGAAACATGTTTACAATATCAATATGTGCTTCAAACATGCATCGATTACAGAATAAATTATGGGCTTATAAACTAACTTCTCAAACTAAAGAAATACAATGATAAACCATAGAGTTAAAATAAATTATAATACAGTGTATTGAAAATCAACGTAAGAAAATTTCATTTATTTTACAATATTCTTTACATTTTTATAGTATTATTAATTTAAATATTAGGAAAATTATAATCCTTCGAGGATGTATTTTTCTTACCAAATAAGTTAAAAATGTTCGAAAATTGATTATTATTAAATTGCTGTAATTATTATTAGATATGTTTATATTTTATATTGACAGATTTTAATTTAAAAAATACTTTCATCGTAGTTTAATTAATTTAAAAGTTTTTGATATAATATATCACATTATCTATTGAGAATTAATCACCTTATCGATTATTAATATAAGTATATAAATAAAATTCAGATAACAATGTACTACGTATGAAAATTGTTAGCTACTTTATTTAGATATATTTCTAAAAGCAATGATGCATTTTTTATTATTTGTCCTTGAAATATAATAACAATTGGTAACAATATTTTTTTATGAATTTATAGGTTTTCTATGAATATAAGTTTTTGATACAATAGTTAATTTATTAAGTATATAAGTGACAGTAATAGCATGTAACAATAATAATTGTTTCTAATAGCATTAATTTTAATAAATTTAATAAATGCAATAAGCTCTATTGATACTACAGCCTATTTCTTTAGATTTATATTTTTCTATACAATGCCCAAAATATTTCTCCACTTGTTTTAAAAATATTTTTTTTATAGATTAATCTTTATTATTTATTGCTAGATATATATTTAAGTAGACGTTTGTATTTTATTGTAAATTTATAGATGTAAGATTGAGTACTATAGCTAACGTGAATTACATAATATATTTATAATATTTATTATATTAATATAAGCTATTTATAATATAGTTTTTTTTATATACTTTAAATGTTTTTATTCAATTGAAAATACGCATCACCAATTAATGAAGTCGTTCCATTTTAAATAGTACGTATATGCAGTTTACTAAACTTACATCAATTTGCTTTGTATGCTGCTAGAGAATTCATCGGTTTCGTTCGGTTTCCGAATACTAAAATTCGAAACCAGGAGGTGAATTTCTGGTACGCACGTGAAATTCATAATATTACAAATAATGTATAATATTTGCCTTTTTATGGTAACACTAGTATGATAATTACGGTAATAAAAGTCTTAACTTTATTCTTATTTTTCAAATAATTAATTTAACTTCTAATTAAATACTGATAGTGTTGTGAGTATGTACTTTGATTCATTGTAATTGATATATTGTACAATATTTTTGATAAATGAGCTGATGTATTAAAATAAATTTATCAAAAATATTGAAAAGAACTAATAAACATTTTGAAAAACAGTTATTTTCTATACAAAATATAATAATCTGCCTGGCTTATAAATTATCCAGTATATGTGATTTACTATTTAGGTATTTAAGCTAATATTAGTTAATGAATAAGGGATAAAAATAAAACAATATACATTTTTCAATTTGATTGATCAAATTTTTATGTCCCAATTATTGGATAAATTTTCTATTTCTCTAATAAATTAAGAGAACTATTAAATTAATATTAAATTATTAAATCTATATTAAAGAAAGAAAGTAAATTCATATAAAATTTATTTTCTAGTATAAAACTTTTTTCATTCGCGATACAATTGTAATATTAGCTATTAAAAAATATGTACTTAATAGTTCTATTATATTTATTAAGAAGTAATACACACCAAAGACTTTTACTTATTTTTGTTACGATTTTCATTTCCAAAAAGAAAGAAACTGTATGTTTGTGGTTCAGTACAACCTAAAGTGTGCATTCACCTGAAAATTTCTGTACATAAATGAAGCTATATGCTTCAGAGTCTGGTCGGGAATAATAATGGGATGCGTGGGCGAGAGCTATTCAGACTCTTCAACTGTACGAAGGTGCGTTTCTTCTCTTTGGATAAATGCGCCATAAGAGGGAGAGCCGTTTCGATTTCATCGACGAAAGAGAGAGAAAGAGTGATGAAGGGAGAGGAAGAGAGGTCTTAGCCTATGGTATCTGGACCGAAATGCCGTTACGAGTCACTTGCAAGTAGAACGTGTACCTGTAGGCTATAAAGCGATCGATGACTTTCCGTCCGAGTGCTTAATCAGGGACGTTGGAAACCAATCAATGCCAATTGTTTAGAAAAGTTTATTTTGGTTATTACTGTCTTTATTTTTCATGAGTCGAAGCAATCGCGGCATTAGTTACCAGTCATCGATCGACTTTCGGTTAAATGAAAAATACGTTAATGAGAGGCAGTCCATCACAAGTGTTTATTGATCGTGCCTTAAAAATGTTATTAAGAATTCACAGTGCATGACGCCTCATACCGAACCTAAGAAATTAATTTTCATATACTTTTAATAAAAATTTTAAATTATTTATTACGAATGAGATGAGTGATATAGTTTTATGAGTACTATGAAAAATTAAGATAAAAGGTTTCGTTGATCGACAATACTACTTCGCAATGCGAATGACAATATTGACATGTACGACTAGTTTTTATTACTACCCATAATACATTAACCTTTGTGATCTCTATTATCAATAATTTGTTATACAATATTTAGTTAGTTTCAAATCTATCCACCTTGAGGGATTTTCTATTTGAACTCATTCATAATTATCATTATTATTTTCTTTTTATATAGAAAATCTATCGTACGCATTTTTTCCAGAGTTGAGCTTTTAAAAATTATCTTTTCACGTATAATATAAAATAGTAATTGATGTTTATGAGAAATGTATAACATTTTGGAGGTGTAAAAGCTTAGAACAGATACCACGTCTAAAATACGCTGTATAACTTCGTATATATAAATATCAACATTAAATAAACAGTGGTTTTAATTCATTTGGGTAGGTAATACAAGTTCAAAAATATTAATATTAATTTATCCAGATCTTATTTTCATTGAAAATATTTAAAATTTTCTACCTTTTCTAAAATTCTCAATTACAAATATCTATTTAACGATAATAGAGTATCAAATGTTACAACTATTCGGACTAGGTTTATAAAAATAAATTCATGCAAAATATTTAATATAATAATCATAATATTATTTAAAATGTGAAAAAAATTAATTTTATTATTGAACTGTTTTTATTTTATAAGAAATTATCAATTTAGTTATATACAAAGTTGTTTATTGTTTGACATAATTATATATAGCTATTTTTTTAATAAGTAAAACACGAATTAATTTTTAACTTTGATACGTGCACTGAATGTAAATTATATGCATGGATAAATTATGAAACTATACTTCGTGTGAAAAATGTGATATTTAAGATATTATAATAATTATGACCTTATAGCGGAAAACGTTGAAAGATAAATTACTTGAGAAATAATTTAATAAATTAGTGAAACTATTTTCAACATTTTTATTTTAATTCTCAATAGCTACGATAAATTATAAGTTAAATTTAAAATCCTTTATTATTAATTATCAAAAATTTTTGACATTATTATACTTTAAAATTATTTTGTTTTTATTATACTGAATTAAAAAAACATTTTTCGTAAAGTTTAAATTTTAATTTATTATCATTTATAAGAGTAAAAAATTTATTTTATAAAAGCTTAAAATTATAAATTTTTTTAACTTTTAATAATTTATAAATATCAGTATTGGTATATACAAATACCGAATAAAATTGGTTTTATTACAAATTAATTTTTGAGAACTTTTCATTTTATAATGTTAAGTTTAAAATATATCTATGTATTCTTAATACTATCACAATGATAATCTCTACTATATCGACGGTCGAGAAATAATATAGGATGCTTTTGGATTATTATTGATCAAAAATTAATATTGTTTTAAAATCTTTATTGACTAGCAAAACTTATTTATATTATTCAAAAGTTTTCAAATAAGAGTAAAAAATAAATTTTAGTTAATTAAAAAGTTCTATTGACATTCAATTTTAACATTTGAGACCTTATTATTTTTTAATTAAGCTATTTACAATATTTTATTTATGAGACGATCATTTATCATTAAAATAATAAAAAGAAAAGAAATCATACAGTTTATAAAGTATTATTTAAGCATTATTAAATATTATAGATTCATATTTAGAATTTTATATAAATAAAATATTATACTCTTATTATTTTATCTAGGTCATTTCGGTATATATAAGAAAGGAAATTATGTCAATAACAACTGCATTATAATTAATAATAATAAATAATATAAGAATATTCTTGAATTTAAAAAATAAAACCATTAATTAAAATTTTACTTTATAGGCATACAGAATGTTGAAATAAATGTATCATGAAAAGAATTTTTTCAAAATTGTTTAGATACAATAATGGGTTAAAAAGATATCGCTCTTGGAAACAATTATGATAAATATAAAGTTTATATACTAGGATAAAAATGTAAATATCTAATTCTTATAAAAAAGAAATTTTAGTATTATTAATATATAAAGAATAGAAGATCGCTATATATCTCTGTTCAAAATTAATAAATTATTATTACTAAGTTTTACATTCTAATAATAAAAAGTAGTCTTCGTCAATTTTCATTTAAAAAAAAATATCGTAAAATAATTGTATTCTGTATTTTATTTTTGAAATATTAATTTATAAAACATAAATTATTTTTGAACAGTTCATATTATAATATTTAAAGGTAAAATTAAATTAAACTTTTTTAATTTTTAATGAATTATTTATGTATGAACAAAAATATTGCGAATAAATTTATATATTTCAAAACTAAGGTTTGTAAATTTAAGTATACCGTTATCCATTTCATTGTGTATTTAAACGTATATCAATAAATCAAAGGCTTCATATGAATTATTCTTTTTTTATTTTTATTTAATAATATAATAAATCGATAGAAGACTTAAGAATCATAGTATTAAACATACTTAATATTTCTACATATAGCTAAACTTTTTACGATAAGTAAGACTTTTCAAAACTATAAGTGTCTAACATTCATATTATTAATTTAATATAAATATTCTAAATAAATATATTATATAAACTGAATCTAAATTTCAATAAATTTCTAAGAATATTCTTTTAATAATATTTTAATTTATATGAAATTGAAAAAAATTATGAAATAACAAGGTCTTAATTAATTTTTTAAAATTTTATTTTCTTGACATAATATAGTTTTTAAAATTTTTTTATTTAATAGTAGTTATATTTGCTTTCCTCGTAAAATTTTATATTTATATTTTAAAAAATATTATCATTACTTTTAGAAATTATATAGAAAAATAAATGTGTTAAAAAAACTATTTTCTTAAAATAAGATTAATATATTACAAAAATATTGTTATTGATTAAATAAATAGAGATATCAAAAATAAGAAATAAATAGGTATATAAATATAGAAACATTTATTTGTTTAAAAATAATAAAATATATATTATAATATTGGATGATACTCTCCATCTTACTTATTTGTCCAAAAAATGAAAAAATAAAAGTTTCAAATACCTATTATTTAAGAATAGTTTACGATAATCATTATGAACAATAAATGAAAATTTTTTTGACTAAAGTGCGTTATATTTTTCTTAATCGATATAGTCGTTTCCTTTTTAATAATGTTAAATTTATGTTATATATGTATTTTTAAAACGATTATGTAGAAAATTTGAAAAGAAATTTTAAACAGAGAAAAGTATTTAGACGTGTCAATTATTTAAAATAGAATCATGAATTTGAAATATGAATGTATTTAAGGTACAAGAATATTAGTTTAAAAATATATTATTTATTTCTATATTATGATTTATAGAAACGGTAACAAAGTAAATTGTAATATTTTCTTAGATGAAGAAATATATATGAACCGATAAATTATCTGTAATAAATTCCATTTAAAATATAAAAATGAAAATGTTTTAATATAATTTAAATATATCTTGAGTGCTTTAGTCAAATAAAAAATAATTAACTTTTCTTATATAATTAATAAAAGTAACAATGCGTGCATTATCTTAATTAAATTACGGTAGACTAATTACTCTATTACAATAAAGTAATTAATACAATTATTATTTTTAGTACAATTTGTATATTACTGGATTTTTACACTAACCAGGATGGTGGCTTACTCAACCATCCTGGTTTACTATCTTCTGGATTTTCAAAAGGAAGATAAAAATGATCATGATGCTCCTTTGGTAGCGTCTGTATAAAAATAATTTTTTCACGAGAATTATTCATAAATATAGCTTTTAAAAATAGTACTAACAAGGCCATTTTTGAAACTAAAATACTTTTTAATAATGACATTTTTACAGATGCTATTGCCATTGGTAATTGTAAAAGCTGAAAAATAAAAATAAATATTAATTCATAGCACATACAATTTATGATTTAAAAATTCTTATATCTAATATATATAATTATTTCTATTCGTAACATTATTAAAAAGATAATTTGAGTTGTACATTTTTAAACACATAAATTTACTTTTTTTAGTTCATTAAATATGCTTGACATATTACTTTCTCATTATACCTTTCAATATTTTTTTTATACTTATCATGTGTTATTTTTTAGTTTCATATTGATTGAATTAAATGAATATATATTTATTTTATATTTTATATTCTAGCTATATTCCACAGATGAGTTTTTCTTCAAGATTAGGTAAAAAATAAAATTAACATATTTTCTATACGCTCTCCACTTTTATTGAATAGTTTGAATTAATTAATTAATGTTATTTATTTATTTATATCCAATAAATATTTTTATACAATGGATTGTTTTTTTTTTTAATCATAACAAATAATGATATTATATATAATAATTTACTTATAACTAATATGCTATTATATACAGCGATCGTAGTTTTACAGCTTATTTGTTTTATATATTTTTTTAATTCAGATTTTTTTATTGTTTCTTAGAATTTTTTACGGAACAAAAAATTATTTAATAAAAATTTTGCAGTTTTATTTCTAAACAAAAAATTAATATAAGAAATTATGCTTTTAAAATTATTTACATACGAATATATTTAATTCTTAAAATTTTAAACGTTTTAAGGATTAATTACAAAGTTGTTTAATTTATTTTATATTCTTATTTGTATAGTTATCCATTAATTTTTGTATGTTATATGTCTATTTAACCAACCATTATTTATTTATTAATTTAAGACAGGCTCTTATGTATTTTCTTTCGAAAATTCTTTTTTTTTGCATTTTAATTGCCTTTATATTGTACCAGATGGGGCAAGTGTATGTTAGCATTGGTCTGATAAGTCCTGGATAGCACAATACTTTTATTCTATTTTTTAGATGCTTTCAATAAAATAATTTTTTGTATCGCCAAAATGCTGTTTTTGCTTTTTCAAATTGAGTTTTTATGTGATAATTATATTTTAATTTGGTATCTAGATGTAATCCTAAATATTTGACTATTTGTTTATAAAGACTTGCCTGTTTTTTGTTGGAACTGCCCATTATGTGAAAATTTGTACAGATTTTTCTTTCTGATATACTTATTTTGGATTAGTTATTTCGAAATAAAATAGTTTCGTATTTATTTATATTAATTTTTAATTTCCATATAATACTTGTTTATTTTGTTGAATAGTTCTTGTAAATTTTCTTTAATTTTTTGGTATTTTTACCGGCTACATAAATTATTAAATCATTTGCAAAAGATATCGTTTGTTTTTATAATGACTTGTTAAGATTAAATAAATGATGAATATCACTATTGTATATATGAAAGCGGATCGGACTGTGCCTTGTAACTCGTTTTCTACTGTGAATTCTAGGCTTGATTTGATGATTACATCTATTGTAATAAATGAATTATCCGTGATCATATTCCATATTAATTTTATTAGATGTTTAGGAACATTTTTATTATTAATTTATAAATTATGCCTTCGGTTCAAGTGGTGCCGAATGTTTTTTCTAATGTTAATTTATTAACTGCATGTATTTTTGATTGTGTTTAAATCAGAATTGGTTTTCCGATATTATGTTATTTTTATTACAGTATATTGTTAAGGTTTGATGAATTATTTTTTCGTATATTTTGCTTATATTGGGTGAAAGTTTATAGGACGAAACTTAGACAGCGATATTTTGTATGTTGTCGAATTCTGATGATATTTTGTTGTTTAATTTATTAAAAATATTATTTACCTAAGTGTCATTAATAAAGTAAACAATTTCTTTATTTGGTTGTTTTGGATTATCCGATGTGTTTTTAATTGAGAAAGTTGATATTGTAATATTTTGTGTTTTATCATTTTTTATTTCTTCTTTTAATTTATTAGTTTCTTCCATAATTATATTATTGAGTCTCGGTTTACTAAGACATACGCGAATTAATTCTTTCAATTTATTAATTTTATTGTTTAACTTTTTAATAATTTTTCATAATAATTTGTATTTTTTTATGTAATATTTCTAATTCTAAGTTATTATTATTAAATAATTCTGTTTTTAGTATTTTTTTAATAATTTTATATCTATATTATTGGTATCTTGTTTCATTTTATTAGATTTGGTGAAAATTGTAAATTTACTCTTTTTCTCTTTTGTAATAATCTTTTATGCAGTGTTCCAATTTTTTTTATAGTGGTTTGTGTTTCCTGAATTAAATTATTATTTATTTTTATTAGTTTTTTTTACGATATATTATTAATGTCTATCACTGTCATACTTTGATAATTCAGATTTTTTTAAATTTGTTATAAATTATTTGTTGTTTATATTTAATATTACTTTGGATAAAATTATTTATTAATACACTATATAAATTTTCACTTATGTTAATTTTTCATCTTTTTTTTACATTTATGTTATACTTAATTAATATTCTTTATTCCTTGTGGTGGCATATAGAGATTTAGTTGCGCTAACAACTATTCGATGTTTACAGTTCAACGGTCAGTAGACGACTGTCTTTTATCAAATATATTATATATAGTATGAACTACATTTACAATTCAAATTTCTAATAGCTGTCTATTTTAGAAAATAATATTAAAAATTTCATAAAATATTAAAAAAAATATTCAATATAATTCTTTTTACTTACTTTCATGAAATTTTCACGTATTATTAATTAATAATTAATCATATTTACATATTAAAAATTGTTTAGTATTATATAATTGATTAATAAAAATCAAAAGTAGCCACTTTTTTATATTTACTATCATTTTTAAAACGTATCTGACATTTTTTAAATATATGTTGAATACTTTAATTTAATAATTTATTTTATTCTTAACGAATAAAATTTTTTTTATTTTCATGAAATAAAACAGAAATTTTTAAGTCTATGCATAATTTAAAAATTATAAGATATTTTCTTACTTAAACTATTACAGTTTTTACTAGCATACTTTTAGTTACTTTAGTTTAATTTTTTAAGTAGAAATTAGTATTACCTGCATTCCTATGGGTATCATCATCATAAATATTCCAATTTGCTGAAAAATAGTTGGCTTTTTTTCAGGACGGTTTCCACTATCTTTTAAAGTATTTTCTAAAGTTTAATTTTAAAAATTAATAATGTATAAAATATGTATGTGTATTATTTTTTTTTATGAAAATTAATAAAAATATAATAAATTTTATTTATATTCATATAATTTATGTCAGGATTTTTGATTAATTTAATAATACAATATATACAAATACAGAATAATACTAATTTATATAATTTGTATAATTTATGTATACTAAGTTATATAAAAATATAAGTTAATTATAAAAAAATATTTGGAAAAAGAATACAAATTTTTTTTGAATATCATTAATAAAAACTTATCAAAGAGGAAACAACAAATACATTTTGTGTTTAAATAATCTTAGATGTATTTTAGAAAATTGATGTAGAAGATTTGTCGCAAATCGGTAAAAATAATTTAAATCTATTGGAATTATTTTAAACAAACATTCTTTTTATAGAATATATAGTCAATAATTTTTAAATTTTATAAAGTGTATTTTTTAAGACTATTAAAAGATACTTTCTTGAAAATTATATATATTAATAATAATTTTAATACTTTTAATAAAAACTTTCTAGTAAATTTTTATTTTGGTATATTTTTCATAATTATTTCCATATTTTATGTATTTTATTTTTTATTATTCAAATAAATATTATATTTTAACT
This sequence comes from Dolichoris vasculosae, assembly GCA_018907195.1. Classification (NCBI taxonomy): domain Eukaryota; kingdom Metazoa; phylum Arthropoda; class Insecta; order Hymenoptera; family Agaonidae; genus Dolichoris; species Dolichoris vasculosae. The sequence continues at coordinate 353,292 of JACCHY010000037.1, read as the reverse complement.
TAAATTTATAAAATAAAGAATTTTCTGAATGTATAATATATACATTCTTATTTTTTATTTATAAAAATTTTATTATTTAAATTTAAAAATTATTTTATTTTTTATTATATATGTCTCAAAATATAATTATACTTATAAAATTCATAATGAATCATTCTTGTATGATTAGCTCCAATATAATTTACTTTATATGTCTAACATAAAAATGAAATACAATGATATAATTATTTCTATTAAGAAATTTTAGTAAAATAAATGCATAATAGTTTCATGATATTGAAGCTATCATTATACAACGTTAGAGATATTATCATATAAAGTAAATATCATATTCTTGTCTATCTAAAAGTCAATATTTAAAGAAAATGTAGATTTAGAAATTAATTTTTTTTAATTTTAACAGTTATAATTTTTAATTTTCAGTTTCACAACCAGTATATTTCAGTAGAAAATACTGCATTTCTTCTTACTATAATCGACAAATTTCTAACAATGTTTTAACTTTTGAAGTAATACATGTTTTATTCTGAGACAATTTGAATCTATTTACCGCCTTAAAATATTGAAGACGTAAATTCAATTTATTGTTAAATCAAAATTGTACCTGTTATTTCATAATAGCAATCAAGTACTTTAATATAACAATTGAAATTTTTAATATCTAATTTTATATATGAAATATTATTTTTGAAAGTAGTTTTCGATATACCCGTTACTTCAGAACACGTTTCAGTACGTGAACAAATTAATAAAAAGTATTGAGTTTTGTCATATTTTTCTGCAGAAGCTGTTACTATGCAAAAGATAATTCGAGGATGAATTATCACTGGATAAAATAAATGTACAAAAAATATATTATACTATTTACTTTTGTATATGCAAGTTTATTTTTCGACTGATGTACTCGTAAACAATATAACAATAATAGTAAATAGTGCAAACTCAAAGTTTGAAGGAACAAAAATTAGAAAAGTCACTTTTTACATAAAATTTAAATTACTATGGTATATAGTTGAAATCAGTCAGTACGAAAAAATGGAAAAGGCATGAAGGGAGCACAAGTGATTCAAAAGCGTTACCTCGGTTTTTGAAAGATGGAAGACAGGGGATTACCGGTCGAACAGCACGATCAACCATAAGTCTCGGACTAGAGGTTGCAGGAAGATGGATGTAGACAAGGCTCGAACCATTTTTTTGAAGATTGGAAGATATCGCTTCAGAGTTGTACTTCGGCCAGCAGAGAATGATGCAGCATATCACTAATCTCGCGCCATTCATAATTTCTCGGCTTGATAAGCACGTGTTGTTATTAGCTTCGATAATTATTCCCCCTTACTATTGCCGTAAAGTTGTGGACACGACGAATTTTAAACGGCTGTGATCAAGGATGCCTTATCGGATTCGGGAAGTTGATCTCCAAAAATTCGAGCTTGGTCGTGGACGTCTTCCTCTTTCCTGGTGAGCGTATGCGCTACTCAGACCGGAGCCTCTGCTCCAGGATCACCGGAGCGCGAAGCCGTGAACGAGATTCTTCTTTTTTCCAGTGCAATGACCAGACCCCACTCCGCGTGCGAGCTACCTAAATGGGTCTTTCCCATCAAGCGAGCGACTTTACACCGCTCATGATTGCTGCTTGCGCAATTTTTAAGCCGATTCGGGATCACCTTATTTTTCCAGTTTTCCAAGATTCGGCTGACCATATCTCATTATCTTGTATAACCATCATTTGATTGCAAAGTAAAGGGTTACAGAAAAAAGAAGGCCGAATGCCCTCTTATTTATACTAATTTATACTCGATTTTCATGAAATCTGGCACACATGCATGTACACTCGAATCCTTCCAAGTTTATAGCATTATTATTAGCATCGTTTTGTGTACGAAGTGAAGAGCAGAGTTACTTATTCGTTATTTAATGTTATTTAATGTACATTACTGTTTAATGAAAATTGATTGAAAAAAATATTCGAAATAACTACGCTATTAGAAAGACGCTTATTGGGAATCGTAATATGTGCATACTTGATTCTAACCATTTTCATTATTTTTTATTAGAATTTTATCGTAGGTTGAATGTGGTTATGGGAAATGAATAAAAGGTTATATATAAATAATGCAAAAGATTGTTGAAAAAATACTTACTACATTCTTTAATATAAACGGTACATTTATACTTTCTCGTAAATACAGTAAAGGAAACTAGAAAGTTTATTTTCTTGAATTTAATGACGCTTCCTACGTTCAAGATGACTAACCACAATTCTAATTATAAACAATAATCGTTTATAACTATATTGCTTAATCGATGTAAGTAGAAAAATTTAAATCTATTGATTAAAATTTTGATCGTAGAATTAGTTCTTTTATCAACTTACAAATTTTGATTAATATAAAATTTTCTACTTTTACTCTTCTATATAATAATTTAAATTTTAATTTAATTTTAAATACCAGAATTAATAAATATATTACTGGTAAAAGTATGAGTATCGCTATAAGTTAATATTAAGTTTTAAGATTAAATATTTCGAATTTCTTTTATTTTTCACGTACTCTATCTTTATTTACAATATGTAATATAATTTGTATAACAATAATTACCTGTAATTACTTATTGATATGATCATTACTATAAATTATTATGAGCTAAAAATATTACATATAAATCTTTATAGTAAATTTAATAGAATATTATATTTAACATTTTATACAATAAGAATATTTTAAATCAATATAACCAATTAATTACGTATATAAAGACCCTTATATGATATTATATTATTATTTTTTTAACATCTATTTATATCTTTATATATTTTGTATAATTTGCAATATATTTTTTAAAATAATTTACTAAAGTAGTTTTGCTAATAATAGATAATTTACTTTGGTTGACTGACTAAAAAAATATTATGTATACAAATTTAAGAACCGTTGTTTTACATTTTTGAAAATTTATAATATTTAAATACTATTCCAAGTAAATTATATACGAAAAACTTTTTTATATGAAAAAGTATCTATATTCTAATATATTTATCGTTAATAAATCAATAGTTAAACATAATTATTTAATATTGAATTTTTTATGTATGTCTTAAAAAATAAAATTTCAATAAAAAATTAATTTTTGAAATTAAAATGTTTTTTTCAAATCAAAATTATTGTGGAAGTTTTTCAAAAACGATTAAAATTAATAACGCAAATTTTTTCAACACAGAAATCTTTTGTATAGACAATATTTTTACAAAAATAATAATACTCAGTGATAATTGATTATATATCGGTAAAATATACGTAATGTTTTAATGCTAACTTTGAATATTAATTTATAGCTTTAGAAATAAATTTAGCATGAAGCTAATAATATGAATTATTATTTAGAAGCCTACATTATCAAAGCTACATCGATCGTGCAGCATATTGATTATTGGTATAACGTTCAATAGAAATATTAGTGTGTATTCTTCTCAATTTATATTACATAGAATATTCACACATCAATATTATATTTAAGACTCGGTTTGTATGCAAATATAAATATTTAAAATAAAAACATTCAAACGATTCAAGGTTTACATTTACTATCAATTATAATATTATTATCAGAATAGAAAATGTTCATTTCTGTTTAAACTAGATTCATGTGTATATATATATATATATATATAATGACTGATATTTGAAAGTTTTTAACTAATTTCTACGGTTACTGAAATTTAGAAATATTTAATTTTTCGATATATTCTTCATGGATGATTATACTTAAAGTTTTGAAAAGTTATGGCTGCAGTATGACTATTTTCTCAAATTTTAATTGATTTTTTAGCTGGCTTATATGTTTATATACTAAAAATATTTGTTTAAAATTTTTAAAAATGTGACTTGTGTGAAAATTAACTTTTTAAAAATTATTAAGTTTTGTTGTAGATATAAATTTTTAAAATTCTTATTTACATATCAACGCCCATATAACAAACCCAAGAACTCATGAATTTTAAGAATTCAAATTTTGTAAAGTAACAAATAAATTTTGCTTAAAACTAGAAATTGTTAATTTAAAAAAAACCCAGTTAAATATTTGATTGAATAAAGTAGATCGTGTATATAAATTATATAAAGAAAAAGAAAAGTGTAACTTTATATCGAAGAACGCAACAGTAATTGTTTTTCTTAAAGTATATAACTACTGACTCATAAACCTCGATATTCTAGCCTATTTTATTAAATCGTCTTAAATAAATATAATCGATAAGTGAAATTAGATAAAAATCAAAATCGATCACAGTTTATCATTCGACCTAATTTATTCTGGAATTGTATATGAGTCAAGCGATTAGCGATCCTATCGTTTAATAAATAATACCATATAAATGCATAAATATATTACGGCACGTATAATAAAATCCATAGACTAAGGTAAAGGAGATGAAAATTCGAAAAAACCACTCATCACATGAAAGTAGGCTAATGTATTGCAGGAGGATTAGAGATCGAAAGATGTTTATCAATACAGTTTCTTGATGCCTTTCTTCCACATTTGTAACCTAGTGAACGTGATTATCCTCTGTAATAGTAACTCTCGGAGGGACCGCCGTCAGCGGTTTCCCAGCCGTGGCTCTGGCCGTGGACCTCGTAGGGACCACTGTTGTGAAGGTGTAGGTGAATCGGCTGATGTTGCGGCGTCCAGGATCCGGATGCATGTCCATGTAAGCTGGCGAAGAACTTGCCGAAAATTGTGCTCAGTTTCAGGATGAGAAGCACTATACCTGTGAATCGTAATGAAAATAGCTTTAGATATTGTTTAGTGATTCCATCGGGGATCGTTAATCGTGCTTCTTGAGAAAAATAATTGCTAGGCTATACATGATTTCAATGCTCGAGATATTTTCCTTAGAAGAGGATTTTCCTTATTTTAATGGGCTGCCTCTTATATTTCAAAATTATATGTATACAGCATTGAGTGAATTTAGTAGGTATGTAAAATAAACCATTAGAATGAATTACCTACTGCAATGATAAAAATATAAAACTATGAAGTAATAATATTTGAAATATTTCAACTGATATGATTTTTTTTATAAATATTAGACACACATTAAATATTCATTGTTTCTTTTCATTTTCATTTCCTGAACTAGTTTGAATAACCTAAATTTTTTTTAATCGGTTTTCTTTTCAAGTATATAAATTATAAAAGCCCCTTAATAGTATTATTTGTAGCCAATATTTTAAAAAATTCAAAATTCATTTTAACTTATTATTGCTAAATTTTTATGATATTACTTTTATTATTACTTTTATTAAATACGTATCCGTACATATAAATATAAAGACTTATATACTAAAATAAGAAAATGTATGTATAATTAAATCGAATCTCAATATTTATAATTTACCATTGACTTTAATCTGTAATTCAAAATTTTTCTTAAAATTATATTTTCTTTAAATTAAAATAATTATTTAGACAAAATTAAAAAATGTTCTTCTATTTATTATATTGATATTATCTATTAAGGCTAAGTAATGCGAAGTCTACCAAGTTACATTCTTTGAATATTATTGTAATAAGATTTAAAAGATATTTTAATTATTTATAGAAAAATTATGTTTTAAATAAACATAAACATATTTTTAAATATATTTTCTAGATTTATTAAAATATTAGTTTTTATTGAAATTTAAAATTATAAATTAAATATTAAATATAAATTAAACACATAATTTGATTTAATATTTACACGAATTTTTCTAAAATATTTTTATTGGAACATATTTCTATTTGATTATTTCATAAATTCAAAATTATTTGAAATTTTTAATAATTTTATATAAATAAAACTTTTATTTTAAGAATATTTGATCATTTGACTTTATAACTTAAAAAAACACACCGTAATATATATCATTAATAGATCAAAAAACTAAAACATAAAAAAATGAATAAAATTTGATTTTTTAATTTATTTTTATAGCTTTTGGCAATTAAAAACTTTGTATTTTATCATAAATTAAACTATAAATGTATTAAATAATAAATATTTAATATATTAAGTGAAGGTAACTCATTTAAATGTAAAGTTTGTAAAAAATGAGTTTCATTACTAATTGAAAATTAAATAAAAAAGGTTTAGCTATAAAGAATCAAGAAAAGAAAGCAATAGATGTTTGTGTTTTTATATGTAATTTATATTTAGGTGATTTAAATGATAATTTTTTTATTTTTATCCTGAAACATAGTTGTAAACTGTTTTCTTGTTAAATTTTATTCCTATACTATCGATTCATTATCTATGCATTTGAATACAAGGTCGAAAAGTTTATGTTAAATGTATTCGTTCGTATAAAAAAAACTCAACAAAGTAGAAAATCCAAAAAGTTACCAGTGACGATAGTGACGAAAAGTAAGCCATAGCGGACTTATTTGTTATGCAAAGAATGCCTGTATCTATAGTAATTGAGAGGTGTTAGCATATCTCGTTAATTATTTTATTTTTTTTTTGCCTGAAATGTATTGGAAAGAGTGAAATTTCTTTTGTATTTACCAATTAGCAATCCCTTCAATGAAATAACAGTTAAGACGGCTATCATTGTCATCATTACCCCCATTTTGTAAATCATTGGCATCATCATAAACTGGATTCTCTTATGACCAAAGGTTCTTCTTTCCTGCAATACATCTTCTGCAAAAAAAAATTGAATAGTTTGTAAGCGTGTTACTAAATTTATGAAGTCTTGATAAACTAGTATGAGATACAATGGAGAAAGTGACTAGACCGTTATTGCGACTCCATGTATAGTTTATTGCTATATGGGTGATGTAGCAATATATCTATTGGTCATTGTCTATTGGTCGAAGTAAACAAAAGATCAGATTTTAAAAGATATTACTATATGATAAAAAAAAAATAATAAACCAGTACAATTATACTTGTACATTCCATACTTTGTAAAAAAAATTTTCATTATAATTTAAAAAAGTATAAACCTTTTTTATTTTGAAAACTTCTCAAAGTCGTGTTTCCAATTGATAGATAAGTTTAGAAAAAAAATATTATATATCATAGGTGGCTCTGTACATACTATTAATAAAACAAATATTATTAAAACTGTGGTATTAGGAGAGGTATTTTATAACTAAGCTACTATCACAACACAAGTATCGAAATTATGGGCCACTGAACGGCAATTAATCTATTTATTATTTAATTTTTTTCACACTATTATAGCTTGCATTCAATTCGAAGAAAAATATTTAACATCTTATATTGGTATTTATAATAATTATTTTACTTAAATTTATTGCTAGAATCGGATAATAAAAAAAAATAAAAAATTGTAACTTTATACATTCAAATGAAAAATTTTTGTAAATTTAAATGGAAGGTTAATGCATTTATATAGCTACTATAAATTTATGAGATAATAATGCTTGGAGAAATTCATTAATATATTTATGAATTTAGCCAATAAAGAATTAAAAGAAGTAAAGGTAATTGTATTAATATTCTAGTACTTGCGTATTGAAAATATTATTCAGTTATTATTGTTACTTAATTACTTTTTCCTCTTAATTATTATAATAAATAAGGATAATTTAAATTTTATTAGAAAAAAACACTAGTTAGAAAAAAATATACATTAAAATAATTTTAGAAAATGAAATACACTAATTTGTTACAAGACGATTAAAACACATGTATAACTGTATACGCGAATATAAATTTATAGCGCTATATTATATATTATATATATATATTTGAAACATTTCTTTCTATTTTTTTAATTTAATAGAATAGTACATATTATATGCATTAATTATTAAAATAAATAATAATTAAATTGCTCAATAAGTGTTTCTTATAATATAGAAAAATTGTAAACATTGATTAAATTTAAATTATAAGCCGTAGGTTAAAATTCGCTCTTCTTAATAAATATAATGTGTATTCATTTATGTATGGGAGTCATTTTTCCAAGCACTTATAATATATATTTTTCCAAATAATCGAATAAAACGGTATCGTTACATAATAGTTCAAGTTACTTTTGATTTATAATTATCTGATAATCATAGAAAAATTCTTATAAGAAGTTAAGAAAGCTTTTTTATACCATCTAATTTGGCGTAGCTTATAACGTAAAGAGTTTTCACATTCGCAAGTAATTTCTCGTATACTTACAAAATGACCAGGGGTCATCTATCCGCTTTCGAGTTAAAGTTCGTATTGGACCGGACTCGAATATTGACCGGAAATACAGAGCTTTATCACGAGGCTTCGCGTGAAACAAGGTTTAACGAACTGATCGCGTCTTGTGCTCTTGTGTCTCGAACGAGACCTGAGCACATCATAGGCCTATTATCATTTAGTGGTCGTAACGGCCCACGAGGCTGGCCCAGATATTCGATGTGCGGTCGCAACGAGAGTCGTTATGCTATCCTGGAAGTATTCCAGGCACAAAAACCGTAGGCACGAATCGGCTCGAGCGTCCTCTGCATTTCGGTCGCATGCGTGAATCTTCAACAATTGTATGTCGCAATCGCGAATCTTCCTCAATCAGTACTTGTGGTTCTTTATTACTCGCGTATTCTTGCAATGTTAACAACCGAGCCTTTTCCTAATTAAATACTTCGGACCTTTAATGTCGCAAGTTGTTTATATACAATGATAACTCGCAATACTTTCTATTTAATAAAATACAAAAGATATCAGTTTTTACTAATTATTATGATAACCTAAAATAATAGCACAATCACATTTAGTGTCGTTTCTTTATTTTAACGGTACATTTCACAAATGTCTCTTTATTCATAAAGAATCAAATTTAAAAAAAATAATCATTCATCTTAATTAGTCACAATTATTATTTGCAATTATTTTTTAAATATCCTTTTAATTTAAGTCAACGATGAATGAGTTATTATAAATAATAAAATAATATAGTATAAACAGCGTTATTTTTCAAATAAACTCACTTAATTCATATTTATTTATTTCAAATATGATTATTACATTTTTTCAACCGCAATTAATTATTGTTAAATTATTAATAAGGAAAATTAATAAATTTAAAAGGAATGGCATTTTGTATTTAAAATAGACAAGAATTATATTAAATGCGTTGACAATATAATATCATTTCTTTAAGAATACTAGAGATCGGTGAATCAAACGAGGATTCTGTAATTATTTTAAGGAAGTATAACATAATAAGTTGAACAAACAATACGACTTTCCAAATTTAGTTATATGAAATACAATAAAATATATATGTAAGACATTGCAGTCGAAATCAATAAAATTATTCTCACAAAAAACCCGTTTCTCGCATAAGCATATAAAACAAGAAATACTCAACCGAGGAGTGAAAAAAGCAAGAGCTCACCTTGTTGTTTTCCAATCGTTTTATCATCAACACTATTGCCCTCCGAGCATCTAAGAAGCCTTAACACTGACTCCTCGGTAGTAACGAGCCCAATTATCACGGATAGAACCAAAAATAGCAGCAATAGCGAACGTGTTTGATCAATATTCAATGCCTTTAGATCCATCTCGACTCCTCTCTTTGCACCCGGACCCTCGACAGCGTTCTTAGCGCTTGTCTCAAAGACCCGTGAAGACGAGCCCGTGTCCGTTTCGCTCAGCGTTCGAATTTGAACTTGCGCCTCTGCCTAGTTCTCTAGTCTCGGTTTGCTGGGGCAACAGTGGACGTCTCTCCTGATTCGTATGCGCGAGGTAGAGCGTCGCTCAAAAGTATATGCACGTTCGTTGCGTGACCACTGCAAACGTAGACATTTCCGTACGCGGGCTTTTTAAAATTGTCTATGTCCAACCGGAAGTTTGTTCATGCGTACCTCCTTACGAGACCGAGGTCCTCTTTATTCTAATTATGTATCTGGAGCTTCATTCGAGCCGCTTCCTGTTTTCGTCTTTAGGCGAAACAAGCAGACTTATCAAAGATATGTGCGACTCTCAATGCTATTTGTAAGAGAGGCTCACTTTTAACCAAAATATTATTTCTTGCTTTCTTGAATACTGTTCCTACTGATACTTTCTTATTTATAATAACACATGGGATTTTTATAACTGTAAATTTACAATTGAATTATTAATATTGCTTTATTCATTCTATCTCTGTTTAGTTAAAAAATTATTTACATAATACTGAGTCATTAAATAAGTAGTTGCATATTTTGATAAATTTCATACTACATATATATTTTATTCTACAATATTTTTAAATATTATATATCGTATTTCATATTATACTAAAAAAACTTAAAAAAATAAATTTACAAAAATATTTTTTTGGTATAAACGTTTTCTTTTATTTTGAATATAATAGTATAGTACTTAATTACAGTAATTTAGTGAATTGAATTATAATGTTTTATATTTTCACAATAAATATTTTTATTTACATGATTGTTTATTATAAATAGTATTATTGAATTATCTATTGTTGAATATATGTATATGTATATAACTCACATTAGCGTTCATTCTAACAAACATAAGAAGCTTTCATTATTTGGTTTTATATTGTTATTTATGTTATTTATTTATGTTATTCAATAATTCTATAGCAATAATTCAATAAACTAATTCGTATTTATTTTTTACTTAATTTTAAAACTCGATATTGAATAAAAATTTAAGGTGTTTTAAACTTAATACAAAGTTTGTTATAGTAAATAAAGAATTTGGAATGAACAACAAAGAATTTTATAAATTGATTTTATGATATACATTGTATTATATAAAAAATACTCTATTATATTATTTTGATAAAATATATATTATATAATTTTTATTAATTTCTATTCCTAGTGAATAATGGACTATCTTAACATTAATTAAATATAATAGATTTAAATTTAATTTATGTTTAAAAATACGTCACTACATCTATAATAGTAATAACATACTTGTAACCTGCATAAAGTCATTGCACCACAGCTGTGCATCTCCTGGAATATATTATTAATAAAAACTTATGGTTAATATGCACCTTTAAAAAAATTCTTAACGTTCTAATATACTCTTATACTGTTTTGTCTCCGATTCATAATTCTCGAGTCCGTAATTGACAAAATTACACAAAATCAATACGCTGTAATATTAGAATGTTGTATGAGAAAATTTATGGTATGAGTAAATCAAATTTTTTTTTAAATTATGAGGCTTATATAGAAAAAAGTTTTCGACTTTTTTAATGCGTTTAAATTATTTGTTTATATGATTTGAAAGATACTTTCTGAAGTGAAGATTTTAAATAAATTAAAATTCTTTTTTTTTGATCAAAACAACTTGTTTTTATTTTGTTATTCATATTTATCTGACAATAAAATAATAAATTTTTTTCAAAACTTTTAATTTAGAAGTTTTGCGAATTCAATTGATTAAATGGACAAATGGTTAAATAAACGAAATAATTGTAATTCTTTATTTTAATTTTTGAATATTCCGACTATTCATTTTTAAAACAACATTTTTTTAGTGATATATTATTTTCATAAATATTCTTATATTAAATAATAAAAATAATGTATAAATTCATTTATTTGAATGTTAGACTTGCTTGAATAGTAGTGAAGGATTATTTTTTTATTTTAATAGAATATTAAGAAAAGATTCAAAAAAATTTTTTTTGAAATAAAATAGGATTATTTCAAAACATTTTTAAATACAAAAAAGACTTTATACAAAACAAATTTTATATGCGTATATTTTTATTATTTCAAAGTAGTATTTCAACTATACTTAAGTTTAATCATTTTATTGTTAAATGGAAACTTAAAATTATTTTACGTATTTAAATTCAATATAATATATCATTATTATTTATTATTTTTAATATAATTTTATTAAATTACGTTAATTTTTAATCATTTAAATAAACATAATTTACAACAAAAAAGAATTTTGAAACATTATTTGATATTCTTACAAATTATATACTTTAAATTTTAATAAATTATATTTGCCTTTCTTTATTAAAATTTCTTTTAATAAAGTTTTGAGAGAAACACGTCCTATTTTTTCTTATTTTTCCAAATACTAATATAAATTTTATAATTAGCAATTAGGCAAGATATATATGTAGAAATAATTAAAATAATAGTGTAAAGAAATAGAACAATTCATATATATTATTATGTAACACTTGTTTAAGATTTAGACTTTTTAGTTTATATCTGCATAATATAAATATCTATTTTATTGCTATATAAAATACATTTATTTTTATATTTTGTACAGGTTCAATTATCATTAGACATATAATTATATATTCCGAATAAATATGAATTCATGGTTAAAGATATCACTTCATTATTAAAGATATAAAAGAAATAAATAATCTAACTAATAATATTTCTTTGTAGTGAAAATTTTGATAAAATTTTGATCATTTGAAAAACTCATTTAATTTATATTTTTTTTAAAGTGCTAGTGTAAACTTAATAAAAATGTTATTAATTTTATGAGTATGAGAAAACCAATATGATCAAATTCAACGTTTTTGCTATATTATGTACTGTTGATTGTATTAGAGTAATTTAGAAAAATTATTTTCAAAACAATTTCTTTTAAAACTTACGTAATATATCAATTATCAGCTATTATAAGAAAATATACTAGTATAAACATTTGGTTATGAGTCTTGATGGCTAAAATTATTTTGAATCGTCATTATAAAATTTACAAAAAGTTTTCAGGCGTTTTATAATAGATTAAAATGAAAATTTGTATTTCCTTTTCGATAATTTATTTTGAAATCTAATGTTTTAAATAAATTTATAAATTTTATTTTATATATTTATATTAATTAAATATTATTTATTTTTAAATTTAAATTAGATTTTTATACCAAAATTTTAAATAACACATTATTCATCTTTAATAATATTTTAGTTAAAAGCAATATTTTAGTTTTGAGATTTTTTTGAATATCAAATTAGTTTTGTATATAAATTGTGGTCTCATAATAATAAACAGATGGAACATTCAAAGTCATTGAAAATTTGGTCACTTAACATAGAATATCTTAATTTTTAGCATACGTATCTGATTAAAAGTTTATATGATGTTTTTGATTTATTCTATTGATATTAACTTATTAGAATAATAATATATAAATATATAATTAATGATCACAGTTATTTAAAAATTTTGTTTTTTAATTTATTATTTTTCTTTTCATTATTTAAATGATTCTAAATGTTGAAATAATTTACAATATATATTATAAATTATATTTTATAAATGTTGTAAAATATTTTCAATATATAATTTGGTTATTTTTAAATTCAAGTATTATTATAGTAAATATATAATAGAATAGCAATAAGATTTTCCAATTTGAAATGAAATTATTTCATAAATTTATAAAAATTAAAAATTTATATTTAACTGAATAAAGATAATAATATTTTAACAAAATAAATAATAGATGATAACTTTCGTTAATTTATATATATATATATATATATATATATATATATAATAAGACGAAAAGATAAAAAGTTTATATAATTTAAAGTAGGTTACTATTTGTATATTTTATATCACTAAAGTAATCACAAATATTTTTTTTAATAATGTTCAACAGATCACTCAAAGTATAAATATTTATAATATAATAATGTATTAATAATTAATTATAAAACATTCTTTTTATTTATTGAAAAATTAAAATTTATAAAAGTACTAGAACAAAATCATATACTACAATAATGGTGTAATTTATATTAAATAACATATCATACATTTTATTAGAATTTTAATTAATTAATCGAAATAAAATCATTCTTAAAATTATATTTCCTTTTTTAAATTCATTTTATTTACTATTACTTTCGTATTTATATTTTTATACTAAATAATATTATTAAACAATAGTATAAATTTTGATATTTGAAATACGGGATATGAAGTAAGATGATAACTTGGTAACCTGTAGGGTATTGCTAAGCGAGTAAAGTAGATCTAGTATACTTTCTTTCTAGTTGATGGTAAAAAATAATATTTTCCTTAATTAAAATATTGATTTTATAAAGATAATAATGTATTCATTATTATACAAATAAAAATTATACTAACATTCATTTCACCAAACAAACTTGTCATGTATTGAAATATACTTATTAAAATAATAATAAAATACTAATTTATAATAATATCGATTCATTGAGTAATATATAATATATAATATATAATATATAATGTATAATATAATATGAACAACATAAATAAAAATATAATATAAACAATATCAAATATATATTAAATATGAATTAATTTTTCTTGTAGTAATATTTAATATTATTTAATATAATGCATGAAGTAAATTTTATATAAACTATAAAATTATATGATTATATTATTTATGATTTTAGTATTTTCTATAATTAACCTTTTAAGGAATATTTTATATTTGTTATTAAATTTTCATAGAAAAATATAGTTAATAATAACTTGTTCAACAAAAAAAGTAAATAAAAACAGAAGAGTAAAACCGACTTATGTACTATACGTATTTGATTACTTTTGGTAAAAAAAACAACTAAATTAATATTCAGTTTGTAAAAATAAAATTTATTCAATAAATATTAATGACTAACAGAATATAATAAAGTTTACATTTCTATTCATTGGATTAAAAATTTTAATAATCTCATTTTATTTCTAAATGTCTATAATCCTGAGTAGCATTAAGTTTGAAGTTCAAGTTTAGTCATTTTTATAGTATATTTTTTAATTTCATACATTTTTTAATTCATGTGTATCAAAATATTAATTTTATATTTTATTCAATTTAAGTGTAAAAAATTCAAATACTGTTCTTTTTTAAGGAAATTTTTTAATATAACGAAATTTTCTTTTATACATAGATTACTATTCAATTTTGTTTAAACATTTAAATTCAATAAATTTGAAAATATTTTATTTAAAATAATTATAAAAAATTAGTTTCTTCAAAGGAAAAACCAAATTTAAGATATATACGTATTTATTCTATTTATTATTTTATTAGATGTGTATAATTAAAATAAATACTACATATATATGTATATATAAGAGAAAATTACAGAATTCATGTGCTTTTATCAAATGATGAGACTTTGAATCTCAGTTTGATGAAGTATGTTAAAAATTTCTTCAATATATTTAAATATGATATTTAAATACAATAAATTTTTATAATTTTATATTCTACATCTAAGAAAGTAAATTTATTAATAGTTATCTGATTATACTGGTTCTTATTCTGATAAAATTTAATATAATTTATTACATATAATAAAGTAACAAATTTAACATTTTTTGAAGTCATGAAAATTTAGTAGTATGAATATTATTAGTTTATATTAACTCTGTTAATAATTTTGATATTTTTTGACATTTTACGTGTAAAATTTCATGATATTCATATTTATTATTACATAATGACTCATTCGCATAGAAGTTATGAATTTTATTTTTTATATTAGTTGAAAAAAAGTATTTTTTATTGTATATTATTTTTATTTTTATAAAGCATAATTTATGTATGTTATTAAAACCAGATAAATTTGTTTGTCTTGTATTAGTTTACACTAACTTTATTTTAAATGCATATATATATTTTTATTTCAAAACTTACAATTTTAACAATTAATCTATAAAGACATAATTTAATTAAATATTTTAAATTATTTTACCATTAATTATATATATTATATCTATAATTAATATATACATATATTTTTTTTTAATTATGCAATCTTTAATAAATGCAAATACAATATTTTTCAGTATAAAAAACTAATGAAAAACTCATTTTATAAATAACAGATGTACAATTTAAATTCAGTAATAACATTGCACTATTGCAGTTTAGATAATTTTTTTAAAAATTTTAAAAAACTTTGAGTATTATTAAAACATGAATTTATTTTTATATAAATTTAATATTCAAATGAAAAACAAATATTTCGCTTTTTCTGTATTATTTAAGATTATTTATCTCTCATGATTTCTATATTGTTTCAATTTTTTAAAAAGGTTTGACAAATATAAAATATTTTCAGATTTTTTCAATTTAGATATATCTTTAAATTATTGAATAAAAAAAAAAAAATTCGTGCCAAAAAAGGAAAAAGTTATTCTGGATGCTTATATTCGGTCATTGGCATGAAAGCACTTTATCCGACCCTGACCCTAAGTTGCAGTACAGAACGTGAGTAAAGAAAGAACGAAAGGTAGGTACAGGTTTGCTGTATCGTTTGCGTATAGTGAATATAGAATATATATATGCGACAAGTTAAAGAGAAGAAAACATATGTAAGAGAGACAGAGAGTCAAAGTACAAGTTGTTACCTTGGCCATTTTGAAAAATAAAACATGTGCATAAGACGCGAGAATTTCTCAGCTCGTCTCTCTCTTCGTGATTCGTAGCCTTACAGAAAACTCAAGGTCTAAAAATTCAACCCTTAAAAAAGTTACCTTTTGATAGCGCAGTAACTCAAAGCTGTTGGCTTCAGCTTTGCTTTTATTCATCGAGAATCAGGCAGTAAGCGTGATATTTTGTAAATACATGTATTACGAAGCATAAATTTTTTTTGTATAGTATAGCAAACAATGTGCTCAGACAATAATGCTTTATAATTTAGAAGAGGGAAATATATCATCTATTTTTAGTTATAGATAGAAATAGTTTTACAAACATAAAGAAGCTAAAATATTAGTCAATTTTTTTAATTTTTATATACAAAGTTAATGCTATGGACAATACAATTTTTTTCTGTTTTTTAATACATTTTTCAATTTTTTTAATAGTTTATAAACATTGAGGATTATAAATTTTGCTACTTTGTAGATGAAATAAAATTATAATATTGATTATAATTTTTATTTTTTTTATTTAATTTGGTTATTTTACAATTTTTAAATTACAATATTTTCTTCATTATGTATAAAAAAATTTTATAATATGAATTACATACCTTCTACTTTTTTATCGCTTTTTAATTAAAAAAATTTACATGTATTTTATGATAGTGATGAAAGGAATTTAAAAAATTTCAATAATAAAGTTTTATATAATAATATGAATGGGTATTTAATTTAAAACATTTTTCACATGGTATTATTGTTATGTTTAATTTATTATAAATTTATTATATTTTTAATATATTATAGGAATTAAGACGATATCGACAATGATATCAGCATTTATTTACAAACTGGAAAATATAAAACAGTGAAGTTTCACATTGTTTTAATACACTATATTAATAAATAATATTTTTAAGTCTTGTTGAAAAATTATTAGATTAAAAAAATTGAATTGAAAGTCTAAATCTAGTAATTTAGTTAAATTTTGATTACATAAATTAAATATTGATTACATTTATAAAGTATAAATATTAATACAGAGAATATATTATTGTAATAGTATAAAAATAGAATATGTGCATATTAATAGAAAAATGTTGATTTTAATTTATAGATTAATATTAAAAAATGTAGAGACTTTTCCTTTGTCTGCAAATTTTCAGTCAGTACCAATGAAGTACCCTTTATATTCTTAAAGAAGCTTATAATAGCAACCCCAAGAATCCCAGAGCTGGAATAAGAAAAATGTAGATGCCTTTGCACAGCTCATCTAAGAACAAGTCCTACGAAGGGTGTATGCGTGTGACTTGTCTGGTCGGTTCTTAAGATGGTATAGGTATATGTACACATGGGGATCTATAGTCAGTTTATAGAATATAGAAAACCATTGCTGCTGGGCAAAACACGACATTCGCTTCGCGACCGCGATCATGAAAGTACTCACCTCTCGCCTATCTTACTTACTTAAGCTACACATTTGTTTAGTCATATATGGGTTTTTAATATTATTTAGTTTACGAGAATGCTGTGCACGTGTAGTTGTTCAAGATAACAGTGGTAAAGGAGTTGAGGAAATAAATGAAAATTTGAAATCTTCTGTCATAGAAGCCAGTCGTATTAATGATGGATTACAGAGTGATGATGGAATAGATTATGTAATAAATGAAAAAAGTCTTCGGAGAATTGTTGAAAATCCTGGTAAGTTTCATAAAGGCAATAACGATGAGAAAATAAAGGGGGATATTCTTAGTCATAATATAGAAATGAATAAAAATAATCAAAATGATGAACAAATAGAAAGAAATTTAAAAGAATTGCAACATAAGCAAATTCTAAGCGTAGAACGAAAAGAATTCAAGCGATTAATAAAAAAACCAATTACAAGACTGAAAAGAAGTAATCAGAATGTAAGTAACCAAACAATTAAAATCATTCAAGGCTCTAGTAAGTCTACAGAAAATCCAAAACCAAAATCTGTTGAATATCTAGAACAAAATTCAAGACTTGACATTGAGGGAATAAGAAGATTGGACATTGATATTGAGGAAACAGATAAAAAAGAAAATCATGTGTTAGAAAAAATTAACACCAAAACGTCAATTTCGGAAGATATTGATAAGTCTGCAAAAATTTCATCTAAAAACTCCGAGATTCCTAGTAGGCTATCAGAAGATAAAATATCAGAAATTAATGACTATATACAGAAAAATAAAATGATTAGCGTTGATGAAGTAAAAAGATTAGGTATTAATACTCAACAAGAAAATGAAAGAATTAATCATGATTTATTAAAAGATAATACAAAAAATACAACTATTAAAGTTATTTACAAACCTACAGAAATGAATTCTAAAATACTTCATAAAGTTCGAATTACGAATGAAGACAATTCTGAACATTCAAGATCACAAAATGTTAGAAGCGAATCTAGTAATATTGATCTTAAATCAAGAGCTGGATTTTCTATGAAATCTGTAATTGCAGAAAATTCAAATATTAAAAACATAAACCATATGTCAGATTTTATACATCATTCAGCTATAATATCAGACATTGAGTCAGAACGTAAAATATCCCAAGCAATTCAATCGAGTTCAAAAAAATTAGAAAATGAAGATCAAAATATTCATATTCCATATATTCGTGCTGAAGCTTTATCAAATTTATACAATTTGAAAAGTCAGGCATTAGAATTACAAGTAAAAATTCGAAATAACACATTTTTGCAATATTTAAAAAAACAAATACCTGAAATTCTACCAGACATTCCTAAATTTACAGAAAATAAATTTCTTGAAATATTGAAAAATATTTTATCTACCAGAAATAAATATGAATTCTCGGATTTTGATACTATAAAAGATAATGCATTAAGTGATAAACAAATAGAAATTATCAAATATGCACAACAATTAGTTGGACAAAAAGATAGACAATCTTTCTTTTATAATATATCTGAATGCATTCGTGGATTAAATGTAATAAACTGCATGCGTATTTTCATTTATCCTCTTATAGTTGAAAATATGCCTGAAGCTTTGGTTCAAGAGCTTCCAAATTTTCCTATTGAAATAAATGTACCTGATTTACTTCAAGATAATAATGATAAATCGAAGTCAGCGAGACAAATCCCTATTATTAATTTTTATTCAAACTCAGTAGATCCAGATGCAATAATCTTTGAAATTTTAATGGAAGGATTATTCAAAAATCCACCTAATGAAAATTTATCATCGTATATTAATGCGAAAAACGAAAGTTTATCGAAAATTCTAACTTGCAATAAATTGCATCTATTAGAAATGACAGAAAAATTCTTACCAGAAAGTGAAAGACAAGGATATTCTGATGAAATGTTGTCGTGTATAACACGTTTTGAATACTTTAGTTGCATTAAATATTTTTCATGGCCAGCAATAAAACAATATTATACTGCTTTACCACAATTTCCTTTGAGTGATGCCTATTTATCATCATTAATTTATCCAAACTATCCACTTATCACATTCCCAGGATTTGAAAATGGATTCGGCCATCTTCCAGAGATTATTGAATCAGGCCCAGCACGAATTAAACCTGAATTAATTTTTATGCAAATTTTCAAAAAGACTTTAAAAGAATATTCGAGAATTGCAACTCCACCGACACCAATACAATTGGATTTGATTGTGAAAAGCCAGTTTATTACACAGGAACAAATAGCATCAATACATCTTGCAGAACAACTTCTTCCTGTAAATCTACGAGCACAATATGTTTCAAAAACAGTTCAGTGCATTAGACAATTTGATTATTATAATTGTATGAAGTACACTACATGGCCATTAGTAAGACAGTTTAATCCTTTATTTCCAAACTTTCCAAATTTTGAGGATTTCGCAAATAACTTCCAGTTTTCTGAAATACCACAACTTTCGAATTTTTTTCATTACATTTCAGAATTTCAACTTCCACAATTTCAATTTCCACAATTTCAAATTCCACAATTTCAAACTCCTCAATTTCAGCCACCGGATATTTTAACATTTGCTCCTCCAGATTTTTCTACATTTTTTCCTTTTGGGCAACAAATTCAGAACACACCCTTACTAGCTGAACCTCCAATTACAGATACAAGTTCAGGAGATAATAAGAAAAATAATACTGCGTTAGAATCAAAAATTTATAAAATTTTAAAAAATGTAAGAGATTCATTAGGAGCAACGCCATTATCACTTCCAACATATACAAATAGAAAAGTTTTCTTATTTCCACTTATGACTGAAGATCAGTCCAAAATTTTTGCATTAGCTGAAGGTATTGTTCCGCCTATAGCTCGTGAACCATTAATTACCAGTATATATTTTTGTTTAAATGAAAAAAATGAATTTTCTACTTGTACAAAGATGATTATTTGGCCGTTTATTCGCAATTACGTTAAAGGTCTTCCAGAATTTCCTGCAGAAGACGATAATTTCCATGCATCCAAAAAAGTGGGTATGAATATTCCTATCACTGGAAGTGGGGATAACTTTTTTATTATGAGAGAAATAGAAAACTTCTTTTTTGAAGGCCGTGAAGATGCAATCAGTTATATTATACGATTAATACAGTTATATAAATCAGAGTCGCTTAATATGCAGAAAGTATTGGAAATTTTACGGTCTATTCAATTTAATACACCTGAATTTTTAAACATGCAGACAATTCAATATCCAAGAGATCCTGAATTTTCAACTATTCTTACAGAATGCCAGGAAAATATTGTTCATGGAGTAAAAAGTATAATACCTGAACAAATACGACAAAAATTTTATAACGATATGCTCGAATGTGCTAGTAAAAATAAATTTGCTATTTGCTCACGAAATATAATTTTTCCGTCTATATATAAATATTTCCAGAAAGCATTATCTGTTCCATATTATAATATTGTATCAGAAAAAAAAAATTATTCAAAAATTAGTATCCCCGAAATAAGCATAATTAATACAATACCAATTGAAACAAAAGTAAATACTGAAAGGCAAGGAGAAAATCTTATAACAACAACTGATAGAAAATTTATGCCAATTTTTCCATTAAATCCTGAATTAGTAATTTTTGGTATGTTACGCAAAGTACAAATATCTGCAGCATATTTACCTGACTTTCCAAAAGAATCAATTGTTAACACAGCAGAATTTAAACAGGCTTTTAGTATTAGGCAAATACATATTCTTGCAGTTGCCGAAGGTATTTTACCAGAAGAGTATCGTAAAGGAATTTTAGAAAAAATGTATAAATGTAATCAGAGAGATTCTTTTCTAAATTGTACGCGCGATATAGTATTTCCAGCAATGTTCAAAGCATATCCTAATTTTCCAGCTTTTCCAGATTTTGAAAAAGATCTTAGTCAATTAAATATGATATCAATAATAGAAAATTTAAATAAATCATCTTCATCTCCGAGATCATATGATTCAAAAAGAACACTTCCATATATTGAAATTTTATATAAGTTTATATCAGACAATAGAACCGATATTTTACGAACTTTGGTAGATAAACTACCTGATTCACTGTATTATGATCTTTATATAAAAATGTCTCAATGCACACAATTTTCGGATGTTATTTCTTGTGGACACGATATTATTTATCCCACCTTAAAATATTATTATCAGGTTTCTGGATTTAATATAGATAATTATTATCCAATTACCATGCGATCTCCTTTTTATTCCACAGTGGCAAATCAACATTCATTATTTGATTATGAAATAATATGTGAGAATATGGATTTTATTTGCACATTGAAACCTCTTGGTCAACTTTTAAAAAATGGAATTTTAACGTTAAATCTATCGTCGAGTAACTATGAAGCTTTTATTCCATTTGGAAAATTAGCAGATGGAAGCCGAATCTTTAAACATAATCAGGATATCTGGAATCCAAATATCATCCCGTCAGTAGGTGAACGTTGTCCACTTAAATGAGAGGATGATGTCTTACTTATTTTTAACTAACAATTTTAATCTAATTTTATTATTTCTTTGCATAAATATAAAGTTTATATCTTTTTTATATAAAAGGTGTAATTTAAAAAGTGATTAAAAAGTTAGACATATTCTTTGCCAAAAAAGATGTTTTTTTGATTATGAAAAAATTAATGAAAACAATTTTTAATTTTTAGGAGCAGATAAAAGTAGTCTTTACAAATACACAAGTCAACCAACAACAATGAATATAAAATCAATGGAAAAATGGCATAATTTTTTTCAAATTAAAAAAAAAAATCAATATAATTTTCCTCTAAGAATTAGACGTAATGTTGATGATCTTTTTGATTCTTATTCAGATGCTATTCCAATTCATAAAAAAAATTCGGTTCGAAGAAGGATTCCTCCAAAAGTAATCTTTCCAAATATAACAGAAATCGAGTTACTTCAAATCCTTGTAGATATTTTGAATTTAAAGAAGAATAGATCTTTAGTAAATGTAGATGTTACTTCGAATAACGAGTTTGTAGACTTTTTTAATGATACTGAAAAAACTTCGATTACAACGAGTCAATATGAAATATTAAAACTTGTTCAACAGCTAAATTCAGAAACAGTTAAGGCAGGTTTTATATCGCGATTAGTTCAATGTATTCGTAGTTTAAGTTTTCTTCGTTGCGTAGAAATATTTGTGTGGCCAATCATTTCGAGTAATTTACCATTATTATCGTTTGTATCTTCCACAATACGCCACGAACGATTTTTAGCTGAAGAATTTCAAATTAAAGAATTTTTTGGCATAACATCTTCTGAATTTGAGGCCGAACTTATGAATCGTAAAGATAAAATTGAGTCTAATTTTATTCAATGGTATAAGACTTTATCTAAAGAAAAATTTAATAAAAATATTGGATCGTTGAAGGTAAAAGGTGATGGATGTGGAGAATTATTGATAACTTTTTCGAATTTTCGTGAAGGCAGAATGTCAAAAACAAAAGACAATAAAAATTTACCAAGTATTTTAACTATAATTAGTGATGTTATCGAAGAAGTTTTCGATACAAAACTGAATAAAATAAAACGTAAAAATGAAAATTTGAGAAAAGGTAAGAAAGATCTTAGTTTAAATGGTTTTCAAGAAACGAATTTTGAAAATCACTTAAGAAGTTTTAATCAACAAGGAAATATTAAAAGATCGGTAACGGATGATCGAATAATTAATATTCCTTTAGAAAGATTGCGGCCAACTATGAAAAAAATTGAAGATGAAGATATGAAATACTATTTAACTTTTGAGGATGTATACCGCGCATTTCAAGTATTCTTTGGCCCCAAAATTATAGAAGGAATAACTAATCAATTAGAATCTTTTGATTCTAAAGATATTATGAATTTCGACAGTAGTTATAGCGAAAAAAAATCTAGTGATAAATTAAAATTAGCAATATTTCAAGTACCAAAAAACTGTTTTGCAAAACAATTAAACGTTCCATTACTAAATAATCGAGCTATTTATGGTTTCGAGAATAAGAATGATAGAATAGACAGTTATGAAAAAAAATCAATATCGTTGGAAAAGTTATTTAAATTGAAAACATATGTTGCTCATAATGTAAATAAAAATTTAAATACAATTAATAAGAGGAAAATGCAGACAGAGATTGCAGTGCAGTTGCCGAGATTAAATGACAATATCAGGAGTAGAAAAATGATAAATTTAAATGATATTGGTAGAGGCTTAAAAATAAAAATGAATCAAATGATACCTGCCGCGGGCTTTGCTGTATCGTTTATTGTACAATTAGTGTTAACACATTTCAAAGCTGCAGCTTCAGTAGCTGGTTTAATAAGTAATATGGCACTAGGTGCTGCAATATTTAGTATGATTCGAGATATATTATTAGGCCCAAATAATGAACCTAAAAGTAAATATAATTACGATATTGAGAAATTCGACACAGGTATTTCTTGGCCGCAAATTAATTCTGATTCACCGATTAAATATACGCCAACAAAAATAATTCAGGAAACACCTCTACAATTTGATGAACCATATTAGATAAAATAATATTTTATTTTCATAACAAATTACTTCTTAAAAAATGAAGATATTAAGAAATAGTAATTTATTTAATTCATTGATGCGTGTAAGGATATCTTCGAATTTTCATTTTTAAGATATTCTATTCATTTTTTTAATATCATAAAATATTTTATTATTTAATAATATAAAAATGCAGAAAAATACAGAAACAACGTTTTAAACATACTAAATTTTTGTATCATTCAATACTACAGTAAATTCTCCATGCATTAAAATAATTGTTCCATTTCATGCAACAATATGTTACGTATGGTGTAGGGTAACATTTAAACTATTGAATGTATAGCTATTAAATAAAGTTCTTTGTGTTTTAGTGTAAACGACTAATAGATTATTACGTATATGAATAGCTTATTTTTTAATGCAATAAAATTAAGTCATTAATTTCTATTTATAAATAAAAGTGGAAATATTTATTTTTATTTATAAATAAAACTTTTGGTATTTATCAATTAATTATGTTTTCAAATAATAAATAATAATTTTCATTTATAAATTGAATATGATAAGTAATCGTAATAATTTCAAATTTTTATAAATTTTTTAAATAAATACATTGTATACTACTTTAATCATGTGGTCAAACCATAATTGTATTACGTAACCGATAATAATAAAAATTATTTCTCTATGTTAAGATTAGTTAAGAATTATGTACTTATAATTGCATAATCTTTGCAACTTTTATAGTTGTATATATATATGTAA
Source organism: Dolichoris vasculosae (assembly GCA_018907195.1). NCBI lineage: Eukaryota > Metazoa > Arthropoda > Insecta > Hymenoptera > Agaonidae > Dolichoris > Dolichoris vasculosae. The sequence goes on along the minus strand of JACCHY010000037.1, from coordinate 328,136 downwards.
TCACGTATTAACATGTGTATTGAATAAATATTAGTAAAACTTTATATGCGAGTCTTCACATTTTATTTTTAGAGTTACATACAAAATAAAATTTGAAATAAAAAACTAATATATGTAAAGTTTATTTTTATTTAATAAAATTAGATCAAGTATTTATTAGAATTTCAAATGTAATTAAAAAATAATATATATGATCTTTATTGAATATTCTTATTTACCTATTTATTAATTTAAACAGTTTGAATTTTATACAGTTCTATATTTCTTAATAAATCATTACTGTCCTTGCTTAAAACTCTTTTTGTATTATACTGCATCCCTTGAATATATTAGCAATTATTATGATCAGTGTTATTAAAATTAATAAAACTTGAAATACTGTTTTGTACAAAAATTTTATTAAATAACAAATAAAAAATTTTAATAGCGGTATGAGAAAAAAAATATATTTTCATAGATTTATTTCAATAAAATTTTTTTATGCGAAATAATGTTTTTTAATTTTTATACTTTTAATAGTTAACAATTTAAATTGAATTGCATTATAAAAAGAATAATTAGTATACAAGATTAAAAATTGTTAAATTTTTTTTACTGAATTATATTGCCGCTATAATGTAGCATATCATATGTGCATAATTAAAATACGCTGTTTTCCAATAACTGTTTGAACCATTCTCATACTGGAATATGAAACAATATTTTTGCTGGATTTTAGCACGATTTTTAATTGCTTTATTTAATTACTATAATATAATTAATTTATAATAAAATTCAATTAAATATTGTTTTTATTCTTTGAAATTCAAATAATTTTTTTAATTCTTTATTATTTCAATATTATAAATTTACATCACCATTCGATTTCGATATTTTCAATATTAAATATGGCCATATTTATAAAATGTACTAATTATTACTTTGTAACTAAAAATTATAATATTTAAAATAAATTATTAATAATTAATTAATTATTTATTTTTTAAATTAATATATTTGTTTCTCAAATATAAATAATACATTCTTAAAGGAATTCTCAAAGTCTTCTTAGTATTTCATTTTTAACAATATTTTTATATTATAACGTAGTTGCATTTGTTTTCATTTATTATCTAAATAGAGATTAAAGAATTTTATTATTAAGTATTAATAATATTAAAATATTTTGTAATATATTTTCATATATTTGTTCAAAACATTATTATGAAATATTTTTCAATATAAATTAAACTTGGATTTATTACTCCGTTTTGTAGACTGATACTTATACTGAAAAAAAATAGTATTATTCATTAATTCTTTTGTATCATTTTAAGTAAAATAAAAATTATATGGTTTATAAATAATATTGAATATCAAAGGAAAATATGAAAATATGGTTGATCTAATTATTATAAAATAATCATATTAATAGTCTGTGATTTGGAAACTATTATATAATTAGCTTTATCATGTATAGTAACACAGATGATACTCATTTTTAAATATCAATTTTTTTAAATATTATATAGTTTTCAATTTAGTGATTGATATAAGACATAATATGTACAATAATGTATATAATTTATAGCTAGTTATGTCCAACTGTTCCTACCGTTATATATTAAATAATTCAAAATAAAATTGTACGTAAAATATTTTTCCGAATGTGAATAAGTGCTTGTAATAGATACAAATATTTGTTTTACCATATAAATTAGTAAAATAAAAGCATTTTCTTTTATAATTAAACTTAATTAAACGTTTGTTGATGAATCAAGTTTTACGTTTAAAAAAATACAAGCGTTTTGAACACAAGACATGAAAAATTTAGTTCTAAAGATATTGATTACCGATGAATATCACTTGAGTATCGAGTTTGAGCGATCGGTACAAGTGATCTATGAGACGTAACATCCGCCAGATGTCGCAACCAGCGTTGAGTAGTACGATCGGTGCTCTATCGAAGATTCATTATTCGTACGAATTCTTGCACTTTTGCTTGGGGACGCTCGCAATCGTTTCATTCTTCGTCCAGTTGATACAATCGATGACCATATAAGCAAAACGCTGTTTCCAAAAGTCGGCTACTATTTCGCCATCTATCTCTCACTATATCCCCCTCTCATTCTCTTATTTCCTTCGACGGAAACTTTACAAAAGAACAAGAGGAGTTCGAAATATGAAATGGCTGCCTGGACGAAAGCGACTGAAGGTGCAATATCCCATAGCCCAGTGTCGTCATCAACAGCAGAAGCCTTTCTCTTTTGACGTCGATTTTTTGTAGCCAGTTGGTGTCGAACCTCAGTTTTAGTGCTAGTGGTGACCTGAAACTATTCTGGAATATGTAATCAGGTCGGCTCTATGTTGCTCGTCCTGATTTAAAACTACTATTAATTTTTTCTTATTTTTTTTGCTTTCTTTTTCAATATAGACGGACAAAAATAAGTTGGAGAAGAAAGTTACGAGTACGTGCTGGTAAAGCATATTTTAAAACAGGTTAGTTAAATATTTCTCGATATATCTATACTTTAATTTTTAGTTCTGTTCTAAAATTTTTTTTTAAATAATATTTTGATATGCATAGGAAATGCATTGTTTAAATTAGTCGATTACACTAAAATCCAAGATGTTCAAAAAGTTGACAATTCGTTTATACTATCGATTATTTTGTTTAATTGATCGTGGCGTCGAACCAAAATACAAATCCAAAAGAGAAATAAAAGAAATAATCAGATTACCTTTAAAACGTACTGAGTATTATACATATCGGGTGTTTTAAATTTATTATGTTTTATATATTTTTATCGTACTTTATTTGTTTAATTAACATTAGTTTCACATATCTGGCAAGTATAGAAGCGAAAAATAAATATTATTACTGATTGCAAGTATATTTTAAAATATAATTAGAAATTGTTTATCGAGTAAATTTATTGAATCGGTAAGAGTTTTTTCTAGGATTATTCAAAAGCATTAGTTAACTATGCTAATTTTAATAAATACATGAAAAATGTTGATAAACTCATTAAGTGACGCACAAAATTGTAATTAGAATGACTATTAGTTTAAATTTTTAATTTTGTTCTTGTTTAAAATTGATTTCCAAAAAATTATGATATAAAAATGTACTAAGTATTGTAATTTTTTTAACTTAAGGTAGGAATGAGTTCTGTGCCATATAATTAAATCATAAGCGTGTCGTGTCATTTCTAATTACGCACTGCAAGGTTGCGTAGGGAGTTCGACGAGTGTGTAGACAATGATGGTTCGTTACACGGAAAGGTTTGTTTTTTCGTCATCCGTTTTGACATACATATTTTTCAGGCTTCTTCATACTCGAAACTTTCGTATAACGAGTATTTTAAATAATAAATTATATCATCTTGTCGAAATGTTAACCACGATTGTCGATTCCAGCCAATATCCTTTCAAAATAATAATTATGATTATCAAGCAAAGTTTTAAGTGTCACGATATTTGAAATATAGGTCTATTTCGAATTTTTTATTACTTATATTTTATTTCATTTTATATATTAAATCATTTTATATATTAATTAAATCATTTTATTTATATATTAATCAAGTTGAAAATTGTATATGCTACATATATACTACAAATTATTATTTTTTATTTTGTATTATTATATTATATTTTTATTTTTTAATACAATATTTTTATAATGTCAGATATCATAAATATTATATAATCTTGTTTTTTTAATACTAAAATAAAGTTTGTCTAACGTATTGAAAGAATATCTCGTGAAGCATTTACAACACGATTATTTGTAACACTGATGTATTACTCAATAGAGATTATTCTAAAAAATTTCAAATGTATTAAATTTTAAATATTCTTCTTAGCTAATTCAGTTTGAAATATACTTTACTATATATGTTGAAAAATCAAAAGAGTTTTTATATATGACTCATATATTTATTTTTTAAGAAAAGGAACTAAACTTTTCGTTATTATAGAAACTTATATTAAGTAAGACTATACATATAATGTCTATATATATTTGAAATTTAAAAAAAATGGCTTTTTATAAAATGCACATTGAAATAAAAATTTTATTTAACTGAATTTTTTGTATTCATGCGTATGTTCATTAATTTTATAGATAGATTAATATTTATGAGGTATTATAAAATATATTTTTTTATAATATATTTGTATAATATTCACCTAGATATATTTACGTTATTGTAACGTAAATTAAATTATTTGTACAAAATTTTTTAATACCAAAATAACAAATATAAAAATATCCTTTGCTTTTCATATAATGTTGTATATCCTTATACATCTTTCTATTTATTTATCTCTATTCTATTATTAATTTAAATATTATTTGAATAAGTTATATTTTTATAAAAATATTATGGGGAATTACTTATTTTATTTTTATTATTTAACATATAATATAATTTTTTTTAAATAAATTGATAATTTAATATATAATAATAGAAATTTTGTGAATTTTAAAAATTTTTTATTGAATCAATAAGAGTTTACAAATGAAATTATCATGAAATACTATTTAAGAATGAATTTACTCGTAGAAATTTTTATAAAGTTATTAGATTGAATATTTAGAAATAAATAAATAAATTTTTAATCATCATAAAAAACCAACATGTAATATATTTAATTAAATTATATATTTTTATTTTAAATTTCTCGTTTTTCTGATATTAGAAATAAATTTGATTTTAAGTCAATTAGATTTAATTATAGGATATATCCACAAATTTAACTGCATTTATTTAAATTTATTTTCCATTTAATTTTCTATATTAATTTCTATATATATAATATTCTATTTCATAATTAAAATTAAAGTATTAATTTGTATACATATATATGTATTGTAACAACTATAAATATCTTGTTATGGCTAATTAAAGTACTTTCGGTTTTACTGTTATAATGAATATATTATAGTGATAACAATCTATTTAAAAGAAGCAAAAGAGAAAGAAGTTAAATTGAAAATATGGATACTTACTATATTCGTCAAAGATTTTTGCTTGTATAGTAATAATATTTCATCAATCGTTAATACGATAAGAACAAAAAATACAATGGAACATTTTTACTTTGTCATATTATACGCTTTTCACCGGATTATTTAATGACGTTTTATTTAATTATAACAGTTCCTAAAATATATTTTAGAATATTGACATACGATTATATTACATTCATTGCATATTTGTCGACGAACCTAACTACAATTAATAAATTTCTTAAGTAGTTTTTTTATCATTGAAATTGAACTAATATGTAGTACAAAATCAATAGTTGTCGATTCTCTGCTAACTATTCGTGTATACATTTTTTTCAAATCTTTTCAATGTGTGACAAAATACGAATAATTAGAAGTCATTGAATTGAATTTCTCGAATATGTTCATATCGTTAGTTAGATATATGAATTTTTTTTATTTTAATGAAGCATTTGCATTTTTTCACGATAGTTACTTTATAAATATCTTGAGACTAAAATATACTAATTTTCTATTCAAGTATTGATCATCTCTTATTAATATTTATTTATTATTTATGAAAAATATAATAGCTATAGTATTTATAATAGAAATTATAACAAAATAATAGCTACTAATATTTTAGTATACGTAAATTATATGATTCTATTTACCAATTTTTATATTTAAATGATTAAAAAATATTAAAAAATCTTATTTTTTAAATATCTGTATATTTATTTTAGGATTTTTTCATTTATTATAATCACTAATTAAATATATTTCAATATTAAACATATTAAAAGTAATTTGATATTTTTACAGATTAATGACTTTAAATATTTAACAATTACGAAAATATAATTAAAGATTCAATAAAGAGAAAAATAAATTTTTTTAATAGAGTATTAACTAAATTTTATCTACTATTCAACTTTCATTAATTTATAGAATATAAAAATAATATACTACATTATTACATATAATAGATATAAAAATACAAATTTTTTGATTTCTTGAAAGTTAGATTTTTAAAACTTTAACGGTTTAATTAAACTAATTTTAATAAAAGTATATTTGTATAATACTGAAATAAGAGAATTTGTATTAATATACGTAGTTTTAAGTTTTTTTCGTTATGTATTTTACGAGATCTGTTAACTGTGCTCAAATTCGACTTCTTGCTTAATATGTTTTTCTGTATTCAAGAACAAATGATTTTATATAATTATACAAAATTATAATCACTTAAGTCTAATATCATTTATAAAGTAGTAATTATTTGAATGACATATTCTAGTTTTTTTAGTTAATTTGAATTAATTTTATGCTTAGTTATTATAAAATAGGTGAATTTTAATTTAAAATTCCGCTTGTTTTAATTATTATAAAGTATTTTAAATTAGTAATATTCGTATAATCAGTTCTATATATTTTTTTATAGTTATTGTGAAGTATAAAAAAGAATTCATAATATACAGTAGACGCATATATATTTTAAGTTGATGAATTATTAAAACTTTCTTGGTGTAATATTACTGAACAAGAATGAATAATCACAATTTATTGAAAAATACTGAAAATAAATAAAAATAATTAAAAATATGTACGTAATTAGAAATTTATATGTATGCAATATTTATTATTAATAATATAGATACATAAATTCATATTCTTAGTGTAATGATTATACTGTATTGTAATAATTAAATTTTAAAGGTTATTAGATTTTTAGATTATTTACTTGACTTATATTCATTGAGCTTATAAAATATCGTGAATTTAAAAAAAGAAATATCGTGTACTTGGGATTAAAGTAATTATTTCAAATTATGTTCATATTAGTTCTTTTATATTAGTCTTAAGTTTCTTAAGTGCTTATAACTCAAGTTATCTTAGAATCCGGATAGATTCTCAATCATCCGATGATTTTGCTTATTACTTCGTTATACATGGTTGCGATCGTTTCTTGAAATATCGCGTTCAATAAGAAGTAAAAGTCATGAGATTCAGTGCATTAAGTGTGTTAGCGTCTTAAAGTGACATGATACAGGCACAAATCTTTGTTTATTTTCATTATAAGTACTATATTAAAACGGTTGTAGAATATTATTTTCCTCTTAATTTCAATCGAAAATATTTAGATCAAATTTGTAAATGTTTAACCGTTTACTACATTTTCGTCCGATTAGTTTTCTTTTTTTCGTGATCATAGTCGTAAGAAGAAAGCGAGAGAAACAGCGATTCAATCATACTATAACTATCGTTTTAGAATGCCCGAGTATATGAATTTTGTGGATTATCAATTCATTTCAAATCATAATTTCTACTTGCTTTTGTTAAGAACTGAATTATCATTACATTTTATATTTTATTTATTTATCTTTTTATACTAATTTTTTTTTGTTCTTTTCAAAAGATTTGCAGTGTAATAAAATCATGAAACTTAAATATTTTGTATTAAATACTTTTACTTTCAACATTTTTCTTTATTTTTCTAATTTAACCAGAAAAATATCTGCTTTAGCACGGTAGATTATAAAATCCAAATTTTAGATTATAATAATATCAACACATGGATATTCAATTTAACATTGTAATTTTGAAGGCCATTAATGATACAGAAGTTTTTATTTACAGTAAAATGCACTATATATATTTTTTATATTTATCTTTTATACAATAATCATTCACTTGCATGCAGTAGAAAATTTAATGCAATTCTCCTTCTATTACATTTTTATAATAAAATTAACTTTTTTTTATTTTATTAAATAATGTTTATTTATTTAAACCAAATAAATACAATATATTGTATTTCTTTTACAATCATAAAAAACTAATGATAAAAAACTAATACGCTACCATATACACCGAATGCAGTCTTACAGGTTATATATTCTTTTATTAATATTTTTTTGTGGAAATTTGTTATGGGCAAACAAATTGTTTGGTAACATTTTTTTACAGTTTAATTTATATACATAAAATGGGTAACCTAAAAAACTGTGTAATAAAATTAATTGATTTTGTTAGTATGATTTTTATATAAAAAACTGAATTAAATTTTTTTAGAAAAATGTTATTTTCTTAAATTGTAAATTATTCTAAATTTTATTAATATAAATTAGATAGTTTTCAATTTTAATTATAGTAAATCTTAAATTATATATTTCTTCTATTAATTATTTCTGTGTAAAATATGTTAAATATTAATTAAAAATATAAAATCCCGTGTTCTTATTTTATTAAAATTTTTATTTTTCATACAGTGAAAGCATATGAAGTGTGGTTATGTAGGTAGTTCACTATTCACGTAATAATGACTTCACTCAGTTTAGATTGAGTTATCTTTTTCGTATTCAAGAATTATTATAAATTTAAAAGTTATTATTTTCTTAAAAATCTAGTAACATTATATTATATTACTATATTATATGAATTAGTAAAAACTTTATAATTTTATTATATAATAATATAGAAAAGTTTTTTAAATGTACCTAAAATTATAATTATTATAATATTAATAATATCACTTATTATGTATATAATAAATATTATATAATCTTCTATCATTTTTATGAATATTTAATTAAAAATTTAGATGTTTCTACTTTCATTGCTACTTCTTTCAGATTTATTTTATGTATTTTGATTCATTCTTCTATTAATTTTAAAAAGCATAAGGTATATTGCATTAAAAATAATTAAGTATTCGAATTTTACGAATAAATATTTATCAAGTTAATATCTGATTGACTTTTAGTGAACATGCATCTTAGATAAAAATTTGATCTACTTTCTTCAATCATTGATTCATTTAAATAAAATTTAAGAATGTCGAATTAAGTTTTTGAATTTTTTAAAATATGTGCTATAATTTGATGTTTTAGTTTAGGTAGTTTTCTGTAACGATAATATGAAACATGAATGTATAATTTTGTGCTTTGCTTATATTACGAGTATTAGACCTATCTCCTTTAGGATTAATTTCATATTCTACAGTAATTAGTTGAGGTATCTGTTGATGGTGACAATGAACAGATATCAAAAGTTTGTGATAGCTATGAAAAGATATATGACTATGTGCTTTTAGAGGACTATTCGTTACTGATAATAAGTTAGAAAAAGGCAAATCTTCTACGCAATGAATTAACTTAGGTTGCCTTCATGTTGAATTTATGTATCACAGATATTCAAAGCGATAAGTATTGATTAATTGAGTGGATAAATTATTCAAACTTTGTGAAAGACAAGAAGATGAAAAAGATAGCGGAAAATGGATTAAATTCATGCTTTTATAAGACCGTATTACGTAACGAATCGTTTTTAAAACTTCGTAATGAAATGATTAATAAATTCGTTCAGATTTTTCCCTATTCGAGATCAGTTTTACTTATTGTTTTGAGATTCATTTTGACAATTCTCAAAAACAATTTGAGAATTGTTTTTAATATTTTTCGATTCAATGTGTATTAAAATGCAAGGGAAATCTTTCAAAAATATGTATTGTATGCTATTATTTTACTATTATTATTTTTTATTATTTTGATTTATTATCAACATGATGGAAAATAATTTATTTTCATAAGTTATTTTCAATTTTTCCTACGAGTATAAATATAAATTAGTTATTTTCTTAGAAGTTAATTAAATTATATAGCTAATATTTTAATTCGTTACGAATAATGTAATAGCACTTAAAAACTAACCTTAATAATCTTTTGAGTGTAAGTTATTTGCTATTTTAAGTGTGCTTATCATCGTATTATTTTTCATTTTCAATGAATTTTATAATTCGAATAATAATGATGAATTATATTTTAATAATTCCCTTTTATTTTTAGATAGCAAATAAAATTTATTAAATATGTAAGTCTAATTAAACTAATCAGAATTTAATTTATATCTCTTATCTTACATTTACATCTACAAATACAAATTTTAAGCGTCATTTAATTATTGTCAAACATAATGTATTAAAATTTTAATATACAAAGATACATTTTTAATATTTTATTATATTAGATTTGAATTCAAATATAATGTTGAAATATATGTATACATACATAATTTTTTATCATATTAAATTCTGTTTTTACTCTACTTGAACACTAATATTTTATAATTTATGAATAGTACTACCAAGAAAAGAAAATAACATTTAATATCTATATTAAAATATTGTATAATTTATAATCTTAATTTATGTGAATATTTGACCTAGATATTAATTATTCTCATTATTACCTAATAATAAGTGAAAAAGCTCATTTATAATTTGCCTGATTATTAAAATGGATATAACCTAATTGTAAAACTTATTTATTTTAGAGAAATGTTATTTTTAACGTTACTCTTGGGCAGCATTCCTTTGATTCTTGGGAGCTACATTCCACCTGGGCCAAAGTTTACTTGTCCAAAAGAAAGTATACACATACATCCATGTGTGTGTATTCATGGCAGTGATCAAGGACTTTTTATAGAATGTGAGAACACGAATTTAGCAAGTTTGAGTCTCGCTTTTCTGAATTTGGGTAACAAAAGATTACCTATCGAAGAACTAATAATATATAAATGTAATATAGGTATGTTTAAAATTATCTGATTTATATTAAAGCTATTATTTATAAAGAATATATTGTATATTTATAAATATATTTATATGTTTTGGTTGAATTTATATACACAGAATTAATATATTTCAATGTTTATATTGTTGATATATAATTAACCTTTTAACTTTATCATATGCATATGATATTTTGATCTATTATATATATTTTTGAAATTTTAATAAACATAACTATATATACCTGAAATTAGAGATATAGGCTCTTAAAATGTAATATTACCTAAAAATATATTTACTTGATTCAATAATAATTAGTCATATTTTGCTATTTGTGTTCTCTTTTAATTTAAGATCTATGCATTTTTCAATATTAGTTTTTACTTTCAGTACGCTTTTATGGTCCAGCGCTTTATCCACTGAATGTTCGAATTTTGAAGTTTATCGACACTCCGTTAAAATTCATAGAAGAGCACAGTTTTCTTGGTGTAAATCGAACATTGCAAGAACTTTATATAATCGGCAGTACATTAGAAATGTTTCCTAAAGAAGCTTTACAAATTTTAGGAAATCTTACAGTATTAGCTATCAGAGGACATAAAATAAGTGAATTACAAAGTGATATTTTTCTAGAAAGTTTGGCTACGCACAAGATCGAACGACTTGAAATTAGTAATGGTAAAGTATAAAATTTTTCTTTCTTGAATTCGGTTATTGAGAGAAATATAAAGTTTCTAAATAAGTACTTTTAGAATTAAAGTAATTGTTTTTCATACTGTAGGTATACTTAGTTTGCTACCAGTCGAAACTTTGGGATCTTTAAACAAATTAAAATGGCTTGATTTACATGGGAATCGATTAAAGGATTTAAAAAAAAATCAATTTAAGGGATTGAGGGATATTGAATCTTTAGATTTATCTCATAATTTTATTGATAAGCTTGATTCATCTCATCTTGGAGATCTCACAAAAATGGGATGGTGTAACTTATCTCATAATGCAATTTCAGAACTCAAAAGGTATTATTATTCCATTTTGTAAAATTAAACATAATAATAGAAATACTATTAATAAAATAACAGTATATAATAAATATTAAAATGTTTTTATTTTAGTACTTAGAATATTTTATTTCATTATTTTTAAATATTATATTTATTTTTTAGAGGCACGTTTGCAAGAAATTCTTTATTGAAAGTTCTAAATTTAAATAGTAATAAAATACGAAAACTCGATTCAAATACTTTTCGAGGAATGCGTTTAATGAGACGATTACAGCTAAATAATAATCGCATATTTGACATCGGTCGTGGAACTTTTGGAACTATGACTAGAATCGGTAGTATTGATTTGTCTAAAAATATAATAAAAAAGATTGATTATCAAATGTTTTATCAATTACAATATGCCGAGGTATAGTTTTTATTAACATAAACTATCTTCTATACATTATATAAGCTATAATATTTAATTAATATTTATGTTAATATAATATTTATATTTAATATTTTAGCATATAGATGTGTCTGAAAATCAAGTAAAAATTATAGAAAAATTATCTTTCAAGGACTTATATTCGGTAACAGTTAACCTTTCGCATAATTTAATAAGTAAAATTGAAAGTGGTGCTTTTGAAAATTGTGCCAATATTATAGTATTAGATCTTAGTTATAATAAATTAGAAAATATTTCAAAAACTGCTTTTGACAGTGCTACGTACGCTACGATACTACAATTAAGTTACAATTATTTAACTGCATTAAATCAGGTAATTATTTCCTTGAGGTCAGAATTTATTTTTTCAGACATTTTCATAGGATTATTATTGCAATCCAGAATTCTAAGATTTTTCTTATACTTATATCTTATTATAATCATCTTAGGAATTAATTAAATATTATTTAGAATCTAGTAATTATTAATAAATTCTTATATTTAATGAATAATATAATAATAGTATAAATGTTATACAATATAATAAAATGAATTATATTACTTTATATTTAAAATATAATTCTAAATTATTTTTGTTAATAGGTGCCTTTACAAAATATGACAGGTTTAAAAGTTTTAAATGTTTCACACAACACCATTCGAACAATTCCGCACCAGACATTCCCGAAGCTTTATGAACTCCACACAATTGATTTATCTTATAATAATCTGTCGGATATTTATAATATCATATTTCAAACACTATTTAGCTTACGAAATTTGAATTTATCACATAATTCACTGGAAAAAATAAAACCAGCAACTTTTGGACCTTTACCGACAATCTTAGACTTAGATTTGAGTTATAATCAATTGAATGATATTGCTCGAGAAAGCTTGACAAGATTGTCTAGTTGCAGGTGAATATTTTGATTTTTTGTTCGTTAAATTAATATTAATAAATATATTTAAAATATAAATATAAATAGCTGTTAATTATATATTCTTTGTTTAAAAACTGCATTTCCATATTACCAAAAGAAGTAGTTTTAGAAATGTTTATACATATTTGGATATATTTAAATATTACTTAAAAATTTTCTTGTTTAAAGCACTTATACTTAAAAAAGAATATGTATACAATTATTTCTTTACAGGTAGTTTAAAAATTCTGAAATTTATAATATTTGAGTTAATATTTAATTTAGAATATAAAATAATTAATTACGGAAATTTAAACTATCCTGTATTATTTTTAATAGTCTCTATTAGGTGTGTGTGTATGTCTGTATATCAAAGCTTTTATTTACTTTTATAAATAACCGTGAAAATAATTATTTGTCTTTTTCAGAACATTGTCTGTTAAACACAATAAATTAACAAAAATGTTTTTGATACCAATATCATTAGGACATTTAGATATATCAGAAAATTTTTTTGAAGAAATTCCAGATACTGATGTATGGCCTTCGATGAATGCTTTATTATCTCTTGATTTATCACAAAATCGGTTAAGTAACAATCTTCACAAAGGAAGTTTCGAGAATTTACTCACGCTGAGGACTTTAAATCTTCGAGCTAATTATATAACGAAGCCTCCGTGGGAGGCTCTTGGTTCCTTAACGAGTTTACAATATATTTATTTACAGGTGCAACTTGCAAATAAATTTTTATTTTATATTTTTATATTCATGTGCATCATTTTTCTTTTATTTTATTTTTCTAGGATAATAATTTGACTCAACTCGATAAAGCGGCTTTTGGTAGATTACCAATTATTTTTGAATTAAATCTTGCTAATAATCAAATTCAGAATATAAGTGAGCGCGCATTTGAAGGACTTCTTCAACTTTTGACATTGAACTTAACAAATAATGATATTGATTACATTCCAAATGGAGCTTTTAGAGGTCTTGTATCTTTGAGGAATTTGGATATTTCTCATAATCGATTAAAAAAGCTTGATAATAAGACAAATGGATTATTAGATGACTGTTTATCGCTAGAAAAGATTAATTTGAGCCACAATAAAATAGCATTTATAACGAAAAAAACGTTGCCACATGATCCTTGGATTCCTTATAAAATAAAGGAAGTTGACTTATCATATAATAGTTTATCTATTTTAAATTTTGATTTCACTTTAGGAATGCAAAAAGTTATTTATCTAAATGTTAGCCATAACAATATCAATGACATTCGAAAATGTAAGTAGTTTAAAATCAAAATCTATGATATTCTAATAAATAACTTTTAATTTGTCGATAACATGAAATTAAATTTGAATATTTTATTGAATAATATTTTTAATGTTTAACTTCTTTACAGATGTTCTTGGAAATATGACAGCATTATTAACTTTAGATTTATCTTATAATGAATTATCTGATTTATCAAAAGAAGATGTTTTTTTATCATTACAAAATTTAACTCATTTGATTATTAGTCATAATCGTTTTAACCATCTGCCTTGGGATAAAATTCTTTCTATACCAAAATTACAATTATTGGATTTAGAGTACAATGATTTTAGTAATTTTGATGATAATCTTATAAAAATTTTGAAAAATGAAACAAGAATTAAATATACTGGTAATTAATATTTAAGGGATTTATTAAAAAAAAGTTTAATACATGATATAATATAAATTATATTCTAAATTATATTTTATATAAATGAATTACTTTTATAATTTCATGAAATTTAATGTAAAATATTTAGTAATATTTATTGTAAATTAGTTCTTTTTTGATAGCTCAAGAATACAGTAAATAAGTGTTACGCATTTTTATACAAATTTATTTTAAAAAATGATGTACTCCAAACAATCAAATATTATTAAGTTAGCATTAGTATTAATAATGACGCTAAAGGTAATTATTTTTATAATAACAAATGAGAGTTCTCAAATACATTTAATACTATTACTAGTTTTAGCAATTTTTTTTATTCATTTTTTTTTGCTTTAAGTAATAAATTTTTTTTTCAATAAAATTCAAATTATTTTTTAAAAATATATTTTATTGAATGATTAAAATTCTTTTTGAAAAAAATATTTATTTATATAGTTACAAATATAATATAATGAAAATGAATTATGAATGAAAAATCAAAAAATAAGAATTAAATTAAAAATACACATTATTTAAATATTTTATTATTTTTTTTATTTTAACCCAAAAATATTGATATTATAAATATAAATAATAATAAGGATAAATATACATATTGAATTAAAGTATTAATTTAAGCATAATATTAACTAATTAATGTAAATTAGAAAGTATATATATATAAAAATATACTTTTTTTATTTCTTGTGAAGTATGCAAATGTATTGAAGCTATTAATTATATAGTGAATAAAGTTATAATTCAAAACACATAATGTAAAAAACTTACGATATAAAATTTTGGTGCAGGTAATCCATTGCACTGCGATTGTTATGTACGGCCTTTGTGGCGCTGGCTCAACACCTTTACCGAGATTCCATCAGATTGGACGAGTTTAGAATGCTCGAGTCCTACTTATGTGGCCGATATGCGTCTAACAGAAGTCTCGGAAATCTTGATGAGTTGTAATGATAAGAATATCTTAGAAGATCCAAAATATGACATCTCTCCTGACATCAAATATCGGGATCTAGAATTGTAAGAGTTATAATTTTTTCGAACATCTCCGGAATACACTATAAATTCTAACTTTAAATATTATAATAAGCTTGATGCACGTGTTAGAATACCTTTTTTATTAAAATTTGATTTTAGTAACGAATAGTTTTATTAAGGATTACGATATATTCTAACTTTTTTTTACTACGTATGAAATCTTACGTAATTCATTTTAATTTTTTTGTGTTAATAAGGAATAACAAATATGACAATTATTGTGCTTGTCTAAATATTAATGAACTGAGTTTTTTCAGCAATAGCGATGAAAACACATGGAAAGTATCCTGGTATGTAGTAACGCGTGAAGATACCGGTGATTTTTATGTGGTGGTACGCGAACCAGGAGGCAGTAAAAATATTTTGGAAAAGGACATCGTTTATAAAGAAAGATCATTTAAGATAAGAGATCTGCCTGATCATAATGCACAATATGAACTTTGTGTTCTCGCGCGAGATTCCGTGGGAAATGTGAAACATTTTCGAAGTTCGCAATGTAGAATGCTAGATAAACAAGATTTTAACTCGAGTAATAAGCAATTAACTGTTAATGTTGTACTTATTTTTGCTCTCATCGTTTTCGAGATCCTGTAATAAAAAAAATAATTATAATGTAGCATTAAAATCGAATACTTTCTCATGCGGTACGAGGAAGGAGGCAGAAAATTTTTTATATCTTTTCATTACTGTCAAAGAAGGTTAGTGATACATTGATAATCGATGAAATATTGGCTGTAACTAATTATAATCATGGACTGCTAAATATTTTCAATATTTAAGATGTAAATAGCGCCAAGTGTTATTTATTCGTGTGTAAAAGGATGATAATTATTTTGTATATAAATATCAATGGAACACGATATTCGCGTTCTCTTGTATCTTGTTAGTTTTTATACAAATAATAAAATTTGTAACTTCTTGAATAGGTACATTGTTCTGTAATATAAAAACTTTGGATAAGTAATATTATTTTTATTCTGTTCTAATTGTAATATTTGTAATACTTTTCTTGTATTTAAATACTTTAAAAGAATATAAAATATCTGAAGAAAGTATTGAAAATTAACTAAAGACAATTAAGTTTGATTAATTATTGTATATGAAATATTTTGAAACTTTATCTTATTCTCTCTCTTTATCTCTCTTATTAGTGTTGAACAAATCTTTTATTAATCTCGAAAACTATTAAAATATATCACACGTTAATTAAAAGCAGGCAACGGAAATAATGCAAAAGAAAATTTATTATGTATCCAACAAGCCTAAATTCAAGTAATATTGTCATCACAGTCAACTCTGAAGTTTGTACTCGCAAAAATTCTCAAGGAAGTCGACGCAATAAGACCAAAAATAAGATCATTATATCATTACATACGGGCGTATAATTAAGAGACATAATTAAGAGAATGCCATAATTAAGAGAATTTTAATAGAGAAAAAGATTTATCAATGAGGTTCACACTTTACAGTAGAGCAAAACTTTTAACTTGATTAACTATAAAAAGTTATATTTATAATGATAAATTTCCTTATTTTCTTCTTTATAAATAAATTATTTAATATGAATGAAATAATTTAATTTGCAGTGATTTTAATGACTTTAAAATTAAGCGTGAAAATAATTGGCAAAATAATCATTTATTAGCAATTTTTTTAAGAGTGATAAAATTGTGTATCGACAAAAATTTTTAAGTTATAACATGAATTATAATTAATTATTTACTCTTATTTCTAACGCTATAAATATTAGTATCAGCATGTATTAATCGAGCATAAGTTCAACGATGGAACAACATTTGTATTAAATAAAAGCTTCATTGATGTAGCAGCACAGGTAAGTAATATACAAATGAATCAGAGAACAATTATGTAAAAAATAGTAAAACCTTTCTACATAAACGGTAAATAAGTAGCATTTCCTTTGCTTCATGCGAATTCACTTATATATCTTTTTGTTAAATATAGTTTATTAAAGATGATGATAATAATTCGAGGTAGAAAAATAATGTTTGGCACACCGATGATTGTAGTTATTATGATTATTATACATATAGGTGTTCGATGGAATGATCTCAAATATATATATATATTAGGTTAAAGGCATGTAAATAATCCGTCTGCATCATTTAGAAATGCAGCCATCACAATGGATGAGAATTTGAACTTAAACCCCGGGAGAAGGTTGCAGTTCGACTAGATCGTCAAGAAATAACTCGGGTACTTTGACTCGGACCAGCAGCTCCTGTACGAACAGACCCATATAGTGTATGACTTGAATGATGATAAATTACGTTAATTCCCGAGGTTCGATCGTGTTTCGTCAAGTTGCGAAGTGGTTCTGCGCAAGGAGCGGTTTATGTTTTGTTAATTAGAATCACTCTACCAGGACTTGTGACTGCAGAAGACAAAAGTCGAGCAAACGATAGGATTTCACGCTCGAACATTTATAAAAAAAATGTGGGTTTACATATTTAGAGATCCGCCATATAAAAGTGAGTCACGGCTTCGTATTGGCGTGCCGCTTGCTTGTGGCTTTAAAGAGGCTTTCACATCTCAACTAACTTCTACAACTAAGACCTTTTCTTAGTTTATCTCGTAAATTTGTCACTCTTAATTTCTGACTCATAATTAGCTTCAGTTTTCTCGACCTTTTATGATCTATTAAGTTCATTTAACTAAATCTAATAATAGAAAATGATCATTATTGTCACTTATGGTAAAATTTTTAATTAAATTTGTACTATAAAATCCCATTTATAAAGTTACTTTAAATAAATAAATAAATAAATAAATATATATATATGTGTGTGCGTGTGTAGAATATAAATAAGTTATTTTATATAAAAATTAATTTTCAAGCATTAAAAAATAAAAAAATTTATATAATTAATAGCATATTTCTTAGGTATACAAATATACTAAATCCATTTCAGACCTTCGATTTTTACTTTATTGCTCAGCAAAAACTACTTTCTTAAGCGTACATAATTTTCATTCCTGCTTAACCTGTCGTAGAATTCAATATTAAAGGATTATTCAGAAGCAATTTAAAACATAAATTAAAATTTTATATTTCTAAAATACATTTTTTTTTAAAATTATTTTTTGGTATATTTTCATAACCTAAATTGGTTAGTAAAATATTGATTAAACATAAAATAATATTACAGCCTTCATTCTATTTATTATTGTATTAATAATAAATAATCAATAAAAATTATTAAATATAACAAAGAAATTATAATGATTCGATATTAATTATAACTTATTTACTTTAGATAAAACAAAATTAATGCTTAAATTATCTTAGGAGAGGGAATGAGGGGGAGTGAGAGAGAGAGAGAGAGAGAGAGAAGGAGACAGAACGATAGAAAAAAGAAGAAACGGACAAGTTCACGAGAAGACGCCCACACTATCGTCAATAGTCTCTCCTCTCCTGCTGCTGGGTGTGCGTAGCTTGCTTATCCTTATTTCTTTTGTTGGGGTCCATCGTTAAGGTCCCACTCGGTGGTATTGGCTTCTCTCTTCTTTTTGCTTTCTCTCTCTCTCTCTCTCTCTCTTTCTCAGTGTACATGCTGCTACCTCGTTCAGAGTCGCGTTCACCTTTCTCGGCTCGTTTAGTGTCTCGCACGACTCCTGACGAGAAGTACGTTGGTTTCCAACGCGTCCACGTTTACCTCTATATCCGGATCCGTTTCCTCCGCGACCCTTTTTCATGTGGCGTGCAAATCGCTTAACTTGGAATTATACGGAACATAAAGGAAACACAAAGGTGTTGCGTGTGCGAGTGGCTCTAAGTCATGGGACTGTTGCACTGCTGAAAAAGGAAAACCGACGCTTAGCGCCCAAGAGGGATCGTGAACATTTTTTCTCCAAAGGCTTCGGTTATCTAGGGGGACGAAAGGACGTCATGGGTGCTGTCGTCTGGGTGTCGTTTTTTCTTATCATTGGCGCGGTACACGCGAACGGTAAGCACCTTCGGAACACTGGCTTGAATGTTCAGGAGTCATCTATGCACGTCATCACTTGAATTTGGTTAATTCGGTCACTACTGGCAGAGTTTTATGACTCTTAATCGTGCTTTATGACGTGACGCTGTTTTCTCCTCCTTTTTATATCCGATGATGCTGTACAGTATCGGCGCTTCTGTGTTTCTCCTTACGCACTCTTTTTCTTGTGGAGCAAACTAGATATTTTGGTTAATAGTTTACTAATTCTCAGTAAATAATTCAATTGAAAAAGCTTTTTTCAAATACCTCTTAATTCATATAATGTTTAAAGAATAGTACGAACAACACATCACTAACACAATATCAATGATAATGTAAATATTAAAAATTTAGAAAATAATTCTTCAATGCTGTAAAACTTCTTGAAAATAATTTGGATAAACATGCGACATAAATTTTAAATATACTCGAGAAAATGAAAGAGAGAGAGAGAGAGAGAGAGAGAGAGAGATAAAAAGTATACAAATGTCGAGCTTAAGAATTCTATAGTATACGTTACTTGATTGCGCAAAAATTACGCGTTATGCAAGTAAATATGTTATTTAAGCGTATACGAACATACGCGTGCTTATTTTCGTAGTACAATTTGATGCAGTTGGATGAGAAGTTCCATCATATCCAGAGAAATAAGAAATTTTATTTATAATTAATCTGGAGTATCAATTCGACTTTAATTTAAACTCTGGGTATTATATATTTGTGTAAGATATAAAATAAAGAAAGTAGAAAAAAAAGAATTTCATACATCAACAAACTACGCATGCACCGGACGCATGAGGAATTTATTGCGCGAGGGGAATAATACATGATTACGGCAGAAATATTATCATTTATACAAAATTGATTAAAAGCTATTTCTTTTACTTCGCTACGTAAGGTAATATTATTATGAGAAAACGAAACTTAAGATTTGATGTTTTACAATATATTAAAATTTGCATGGTAAAAAAAGAGGATTTCACTCATTTTTTGGATGTAATGTTTTTTTATGATTTATTCATAATATTTTGATTAATTTAAGTTTTCTTTCAAAATATTAATTAACAAGAATATAACTTTTATGGATTTAAAATAAAATGCTAAATTTAGAATCTTTCTTTATTTTACTCGAGATACTATATTTAGAATATATATTCAGATTTTTACAAGATAAATTTATTTTAATTTATTAGATTATTCCTTCAAATTATTCATTAATTCTAAGCAGATTTTATTATTCAATTCAAGGAAGAACTTCGAATATTTTAAAGATTATTTTGTTTTAGATTTTATATTTTTTTATTCAAATTTTATTTATAAAAATTCATATTTTATAAATAGTATTTTTCTTAATGGAAATAAAATATAAATTAATATTTTTAGTTTTGTAAGTTAATTATAACGAAAAGTTTAAAAAATTAATGAGAATTAAAAATAATAGTAAATGTTCATAAAATTCTCTTCCATAGATAAATTAAAAAATTAAAAATTATATATATTTAGACTAAAATAAGATTTAGCAGATAAAAATTCCATCGTGAGTTTTACGCGTAACCTATAAAGCCTTTAAAAAAAATACAAACTATATAATCACTTGAATATCTCTATTAGCTTCTTATTGCATGAAAAATGAATTTTTGAGACCAGTATACAGATAAAACAGAGTTTATATAGTAAAACTTTATACAGTAAAAATTATAAATTTTGAAAAATTTATCTAGGAGCATTAAAAAATAAACGTTTAAAAACTTTTTAAACATTAAACCTTAGAATACATGATTATATTCTTAGAGAAATAGTAGCATTTTTTTTATTGTATTCTTATTCAATGAAAAATTAAAAAAAATTTATTTCTAAAATACATAGAAAATAACATGTAATGAGAAGATATAAAATATTTAAGACATTCAGACAGATTTTAATTTTTGGAAATATTTTTTTATTGCAAATCGTGGTATTAAATTTATTAAAATAAAAGAAATAGAGATAAATAAGAACTTAAAAGTAAACATTATTTTGTTCTTATTTATTTTTTATAGTACTATTTATAAAATTTTAATTATTAACTATACACATATATTTTTTTTATTAAAACTTTAATATAAATAAACTTTTGTTAATTGATTATTTTATCAATATGTATACCCATCGATCATACTATTTAAATTTAAAATAAAATATACTTAATTATATGTGGATATATTATTGATATTTATATATTAATAGAGATTATAAGAATTTTTGAATATATTCTGAAAAAATACTTGTCATTATTAAAATCATTGGTGTTAACGGTATATTTAAGTATACAAACGGTACCTAAGATTTTTTCAATAATCTGCCATGTAAATTTAATGGGTCATTTATTAGAAAAACAGAAGAAATTAATTTTTTATAATTATAAGAATCGTAATTATAAATATAAGCAATATCGTTATGTAAGATGATTGCTAGACGCGGATAACAAAAGTTTATATTCCAGCAGTATTCGCATACTTGTACATACATAGATAGTCATGTTAAAGTATCTTGTTTCTTTTTTAAAAAATTAGATTCTTAACGGATTTTCTAGGAGTGATATGCAAGAACTCTCTGTTCCGCAGAATATGCGTGGCAAAAGTTCAATAGGCACTTAAAAAGCTTTTCATACACAAGGTAGCGCTGTTGAAACTTCCTTACATGCTTTATTTTTATCATTTTTGTGACGAATTACTGACGCGGTATACTATTACTGCTAGAGTACTATAATCTATATAAATCTGTACTAACTAAATAATTTATTTATTTTTATGTATACTGATGCTAAATGGTAATATTCCAATTATTCATTCTGATCCTAATCGTGTACATGCACTTTTTCATATTCTTAACAGTTTAAAGTTTAATAATGTCTTTCGCAACATTAAGCAAGTACTATACACTATTTGATCGACATTCACAAGATTTTTTTACTGTTAAAAGAGCTCAGCTTCAGGCGACATTACTAAACTGCATGCGAGTTGTTACGCTTTAGTTTGCTGCGTATATAAATAAAAACTCTTCATCTACTTATAAAAATAATGAAATAGAAAGATGTAATTTCGCAAGTTACTTAAATAAGAGCTTCAAACCTTTAATTTTATGCAGATGAGTACTTACATAATAAAGCATTTAACTTTTATCTATGTATATTTATGTAAAATTACACATGCTTAAAGTGAAAAGATTTTGACAACAAAATTACATCTGTATCAGGGTTATTTATATATGCCTGAATTAACGTTATAAAAGCTGACAGTATCGAAATTGTTTCGGCTTATGAGAATATAAAATACCGATTTTATTGACTTTTATAACGATTTTTTAAAATATTTCATGCTTCTAACTTAATTTTTTTAAGTTTTTCAAAAAATTGTTTCCAATTAAATTGATTATAAAAAAATATGCCGTATACAATCGTTCTAAGAAGTTGTATTAAAATTATATAAATAAATTATAAGGTTTTATTGAAATTTATATAAATTATATAAATTATATGATGCAATTGAGAATTGATTAACTGTATATTTGTAATTCTAATTTAAAATTGACGGAACCTCGAATGTCTATACATATATGGAATGTAGATAAATAAATTTTCACTTTTAGAATTTCTTGAAGAACTAAATCTAATGAAAATTTGATTATGTTCATTGTTCAATAATCAGATACTATTTTTAGAATATTAAATCTTTATAATTAAGTGACAGCTTAGAATCATTATAGTTTGATCACTTTAATATATTGAAAACTATTAGATTATGGTTTTTGGATTAACATTGAAAATAAAATGATATTAATAAGAATATTGTATTTTGATAACTGATTAATCAAAAGAATAAACTTAACTATGAAAAATTAGAGAACATAAATGAATTAGGGAAAATAAATTTTGACTTCCGTCATTAAAATGTTCATTTTATAATTAATTTCTATTATAGATGCATCAATAATTCAAAATTATATAACCTTTTTTAACTAACTGCACTATTTCTAAAACTACAAGATTTGATAATTTTATTATCCATTGTATCATAGTGTTGTTTTGCTAATCATTCTTGTATTGTTTATTTAGCTGTTTTTATGCGAAAATTATAGATTCTTTTAGATTTTATATTCAAAATTTATATAATCTTGTGTTGTTAGCTTTCAACTCTCTTTTATATTGAAAGCCAGATTCAATTCTAGAACATTGCAAAATAAATCGTAGAAAGAAATATTTATGATATGAAAATATATAAATGTTTAATTATGATGAACTTTAGAATTCATTATTTTTTAAGAATTTTTTAAATGTATTAATCAAATTATCTTTAAAATAAATTAAAGTTAAAATTTATACGAATATTTGAAATTTAATAAAATTTCAATTTTTAATTTATGTAGTTTACATAATACAAATGCTTTAGTATAAAAATGTGCATAAATAGTAAAATTTACTTAATCCCGGAAGAAATTTTTAATTTTAATATAATTTTTAAATACTTATTTTTTAATGTTAATGTATAATATAATAATATAAATTTAATCACTTAAAATTAATTATTAAAATTATTTGACTGATTTATTAAAGTAATGATTTAAACAATTTAAAAAAATTTATTTTTATTGTACAATTGTGTACTAGAAATAATCTTTCAGTTTTTTAATCTTTGTTTTATTAATTATTATGGGTCATCTTTTTATATTTAAAAGTATTATAGGTAGTTTTCTTTTATAAAAATGCAATGATTATATGTAATATATAATTTGTAAAATGATGAATGAAGTTCATTATATATTACAAATTAATATTGAAAAAACCCGAAAATTCATACAAATTTTATACACTTTACAAAAACATTTTTCTGTTTTAATAATTATATTTTCAGTATACACAGTACTATATAAAGAAATATTATTTATATTCGATCTACTAGGAGTTTTCATCTCAATGAATCAAAAAATTAAGTTTATTGTATTTTATATTTTCGAAAGAGTACCTTTCTATAGTTATATTCTAATACTTTAATCAATGTGATATATAAATTTATGTAGTTAGTGTAGAATATATTTATAAAAAAATACAGTAATTTAATTATATAAATTTTTACAGATATTTATGAAATACTTTAAAACTTTTTCGAATTTTATACTAGTTACCTATTAAATGATACAATGATATTTATGAAAATAAAAATAATGTCAAAAATATGCAATTAGTTGTCTTAAAAATTGCATAAATTTATTAATTTTTAATGCGTCCGTTGGTAATTTGAAAAACAGTTTTATCAATAGATAATGTTTTATATTTTATTGCTTTCATTGTTAAAAGTGATAAGATTATAAATATTTATTGTAAATAATAAATTATTAACTCAATTTCCTAAAATTATTTCATTGAGAGTTTCTAGAAATATATTTTCGATTCTTTTTCTTTATGAAGATGATGCATGAAAAATATAAACACTCGTAATGGCGAACATAATCATATGAACTTGTATGTCTACGTGCACAAAATTTCTCAGTTTCATTGCCACCATGTAGATTTTCCTTCGAATTATTATTTTTGATAGAATCGCATTATTTTCCAAAGTACATATTGCTATTGCTGCTGATTATTACTGCAAGGTATAAAAATTTTATACTTTGTGTAATATTTTGAAACTTTAACGTAAATTAAAGGATATTTTTTTATTTGCACTAGATGTTCGTCTGATGTTAATGTGATTTTTAATGATATGAAATTAATATTGTAGTTTAAAAAAACCTACGTTAAACTTTATAAGCTTTCTTTGAGTCTCAATCGTTTACAAGATACTTAGTCTCATAAATGATGAAAACCACACAAATCAATAGGATTTTATAAAATTTTCACTCAATTTTAAAACTGTATTAGATATATTAGTTATGTACAATAATAGTTTATAATCTGATCGTACCATAATTAATAAAGCATTAATTTCAATGATATTTCTACATAACTGTACATATTTTCATTCTATTTTACATAAAAAGTAAGCTAGCGAATATTTTTCTTAAAAATTGATCATATTTTTATTGTTTTTATATGTATTTATACTATACTAATCAGCAATTGACTATATTATAAACGCTATATGGTTAATTAGATATTATATCGCAAAAATTTTATTTATGATGAAGCAATATCAAAATAATATAAAGTATAAATTTTATTAATTTCTGCATATGATGTAATAACATTTTAAAAACTTATGATTATAAATGATAATTATACTTTGTAATTAAATATTTTTATAAAAGAATGAAATCGTTGTTATTTAATTTAAAAACATCAGTTGAATAAGGTATATTTAAAAAATTTTAAGCTATAATTAAATAATTTGAAAATGTTTTAATATTTATTCACATAATTTATATATATTTTTAATGCAAATAACAATACATGAATAATGTTAATATAAATTAATGTATATGTAAAAAAAGTATTTTTAAACGTAAATATAAAACTATATATAATTTTTATAAAAGTACTATTTAATCTTAATAAATAATATACGAAAAAAATTAAAAGTAATCTTGATAATATAAATTGATTTTTTGATAACCTGCATATATCATAAATTAGAAATGTTATATTTATATATTACAAATCTGTTTCAACAAAGATATAAATATTAAATATTAAAATTGAATTTCTTATATGATAGATGTTTATTATTGTTTACTTGCATTTTTAACCACAAATTTAAACCAATTTTATTTTCCTATCTGACCTACAGTAACAAGATATAAGAAATTAGGTAGCTGAAACATAAATCATTGTTTCAGATGTTTTTGTACAAAATATATATTTAATTAGCAACTTTATTAAGTTATTTTTAGTAATATTTCTAATATTGTTTAATATATAAAATTTCTGGTTTTATAAGTATATAGCCATTTAATAGATTATAATGCATATCTAACAATGTATCGTAATATTTTTTAATCGTAACATAAATCAGAAACATACATCATTTTTAGCATGCACAAATATGAGTTTTATTACTTGTTATCTTCAAATTTTCAACTTGTATACATAAATTATCAACTATAGAAAAAGTTTTTATTATATTTATTCTACAATTAAAATTTAAACGTAACAAAAAAATAAAATATTTATTAAAAATTTGTAAAAAATATGATTGCAATATTAAGAAATGCAAAGATCTTAAGTTAAACTACACTGCAGTACAGAAATTTACATTTCAAATTGTAACTACAGTCTTGATGTAAGACTATATGAGTAAAGTGATACATATGCTTAAAAGGATTATCGACTGTAAAATTTATTTGCATTAAAACTTCATTTGCTTAATGATTTACTTTGGCAAGTATACATTTCCTAATAATGCACGATAATCCATACACATGGGGTGCAATATATTTCAGTTTATGTTTCAAACATTAACTTTTTAATATCATATTTATAAATAAATATATTTATTTGAATTAATTGTTATTTTTGTTCTTTTTTTTTTATATGATGTTCTATGGAGTTTACAAAATATCTAAAACTTTCTGTAAATGCTTCAATTGAAATAACAACTAAATTAACACACATACAAACACAATCATTTATATTAAAAAAAAATGATTAGTTAATGATAGTTTTTTTACATATTTACTCAAAATGAAACAATAATTTTTTTACAAATTACACTAATATTAAGCTTTGTCAATTTATGCTTAATAGATAGTAATTCAAAGCTCTAAGGGAAATGTACTAAAATAAAGCTATAAAGATAATATGAAGTATAATGTAATTTATACTCTCTAAATGCAAAGAAAGATATAGAGACGAGATAAAACAAAATATGCGTAGTCAAAAGAAACTCGGTCGATATATTCATTTTCTATATTCACGCTCAATTACCGATTGAGATCTAATTATATTAATCGATTCCATACCTATGAAATTGATATTGCGTGACACTTTGTAATTGAGAGAAATTGAAGAGGCAAGAAAAACTCTATAAATGTGTTACATATGGAATTTATGGGCGATTCTTTTTCTTTTAGAATTACTTAGAGCTATTGAATTCCTCAAGGGCGTTATTGAGTCAAGATTTATTACACAAAGTAATAGTACTTAATAATTGGCTTTCTTAATAAATTCATAGCTTAAAAACTTACATTAGTTATAGAATATAAATAAAATCATGGACTATTTAAACGTATTTATATTTAATCACTTTTATTTACATTTTATATTTAATTTCATAGTATATCAACATGAATCTGATTCTAGGAACTATAGATATAAATGTATATTTTAATTAAAATTCGATTTTAAATTAATTTATTATCGAAAATCTAATTTTTTATTTACGCAAATATAATCTATCAATTATTTAGTATGTAACTGTTATTGGTAATATAAGGTATTATTGATTATGATAGTTTTAAAAATTATTAAACTAATCAATTTAATATATAATTTTTATTTTATAAAACTATTTCTAAATATTGTAAATTATGTTTGCTTAAAAATGTAAAATTATTTATTTAAATTATTATTCAAATATACTGCCATTTAAATCTGTATAAAAATTAATTCATTTTCATAATAAAACTTTCTTAAGATAAGTAATTGATTATTAAAATTGAATTTATCAAAACAAATAATAAATGTTTCATAATTAAAGATATAGAAGTTTATAATTAGAGTTCTACTTTAAATATCGAATTAAATTTTTTAATTTTTGAGCTAAATTAACAATATCAAGGATTTACTATTGGATCATTTATCATAACAAATGAGAAAAACTGAATTAAAGAGAAGATAACGTTCGTTTTATACTGAAATTCAAATATATTTTAATGTTTTATTGTAGTGCATAAAATTATATGATATTAAAGTTGACAAATTATATTGACAATTAATATGGCATAAAATATATAATGAAGTAAAACATGTTTAAGAAAAAAGTAAATTTATGAAATTAATTATTTCTTATTTTATGAGTGATTAACAACGAACAGCAGTTTATACCATAAATATGAAAACTTTATTGTAATAAAAAATATAATTTATACTTTTTCAATGTGATTTATTTTTTAAATTTTATATTTAAAATATATTTATTTTTAAAATAAAAACTTTGTTTTCATTTTATAAAAAAATTTTGAATAAATATTCAAATAATTAACTTATACGATATTATTATTAATACCGAGTAATAAAGCTAATACTTGGAGCTGGATTTTCGAAACTTATGTAAAATTTAATGAATTTATATATATTATTATTTTACTATATAGAGAAAACTAATTTGCTTTAATAGTTTTTAGTATCACTTAGCATGATTTTAATTTTTCATATTTAATCTTTTATATTTGATCTCTTTTGAAAATTTAAAATTTAAAAAGATATCTATGTATTTTATATATATATATATATATATTTACATTACAAATATGTCATCATATTAATAAAATAATATTAAATTGTATTATATAAAGTATAAATTAATATTTTATTTTAATTAATTGATTATTATTACGTAAAAGTAGAAGAATATTATAATAGTAGTCACAAAAGAAAATTAATATATAAATTTAAATATTTTAATTATATTTATGGTAAACAATATAGTAAATAAGTTTTTTTATAGATTAACTTTCATATTATAAAGAAGTATGTTCATATACAGTTATATTATATTATAATTAATTTAAATTATAAATATAATGTATTTAATCACTCAGTGAATTTTATAGATTATACTTTGATATTTTATTGGTATGTTTTTAAACAAATAATTGCATTATTAACAAAAAGTATGTAAATCTTACAAAACAAATACATTGTACAAAACGATGCATACTGTTAAGAATGTTTTAATTGTGAGCTGAAAAAATCCTTAATAGACATTATCATATTGAAAAATTATGGTATTAAAGTACTCAATTAATTGATTTTGTATCAGATTAATCAAATTATATCTGATTGATTAATATCAATAATCTGATTGTAATTTGTATAAATATGCTTCAAATATAAATTTGAAGTTACTTATGCGTACAATGATATTTAAGAATTTTATTTTAATTACCTCTTCATCCGATGACTTAATTTTAAGTTTTTCTGAATATCATTTTTAAAATAAATTAAAATTCCAGAAATTATCATTTCAATATAAATACATTAAGATTTTATACGTGAATGGATTCTTTTTTGTCTATAAACTAGAATATTCTTTTTATTACACTTACATATAAAATTTAACATCATTATAATCAAATTTTGATTAAACTCATTATGATGTAATGAGCCAGTATATAATCCTACACTTAGATACTTAGATATTTACATAATAATTATTTTTATTCTTTGAAATTTTAAATTTGTGAAAATAATTTTATTTATAATAAATAAAAATATTTTCTAATAAATATTATATAAGATTTGAAATAGTTATTATTTATTTATATTTATTCAGTCTTATAAATTATGCAGGATTAAGATTAATTATTTGAGTATAAATTGACAAAGATTGTTCATCTCGCTATTATTTTTTCGTATTATAAGACTTTGAAATTTCTAAAGCTATATAAAATTATAATATTTTAAACTATAATTTACATTTTTATAATAGAATTAAATACTTTATAATAATGACGAATTAATTTTCGGCTCTGATATTAACTATTATTTATGATCGTATATTGAATAAGATTTTGTTATTTAAACCTACATGAGAACATGAAAAGAGATTCATGCCAAAGAGCATCATTAATATGCATAAAATAAAGAGAACTCACTTTTTAACAAGAGTATAAGATATCCATTACACGACAGCTAATTATTGGAATTTATCTATTAGTAAAGACTCACAACATATAAAATATTATCTCGAACGAAGAAAAGCACATGCAGGAATTCTTCGTGTGAAGTACGACGCGTTTAAGAAAGCTTCGCTCTAATCGAAGTCCTCATCTGTATTAGTTTCCGATTTTCCGATCTTCTATGTTGCCAAACGAGAGCGAATGATTTTTTAAGTTAAAGCGAAAACGGGTCGTACGAGATTTGAGAGAAAAGTGGAGCTTTTATCTTGTTTCTCAGCAGTAGTTGAAATGATTATGATCGCACCGTGTCTTTCTGATAAATGCATTCTTACCGTAAAATTTTGACGAGCGTAGGGAAGGAATCGCTTCCTATTCGATTACCGTACAGTTATATCGCGTTGAATATTGCGACGTAATTGTCAAGAAAATTAGCTTTTATGAATTCCGTGACTTATAAAACTCCCGCGTTTTTGTGAGGTCATTCGAGCAAAATTGACGCAAGAACTTGTGATGGTTCATGCTTATTTTTAAATAAGGCTACCTCTACAGCATTAAAATGTAAATCATATGTTTGGTTTTTAATGCAGTTTGCTTTTTTTTTACATAGAATCAAAACTTTCCTTCACTAACTTTTCTTTCCATCGATACCATACAGCGCTCTAACCTTACAACATAAATTACTTTACCGGTTTTCGATGTCTTTTACGTTGATGCGGTATAATTTTAAAGTGGCCATCATTCAAAAATCATTGAAATGTAATTAAAATTCGATGTAACATCGAGTGTATGTAATAATATATAAGTCAAACTTCGAATAATAGAAATAATGAGAGCTTTTAACATCAAGGTAATTCTTTTATAAAATTCCTTCAATATGTAATTCAATATTGTTTATAATGTCAAAGTAGATTTAATAGATAATGATAAAATCTAATAACTAAGATATAACTTTTAATAAAATTATTTTGATCATTTTAATAAGATTTGTTATTTTTCAATGATTAATTTCACATTAAAATTCTTAAGAATATTATTTATTTAATTAAACAAACGTATTTATTTTAGCTATTGATTGATTGAAATAAATTGAATTTTAAACTAGTGACACAAATACATTTTACAACTTTTACTTGTGTATTCAATTTATTTTAGATAAGCCTTGAAGGATATTAATTCAATAAAATAATGCTAATTATTTTTTCGAGAATTATTAATTATTAACAAATATATTCAATTAAACAATAATATCAATAAAAAATTATAAATAACTTATTTTACATTTTTTAATAGCAAATTTTATATTCGTAGTTATTAAAAATCAATAACGTAAATGTTTTTTTCTTTTACCACAAACATTTATGTTGTATTTAAGTTTTATAGTAAAATAAAATTCTTATTGTTTTCTTAGTCTTGATTTGTTTTATAAAAAGTATTTATAGTTTTTAATCAAGATTAAGAGAAAAATTTAACTAAATTTACTAGTAATATATTTATGCTTGTCATTCATTCAATGTTTCGTTTCTCGTTGTATCTTTGATTCGTCGGAAGTCCATAAGTATACAAGCTTGTAGTTCAAAAGAAAGATTAAACCTTGTACATAATTAGCACTATACATAAAACCAATGCATTTACTATTCTTCATTATTGCTCATCGTTCCGCATGTGTATTTATACAGGAATGCGCCGATTGCTCAATTTCATTACGCTGACAGGCGTATGATGCTCTGTATTATGAAGTACAAGAACAACGAAAATACATTTATCTGCACAATGGCTTTACAATGTCGTAAATACGTTCTTAACTTTTTAAGTAGTACTAAAAGGTTAAAATAAAAATAATGCAGTCCTCACATCAACTCATAAATTTTAATTATTTCTAATCTATTTCTAATTTCTAATTATTTCTAATTTTAATTATTCAATCTAGTGATGATTGTTTTTTGTTATCTTATTTATACTTCTTATTTAGCTGATGATTTAGTATTCATAGAATTTCAATTTTTCAATTTTGATTCTTTGTTATTATAGTTTCTTTTTATAAAAAAACTCAGAAATAAAAAAAGAGTATTATTTTTATTATATTAGAACTTCAAGAAAATATGAAATTTAACAAGTATTAGGTTAATTTTGTATATCTTTGAGGATATTTTTTTATTAACTTTTCTCATATTAAATTATATAGTCTTGTTATACAACTACTAGATTATAGTTATGAAATTTCATAAATCATTTTCACATTAAATAATAACAATATTATTTTAATATTTAAATACTTGTATGATTTAATATTATTTATACAATATGTTTAATATATTTGACATCACATTCGTACGTATTCTAGACGAGTAAAATATTATTAAATATGTTTATTATGCACATCAATAGTGTGTTAAGATATTATACTTTACTGAAATCCTCCTTAATGATCATTTACTATTATGAAACACATATTTTTATAATTTGTGGATAATCATTTTTAAATTAATATTAAAATGGGAATTAATTTTAAAATAAATCTACTCTTTTGCATTTATAAAACATGTATAGAAATTTTAACACGTTTTATTATTATTTTAATAAGACAGTTTTGCAAATTGCAATTTTAATCCATTGTAAACTGATATAATCCCTAATTCATTAGGATCCATAAGTTATAATATTCGTAGTTTACATAAATAA
The DNA here is from genome assembly GCA_018907195.1 of Dolichoris vasculosae. Lineage (NCBI taxonomy): Eukaryota > Metazoa > Arthropoda > Insecta > Hymenoptera > Agaonidae > Dolichoris > Dolichoris vasculosae. The sequence goes on along the minus strand of JACCHY010000037.1, from coordinate 295,006 downwards.
TTTAACATACATAATTTTAGATTAAATACGGATAAATTATTAAACTTGAATTTTAAGATAATATTGAACTATCTAATAAATGCTTAAATGTTCGTTTATTTAAGGACAACTTGACAACCGAAATGACCTAGAGTAAATTAATGGTTTTAAACTAATACATAAATTATACATCATGTCATTCTCTTTCTATATAAAACATACCTTTCAAAATATGTCAAATTTTTTTACTTCTAGTCAAACCGCTTATAGATTCATTATATTTGCCAGACATTGATTGATGTCACTGATAGAGTTGACAAGCATTTATAAAGACTAAAAATAAAGTCATGCACCCACATCTATTTATTTGCACTGATTGTCGAAAAATCGAAGGATTCCGAAGGAAAACCAGCCATCGCTGTTTATAAGCTCGCATCTGTCCGTACGCTAATCGATTTGAAAGTATAATGACGTCGAAATACGAGTTAAATCGGTGAGAAAGCGAGAAGTTGCGTCAGGTCCACTTCAAACGAGCAAAGCATGTTATGCTAATGTACTGTCATTTATCTTGGATCCAATTCATCGAAAATCAATAAGGGTAGAATAAAAAAGTTTTGCCGATATCAGTGCGCTTGCACGTAGTTCTTTAAAACTTTGCATAGATATGGAATTTCAATGTAACTTGCATCAGCGTAAAACAAAAGGACTACCTGGTACTCTGACGTTGAAAAAGATCCCTTTACGTTCTTCCTCGACTATAATATACGGACAAAATTGGAAAACAATCGAATTATCGCTTTTTTTGTTGTACGATTGGGAGATTGTTTAGTGTTTTATTTGACCAATACCTAATTAAGATGTTAAAAATATTTTTGTTTAGAAAAGATTCTTTTCTAGACATTATTTTTAATTTAATCAGTTAAATGTATTTTTCTATATTAATTGTTATAAAATTTTAATAAAAAAATATATATATAAGAAAATAAGTATATACTTAATAAATTAAAACATAATTATTTCTAAAATAAGAAAATGGTTTTCATGTAATATTATAATTAATATATAAAGAAAGTGAAGAATTATATTTAAACAATTTTTTTACAACTTTTTAAAAAATATTCTTTTACTGCAAATTGAGGTATTTAAGTTTTTTATAAAAAAAAGAAACTTTAAATGTTAAAAATTTTTTAGTATAACTTATAAAAGAAATTATTTATACGTAGAACAATTTTTTTTCATAGAAATTTTTATAAAGAACATGCGTATATGTATAAATGTATTAACCTTTTATTGTTAAATTTAAAACTATTAAAATACCAAATAGTATTTAATTTATAGATGCACAATATTTAAATGAAATTTTAATAGATTTTTATATAACAATAATAATTCTATGTAATCGTTATTTATAGAGAAAATAATATAAAAAGTACTTATTTCGTATTCAAACTGTAATATGCATCTAAAAGACTTATAGAAATTAAATATCTTAAGAAATTTTAGTTTAATTTAATAATACTTATTCCATAAAAGTTAGTGTTTCTATGTTAAGTATATTTATTAAGTATGTTTATTATACGTGTAATTGATACTCTTCATTAAATAGCTGGAGACACTAGTAAACGGAAAATAGCTAATATCGATAAATGTAATGTTTTTGGGTCATAAATGATTATTTTTATTCATCCAGAAAGAATTTTATACTTTTGTTGAGGCGGTGAAAAGAAAGGATCGATAAACTTGTAGATCTCGTTCGCACATGAGCAGAATAATTTCTAAGAAAAGATGATAAGAAACTAGTTCTGTTAAACTAGGAAATAAGTTACTTTCTTGTAAAATATTTAACTGAATTCTACGATAGACTTGTTTATAATCTGTATTTATGCATTAATAAAATCTTGTTTTAGGTTGATGTATTTATAATGGTAAATATATCATTTTACAATAAAATTTTATTGACTTACTTCAAACTATTAATTTCAATTTAAGCATTGCACAAATACATTTCAAGCATAAATCTTATAAAAAAAATTTAAGAAAGATAAAAGATAATATTAAAATCGATAGAGGTAATTACAGGTAGAGGACACTTCTTTGCATGTTTATAAAACCAGGAACGAAAACAAACGGAACAAATATTTCATCGAAGTACGACTTTGCTTTTTACCTCGAGTTGCGAACGTAATTAACGACCTTTGTGTAAAAACACAATTATTGTGAATCAAAAGTATCAAGTTTTTAAAAGGTGATGAGGGGAGGCTTACGATAGGAAACGATTCTGACATGGCGACGCTCGGAATTCTTTAGCGCACTTACCCTCGCGTGAAACTCATAGTAAAGTGAGAGACTTGTTTCTTCTCTCTTGCTTTTTCCATACTACTCCATTGAAACTCGTGACTTTTCTTGCTCTTGCTGAGTATTCACTGTATTTCATTCGCAATTTTGTCTTTATCTTTGTCATCTTTTCCTTTGCCTTTACATGTCTATCAATTTTTTTCTTTTTAAAGTATAAAGTTAATTTTTTGTTTTGACTGTAATTAATCATCGTAATTAATTTTCTTGTGTTTTACCTTTTATTTATCAAAGAGTAAGTTTAATTTTATTAATAAGAAAATTCATTATGTACTTTATGGATAATTTTTAATGCCATATTTGACAAATCCGTGGAATAATGAATTCAATTTTATATTGCATCGTTCCATCTTAAAAAAATATAACAATGTAGAAACTTTTAGAATAAGATTTATAAAAATTTTACAATTTTACAAGTTTTACAAAAATTATATATTTTAAATTTCTCTATATTTACAATAAAACTTAATTACTAAAATAATTTAATTTACTCTTCCATTACTGTAAAAGAATATTAATTTAAAAAAAAATAATATTTTTTGCAGTACACACACACACACACACACACACACACATATTAATTCCGAAATTATAAAAAAGAAAAATTCTATTAAAAAATTTATCAGTTTTTACTGAAAAATTTTATTGTTTATATAAATGAAAATAATACTTTTTATTAATCTTTAAGAATGTCTTACTTTGTCATTTTTATAAAAAATTAAAACTTACGGAGCTGTAATCTTTGGAAAAAAATAAATATCTCGAGACATTATTGATTAAGTTAGATTTAATACATAAGAATTTCTTTTTCTAAGAAATTATAAACTAGTAGAATTATAATTAGAAATGTAAAAAAACTTAGGTAATTGAGATTAAGAATTTTTATATCAAGTATCTCAACTCTATTTATATGTAAAATAACGGATAATACGGAAGACGAAAATGACAAGTATTATGGCAAGGTTTTATTTTATACTACATATATAATTTTATTTAATAGTACATATAATGAATTTTGACAAGATATCATGTAATACTATAAAAGTCTTTAAATAGAAACAGTATGTAGACATATAATAAAGTTTTATCCTGTAGTGCTCAAACATGCTTTTGGTACACGAATATGTTGTATAAAAATTATAATCCTTGAGACTTGAAATTTAACTTAAAATTTACTATATAAATATAAATATCACAATATAAATATTAATTTTAATGAACTATAAGAATATTTTTTGTAAAATAATTATTTCGTATATTCTGATTAAAAAATTCTAATAAAGTATAATTATATTATCATATAAGGTTTAATAAAAATACGTTGGTAGAATTATTTTTATATTCAGTTCTCTAGATTCCAGTTTGAAACAATATTTTGATTTTTTTATATTATTTTTAACTGTCAAAATTCATTATTAATGCATGTAAATGTACTGAATATATATAATATTACTAATCTAATCATTTTAGATTTAACATGAAAACGAATTATATAGGCTGATGATCGACTACATGATACTCTATTAGAAAAAATCAAAAGATTGAATAAAATTTGCATAAATAAGATATTTAATTAATCATAATATTGGAAAAGGTTTTAGCGATTTTATTATGTTTTACAAATAAAACGGAGATTTGAAAGGATTGAATATTATAAAACTATCAAAGTTAGTAGTATGTAAAAAAATAAAATACAAAAATCTTTAAATAAATAATGCTTAATATAATTTTGAAGTTAAAAAATAATAAATAAAAATATATTTTTACAATAACATAAAATATATTCTATTAAATAATTTAGTAAATGATTTAAATACAACTATATATTATAATCAAAGAAGAGAATGAAAATTTTCTCGTTTTGAATCAACTTATTTCTTTTTTTTTCAATACTTTGGTTTCTTCATTTGCTTTTCTCAAATTAGTTCTGCATTCCGATAAAATTCTCGTTTAATATACTATGATAAATAATATCATAGTATAAATAACATAGTATAATAAATAGATCAAATACTACAAATTTGATGCTGCTGATCATTATTGAATATTGTCAGGCAATTTTTTCATGAATGGAGACACAAACTTTCTGAATATTCCTTCATGTTTTTCCACATACGGCTCCTCCCACTTATCATTTATTATTTCTATGCTATATAATATTCATCTTACTTATACAAACTTTTTCTTGTTAATTATTGCTATCTTATCTTGATATCCGAATGAATAAGCATGTGGAAACCAGATCATCGTTCGACGCATAAAATATAACTAATGTTATATTTTTAAAATATATAGGAATGGATTCGAATCTTTTCATGACTTGCGATCTGTTTTTTAATTTTTGTATCATTATTCATAATAGTGAAAGTATATTGTTTGCAAACCAAATTTTATTTCATTGTATAATTTTTAATATAAACTTATGAATTTAAAATAGCACATGTCAGTAATGAAATAGGAAGTAAAACAGCAATTAAATACGATATAAGCTTTTGACTTGCATAGGAGCACAGTATAATTACATTAATGGTATAAAAAATATGTTTGAATGATTCTATCTTTGTAGGGAGACAATGAATCATAATTTTTTTTATATTTTTATATAAAGTATATAGATATTTAACCTAATTCAATTAATTCTTCAAAAATATCTTCATAAAAAGTTGTAATTTAAAACATAATTTAAAACGTATAACATTTAATTTAAAAATTTGAAAACATAAAAGATTGTAATATTATAAGTTATAAGTTATAATATTATAACTCAATGTAGAATTAAAATACAAAAAAGTAAACATTTAAAGTAAAATATTTAACTATTTATTATAATAATTACAATGTAGTACTTAATTAATGCTAAATTGAAGTTTAAATATATTTGTTACATATTGTTTTCTTAAATATATTATTATACTATCAGAGAGATTAAATTTTCTATTAAATTACAGATTTGTTACGGTTTGGATGATGGAGCAGGTTTCATGGACTCCGGTTGCAAATCAAAGTTGTCAATTACATTTCAAACGTCTTTTATTAAATTTATTATAAGTAATTTTGAAACGAATGAATTTTATTTATTTTTTATATATGATAAGTTTTTCTTGAAAAATTATCAAAATTCATTTTTAATTTTAATACAGGCTTATAAAACTTGAAGAAAAATGGTAATGAATTTATAAATTTATCATTTTAATATTTTAAATTAAAAAGCAGTGTATTAGGAGATTTTAAATAAAAATATATTTTTAGAACCCATATTTGTGAAGGCATTTAATTCGTATATCAGGTATATTAAAATGTGATACTTAGATTTTTATCAAGTATTATTAGTATGGCATTATTAGAAATATTAAGTAATATCAAGCTAATGTTATATAAAATGATAGAGATTTTAGTAGCAGATGTAATAAATATCTTTTATAGTTTTTATTATAAACCACAATTTATTTATCTAATCGAATTCATACATTCTGATCGATAATATTAGAAATATGTAAGTCTGCATTATATTTTTTAGGTCATTTTATTTCGGTGAAATTATCTCTATAATTGAGTGGTGAACGTTTATCACGCTTAAATACTTACAAGGATACTAACGGAAATTTATATTAAGTATAAGTTATTGTACATATTATATTCTCTATATATTTTAAATATACTTTTATATATTCTGTTACTCTAAATTAACGATTGGATTTCCAATAAACTCAATTTAATCTATTATTTATTTATCTTTATTTGTCTGTTATTCCTTTAATTTTCATTATCTGGTATATTGTAAAACAAACAAGTATTTTAAAAAATTGATAATAATTCTAAACTTTTAAAATAATTTATAAACTTGATAAAATGTTCCATTTGATTTAAATGAATTGATAATAGGCTTACAATATTAAATAACTTTTATAAGTGATTTAATGTGAAACTATTATCATTAGAATATTCATTGTACGCAAATTAAAACAAATTTTGTAATAAAATATTTTTGGCCCTGATAAACTAAGGTTGTAGAAGCAAATGTAAATTACAAGAACTAGAATGTTCTAAAATTAAAAATAAAATAAGATAAATTTTATTTTCGTATTTGAGGTTTACAATGGGTTTAGTTATTTAACAATATAAAAATACAAAAAATCCTTTTAGTGTTCAAAAACACCAGTAGGAGTTTTATTTTTCTTAGCAAGACATCTTTAGAAGAAATGTGTTTACGAGGTGGTAACATGAGGTAACAATTACACACTGCGCATGTGCGTCATTCACAGCTTTCGATGCTAATGGCGCGCAATGTTGTTATTGCTTTCTTTTAGTAGATCGATCAGTTGTATCTGTTCTCTCAGTGATTGTTCATTTTTATATTTTTTCTTTATTTTCTCTTTCATTCACTCTCTCAATCTCAATATCATATTTTGTCTTATAATAATTCACATACCGAAGAATAGTTACAGAATTCTTCAGTTTCAAAATTAAAGTTTATAATTCTTAATTGACGCACACACATATATAAGTAGTCTTCTAAAGAAATTATATCTATTTAAAACGTAAAATTTTAATTGATATGCAATAAACATCTAAAAAAATAAATAATAAATATTCTTAATTCTTATTTCATGCTTGATAATTGTAAGATTTAATGATTCTAATATTACATTGCATTTACGTTTAAAATATGCTATTTTGGTATTACACGATTTTCACAAACCATACAGCAATAATTAAAGTTTTTACTCATTTTTAAAAATAATATTATTCTGAAACTAATATATTTCGTATCTAATACGTTCAATAAATATAGCACCTCTTCAGTACAATTAATAGCAACTAATGTTCATATGCACAACAAAATAATCAATCATTCATGTAAAAATAAACAAAGATTTAAGATTTGTTAATATAAATCTTATGTTCATTAAATTTGAAAATAACGCGATTTATTTTGTTAACGCAAATAAAATATTTAAAAATATTTATGTATGTAAAGTAATACATCATTTTATCTTGGATATTATTTATTTATAATATATTATTGAAATTTTACTATATTTTTTCTGTTGAAGTTCTGCTCTTATATTACTTTTTAATGTAGTAAATTTTATAATCTATAAATGATATTCTAATACTTTGAAAAATAATCATACCAAATTTATAGATGCTTGTATTTAGGCCGCTTTTTTATTATAAATAAATACAAAGATTAATATTATTTATATTCCTTCATCAGAGCTAGTATTATAGCTTATCTGCATATAATAAAGCTATTAAAGGAAGTTATTGCTGTTTTTAATGAGTACAAAGAAGAAAGAATAAGTCCAGGTAATAATGGAAGATAGTAACGCTTTCTAACTAACTGTTAAGTTGCTTGTACAAAAAGATGTTTAATAGTTATTGAATATTTACATTTTTTTATAATAAAATTTTCTAGTAATTTATATATGACTATGATATAATTGTCGATCATTTTATTTCTTACTTAAGGCTTAAATGGAAAATAAATTATTTTCCATTTATAAATCTTTTACTGAACCGTTTATACCATAAAAATATATCTTTTATTTTATTTATCGATGCATAAAAATTGATTTACAAATTAAAAACTATATAAGTTAGTCTCTTTTTTTATTTTTATTTTTTAATAAAACTACCCGCATAATAGTAACCAACGAATAATTTTAATCTCTAAGAGAAATAAAATTTATTTTCACAGCAGTAAACGTTATTACCTTTTATTTTGTCCTGAAAAAACCAGCGTTTATCATGGAATTGTAAACTCCCTCGAACTTTTATAAATGTAATCTAGAGTTAGGAATAGTGCACCGAGTCACAAGTATTTAAAATAGCAACACTTAAACCAACATTCTGGTTACAGTGCAGTGATTACATATCCAACTCGGGCCATAGCACCGCGTAATAATTAAAAGTGCCTAATGCTAATTACCCACGTTGCGCGTCAAGCATGACAGCAACCATGAGAAGTGAGTCGCAGCCGAATAAAGCCTTGCTACCGTCTGTCCTGACTTTCGTATCTCATTTTTTTGCTCACCACGGCCACTGTCACGGAATACATTTTCTGGAGAATACGCGCGCCAATCTGATTCTTTGGCTAATTGTTTCCTTGCGCTTAGGGCTGGGAGGAGGGAAAATAAACCAATTTGCCAGCTGTGGTAGCGTATTGTACTCGATAAGAAATATGTCGGCTTTTTGCACGTCACCAGTACTTTGATTTTAGCCAGAGGAATTATAAATACAAAATCACGATTTAGAAGTAACACATGCAGGAATGAGATGACAGCTCGGAGTATTACTGATTACGCTCGTGAAAAACTAATAGTAGGCTCTATGAAATCTATGTTTATGCAAATTCTTGGACAACAAAATTTTAAAGAAAATTCAAATAAATATTTTTTTGAATAAAATTTTTATTTGGTTTTATTTTTTCTCTTTACTTAGTACTCTGCAAGAAAGTTTCAAAGAAACCTGATGAGTTTTTAGATTCATCGATTAAAGATAAATAACATGAGTTAAAGATAACAGACGAACGCCTAAATCTTTTTCACTTTAAAGAGTTATCTCCATATACAATATATACATCCACATTCACATATATTAACATGTATATAATATGCATTCAATACTTTATCTTTTAAAAATATAATTATAAACATAATTATAACATTGCATAGGTATCGTTAAATTTAATATTAAATCATTTAATTAAAAATTATGTCTTTTTTTAACATAATTTATGAAAACAGTATTAAATGGTAATTTCATAATTTAAAATTTACTTTGATTTTAGTTATTATATAATATATAAAACATTACTCATTATTGTATCGTATATTAGTTTCAAATATAGTATGATATTTATATAAAGCACATTCTTATAATATATTTTAAAGTATTACTTAATATTTTAAATTCATAAAAAAATTAATTTGGCTAAATTTTATCAGTATTAAATTTATTCAATAAGATTTTAAAGTTATAGATTATAGTATGAATTTAATATAAACAAATTTTATTCTTTTATTGATAGTTATTTTATAATTATTTACAGAAAATTATACTTTAATATTAAAAAAAACTACAATATAATTTTAATTCAAAATTTGCTACATAATAAATTATTTATTATTTTCAATTTATAATTCTGATTAATTACAATTTATTAGCTTTTTGCTCTAAATTAATTTCTAAATTATTATACTAATAGTTTATTTTAATTTACCATATATTTCCATCACTTGAACATATATGTTTAATGATTAAATATTTAAAAACGATGACTAAATTTTAATGAAATTATTTTTTTAGAATTATCAGTAATATCATTAATAATACATTACACGAAGAAAAATAAAAACATTATTAATAAAAGCAATAGAAATACAATTGTGCTGTATAATTTAGCCTATCGAGGTAAGAAAATTGAAGAGAATCAATTTGAAAATATTATAAGAAAGAAATATTATATATACACACATATATATACAATACGTTAAAAAATTATGAATAAATTTTAACTTCACCTAAAATATTCAAATCTGTAAGTATATATACATTACTATTTGTTACGTATTTTTATCTTAATGTTTACTTTTATTTTTGTCCTAGGTGAGTTGCAAATGCAAAAATGAACAATAAACAAGTTAAATACCAACAATGTTACAATTAATATATTATTCTAATAAACAATTATAAATTTTATTGTGGTTTTAATTGAATATTTAAAAAATATGGCAATAGTAAAACAATTATGTGTATAGCGAAGGGATTGAATATTTGCACACTTATTTAATATCAAAGAAATATTATTATTCCTATTTGAAATAAAAATAACTTAATCGACAGATATTTCTAAAACATATATAATTTTCATAAATACGTATAATTTAAGAATAATTTATTGGAATTGAAGTTAATTTTATAATAAAATAGTACTATAGTAGTGTTATAGAAAAAAATGACGAAGGAAAGTTGTGTCATATTTCATAAAGGAGATGCAAACATTAACGAGAAATAGTAGTTGAATATTGAAAATATGGCCATATCTAATATTTAACAGTGTCCTAAGTTTCATTATTCGGAAAAAGGGTGACGTTATTTCAGGAATGCACCAATCGCTCGAAGAAACAAGCGGTACAATGTTCTTATGTTTACGGTACACAGAATTCGCGGTCGAACATACTGAAATGGTACCGTAGAACCCAGTTTGATGAGTTTTCCTAATTATTTTATAATTTCTGAATTTGCTACAGTATTCATCGAGCCCAGTAGATAATTTGTCTACCAGTGTGAATAGAGAATTCATTCGATGGACGCTATTGATATTCATATTTTTAAGATTTAATACTTTCTTCATTTTTTTCCTCGTTCGTCGAAACAAAGAGTAGGAATTTTTCTTGGCCTATATTAATATAAGAGAATAAGCGATGCTTAACGTAATCATAGTTATTAAGTAAACTTTTTTTTAGAAGTGATCGTTAAAAATTATCTGAAATTATCAGTAATTACGAAGACGCTTCACAAAATTTTTTCTGTAATATTTATCCCTTGTGTAATCGTCTGGCAAAAAAAGGTTTGAATAAAAATTTTCTTTTCTTTTCAATTTGAACAAAATGTACGAAAGTTATTAAATGCTGTTGTTGTATAGCACTGTTTTCTCTTTTCAAAATTCAGGCATATAGCAACTTGTGAGAAGTCATTTTATTGCTTTGTTTCTTTGAAAATAAAATGCTCTATTATAAGTAATTTTATATTTTTGAAGTTCAAAAAAAAATTTAAGAATCCTTGTTGTAATGAACTTCAATCTGCAATTTATATACATTCAGTAGAAAAATTATCCTTGATTGCTAATTAACCTTCAAAGAATTTTTATGAAATATTACACGAATACCATTTATTTGACCGATGTTATAATAAAAAATAATTTTTTTTTATTATATGTACAAGTACTAGCAAAGGTATTGACACGAGCATTATTTATTCATAATAACTTAAGTTAACACGTGCATATTACTCATATTATCTACAATGAAGCTCTTTATTTGATAGACTGGTGCAATTATTTCCTTTCTTCTTACGTCTCATCTCCAAGCACAGCATACATGAGCAACGAGGAATGAGAAAATCGTTTTTCGAAAGTATCAACGCACGCTAGTCACCTTATTGAGCTGAGCGAGGTAATTAGTTTGTAAGAACACGCCGCTCGTATGTCAGTTGCGTTTACATTTGAATCGGTGATGAAGTATTCGTGCGAAAAAAGGCAAGCCATGTTGGTCATAATAGATCACAATAAACGGGACGCATGCCAAAAGGACCATATTCTTTTTGACAAAATGAGGAGCCTCGGAGGAGCTCGTAACGGTATCTCAAGTATTAGTTGAGATTACGATTATGTTTCAATTTCCTCAATTGTAATAAGATTGTGACCGTTATCTTGGGAACATCTTTGTTTCTTCTCAAAACATTTTCGTATGTGATTCCACTTATGAATCACCGACAAAACATACGAAATGTATTTCTAACTGAATATTTTTACCGTGGATGCATGAGTCGAATTAGCCACGTATGTTGGTTAAACATGTGGAATGGTCAAAGCTATGCTGGGCACCAGACAAGCATGTAGTTATTTATACTTAGCGCACCTTTTTTCTTCTACGATTGCTGAATTAAACAACTCCATTTAGAACGTTTAATTTTGTATAATAGTCGAAACAAAGGCTACAATATAAATATTATTTAGAAGTCGAAATAATTTTCCTATTTGTTCAAAAGGACTAAAATTTTCTTAGCGGTAGTTTGTGATAATAAATTATTGTGACTCGAACGTTTTTTCTTTTGTTAAAAATATTTCTTTTTACAGACGCTATCGCAAATATGCACAATTTAATATTTTTCATTCTAATTGTCTAGCGCTTAATAGATGTTATAAATTTTATATTTTATGTTATAAATAATTATTTTAAATATTTTTTTAATCAATATAAAAAATTAATCAAAAATAATAAACAAATTAAATATAATTTTTAGTAATGACCAACTGTGCATATATACATACACACATGTTAATGTTTAAAATTTAAATAATTTTTTATTACTTATTGATTAATTAAAAATTAATTCATTGAAGCACTATATATCGTGATAACAATTGTTTTCAATATGATTTTTAATTATGTACTAAAACATTATTATTCTCTATTTTTCTATTTATTTACAATTTACTTTCTGACAAATTTTTTTCTTTATTTATCTTTCCTTATTTCTTTATCTTTACTTTTCTTTTCATCTCATTATTTCACATAATATATAAAATCTTCAGAATCATGAAACTAGTTTTTTAAACATGTATTTTTTGTAATTATTTGGTTTATTTATTAGATTTGGATAGGAGAAATGTGTTTAGTACTTTTTTATTTATATAGTAAGTATACTAATATATATAACGAGTAAATATGAATTGATATTAAAATCTTTCTCTTTTACAAAATACAAAGAAAAATGGTTACTTAATAAGAATTATTTCGAATTCTTCGTTTATAAAAAAATAGATACAAAAATAAATTGAAGATACTTAGTTAGATAGATAAGTAAAAATACGAGCTAAAAATACAAAAAACTTAAAATCAGCAGAAAAAGAAGAAGAACTAGTAGCTAAAATAAGTAATATAATGATGATAGGAAAGAGGAAAAAAGAAGACAAGGACAAACAGGTCATATTGGGATCCGTAATGCACTGCTTAATATCCAAAATAATTACCTTGTAGACGGAATTTGAATTCTAAATAAAGAATGTCATCTTCTCAATGTCGTAGGTCTTACAATAACGTTCACGGAAAGAAATATAGACGAATAACGGCTGAACGCAAGAATAAGGAAATGTCAATATTACAGTTTTGACCATTGTTCCCTATTAATTTCAAGATGTGCTTGAAATTTTTTGAAATTTAGTTAAAATGGCTGCACCTGAAATTCATTAATAAAAGAAATTACTTTTTGACTTTTCGAAAAATATTTTTCAAATTTATAACTACAAAGAATTTGTTTTAAGGAATGATATTGATACATGTATATGTATATATATATTACAAAAAAATTTATAAAGATTTAAATTATATTTTACATAATATGTAAAATGAAAATTTTTTCATTTAAATAATATTTGTTTTAATTAAATAAAATTTAAATATAATTAGACTGGTTTTATATTAAATTTATTATTTTATATTATTTTTTATTAAAATATCACGTTTTCAAATTCAATTGAAAATATGCTTAGTAATATATTTTATATATTGAAAAAAATTGTATTACACCATTTAATATTTTGAAAATATTTGCATAAAAGGAAAATGTATTAAATTAAATGAAGTCTATAAAATTAAGTATAAAAGAAATAAAATTGCTCAATTCTATCATTGATTATAATATAAGTTTTGATTTCAAAATTCAAAGTTAAATTAATTTATTGATTTAACATATAAATTTTTTACATTTATAAATATAATAGTATATAACTATAGTTCTATAACATTTATTACAGTTATGTTTCTTTATATTTCACGTTAAAATGTATGTGTGTATTATTAACATATGTACAGCTGACATTACTACTGTATTTTTGATGTATGATAATTTAACATTGTACATTGTCGAAACTAAAATAATGTTATTTGTCTTGATAATTTATAAGTGAATGTATTTCCAATATCATACAAAAGATTTATTCTTATTTTAATAACTATGAAGTTTAAATTTTATTTATTTTCATTGAAAAAGTTAGAAAACCAATAATTTATGCTTAAGTAATACTTTATTTTGTCTGAAAGTGAATAAAAATTAGTTCGTATTACTTAAAAATTTTGTTTAGTTAAAAATAAGGATTTACTGGAAATAAAAATAAAGTTATACAAAATAAAATAGATCTTGTTTTAGGTGAATATTAGTTATTTAAACATTAGATTGAGTTATGCTATATTAATGTTAGCTTTTAAATTGCTACTCATTTTAAATATGACAGATTTGAACATAATGCAACGATTTGAACTTTTTTTAATTTATATAAGCTAGCTTAAATATTTACATATTAGAAAACTTTATTTATAATTGAATGAAATGTAGATTATTTTTCAGTAAAATTCGAGTCATAGTAAAATAATTCAAATTTTAAGTTTTTTAAAAAAGTGGGTTGTATTATAAGATTTATTAAAATCATTTTATAATAATAGATTATTTCAAAATATTAAATGTATATTTAAGTGAGAAAGAATATAATTTGAATCAAATGTAGTTGATAGTAGTATTTATAATTAGTAGGAATTATTGATGGTTAACCGTGTATATGCAATGTAATGCATGGTAAATTTCTGTATACATTGAAATGTATAGTAAAAAGTTTTAATTTCATCCTAAGTAATCATTAGTTGATATGTGAAAATTTATCCACTTCAATGTAAAACTTAATAGTATCTATCATTGCCAAAATGAAGAAGAATGAATGAAGATATTAAAAACAACGATAAAATTTTACTCAAAAGTGGCGTCCACAATTGAAAAATATCGATAATAAAAGACAAAAGCTCGGATGATCGTGCGTTTGTAACGAGAAGCTGCATGATTGTTTTTTCTAAGATATGTACAATTACTTCGTGCGCCGCATGAGTTAGTCAAGGGAGGCTCTTATCGAAGTCGTAGGGCTTGACAGCAGTAGTATTGACATTCGCGGATATAGAAAGCGCAAGGTACGACACGCGAGATAAGAAGCCTCGGACGAGAACGAAACGAGAAAGACTCGCTTCCGGTCGACGAGTGCGCGCACTTCTCCTTCCGGTTGCTGCGCTTCCTCGCATGCTCCCTATCGTCAATTCCACGAAAGTGAGCATCGGTATGCACATATTTTTTAATGATGATACATCCGGCCTCGACATGGGAATGGGAGAGTGAGGAGGATGCTTAGAGATGTGGCCGAACTCTCTTGTACATGGATTCGTTAAAAGTGATAGGAAGGCTATCGAAGCTTATAATGGGTGACGAGGAACATTAACGATTGCTTATAGCTCATACGTCCTGAATTTACATACGCTTAAATACAAAAATTGTTGTTCTTATATATCATATTTGTATGGCTGGTTTTTTGATGCGTTCATTTCTCCGTGAATTGTCTCGTTCAAGTTTTTTCTTTATAGAGCATAGAAATATAGAAAATTATATTTACGCGATTGTGAGTCATTAACGCTTGAAAATTTATTCGAAGATTTTCTCTTATCCATTATTTATATCAAATTCTGAGTTTCTCCGAAGTTTATCTCCTATAGTTTCATCTAGTACCCAAATAGTGTATACGCTTTTATTTATATAGATTGACGTTTATTGGTACTAATTTAATGCGTCAACATTTTTTAGCTTGATGATCACAGAAATTAAAAAGATGTAACTTTATAAGTGGATAAATGAAAACATTATCAAAGTTTAGTTAAATGTTTTACATGATGCATTTTTTGCACAATATATCTAACTTAACACATCAGAAGTATTGCGTGTGCTATTATTCAAATTGGAAAAGTACATTATAATTTACAATATACTTTAAAATAGAATTTAAATATTTCCTTGATATGTATTCTGGTTTCTAAAAATAATATATTCAAGGATTTAATGTTTTTCAAGTATCTAATTTAGTTTATAAATATATCAATTCAGGATAAATAACTTAACAATTATACTTTACTTTAATTTTATTGTCTTAGCTGTATATAGACCGTATAAATATAAGTTAAAACTTATATATGCATAGAAAATAACTAACTTTCTACTTCTCTCATAATTACTCTATCGAAAGTATACATTAAATATATATTCATACTTACTACAAGAATACTCAAATGATATATTTGAATTTAGATTTTATATGAATATATTCATAAATATTATTTAAAATGTATATCTGAAAAATGTATGAAATGTTGATATTTATAAGAAAATAAATATAATGTAAATAATAATATATATAATTTATTTATCAACTTCTTTAAAATCAATACACATTTTATAATACAGAAATTTTTTTTTATCTTTTTAAAATATATTTTTACGATACTTTTGTTTTTTTGATACTCAGTACGACTATTCGTTTATTTTCACGATGGAAATAAAGCTTAGGATGGAAAAATATTTTATTGGTGAAGAATATCATTTTATCAAACAAGCTAACGGATGTTTATTGTATATAATTTTGAACTATAGTTTTTATTATTTTTAGAAACGCGTTACAGTAAAAGTAGAGAATTAGAGAAACTTTTCCTTTTTTTTTCAATTCTTAATATATAATATGTTTTTTCATTTATTTTCTTCCTATTTCATTAGAAATATGTAAGTTGATATTAAATTTTAATCATTTAATATATTGTATGAATTTAATGACTAAAAATGAATAAAAGTAGCTGCCATTGTTAGTAGTAACTATTAAATGATACGTTAAGGCTTTTAATTTGAATCATTGAAAAACTGTAGTCTTTGTTATAAACAAATCTTATTATTTCAGCATGCATAATAAATTCAGAGAATAATCATGAATTCGTTAGTTGTCAACGCCAACAAAAACTTAAAGAAAATCATTAAAAAACATGAAATTATGGTAAAATTTAGTACTAAACTGCATTACCATACTTATATTCCATCCCTTTTCTCCTCTTCACTTGAATTAACAAACCACTTTAGTATGACTTTTCTAGAATCACTGTTTATTTGACACACATAGTATCGCATTTTACGATTTCATTCGCACAAAATCAACTCGGAAGTTGTAAATTTAATTGTCGCTAATAGCTTCTTTTTTCTTATGTCAAGTCAATCGAAAATCAATAGCGACGGGCTACTTTTCCTATCCCTTTTTGCCATCGCTATCGCGATATTATAATTTATATCGGGTCAGGAGCCCAGAAGTTTGGGCTATCTGGAGGAAATTCTTATGAGTGCTCGTACGAACGATCTCTACACGATAGGATAATTACACACTTCTTTCTCACGATAAGGACGACTTCTTTTTCTAAGGAGTGTCCGACGATGGGCGATTAGTGACTTAACGCGCGCGATCAAGGCGGCATCGCAAGCGCACCGATGGCCATTACCGTTACCAACTACCATTTCTCCTGCTTTGGCTTATTGACGCGGCTGGATTAAGGACCTTTCGATAATGTTAAACATGACCGGATCCAGCCGAGTTTTTTTAACACGTGTTTTTGATTTTTACTGGGGTTTTGAAAGATTTACTCATTAGATTGCTCCACTTGCGGAATTCGAAAAAATAAACTATACGTTTGGGTTTTCTTTTTACGCTCGTTTGCTTCTTAGTCGGAAATGTTGCATTATTTTTTTTTTAGAATCAATGAGACAATTTTAGAATAAAATAAAGCGAGTGTATAAATTGGAGAACGCTCGGGAAATTTCCGTTGTGCGTTATGCTTTTTATATTTTAGCGGTAGTTGCGAATTTATTAGGTATTTAATGCAAGATTTGATGATGTTGATATTTACGTTTACCGAGCTACAAATAAAAGTAGAGATTACTATACATATAGATTACGTTCAAAGTTAATTATTCGAGTGAACAATAACTAGAAGTATATTCATTAAGCTCGAATAATGTCGGGATAAATATTTTTTATTAATGTATTTTACTTATATGTAATAATTAATTTTGCCAAAATTTTTTATTTTTCGCTATTTGATTTCCATTGATTAAGTATTGTATATCCGCGGAGTTCGTCATTCGGAGGTATTTACCATTTGCCGATACAAGATTTTTTTCTCTGGGCTTATTAATCAAGCTCGCTTACGTTCACTTCTTTTCAATGTGGATTGTCCCTCCTCTGCTAATCCCACTAATTGTTCCTTAATTGCTTAGAATCGCGTATGCATAGTACTGCAGACTACATATCATTATTGTACGCATTGTATTGGTTTTTTCAGATACATCTTTACGTATGTTTCGAGTATCGACTTGAATTTTACGAATCCCTTTTTACGTTTTTTCAAAGTTCTCTCACAATGAAATTGAATAATTGATTCTGCGTTTTTAAAATATATTAGCTAGACCTTCTAACAAATATAAACGTTGTTGGAGATATGATTGCAATTTTTCGTAAATCACATTGTCTTACTGTATTAAATTTCAATTATCCAATATAGTGGCTAATGTAATTTTGTGTAAGTAATTGAAAATAAATAAAAATTCTGATATATATTTATTATACGTTCATTAATAAGTATGATTTAGCATTTTATATTCAAACATTATAAATTCACCATTATTATGCTCTGTAACGAAGTTTTAACTGTTTTCAAAGATATTCTATAGTTTCAATGGTATTATTAATTAAATATTGAAGTAGAAAAATTTCAACCAGCTGAAAAATATCAAAATAGCTTAACTATATAACTTTATTGTATCTTTAATTATGAAATAGAATAATAATTTTTGCTATATTCAATTAGTTATAGTTATATAAATATCAAAATTAAATAAATACAATAAAATGAATATAATTTATGAAATTCCTCGATAAAGCAGAGATTTAATATTCTAGCGATGGAGATACTTAACGATTGTTAAAAAATCCATATTTATGAAAATGTTCAACGATCCGATAAATTTCATCATTAGGGAATTAGACATGTTCATTTTTTCTTATTTAACTTAAACAGATTGTTGAATAAAATTTAAAATTTTTTTAATTGGATGGATATATTCTATCCCTAGTAAAGTTTTCGCTTAATTCATGGGTATTGTTTGAACAGAAGGTAAAGTTATTCGTAATCTTAAAATTAATTTAAAATCCATGATTTTAAATCATACTTTTTCTAAAGAAGTTTTGCATAATTCTCAAGATTATGCAAATATGATCAACCTAATGAATAGAGGCACAAACTAGTCCATTAAATAATGAGAAAAAAAACCAGAATATAAAAAATAAAATCCTTTCACGTATCCCTGTGTATTATTACTGGGTAGGTATGAACAAACGAAAAAAGTAGGCAGGGAAATTAAGCGGATAATCCAAAACAACCGGATAAAGAAATTGATTACTTTATTAATGACACATAGATAAATAATATTTTTAATATATTAAACATCAAAAAATCATCAGTATACGACAACATATCAAATATAGTACTGAAACATATTCCCAAATAAATCAAACATTATTACACAATAAAATTTAACAATGTATTAAATAATATGTACTTTCCAAAAAAATTGAAAAAAGCAAAACTATTATCAATCTAGAAGAGAAATAAAAAGAATACAACGCTATCCAATTTTCAACCTATATAGGCCTATCAAGAAAACCAATCCGGATTTAAATATAAACATCGACGATACATGCAATTAATAAATTAACATCGGATATATGCTCGGCACTAAACTATAACCAAAGAGTAGCAGCTTGCTTAATCTACATAGAAAAAGCATTCGACATCACTTGGACCAAAGGCATAATTTATAAATTAAAAAAAAAATTTCCTAAAGATCTATAAAATTAAAATGGAAAATGATTATGGATTTAATATAGTATTTAATACAATAGAAGGAAATAACGAATCAAATCTAGAATTCAGAGTAGAAAATGGTTTACAATAAGACAAAGTAAATTCTCCGATACTCTTTAATATTTATATATAATAGTGATATTCATCGTTTATTTAATCTGAAAAAAAATTACAAAAATATTACAAAAACTATCGATATCTTTTGAAGATGATTTAATAATTTATGTATCCGGTAAAAATACCAAAGAATTAAAAATACAATTACAAGAATTAATCAACAAAATAAATGATTATTATAATACATGAAAATTAAAAATTAATATAAATAAATGTGAAACTATTTTATTTCGAAATAACTTATTCCAAATAAGTATTACAGAAAGAAAAATCTGTAGAAATTTTCATATATTGGGTAGTCCAACCAAAAAACAGGCAATTACTAATAAACAAATAATCAAATATTTAGTATTACATTTAGACACAAAATTTAAATATAATTATTGTATAAAAATTTAGCTAGAAGTAGGAAAATAGCATTTTGGCGATTCAAAAAATTATATTATTTAAAGCACTTAAACAATGGAATAAAAGTATTATGTTACCAAGAGCTTATCAGACCAATCCTAACATACGGTTGCCACATCCGGTACAATGTAACAGCATACCAAATGGAAAAAATAAGAATTTTCGATACAAAATGTATAAGAGCTTAGTTTATTCAGAAATGAAGGAAACTCTTATAAAAATTATGTAAAAACCAAAATATTAAACAACAAGGCAAATCTGTAAATAATAGATTGCCATGTATTTAAATTAAAGAGGAATTATTATGCAAAATTACACCACATAAAAGAAAATAGTTTAATTTCCAATACCATATACCCAAACCTAAAATATCTCTCATAATGTTTAAAAACAATTTTTATCCTCTCCAGAAACTTTTACATTGCTAGACAATAAACAATATCTATAAGATAAAAATAGCATTCTAATTATATATCATATTAATAGAAAAATATCTAATCTAACACAAAAATAACATACCAGCAAATCTAAACGGTAATCTCTTATATAAATATAATATGGATATATTACAAAGAGATAAACAAGATAAATACAGAAGCCATACGTAATAATATTGGTAGCTAGCATATTTATATAATAATAATGATATAAAAAATTCTTTAGTAAATAAACAAATAAATTGACAACAATTAATATATAATTAACAAATAAAATAAAAACATAAAATTCAACTATGTATTTCATGCTTAAAATGATTAAAATTTTACTAATTGAATATATTCATATGTAAATAAATGTAAATTCCTGATTTTTCATATTTATTAAAACATTGTCGTTTCCTCTCCCACACCCACGCATATATACATTAAAAATCATAAAGAAATCGAATGTACAGTTTTTTATATTAACCATTTTCTATATATAAATAAAAATACAGAAAACATTATAAAAAAATTTGGTTCTCCCGTAAAAAATTCTCATACACAAAAAAAATCTTAAGGAAAAAACGTTTTTAAAATAACAATAATCGTGCCAATTCCGGATTAAAATTTTTAAATAAATTTCTGTTGGAAGTATTTTTCTTTTATATTACGATATTGTATAATTGCATGAAGAATTTCTTTTGAAGTATTTTCTATATGAAAATTAAACTGTCGTTTCGGCTCGATGTATAAAATTTTTATAGGTGTTAAACATCCGTCAGGGCCGGGCGTTTGTTCCTGAGGTACAATTAAACATTGTCTCAGTTGTTAAATACGAGACTACGTCATGAGCGCGAGTCGAATACATGAACAATCCGGTAGTATAATCTGAAATTCAGTGGCAATCTCCGTTGCTATCACTTTTCGTTTGAGGAAATGCTCGGATCTGGTTGTAAAGATTCACGAGACAGAATGAAGAAAGATTATTAATAGAGGATTCGACAATTTTTCTGCTATTAGATTGATATTTCTATGATGTCACTCACTTGCAATATTTTTCTGTTGGTTTATTAATGATCAAATCTTTTTTAATGATTTAAATTCGCTCTATACTACTAGAATTTGCGATTTCATCCTTGTCCACTAGTTACTTGATGAATAATCGTCTTTTATACATCTAGATTATTGTCATTTCATTGCTTAGAATTTTATTGAATATCATTAACAACGCAGCATATTTAAATAAAATTAAATATTCTTTTTTTCTTTGCTACATCAAACTTTTACTCGAACTTTAACTTATAACAGAATAAATTGAATTAATTAAAGAAAGTTTATAACTATACGAAGACGATGATAAATATTTTTAATATAAGTTAAATTATAATGTTTTCGTTAAAATATTGATTTTTTATACATTTAAATATACTGTAGTATAATATCGTCATTGTTAATTATTTATTATTATAATTTATATTATTATTCTTATTAATACGTTTTTAGCCTATCATCAATGTAAGGAAAATGTATTAATCAAATATTAAGGTCATCGAGTAATATATTTCTTATTAAACCTATCATTATAAAATTTAGCTACCGAATGAATTTTAATATAAAATAGATAAATGAAGTAATGGAAAACATAATACGAGAATAAATAAATGAAATATTAAAATCAACTTATTCCGTTATTATGAGACCAAATTATTGTGTTTCTTGTAATTAATAAATACAATTAAGATATCCTGATATTTTAATATTGAGTATTTATTAAGATTTAAATAAAAATTCTATAAAATTATTCTTGTTATTATATAAATATATATAGTAAATATAAGAGTATTGTGAATTAGAGTTGAAGTAAGATATAAGAATAATTAGAAAAATAAATAAATAAATAAATAGTTAAATATAACGGATAAAAGATAAATGAAACGTGAATTTGAAGAAGCTTAAACTTTGAGGCAAATGCATCAAGTAGCAAATGCCTTTTCATATGTATCTTCCAAACAATCTTGGAAGAGAAATTGCAGTGATCCCGAGAACAGGCAATTGTCATTAATATTGCTTATACTCTGGGTAAGAAGAGACCGTATTTTACGAAGTTAGTGCACACGGCTCAAAAGTTATTCAGCGACTTTATTTTGACAGTGAGTTGCATCTCTGCTATTTCTTAATGGAGAGTTTCCATTAACTCTCATGAAATTAACAGGTGATCTTTGATCTTTTCTTGTGATAAACGATAAATTCATTTGCTATGTGTACACACGTATAATGAATTATCACTGTCTTTCTGTTTCAGTACAAATCAAAGTACGTTGTTCCGAGCAAACTATGGAGGTTGACATCGTCAGGACTACACCGCAAGCCTTTATATATCTTCAGCAGCTTAAAAATTATCCAGGTAAGGGATTTTTCGATGGTAACTCATTTGTCTTTATTGTACTTTTTTCGTGACTTTATCCGATTCAACAAACGCATTGTGTCAAAATCAAATTATTTAACCAGAGCGATTGTTAAAACATCCATAGGGTAATATAAGTATAATTTTAGGCACCTTTTACTCAATCTGAAATCTACCTATTTAAAATTAACTGATATCTTAAATATCTTTTTATTTTTTTAAATATTTTTCTTTGTAGCTATTATTTAAATAATTTTTTTCTCTGATTTTTGTAAATAAAATATGTTTCTACAATCATTGACATATTTTACGAAGAAAATATTTTGTATTTATGTATTTATAAAAAAATTTATTCTAATTCTGTCCTACAGTATCTAAATTATAAAGAAGTTTATCAGTTTATTAATATTGAAGAAAAATAAGAATAATTTAAATGTGAAAAAAAGAATTAATGAAGCTAAGGTAACTAGAAGTTACTAGATTTCGGTTAAAATAAGAAAAGAGTATATTCCATAATATACGCAATCGGTAAATATATATGCAATTTAAATAATTTATCCAAGAATGTTTTCACCACTTATAAAATATTTGCATGGTATTCAATATTAAACGTAATATATTTCAAAAATATATTTATTTAAAAAAAATTTTTATGTTTGAAAATAAATTTAGAATTACTTATTAATAGGTCATAGAAAAATATTGCTTAAAGGTTCAATAATTATTTAAAATAAATAAAAAGTTGTGCTTTATTAATTTATGTTATATGTATATAATTTAAATGCGAAACATATATTTAAAGAATAGTAGATGAGAAGTTATAATCTATGAAGCTATTGGTATAAAAAATAATTGTTCGATTTCATAATCTTAGAATTAGTTATTGGCAAGATCTGAACCAATTGGAAGTGAATCGATTCAATTTATTTAGCAGGCGTTAATGCGAAAACTCGACAGAAGTCTCGTAAAAAGTAAAGTATAGAAATATTAATTCAGTAATTAGAAATAATTCGAAGTGGGAAGGGGAGAAGTTGGACAATAAAGCGAGCATTTACATTCACGTGGCTTACTTACGCGCTTAGTGGCTCAGCTAATGAGCATATAACAGAGACATAGTGCGGCCGAGAACGTCTCGCTTTCAATGATGGCATCTCTTTCGCGGATTTTTACACGGGTATTTTTAAGACATCGCTGCTTTCTAATATTAATTGCCAAGCGTGATGCTTATTGAATCCGGTAATTGCCGTATGCGGTCATGTAATCGTTGCCACTCGACTTTATTACGGCTGTTGCCGGTACAAAGAGGAGAGAGGATAATGAAGGGGCTGGAAGGATAGGTATCGCAAAATATGACCTCTTCATATCTCATTGCCGCTTACGTGCATAACACGACTTTCACGAATATTTTAAGAGAAAAAATACCATTTGTAATATCGTCAATTACTTTCAAAGATTACTGGATTTTTTCACACTTTCGGATTTAATATGCTTTTATTATAATTCATTGGCGAAAAAAACCACTTCTTATATACAGATACCGTAATAAATTTATTCAATATTAATTACAAACTATTTATAGTATATTTGATTGAGAAGTGATATCATCTCTTGCAAATGTCGTAATATAATAATTACTCTAAAAGTTCTTAATCATTGCATTTTTTATTTCAAATTACTTTTAAATAAATGTGAATTTAAATTTTATATTTCATTTTAAAATAAACTGTAATGAACTAAAATATAAAGTAATGATTCAAGAATTGTGTATCAATATAAATCTTTCAAATATAAATATGTACCTTCACTAATTGTATAACTATGTATAAACTAATTAAAAAAAAGGAAATATTATAAAATAATAATAAAAGACTAAATATAAATTTAAAATTAGTAATTTTTTATGTAAAACTCAAACATTATTTAAATCAATGTTAAATAATATAAAATTATTTTATAAATTTGTAAAACTAAAACATAATTTAAAAATATACATGCTATATTTTCAAAACAATATTTTAAAAATAATAAAATAATCATCGCTTATTTATAATTTATACGCCTTACATAATTAATGTAATTAAATTAAAACAATGAGTATTACATAAATCGCTAATTTCAGTTTTATTATATTATTTATTTATTCAAAAGTTTTTACGAAATATTTTTGAACGTATAAAAATATTTATATAATTAATAAATCTTGAGTATTAAGTATTACCGTATCGTATACCGTATTGTCATTTAATTTTATTTAAACGTGAAGTAATGGCTTTATCTAACTCTGCAATTCACCAGTTAAACGAACAAGTTTTTTCTCGGCTGACCGAACATCTTAAATATTATAATATAACTCGATTTTTTTAACGTTGTTCTGTTAGCATCATTCATTCTTACTCTTGAGCTGAAATGAATACTTAGAGAACAATAGATTTATTTCAAATAAAAGAATATGATCTTTTATTTGAAAATGTATCTTAGCAATAATTTTATTATACAAATCTTACGAGTTGTGAAATGAATGAATGCAGGCTGTGATGGCATGCAAGAGAAATAAGATCGATTTATCTGATATTTTCTTTACCACTACAAATAAGTGTTAAATATGTGCGTTGTTAAAGAAAAACTTGTTAATTTTTCCACAAGCGTTTAATTATTTCATAAATTATTTAACAAGTCATTCATACAATTATTAATTATAGTTTTAAGAATTTTATGAATCTTTTACTGTTTTTTATACTTTAATTATGAATTATTAATATTGAAATATTGTATGTATTGTAGGAATCTGTAAAACTCAGAAATAATTATTGATCATAAAATAGTGTATACCAAACAAATCATTTTTATAAAATAATTATTAAAATGTATATTAATAATAAATGTACATTAAATAAAAAACTTTGGAATTTTGCACATTATTTATTAAAACTATTTCAACAAACTGATTTTTGAATTTTATATAAATAAATTATAAAAATTTATAAAAATTTAATTTAATTTATTGTTTTAATTTATAAAATATTTTAACAATTTAAATACTTTGAAAAGATATATGATATCAATACATATTTGTGGAAAATATCTATACGTTAAATGATTAGATTAATAAAAAATGCGTTAATAAATTACTAATAAATACTTTAATAAATTAAAGAAAAAAAAATATAACTCAAGTAAAATAAAATTATGTTTAATGAATATGAACAACTTTTATCTATTTCTTATTAGTAGAATATCTTCTTACGTATTAGTAATCCTAGTGTCTATTGTTAATATATAATTCAAAGTAAAATAATGAGACTTAATTTAAAAAGATAATTTTTTAAGTATAAATTATGAATATAATGAATAAAATGTGTATAATAATTGTTAAAATTGGCTTAAGACAATTAACTAGAATATTTAAATAATAAATTTAAATTTTAGTTTTAATATTAAAAAAAATTAATTATTATTCAATATCTTAACAATATTTATTTATTTATTTACTAGAATTTACTAGATGAATTTCGATAATAAAGTATTCATATATAATTATAAATTAAATTAGAACTTCATGTACAATCTTTTCATGCTAAATGAAATTTAAACAATTTAAAAATTTTATTATATTATGAATTTAAATAATAATTACTTATTACAATTCATTAAAAATTACAGTTAAAGTATTCGTTAAAAATCATCAGATTGAAAATAATATACATTTTCTCTATTTTACATGAATAAAATTGCTGATTTTAAATTCATTATTAAAATTAGACTAATGTGAATCAAATTTTTATTTTAAAAAATACCAAAATTGTATTATAAAATATAGTAAAATAACGATGTTCTCATAAGACATTTTGATAATCTATACTTTTCATATGTATATTAGGAAACTTTTTTTATTTTTAGATAGGACAATTAAGATTTGTGACAATACAAATATAAAAAGAAAATAAAATGAAAATATTGGACCTAATATATCAAATCTTACTTTTCTCTAAAACTAAAAATACTAGATTAATTTAATATGATCAGATTTAATTATAAATATCTAATTTATTGTAAATAATATGCTATAAAATCTGTATAAATTATAAATATAGCAATTGTATTTAATTTTAATATTTTACTGTAATAATTATAATCGCGATAGATTAATGTCGTAAAAAATATAAATATAATAAAACGATGATATAAATTTTCGTGTTAATAGTTTTTGTTATATATACAATTATAAAAAAATTTCATTTATTTTATACATAATCTGTATAAAAAGACGAATATTAATATACTTAAATTTCGTGTTTTAAGAAGTGACTCGTAGTTTTGTTTTCCTATAATCTTGTAAAAGTGCTAAAATATAAGCAAAAGAAGCATGAAAAGTATGTAATCGAAATAATTAGATTCTCTATCTTAGAGTAGTGAAGCATGAAATGGCGTGATGCGTAACGGTTTGGAATTTAATTAAAAGCCCTTTAAGAAGATCCTTAACACATAACCCGAGTCGATTGGCCATTAGAAGATCATAATACTAATCCGCAGGTACATCATAAATATAGTGAGTTTTTCATTTATAGATGATGCCTGCAAGCCTAAACTCAGCAACGGTATTGCAAAGTTTAGATTGTCGTTGCTGGAGAAGGACATGTCTCGTTGTGGGATTATGAGAATTACCAATAAACTTACGGTAAGTAGATGCGCGTATTCATGTGAAAGTATGTATAGATACCTACGAATAACATTTAATCTTCCTTCATTTGGTGTACAGAAGAGTGGTCTTTTTTAAATTATAAACACAGTGAGCTTTTGTAGGAAACTACGGAATTTAGGATAAAGTTATTTTCTCAATAGTTTCATAAATATTAACTATTTTTAGTTAGAGAATAATTTATTGTTATATTTCTTGTTTTAAAATAGTTGAAAATTTTGATCGAAACAAAAAAATCAAAAATACATAAAGAATCATGACTAATTTTTTTAAAATTACTACCTTAAAATTATTAATAAAATTCTATTTTGAAAAACTCAATTAGAGTACATTTTGAACGGTATACATAAGATAACTCGAGTAATCCTTATCTAATCCTAGTTGAGACAATTTATTGTTCTGTTGGTACAGGGTCAGAAGGTCTACTATCATCGGATAATAGTGGAGGAACCGGTCGATTCTAGCAAACATACATTTACCGTGAAGTGCAGTATCACCGAAGTTGTCGTTCAGCAACCAAAACTCTTCGGGTCAGCGAATCATACTATGGCTACAAGGAGTGTTTTGCCGGAAGACTTTGAAGCCGATGCGTGAGTAATCTCGTAGTTTTTTTCTTCCTACCTTTATCTATCTACAGTCACTTTCTTGCGTGATTTAGTTAAATATTATGTTTATTTGCATATGTTGATAATGTATAAATTATTTTTAAGGCCCATTCATTAAGAAATGGATCCAAGATTTTTTCTCTGCTTAGATTTACAGGAGAAAATAATCATGATCAAGCTATAATTATAAAAAATTTCAAAAATAAAAGGATAAATATATCAGGATCTTACTTAACTTGAAGGTTAATATTATTTAATACGAATGTTGGCTGATGTAAAATATAGAGGAGGGCAAAAAGGCTTATAATATATTTTGATATAAATTTTTAGTGGCGATTAGACATCTTTCATACATTTATATAAGTATTTAAGAAATATATATTAAAAGGATATGGATACTTAATATTTGAAAGACGGTAAATATTTACGTCAATATAAATATTGTTTTAGAAGAATAAAAAAGTTATAGGTTTCGCAATATTGAAAAATATTCAAATAGTTTATTATTGTTATGTTAGATTAAATTTGTATTTTGAATCGGTAAAAAAACGTACTTATTACTCATAAAAATTCTTATTTCAAAAAGAAGCTTAGCTTTATAGAATTGGAATAAATAAATATATATTAAGCATTATTTAATTCCAGTATGAAACTCAATACTTATACATACATATACACATATATAAATAAAAAAGAAATATATATATATAAATTTTATGTTCTAATAAAAATAAGAAAATTATCATTCAGGACAAACATTTTTTCTAATAAATTATGTCTTTGCTTTTATTAATGCTTATAATAGCTTATCAATTTTTTTACTCATCACTGTCAAGGAGTACATACTTTATATTTTGTATTTTCTACGCTATTCGTGATATAATTATAAGTTGTAGAGCCAATTTTTTAATAAAATAATGAAATTAAAAAATATTTTTCTTTTAAGCAGCTCTATTTATGTAAATGTATAATTCGAATTTTTCCAAATAGAAAAAAGTAAATATAAGAAAAAAATGAATACTTCGATATAATGACAAGATGTAAAATATAAGTGAAACGTGCGGATTCGCTGGCGGTAAAAAAAGTAGAGTTGACAAAACGCAAAAGGAAAAGTTCTAGCAAGGATGTGGATGTTTATAAAAAGAGTGGGTTCCGGAAAAAGAACAATAAAGAGGAATCATTAGAAATATTAAAACAGATTTTTGCCCTATGATACACATCAGGCGTGCTGTATAAATATGCTATTCTTTTATTTTCTTTGTATATACGCTGCAACTGTACAATCACTCGTTAACCGAATGGAACAACGCAAGAAGCGAATGCGGTTCCATTTCCCCTCACCTGTGCAGTTTCATGGCTAGTCTGATATTTCTGAATTATATATAGTGTAAAAAGTATATACAACGATTGGACCTAGTTTTCCGTGTTCGAGATGACCTTGTATCGTAAACATTATGCCGACATCACAGGCGCTCCTCGTTTTCATAATTCGAAGAATGGATCATGTACAAGCTTATCCCGTTTTAACCTTATACACAAATATCTTGCGAATACATGTTTATTGTGATAATAATAATTTAATACCATTAGTTATGCTATTTTATTGATATTTTTCACTACTTGAACGAATACTTTTTCTTCTATACAAATAAAATAAGTTAAGGTTAATTGATTTTTTAATAGCTGACATAGAAGATTTACGAGGTATGTTAAGAAACGGTTCTCTTTATTATAATAAACTTTTCTATTAATTTTCTGTAATTTCTTTTTAATATATAACTCTTACGCTAATTTTTCTACTATCACATAATATTTAAGCTTTAATTTTAAAGATGAACTTGAAAATTTTAATTTAAATATAAGATAATATAAATAATTACTTCTAATAGAAAGTATGAAACCATTTCTCGTACATACGCAGTTTTTATTAATTTAAGTTTATTCAACTGTTAAAATGCATATAAAAACTTTAATTCCTTGTATCTAATTGAAATTTAAATCACAGAAAAAAGATCAATTAAATGGCCGTTTCTTGTTGGTTTTACAATTATTAATTATTTGAATGAAACTAGTGCTTATTGGAGACACAAATTTACGAAATTAATATTGTTTCGTCAATCCAATAATACGTTAATCATCATGGTGTATTCGGACTTGCACAGATAAGAATATTAACATACGAGTGCATGATACTTTTTAAACTTTAAACGCAAATATATCTCTTAATATTATTAATTTTCATTGGAGTATTTTCTTTTCTTTGTATAAAGCAGATAAGAAACATCCCGATAGGCCTACTTGTTTATATGATAATACTCGTATTATTGCAAAGTCAAGTCTAGCGGATCAAATTCAAATCTTGGATCGTATGGCGGGATTAATCGAATTCCAGTTAGAAACTCCAAAGATGACAAACGTTCCTGAGTTTAACTTTGGGTTCGTATTTCTCCTAGAGTTGCTTCTGCGCGGTATTTTAAATTAAAAAGATTACATAAGGAGAGAATTCGAGCCGAATATAAAAACACACAAGGTGTTGTCGCATGGTAAAAATCTCGAAAGTTGAATGCCGTGACGAGCCTTCAATCCATCGGTTTTTTGCCATCTTTCGATTTATTCAATCCTCATTCCTATTCAGGCTAAATAAACCGCTAAGAGTACCGGTTCCGGAAGTTAATTCTGTCCGACGGGATCCAATTGGTAAAAAATTCACGGTACCCTTGTTATTCGAATCCAATTTCTCTCACGACAACGTACGACGTTCTTTCACTTGTATTGCTTAAAATTTTTGCATGCAGTGATCATGCACTGAACTTGTGATTATTGTAACATCGGCCGCGCGCTAAATTTCAAGTGCACGCTTTGGGCACACTGGAAACATTTTTCCATGGATAGTAGCATTAGCTACCATAATGAATATCATACATAACATTGCGTCAAGTATATGTTTTCGTGAAATAATTTGCAGAACATTGAGTTTTTTATGCTGCGTACATGAATGGTTTATTATGAGCTTCCATTTAAAAATGAATTCTTGTATGCCTTAAAATGTGGTATTGTAAATAAGTAAATGCGCATTAATTGAAGATTGATCGAGTGAAATCAATAATCATGTATAACTTCTCAAATACGAATCATAAAATATATATATATAATGGAGTAGATTATGAACATTACTTGTAAACATTAATCATTATATTTCTCTTTTATAAAAAGACGATAAGACAGACAATTACTAGTATTAAAATCATATTTCTTATATCTAAAATTATTTATAATAGAAACTTTATTAATAATATATCACGATGTTATTGATATGATTATTTCTTACTCTCTTATAAATTTAATATTTTTTTACATATGATTGGATTTTTTTTTATTTTTAAACAATTATGTATATTTATAAATATAAATCAATTTAAATATCGTAGAAATTCATTTTAAAATTAAATAATACATGTATTGTTTTAATATATATCACGAAATATTAATTAAATAGATATTCAATAATATTTATTTTAAATTACCATTTAGATTTACTAAAAATTAATTATAAAAATAAATAATTTCAAACGTAATAGGAGAAAGTTTTATTGAATTAAATATGTATAATAGAATAATTATGTAAGCTTATTAATCTACTAACAGTATTATTACTTTTTTATATCTTTCGTAAATATCTAATAAAAAAAAGCATTTTTTTAATTATTATTGTACGTACCCAAGAATTTTTATATCACATCTCATAATTATTCTGAATTACTAATATATTAAGTTAATAAGTATATACTTAATGTAGTTTAATAAAAAATATAATAAATTATTACACCATCAATTTCGATTAGAAATATTAGTACTTCAGGAAATAATTCCTATGCTAATTGTATAGTGATAATAATGATATAAGTTATTTTTTCTGATAAATTATAATAATTCCAATAGGTCAGATGAAAACAGATATAAAATTAACCGGAATATTTATATTGATATTATAAAGAAAAATTGCAATAAAACTTTCCTATTGGTAGAAATTTAATTCGTGTTTGAATTTTAATATAATTACATAATTTTTTATTATACAATAAAATTTTTTAACATTTACGTAGTATATTATTAGTCAATTATTATGAATTGTTTTTATTTGAAAAATTAGAATATAATGAAACTGAACTTTATAAACAATTTTTTGTATATTATTGAATTTCATAATTTTTGAGAATACAAAATAATTTTTTCCATCCGCAGAATATTGTATCAAATTAACTGGATTCTTTTTTCCTCGTTTTTCTAAATGAGCGATAGTGTGTATATGCCTATGAGTAAGTAAAAGAGTAAGTAAAGGTCGTTACGCACGAGATCTCGCTTTAACAAGCAGATCGTGCTCGTTTTCTCAAACCAAGAGGGAAAAGGACAAAGAAAAAGTGGTGAGGATGGCAGTCCGCCATAAGTAGTCTGCATTAGCTGTGTGGAAATCGAATATGTATTTAATTAATCCTAGGTTGGAAGGATGCATGTTTCTTTATCCATCAATCGGTACAGCTATCGAGGAATTGATAATGCGTAGGTCTGTATAAAATTTTCCTTCACTTATGACTTTCTTTATTCCCAGTTTTGTTAGTTAATATCTGTCTGTCTTAATTTTAGTTATATGCAGACATTTACGACTAAAAAAATAAATATTCGATAAAATATATTTATTATTACTGTCCCGTCTTAAATAATAATAAGTAATTATGCATTATATTTCTGTTTCAATAAAAAAATCCTCTATGAAGAATTATTG
This sequence comes from Dolichoris vasculosae, assembly GCA_018907195.1. Taxonomy (NCBI): domain Eukaryota; kingdom Metazoa; phylum Arthropoda; class Insecta; order Hymenoptera; family Agaonidae; genus Dolichoris; species Dolichoris vasculosae. The sequence continues at coordinate 261,697 of JACCHY010000037.1, read as the reverse complement.
CGTGTCATATATTTTGAAAACAATTGAAATGTTAATCGCCTAATATATGTAAATTAAAATAGAAATTTATTCGATTTAGACTTTTCCCGTTTCGTTTATTTTAGTGCTTTGAGTGATAAAATAATATAAGTTTCTCTAATAATGACCAAGTTTTAATATGAGAGAGTACATTCTAAATATTCAACTGTATTTATTTGTTTTACGTTACATGAAATTCGTTGATGCTAGCATTTTATATGTTTTTGAATAATCTATTGATGTGTATATTAATAGGTTTTCAATGTTCTCGAACATTACTTTCTATTTGAGGTAAATAAATTTAATATAACTTTAAAGTCAACAAATGACAGCTTTTCTCTTAAGCCAAATATTTATAGCTATTTAACTCATTTATCTTACACTTATTGTTTTAATCATTATTAATTTAAGAATAATGATTTGGTTAATGAGAACTTCAGTATTAAAAAATTAATTTAATTAATAATTAATTATTTGTAGGAAAAGAGAAGCTTTTATACTAAAAAAAAGAAAAAAATTGTATTTTTATTCAAATTTATTTCTGTAATTAATTTATGTAATTATTTCTGGAAACTATATAATCTAATAAGTCTAAGATATGAAATTATTTTAGGACGAAACCTATATATGAATTATAAATTTAAGTTAAATTTAAGTCTCATAAAGTTAGATACTTATATTCAGTTGGTGTTAAAACATAAGTGTTAAAATCTGCTATTCATCTTACGTGTTTCACTAGAAATAAATTACCTTAAAGTACGTGAAATTTCTTTTATAATAATTTACTCATAAATTTAAAGTTTTAATCTTGACATTTAAAAGCTATATATAAATGTATAGCTACAATAAAAATTAGTCTTCAAATTCTATACACTATTTTTGATGCTTAATGTTTAAATGAAGATGAACAAATACAAATAAAAGATTTGACGGCAAAAGTTTGATTCTTATTACCCTCTCACAAGTCTTATTATATTTCATGTCTCCATATCACAGTTCAGCGAAAGTTCTCTAATGGCTAATTAACTGGTTTTTTCAGAGCGTCTGTATAAGAGCTAAATTTTCATTTGGGTGATTCACTGAAGAAGGAACGCATGTATGCAAGTTTGACATCCTGCTAAATCCTATGTCTTGTCTCACAATTTCAACGCACTTTGATACGTATTCTTACCTATATTTTTAGTTTCCAGTTTTCTTTCTTCGCTTATTTTTTAAAAAAGATATTTAAAATTTTTAAGGTGATTAATATTAAAAAAGATGCGAAAAGATCGGCTAGAAGATAATATCTAGGTATTATTTTGTAATAATTAAAGATTGTATCAGAATGAACAGCATTTGTAAAATGCAAAGTCACAATATGTTTAATATCTTTATGAATCATTTGATTAAGTTTTTAGGTATCTGCTACAAATATCTGCTACAGTTCTCTGTTAAACTTAAAAGATGCTAATCGCAACAATGTAACTTCTTAATTGGGATTGAAAGACAAAGACACAAACTTTTATGATAGACTTAGTAAGGTTCTTTTCATGACATTTCCATTCTTATTACAAGAATTTATTACAAAAACACTTCATGGTTTACATTAACTTTTATTTATTTGTGTTAATAAAAAAGGGGATTGATTATCAACTTACTAATTTAAAATTCAGCATATTTGAAATATACTGATCTGATAGTTTATATTCTGTTACAATAATTTGATGCTAAATTTTTTACTTACAATATATGTTCGAATAAAAATTTTTTAGTATGAAACAAATCAAAATATTTATATTTTCTCTTTTTGTCATGTCATTATTACTTTATTGTACGAAACTGATTTTAACATTTATATTTATTAATTTCTAATATTTTATACTATAATAATAAGTAATATTAGAAAATAGTTTTCATATTTTATATTTTTATACTTTTCTTTTATTATCTTATTGATTAAAAATAACATTAAACTTTTTATAATCTAATTCATATAATACTAATTTATAACGTTTATTTTTAATTGCATTTTCAAATGAATATCTATTTCTAATATATTTTGAGTAAATATAGTTCTTATGGTATTTTAAGACAAATCTCAATATGGAGCGAAATTGTTAGTTTAAAAGTACGAATACATGGACAAAATGTAAATACATTATAGAATTTTTGTTATATTATAATTAGAAAGCTTAAATATATATGGATTTTATAGTGAATTAATTTATTATTCTATTATATTTTGATTTTCTCTTAAAAATTGAAAAACTATATTCTTGTCACTAATTTAATAAATATGAAAATATGAGAATAAAATTAGAAATGATTTTAAAATTTAAGAAACAGTTAAATTGAATTGAATAGCTGAATTGAAGAAACATAAAACTGAGCTGTTAACTAGTCATTTTTTTTCGTATTTATTTATCTTCGTATACATACTTGAGCGAATCGAAAGTCGTGCATTACAGAGAAGAAAGTGATATCCTCCTTCGATTTTCTGCTTCGTGAGTGGTTTGGATTATATAAAAAACGCAGAGTGTATTCGTGCAAGTCTTTAGCACACATTATCCTTTGTATAAACGTTACATGATCTCTCGTTCATTAGAATGCTCATTGGTATTTACATACACACGGCTCGTGAAATGTATAAATCGCACCTTTGAGCGTAATCGCTATCCTAAATCTGAGTGTAATCGGAAATGCTCGCAATCGCAATAAGCTGAAGCCAATATTGTAGCACGCTGCGAAATACTTTGCGCATTCGTCCCGCCTTTTTCACCGGACTCGACTCAAATATGCTCTTGATAAAAGACCGAAAAAACCTGATAAAAGAACTTTTAATAAGATGTTAACTTAATAGACGTTAATTCGCTTTCGACATGTGTTTTGTTTCTTTTTCTCTTTATCTCGGGGCATCGACTTCTTTCATTTTAATGCATTTTTCCGCGAGTTTTTTAAACAACATAAAATTGAAAGTGCATAACGTTTTTTTATCGTACCTCTGTCAATGATCATGATTTTTAGAATTAAGAGAAAAATTTTATCATGATGCTTTATAATAATCTTTCTTTAACTTCTTTTATTCGTCTACTACTTACAAATTTACTAATTATGATCAGGTATTGATACTTTATAAAAAAAAATTCTAAAGTTACTGCGACTAATCACATTTTCATTTAATATTTGCATAAATTTATATCTTGAAAAATCTACAATACTAAAATAAACGATTTAAGGATTTTTTTAATTATACAATAAACATTTTCTCATAGAAACCTAACAGATCTATTTCGTCTTTTTAAAAAGACTTAAATATAAAAATAAAAAGATAAAACTAAAATATTCATAATATATTTGAACTAATTTTTTATTTATTTTATTATAACTTATTTTTTAATATCTGAAAATTAGACTTTTTTTTCTATGAATGATCATATTAAATATAAGTATTACACATTCGCATTGTAAAATTGATAATTCCTACCTTAAAAAGATACGATATTTCCTTTATATTTTTATAGAATTATATTGACTTTTCAAGTAATGTTTAACTATGAAATATACAAACATTATTTAAGGCTAAATAATTAAAAATATAATAAATGAATTTTACTTTCTAGCTGTTAAAAATTGACAATTATTTTAATCTTCATTTATTATTTTTTCTTGGATACTTTGAAGAAATAAAATTTATTTCATAAAAATATAATATGTTAGATACATAAAAAATTATTTATGTATATAATAGTTAATAAACTAAACAGAAATATATTTTTTAAATCATTAAAAGCTATTCATATTATTCATAAAAAACTTTTTTGATCTATCGGAAACTTATTTTACCTCGTTAAGACATTTTAATAACCAGTTTCAAATAAATTAAGTTGGATAAAATAACCTTATACTTTAAGAAAATTTGTTATTTTTTAAATATATTAACTTTGAGTAGTTAAAAAATATTACACGTTTTTATCAATAAACTGTAAGTAAAAATTGATAATATAATAACAAAATTATTTACATAAAATTTATCAAACATTACTGAATATAATAATTAAATTTGTAAATTCAGTTGTAATGCAATAGTTAATCAATAAGTAGAAATACCAGAGTCGAGGCAAACAAATAAAATTGATCAACAATGAAATGAATTGATTTATAAGTGTAAATAACAAAATAAAATCAAAAAATTACTATATAAAAATATTTTATATTTACAAAAATAAAATATATTTAATTTTTTTTTTGATTATTTTTGGAAAAGTTGTTTAAGTAAAGTTTATAGTTTTCTTTATAATGTAGTTAAGGTAAATGAATGAAACTTTTATTGTACATAATTGCAATAAGAATAATCTACAAACAAAAAAAGAAATAAATAATTTACATAAATTAAGTCGATGTCACTCTCAAGTTTGTTGTAAAGGCTAATTATTTTACAGTATTATCAATGTTTGGAGAATGATGAAAAACTTTTTGTATAAAAAATGAAGAGATCGCAAGTAATATATTAGGTTGAATATAAATCTTCGGTCTAAAAATCGTATCCGCTCTTAGAGTTAGTTAACCAATACGTGTAGCTATTCTTGTGACATCCTTGAGGAATCAGTTTTTCGGTTCAGTGTCTTCTCTCTTACCGTAACCGCATTATTAAACTTCAAAGACTCGTTCATTTGAGTGCTCAGCAGCTTACTTCTATTCATTAAACGTATGTCGTAGTTTCGTGTAAAGGGTGTATGGGAAAAACGGAGAAAGAGGGAGTGATTTCCCGACAGCAGATTATTACAATTTATCGGATACGTTCTCGTGTTTCATTCAACGATCATTGGGGCTAACAATTGATAATTTGAATTCCGCGTAAGTCCCTTCCAAAAATTCGCATATGAATATGTCCAACCAGATTAAAGTATCAATTAAACTGTTGGAGCCCCTGGAAGTGAGTGCATTAATCAAAGCTAGTGTCAATTCCTCTTATATCTCCTTTCTTTTTTTAATGATACTCCTGAGTATAATCTTATCTTCACTTTTATTTTCGCCTTCGTGGATTATAGCACCAAATTTCTTTTTTTTGAATGAAACAAAAATTCAGCTCGCGTGTATATGACATCAATGGTAACATGATCGTCCGAATAGTTATAAAAATCACGCTAATAAGGAATCTCTAGCTAAAACTCCTATCACGACTCTCATTTCTTATATAATAATTCTTACTTTATAATTGTTATTAATTTCACATGTATCGAATTTTAATTTTCTATTTTTTTGTTTTTTAATTTGAAAAAAATAAATACTGCTTTAAACAAACTTTTTTCTCGGAATACGTACCCATTCATGATTAATTAGTCATTTTCTATCTTTAATATTATAATTTCTTGTTCCTTTTCTAATTTTAATTATAATACAATAGCTAATAATAGCGTACATATTAATTAATTGCTATGTAGCTCATTCGTTTATAATTACTATGTTAAGGGTAGAATACAAAAAAATAAGAATATGACAAGAGAAGTATTAAATAGTAACAAGGTATAATATATAAGCAATTAAATTTATTGAAACGTATCGATCTTCGAAGGTATATCGAGTTGCTCCCAATAGATCCACAAACGGTGCGGGGACACTGTAATCTGTGTGAAATCGTAAGAATATACTCGCAGCTATGAGCTCAGAATCACTGTGGGCAGAATTTCTCAAGAACGTAAAAATTTCACAAAAAAAGTAGAAAGTAATAGAATCGCGAAGAGAAAAGTTTATGGATAAAAAGGAGTTGAAGTAATGCAAGTAACTCGGTAATATACGGAATGTGATCCAGTGGGATGACATAAGAGGCGGACTTCCACCGAAAACGAGATAAAGTACTGCCGGGCCTAATGGGCGACGTACGAGCTAGGTCGCAAACAGGCGGGAAACATCACCAATAGATCGTATAGACGGTTCGAATCCACGGAAAAGAAAGAAATTGCTAAATTCAGATAAACGTTTTACTGTGACAACAGAGGTCATAAATTAAAATAGACGTATGTATGATGAACGAAGGACTTATTCATTTGGAATAGGTGAGGCCGCGGGTTTATTAAATCTATGGAACAGCCGGACGGCCCTCCTGTCAGCAAATAAGGGGAAGAAACGGCCAGCCTAGTGAAGACGTGGAGTTGTAAGACGACAGAAGTCGCAAACGCGAAAATACGTCGGAGTGTCAGGTGTCGGATCGACCTGTTGAGGAAGGGGGAGGTCGCGACACATAGAACCGGAGAAAGATCGAGAAAGTTCGGAACTTTAATGCGAAAATTAATGAACACTTTGTAGTAGTTTGATACTTTTCGAAAAGAAACACAAAATGAATCACGAATAAATAATTGAGCAAAGATTTGCAAAAAATTGATAAAAGCATTGACAATTGAAGGTAAAATCGCGATATTTAATAAGCATGTCGAATAAAGGTCGTCTTAAAACCAAAATAAAAATAGGAAATTCGGTCGAGATTAACGAACGATGAGAAAATTTTATCATCGAAAAATTGAGAAAAACAAAAGAAAAAGTTAAGGTACGGAGAGAGAAACCGAATATATAAATATAGAAAGAAAGTGAAAAGCAGGCAGATTTGACTGAGTCGATCCTTCGAATAGAACCTCTCGAATATTGTACGCGACCGGATCACATGTAAACCAATACACCGAAAAATATTGAATATAATTAAAACATCTGCAAATAAAATATAAAAGAAGAATGGAAAGAAGTTAATATAAATACATTTTATATTATTAAAAAAAGGAAATAAATAGTATTTAAAAATAATAAGAAGTATTTTAATTTGACCCCTAAAATACTACACATATACAAAAACTGATTCCAAGTATTAAATTTGGCAAAATTCAAATAACAGAATATATTCAAATATCTGTTTATTATTTTTATTGTTATATTACTTCCTGAATTATAATGATTATACTCAGAAGTATTAATAATTCTTATTCTTCATAAATTGTCGACTGCATACGATTTTCATCCATATAAAGCCGATAGTCACACATAATGATATAAATATTATTATATAATAATATAACATTTAAAGACTTAAAGATATATTATTCATATCTTCTTATGCAACATTTACATTAAAGGCATTAATGAAATTAATAAAAATTAATAAAAAAACTCGTATTACAATTTATTTTTTCATATTGATAAAGAATTTTTTAAATTTCAATTATACATCTATTTATGATCTAAATGATAATTATAAATATTAATGTTATTCTATTATTAAAATCGAAATTAATATTTTATGTTATAACTTTAAAAAAAATTATAAGTAAGTTTTCAAGAATAAATTTTTGTATTATAATGCATAATAAATCCTTTGAAATAAAAGATTTTTGTTATCAATAGTAAAAAAGTAACAAACCATATGGAACTTCAAAAATAATTTTAAGGATGATATATTAAAACCATAAATATAAAAATTATATAATTTATTATAAATAAATATTGATTCATCTTTATTTATTAAGAGATAGTAAACAGTATAAATTATAGATGTTGTATTATATTTTAAATTATACAAACATAGAATATAAAATAGATAATATTAGTTTCGCAATTTATTATATCAGGAAATATTTTACAAAGAGTAAATTTATCAAAACTAGCTCTATAAATAGATTGCATGCTTAAATATACAATTTAAAATTATTATCAATAATTTTTTCTTATTTTTCTGCTAATAAATACATCGTTAGTTATTAAGATTTCCATTAATTTTTTATAACCTAAAAGAAAACGATTTGGTGTTATAAGAGATGTAACACAATAAAATTAATAACATAAACCATTGTTTCATTTACCTATATATATTACAACAGAAATTCCTATTGGATACTGTTCTTCCAGTCTCTTTTAATTCTATTTTACTTTACTACGAAATACATGTATTTTAGGAGTACGATTCACTGACTCACTGGGTTCCATTTGACTTTATTAGATGTATACAATAAATAACGAGATTTTGTTTTGCGAATACTGCATTAATTTATGAGCTTAGAGTACAGAATATTTTTTCTAATTAAATGGATATTGCTCTACATTGATAATGGTCTATTTGATCCGATGCGTCTCCTTCCTTTTTTCCTTTTTTCTTCCTTGGAAACAGAAGATCACGATGAATCGATGTGCAAGTATAAATTATTGTAAAAAGAACTTACAACGCTAGATAATTTTTTTCTCAATGAGAAAGTATTCTTTTAAAAAGTTGCTATGATTTATTAAAGATAATATTGAGCTATTCAGTTACTTCCATAGATCTTAATTTATCCTCAGAAGAAATAATGCCTGTCTTTGCACTCCGGCGCTTAAGTACAATCCTGATTACTTATTAGCAAATTATGCTAATGATACACTGTTTAGATTAGACACATTAGTTCTTCTTTTTTTATTTTATTATAATAAAATATTTATAAATTGTATACAACAATATTTGAAATTTTATTTAATTAAGAGAATAAAATATTTCATAGATGTATTAATTAGCTATTTTATTTAAAATATATCGTGTAAAAGGATAAATAACTTCTTGGTTATAATCAATATCTAGGAAATTAAAATTTTAGGAAATTGATTTACAAAATGGTTAATTATTTAACAATATGTAGTTAGTAATCATGCATCTTTTAATTATTGTACAATTAGAAATCATGAAAGTAAAATCAATATTTATTAAAATGGTTGGATATTATATTTAACTTTGAAACCTATTAATTCTGTTGTTAATTTTAATAATTTTATTCAATTATATATACCATTTTTTTTTTATTTCAATGATACATAAATAATAATAACGATTATGATTAACTTGCAGAAATACACCGGTGCTGGGTATGTTAGAGGGTAACGCTTCAGAGCCAAAGTTATTATTCAACGTCAGACAAGGCAATAAAATTATCAAAGATGAATTAGTTGTCAAACCTGGAACACCATTACAAATGGAAATATATTTAAGCGAGGAAGCAGCCAAAGTTTATGGACTCTTAGTAACTCATATGCAGGTTACCGATACGAAAAGTCAAGAAGAAACCATCATTTACAATGGGTAAATAAGAATTATACACGGATTATATATAAAGATTTAAACTAAGTATTGTTCTTTATTGAATAAATAATATCACCTTAAATTATCAAATAATTGCAGAATGTTAGGTGATCTAAAATGTAATAACTTCTTGTTTTAGAAATTCTTTATTTTATTAAAATCATGAATACATTAATGATACTTATTACGCTTTATTAATTATAAGTTTTATTAATTAACTCGATATATGTAAATAATAGGAAAGTGAAATTGCCAGTAGATGATACTTTAATTATTTATCAAAAGTTATAATATTGTATTGCAAAGCTACGTGATTCGACTTTTAAGATACAATCAATTGCATATCATGGAGTAACATTCTGCAAAGATTACTTTTGGCATAATAATGTAAGAGAAGAGATAACAATTTTAAGAGAGCTAATAAGCTAAATAGCGTAAGAGAGAAAAATATTGACATTGAAGTGATGCGTTTGTTTTCAGGTGCTCGGTAGATCCTTATTTGTTCGAGAACTTCGAAACTGTGAACGGCCACTTCTTATCTGCCAAGTTCCGTGCTTTCAAGTTCCCAGAGAGTAGTTACGTGCAGTTTCACGGTACCATTACCGTTTGTGTAGGCAAATGTCGCGGGGTAAGTTAATTCTGGCGTGCTCGTCCCCGCGAGCTACTATTGTGCGTCACGCGAAAATTATTTAGCCTAATGTTAAAGAACGTGTCGAATGCTTCTCCCCTCGGGAACTTCAAGAACTGTGAACTTGACGGATTATATAACCAGATAAGGAGAGAGACAGGGAGAAGCTCGTTGTCTTGCCAGAGATTTTTCTCTCGTTTTTATAATCTTTGTTTTATTTTAAAGAAGTAATAAATATCGAACAAAAATTAGGCTTTTCTACTTATTTAGTCGTTCTTACTTAAAATTAATTATCAATAATCGCTTATGAATTCTGATTGTATTACGGTTATAAATGATCGTATTTTGATAGAATTACTTGTTTTAGACTATATCGAAATTTTTTCCCTGCGTTTAATTATTCTTATTCTTTAGTATTTATTTGATAAAACTATTCTGATCGCATTCAAGTATTACAAAGTTTACATTTTATCTCTTTTATAAAAAACGATTAAAATTAACTGTTGGGGTCAAAAATAATTATTCTTACTCCTTTTATTTACAAGGTTATTATTCGGACACGTATAACAAGTCTCGATGTCGCGTACAATACTTCGCTTTACAGTGGTTGCTTACAAAGGTGCTGCGATCGTCAACTCGGTGTCATCGCTTGAGTCGGAAGCTACTGTGCTCGGACGCATACCTGCTTATATATTCTCACTCCCTCTTGGCCTCGCCGCATAATTTTCCCTTTTTATGTTGTTTACTTTCTTAGAGGGATCGAACTCAGACAAGAACCTATTGTTTTACGATATGGGATCCCCCGGACCCCTGTTATTTCCATGTGTATATCGTACCTGGCCCTTCATGGTACAACCTTTCTATTCTCAATTGCTCTGACGGATTAACTGGTAGTTCATCTGTTTTCCAAGCGCGGCCTCCTCTTTATTTCGCCAGATCACTGGCCTCTTTATCAGATCACTGATCTCTTCGCCAGATCACTGGCTTCCTGACCAGATCACTTTTAACTAAAGAAAGATCTGCTTTTTAAGTTCATGAAATATATAAAAAAGCAATTAATTTTCAATAATAAATGAGTAAATTTTATGATATAAATATAATAACTGATAATCATAGAAAAGTAAGTATTAATATTTTACAAATTTAATTTATAGATAACAATATTAATTTATAGTATCATAACATAAAACTAGTTATTTAATAATTTTTAATTATAATATTTAATTATTATTCATCTATAATTAATTAATAATTAGATTCATGCTATTTTTATGGAACTAAATAATGTGATTAAAGTTTATATTGATACTTGATGTTATCTCAATTATATAATGTATTTTCAAATAAATAGATTTTTAAAAAATGTATAAGCTTACAATATCGGTATACATGATTATTTTAAAAAAAATTTCAAACTTTTGTTTATCACTTTTTTGCATAATAAATCTGTTCAAAGTATAAAATTTTTCAATCTAAAATAAACAAATTCATTAAAATAATAAAAGATTCAAAAAAAAGTATTAAGAATTTCTCTTCAATCAAAAAATCGAAATGTCACGTATTATCGGAAAATGATAGGTTTTTATGAAATAAAAATATATATTTATTTTCTTATCAGATTGAATGCAGTAATGGTAAAATTGGATACGGTAGAAGGAGGAGATCTGTAGAATCATCGGATGATGGTAAAAACGAAATTTGGGAAATGGCCATGTCAGTATTTCTCAGGGTAGACTTCGATCATGATGTCCTTTCCGATGAAGGTAAATAATAAAAACAAACTTTTATTACTGACTACAATTACAAGTAGCATGAACTGGAATTTCAAAGTGTCGAAAAAATAATTCAATGACAACTTTTAAATAAAATTTTTTTAGTTCCAGCATGATAAAGTATAATATATGAAAATGAAATTAAAAAAATGATTTCATTTTATATATATATAACAATTTAATAGAAGAATAAAATCATTATGTAATAAATTGAAATATATAATGCAAATTGAAATATTCTTAAGCATTATTGTTTGTAATTTGAGCATGATTGGATATTATCAAAATTAAATAAAGAAAATTTTGATTTATATTTGTCATGCCAATGCAATAATTTTATAACGCTTAATAACTATGTCATTTTATGTACGTTTTGTCTCAGAAATTTCTAAATTCATTCGAAAAGGAAAAACGCGCGAAAGGACCGTCAGAGCTGAAGAGATTGGTGAACAATTTAAGTACAAAACCGATGGTGTGGATTCCAGCAGTTCCAAGAGCTCGCATATCTTCAGTTTTTTCCTTGTTTTTCTGTGCTTCTTCAGATTTTTGTAATTTTTAGATTAATCGAGAACTTATAACGCTTAAATTGCAAAAACAGAAACAATCTTAATAGTGTAACACAAGTAGGACGTTTTTTTATTCAGTCTTTTTTGTGGATTCAATAAATCGAATTATTATTTTCTTAGTATTTTTATAATTTCATAAAGTCTGTGCTAACAATTATAAAAAATAACAGATTTAAATATTATTTTAAAACACTTTTGTTTATGGTTGATTAAAAAATATTGAGGATTTAAAATAAAAATCACAATATTTTCAATAAATAATCATCTTAATAAAGTTACTGCTATGCTTTTGCTTGAATATCATAACTTAATTTTATAAACTTTTTTGATATAACACGTTTTTTAGTATCAATTAGAGATAAGTCATATATTGCTTCCTTACTCATATTATATATTTATTAAAAACGATACACTTAATGGATACTTGAAATCTAATAAATTATCTAATAAAGAAATTTCTAAAAACTATTCAGATTAATAGATTAAAAAAGTCTGTCTTAGATGTTATTGGAAAATCAAAATAAAGAAACGTCTTATATATCAAACTGCTCATGTGATACTAAACTAAAAAAGAAAAGTAAAGAACTTGATCTTTTGTAGTGAGTAGAAAGAGCGCGAGAGAGCGATAGAACGAAAGATTGAGCGAGAGAGAGAGAAAGAGAGCAACGATGATGAACAAAAGTACATACAGAAAAATGAAAAATGAGTTATAAAGAAAAAAGAAATATACACGAGAACGAACCGGAGACAACTATACGAAGCTTAGGAAACAACGATGAATGCAAGTAAAATTGCAGCAATCAAATTGCCAAGTCGGGGGGAAATCTGTAACGTTCTAAGCGCGCAGCAAGCAAAACTGAAGAAATTAACGAAAACTGTATAGTTGCCGGCGCTCGAAGTAACGCTTATCTCTTCAACTTGTGTTGAGTCGATGAAAACGTCAAAGGCTCTCTCGGTTACAGCATCAACTTCCGAGATTTCTCCGCTTTGCAACTGCTGAATCATTGGCAACGGTTCTTTGTTCCTTACATAATATCCTACTCTTTTCTTATTTTTCCATTATATACATTTCCTTTCTGTTTCATTTTGCCGTATCCATAATTTTCGTGATATAGCCACGAGTTGAAGAACTTTTTCAAAGGTAAATATTAATGTGGCTAATTCTTGATATCTATCGAGGGTATTCGATTGAAAAAAGAAATTAATGTAATGTATTGTTGTTTCACGACTATGAAGCTTTGATATTAAATGTATACTTTAAGATAAAAATCTATTACAAATTAGTTGTTAATTTAAAAAATTCTTGTAATTCCTTTATAAAATAGAAGTATATTTAACTTTATTACATTTATCTTTGAAAATACATTCTAGATCTGGAACATCAAACTGTAGATGCTTTAAGCACATCGTTTTAGCAATATTATTAATGAAAGAAATAATTAAAACAAGATTACACGACAAAATTCATATCTAAAATTTATTAAATTAATTGAATTAAACTAATTTAGAATGAATTTGTGATAATCAAGAAACATTATTTGATATATTATAACAATGTAAGATGATTTTAATTTATATTTGTTTTGAAATTTAGTATAAAAGAAATTAAAAGAAACTAATGTAACAGATTGTAATGAGCTTAATAATAAAAGAATAAACCATTTTAGAAAGCTTTAAATCTATGGTTGTAAATATACGTTACGCAGTAAGAGAAAGAAATTCGGTTTTTGCAAGCGGAGAATAAAGAACCTAGTCGTGCTACGACGTAACATTTATTATTAAAACAACTTTTATAACTATAACATAGTAACTAAAAGTTAACTCATTAGAAAATATGTTTATTTTGCTTATTCCATCGATTGATAGATATTCAAACATTTAAGTAATATAATATACTGTTGAATCTATTGTTTTCATATACAGTTTCTGTAAAAATCATTATGTAAACACAAATTTGTGAACTACTTTTAATGACTATCTCTTTTATATGCTAATAAAATATATGAAAAATTGATGAATAAAAATATAAGCCGAATCAATTATTGTATCTACCATATTAATTAAATATTGTGTAATAATTCTTAAAATAGATATAATATTTAAACGATCGATTTTAATCAAATATCTTTATTATTTTATTTAATATAGTCTCAATGTAATATAATACAAATATGCATTTAAATTTATTAAGTTTTATAAGTAAATATACGATTAAGTACGTGAATTAATAAATATACATTTTTTTATTACAAAATTTAATTAGTATTTAAATTTTAATGTACATATAAATGAATTAGAAATTCTGAAATTTAATACATTACTTTTTTATTGCTGTTTTATAATGTATTAAAAAACGGAGTAAACAGTCGTTTACTTAACTACATTAGATTAATTTATTTTCTATTCATAAAATATGATAAAAGAAAATTTTAATGTACCAATCTTTATTCATATTTACATAAATCATTTATTCACATTTATATAAATCTTAGAAATTGTAAAATCGCATTAAATTTCATATTATCCTTTAATTTTATGAGTTTTTATCCAATCTTATGATTATTTAACATTATTACTAAAGAATATACATTTTTAACAGTTTATAAATATCAATATAATTAAAAAATTAAAAAAAAATAGGTTATAAAAGTAATTATTTTAAACAGAAAAATTGATAACATAAATTTTATATTATTTTCATTAGAATTTTATAGGAAAATAAAATAAAATAATGATAAATATAATTTAAAAAATATTAATTATGAAATTATACACTTGGAATGTTGAGTAAAAATTATAAAAATAAAATGATTTCTACAAAAATAAAATTTAAATGATTCATTAAAATCGATACAATTTAATTTACATTCGAAAGGTTCCAAATTTGCTGTCCTTAATCGGTGCATTGAGTGCTGCCGCCAAGCTTAATGCAATAACGATTCTAGTGTCAACTGGATCGATTATGCCATCATCCCATAGCCTACATAATATAATACTTTAAAAAATTATCCTAACTTTATATTTTGTTATACATAAAATAAAACATTTACCGAGCACTTGAATAGAACGGAGTGCTTTCAGTTTCAATCTGTTTGATAATTGGATTTTTCAAGTTATTTTCTTCTTCTTGAGTAAACTGTAAGATAAATAATAGATGTAATTTTTTAAATATACAAAAAAATTTTTTTCGAAATTTTCATAAAATAATTTTTAAGCTTTATCATTGTACTTAAAAACTCAGCTTTTTAGTTCATTTAATGTATTTTTAAATATTTATGTTGATTAAAAATTATGCGTATAAGCAATGCTTTGGTAAAGCAATTTATTGAAAAAGTTTATTCATAAATTTTAGAAAATACTATTAATACAGTAGTATTATTTACGTTTAAAATAAATAAATAAATAATTGCCCAAAGCCATTTTCTGAAAAAGATTAGTGTGTCACTTATGATGATAACACTCAGTAATTTCTTCTTAGTGTATTGATTTACAAGGGCCAATAACAGCCACCTCTTATTCAATTGAACGAAATCGTTAAAATGTAAAAATATACCTCTTTGCCGTCTTTTTTACGTTGATCTCTTGTAATTTGAGCCATGACACCGGCTGCTTGTTCGCTGCCCATCACGGCGATCCTAGCGTTTGGCCAAATATATAGAAACCTTGGCGAAAAAGCTCTACCGCACATGCCTGTTGCAAGATACAATTTCTAATAAGTATAATTGATTAAATATTACGAAAGTTTTTCCATGAATGAAAAACAATAATAGAGAAGTTAAACAATTAGTGATTTAAATTTCCTTCTGAAATAAAAGCTGGATTTAGATCTTGGCAATAATATCAGTAGAGCGTAATTAAAGATAAAGAATGATAATGTTTTATAAATCACCGTAATTTCCAGCTCCATAAGATCCGCCAATAATGATGGTGATTTTAGGTACTTTAGTGCAGGCAACTGCTGTAACCATCTTTGCCCCATTCTTTGCGATGCCACTGCTTTCTGCTTCTTTTCCCACCATAAATCCTATAAAAGTAAGAATATATTTTATGTAAAAAATCGGCAGTTTTCACATACATTTTCTATAATAACAAATACATTCATAAATTTTATTATTTTCAATAATTTCAGCTCTTTTTAAAAGACCCTGATTATTAAATATTGAAAATATTCATTTTTTATGAAATAATACGTACAACAAAATAAAAAGATTAATGTATATAATTTATTTAAATGAAAATTTTTTAAATAAATAATCCCGATTCATGAAACATGAAAAAAAAAATATATTTTAATCACTAATTATATTTATAAAATTAACATCTAAATTCATACCATAAATATTTTTTATATTTTTCAATTAAAATTTTATTTTCTGAAATTATATTATTGAAATTAATTTTAAGATCAGTGTTTATTGATAAAACTAAAGTTGAATTTAATAACTTTAATAGAATAGCGAACAAACAACTTTTCAAAATAATTATTCCTTTTCCTATTATTTATTATTAATTGAATTTTCTAATTTAAGGTAATAATACTTATTTTGAAAGTACCTGTTAAATAAGCAAAATAAGATATTGTAAATGTATTATTAAGAAAATCAAGTATCTAATACCTGGAACCCTATTTAATTTAAATGAATAAATATCTTCTTAAATTATTTTATTTAGATTGTGGATTTGGATACGTTATTATAGCTCAACTATTCATTATATCTAACAAAACTGAAAACTTGTGACAACTATTACTTACCAGTAATATTTTGTAAGAATACAAGTGGTATTTTTCTTTGAGTGCAGAGTTGAACAAAATGCGCACCCTTGAGAGCAGACTCAGAGAAAAGAACGCCATTGTTGGCGAGGATACCGACGGGGTAGCCGTGAATGCGGGCAAATCCGGTAATTAGGGTATTTCCATATTGAGCCTTGAACTCGTGAAAGATTGAATCATCGACAATCCTTGCTATTACCTCCTTTACATCGTAAGGACGTTTCAGGTTTGTTCCGACAATGCCGTAGAGTTCATCCATAGCATGTACTGGTGGTTTGAAATCGCGATCGAATGTCGCATGGATATTACGTTGTCGATTCAAATTAGAGACGATGTTGCGTGTCAGCTGTAAGGCGTGTTCCTCATCCAAAGCGAAATGATCCGTTACACCAGATTTTCTATCAACATTATTTATTTATATTTGCTATCGTTTATACATTCTAAATTGCTATATTTATACATTGTAAATATTTTATAACTTCAAATCTAATTAAAACTACGTTCTTTACGAATTATTTTATCATTTTTTGTGTGAAACTGTTTCTTTTATTTAATCATTTTCATTTAGTAATAATAAATTCATGAATTTTATTAAAAAAACTTTGATAAATATTAATATCTAATGTTAATAATAATTGGTTAGTAATTTTAGAATCACAGAAAAATTTGACAAATATTGAATAATTAAAAATCAATAAAATGTGTTTAAATTTAAAATTAAAAATAATCACTACTATTTAAAAATAATATTGTAAATAATAATTAGAAAAGTACCAAATTACAAAACCGTTTACGCGACTTAAAATGACCAATACATCAAGTTATATTTATATTATCACTGATTTTAATCAATTTAAAAAAAGTTACATCAGTTTTCTTATTTCCTATAAATGCAAGTATTAGTGCAGCATCTTCATTATACAAAAAAGTGTTAGAAAATGATAAAAAAGTAAACCTACTGGCAATGAAGAACTGCACCACCCAAGTCTTCAGCTGTGACTTCCTCTCCAGTTGACGCTTTTACCAAAGGCGGTCCGGCTAAGAAAATCGTACCCTGATTGCGAATTATAATATTCTCATCTGCCATTGCTGGTACATAAGCACCACCTGTAATTTAGAAGGAAAAAATATATATTAAGTTATTTTCTGTCTTACTTTGAATTTAATAATAATCATATTGGTAAGAAATTTTTAGAAATAGCTGTAGCCTTTTAAAAGCAAAATTTAGAATAAATTGATATTAATTATCCACTATAATTATTTCAACGATATTAAATAGTACTATTAAGAAAGATTAACAATTAAATAAAATTTGATATCATATTTATGTAAATTTGAATTAAATTAACTATAATTATAAAAGTCATTTTATTATAGCAAATAAATCGAATGTTCATATGTAGAATCAATAAATGCAACTAGTAGGTATCTAATGCATTTAAACGTTACTATTTTTATTAGTTACTATTCATAGATTAAAACTTTCACTTTATAAAAATAACAATTAAAGTTATTTTGAAAGAGTGAAATACAAATAAAAAACCTGCTTGATGAAATAGTTGGAATAAATACAAAATAAATGATAATATAGGCAAAGTATTTAGATGATTCGAGTGTAAGGGATAGAAATTCTGAAATTCCAAATTAAAAATCAAGACACACCAGCGGTACAACTTCCCATTACAATGGCAATCTGCGGAATCCCAGCTGCACTCATATTCGCCTGATTGTAAAATGTTCGTCCAAAGTGCATCTTGTCTGGAAAAGTGTTTGCCTGTCTCGGTAGATTAGCTCCACCGCTGTCTACAAGATAGATACAAGGCAGCTCATTTTCTTCCGCAATCTCTTGAGCCCGAAGCTGCTTTTTTACTGTGATTGGATAGTAACTGCCGCCTTTAATCGTTGCATCGTTCGCTACAATAACGCACTCGGTTCTGTAAGAAAATAATGCGACAATATCCTTATTTCGCTTTACAGTTTGCAAATTTCAGAAGTCTAGAAATATAATTACATAGATTTTTTCTAGTTCGACTGACTTGTCTATTCAAGAATAAACCTTAGCAGCATAATGCGACGCATGTACACAAATGTAATATTATATAGTGATTTCAAAAGAAGCTTCCGTTTTTTATCTCAATAATAAAAATGGATGATTACTAATATGATTTTTAGTATAGATTAGAAATATATATGTAAAAATAAATTCTGATCTAATATATAATGTTTTAAAAATATTTGATAAACCCTGTACTCACTAACACTTTAATAATTAAAATTTAACTTTATTGAATACAAGTATCTGCCTATTATAAATATATGTATCATGAATTATTTTTTATATATAAGTTTTGGTGAAGAATTTAAATTGAATTGAATTAAATTAAATGGTCTATTTTTATAAAAAATCATTAAAAAATTTCACTAATAAACAGAAATATATAAAAACAAATATTTTTCTTAGTGAAAATTTTATGCACATACTGAGAAATACGATAATATTTTTATAATGAAAAAAAATTTGAAAAATATTTATAAATAATTAATTTAAAAAATCCTTTAAAAAAATCAATAAATTTTTTAATAATACACGTTTATTTAAATATTATATAAATCTTAAGACAAAAATAAAAATATTGTTACAACTTTTTATAATAAAAATGCTATAATGTATTTAACAGGATATAACAAATATTATTTATAAAATATTTTGTTATTTTAATAATTATTAAAAATAGCTTTTGATATATTCGATTCTATTAATTTTATCTATAGATTCCTTTGCTAATCTTATTTATTCATCAAACCGCAAAAATTCAATCATTAAAAAAATAAAATTCTAATAATTTATATACCTGAATAATGCACTAAAAATTTCGAAATTATTAATTTATTTATTTAATAATAAATATATAATCACTTTCATTCTACTAAACTAAAAGTATTTATTATAATTTCGGTAATATATAATAAAGGAAATTGTCAATATAAAATAAATATATGGATGAAAAATAATTTACCGTTCTACTCGTCCTATTCCAGTTATAATACCTCCAGCTGGAACTTCTTCATTTTCATAAATATTATATCCAGCAAGTTGAGAAAACTCTAAAAAAGGTGATCCATTATCGATAAGTAAATTTATTCTTTCTCTCGGTAAAAGTTTTCCTTTATTAATATGTTTTTCTGTGGCTTTTCTTCCACCACCTTCAAGAATTTTTTCCACGACTGATTTTAATTCATCAACTAAAGTTTTCATTTGAATATAATTTTCCTATAATAATATTTTCATATTTTATAGTATTGTAATTATTCTTATTATTGATATTATCATTATCATTATTATTATTTAATTATTTGAATATTACTACTAAATTAAAAATTTATATAAATTAAAAACAATTCGTTATTATTAACATTACTTACTGCTTTAAGAAAATATAAAAAATTAATTTGAAATTAATATTCAAAAATTTTTTCTCTTAATTTTAATTTTTAAACTCATTAACCATTTATATTAAATAAAATAGAATTAGATAATAATTATTTATATAATTAGAATAAAGATTATTTAAATTTCTCATTATCACTGAATATTTGTATTAAGAAATTCATTTATGTACTCATTGAACTTATTATCATTAAACTCTAAAACAATTTAATATTTGTAGTTATGGATATGTATCAAACATACATACAATAAAATACACAAAATATCTTAAATACTGACGATAATTTGAATATCGAGAGCTAACTTCGTAATTGTTTGCAATTTTTATAAATTATAATTTTTTGTTTATAAATTATTTAACAACAATATATTATGTATAAACCTTCATAATTTTTATATATGAATTACATACACATTTCAATTTAAAACAAAATCTATTCCTACATAATATTTAAATAAAAGCAATAAATAAAACACATAACAACAATAAAACCATAGGAATTTACTGATTTTTTTTCATTTTTAATTATATAGGATATATAAATATATTTATGATTAGATACAATCATTATATCAAAAAATATGAGAATTTATATTAGAGTATATTTAAAATTTTCCAAGAACTCAGTCGATAATACATGAAAATATAATATTACCAATACAAATAAAAAACTTTACTCTTAAACAAGATATAAGCTTAAAACCTTGGTTTGTATCTTATCACATGGATTTCTCACACTTCTTAAATTCGATACACATGGCATCGAAAAATTGAAAATGATAATATGTTAATAAGACTAACCTGATATTCTGGTGAATTGGTATCTTGCTTTGTTCCAATAACAAAAGCTTTTTGACAGAATTTTCTTTTAGAAATAAAAATATTATTAATTACATACCAACTTTTTCTTAACATTGTTAAAAAAATACAATTTTTTAAAATAAAATAAAAATATAAATATAAGAGAAACAACTTGTCGTGCTTACTATATAGACATGTATATAACAATATGTAGAAGATCTAGGTCAGCAAATAATCGTTAGCGGCATCTTTGAATGAAAATCTGAGTCATGATGAATACTTACTAAGTCGGTTATTTTTTCTTTAATTCAATATATTATATTGTAAAAGTTAAAATTAAAAACATTTTGCTGTATATTCTACCATTGTATATTTTTCAAAATAATGATATTTTAAATAATAATATTACTTAAAATAGTGTATTATTTATAAAATTTAATATAAATATAAAATTAATAATTATAAAAGAATTATTATTTAGAATTATTTTAGAAATATTCCTTAATATTGTAATTGATGGAAATTATTCTTAAAAGACTTTTAATTTTAATTTAATTACTATTTTAACTTTGATAATATATAACATATTTAATATTTATTTTAATTTTTTATATAAACGTTTAAAAGAAAAAAAAAAGTATTAAAAAATATATAAATTTACAGTTTTACTGTAAATAACATTTAATAAAAATATATAGTAAAAAGGATGAATAAACAAATAATTTTAAATCAAAATTATCTTTTCTATAATTTTTATTTTTATCTAGATATACAACAATCATGTATAGACAGCTTCAGTGTTCAGTACCTACTATTTTTCTATTTAGGAATGATAGATTGATACATCAAATTATTTAATATATTTTTATAAAATATTAATTTAATTATAACAATTATAATTATATTTGTATCAATTTCTTTTAAATTTTCAATATTACGTTTACAAATAAAAGAAATTTTTATATTTGAATAAATAGCGATTATTATATGATATTATTTGTTAAATTAATTATTTTTTACTCGTATACGGATATAAGAAACCATTTCCTAATTATTCCAATTTTAATAATATATATTTAAATAGATTACATTCATATTTCGTATTATATCATTGCCATATTATATTCTAAACCATATTCATATTATTTAAAAATTGAATGCTTAAGTAATATTTTTCTATCTATAGATATTTGATTTTATATTTTGATGTAATAATAATTAGGTTTTTTAATAAAATATATAATTAAATTATGCAAAAAAAATTTTTATTTTTGTGCATGTATATCCGAATAATCTTTTTAGATAATTTGCACATTTAGTCTTTTTTTCTGAAAAACATTTAATTTTCTTATTTGCTAATAATTTATCATCAAAATTTTTATTGCTATCTTACTTCAAAATTATATTAGTTTACTTGTATATACATGTCTTGCACAAATGTTTAAATTTATAATCAATATTTTACTACATTTATTGCTAAAATTTGTTAGCAATATCTTAACTAAATTGTTTACTTTATATCTATATTCAAAATAAACTTTACAATTATGTAAATAAAAAAATCGGCACATAAAAAAAAAATATTTCATTGTCGATATTATTAAGAGTAAAAAATATTTGCATAGATAAATATATTTAGCTATAATAGAATTTTGTAAAGTTATAAATTTTGTACTTTGTATTATACGGAAATATTGTAAAATAAATTTTAAAAAAAGAAGAGAAGAAAAGATAAATATAAATTTTAGTAATTATATCGTAACAGTGTGCATCGTATTTTATAGCTCTAGTAAAGTTAGAATTTTGAAGTCTTAATTATTTTTGAGAAGGTACTTAGTAAACTTACGAGGATAATTTTATTAGGAAAATTGATCAGCCTAATGAACCTCTTATTCTATGAGATTTATTTTATGTTTTGTTGTTTTAAGCTTAGTAAAGTATGAATTAAACGAAAACTTTGTTACGAATTTTTTAATAATTGCAAGCATGTGGTCGATGTAATGTTATATTATTTTATTTTATCGGTACATATTGTATATATTATCGAAATAGAATAAAGATATAGGTAATTATTTCGGTAACTTGTAAATATTGACTTAATTAAGCAATAGCTGGTTTTTAATGGATAAGTTCCAGAAAATAAATTTCGAATTGGAAAATTTAAATCAAAATGAAATACATAGAATAATTTGAATAAGTTTTAGAACGAAAATTTATCCGAACGAAATTTGAATGAGTTAAATTGTGGAAAGTTTGAAATCATAAATATGAAAAGCAAGAATAGGAGGAGTAAAATAATCAGTATTCAACCATATAACGAAATAAAGGCTTAGGAGACCTCCTATAAAACAGTTACGACCACAGCTTGACGTACACATGAGGCCATTAGTTCGAAGGGTAAGGAGACAGCGTAGGTTTTGGTAGCTATAATCGCACTGACTGATAGGGTTCCTAAAATAGTAGACTTGCAGGTCCGACAAAGGTAGCGGTGGCTGTCTGAGGTACATTTGGTGCTCCATTAGCAGGGCGAGATCCTAGAGGTGATCCCGATTGTGACGCGTATGAGTACATCGGGGCTGCGGGCGCTGACTCTGGCATAAATTTTGCTGTGGATATGAAGAGCGAGCTTTTAGTTGCTGAAATATTAATATATTTTAGTGATTGAGGGGGGTAAGACACGGACATATGCATGTACGTATAGAAATGACTTAGTGTTCTACTTGGCCCTAATTTATTATATTGAAAGTAGGGATTTTTGTTTCCATCTACATTAATTATGTCTCGACGTGTTAATTTTTACTCTCGTTGATTGTTAAGAGTATAACTATTTATGAGTAAAAATTTATAAGTAGGATTACTTATGCAAGATATTATTTTTCGAGCGAAAAGAAGTTACTTGATTATTACTTTTATTAATTAATTGAAAACTAAAAACTCGTTTTCTTGAAGAAATCATACTATTTCAAAATATTCTAATAAAACATTAAAAATTTAATATATTCTATTGAGTTCATTCATTTACAATCATGCTATATTAAAAGTCCACGTGTATAAGTAATATTAAACTATAAATTGAAATGAAAATATTTTTATTTACAATTTTAACAAAAAAAAGCACAGTTTTATATTATACGATTATACACTTTTACTATTTAAAACTGTATACTATGATATTTTAAAAATACATTGTATAAATCTTTGGAAAGTTTTTACATATTATTCTACTTTTATTTAATGATCCAATTAAGAAGATTTGATGTAAAGAGTAACACATACTGTATCACTAAAACAATTTTTTGTAACACCAAAGTAAAAATAGTTTAAGTAAAAAATAATAAAATTTGAAAAGTAAATTCATAAAATTGTATAATACAATGTTTATCCTCGATATTATATTATATCGATAATAAACTAGAACCTTCAATTTAATAAAAATATTCATTCTTGTTAATTCTCGTTAACCTTAAAATAAATAAATTAAATTATATTTTATTTATTTTAAAGATGTTTGCGATGGAAAAAAACAAAAATTACATTGTAAGAAAAGAATATTTATGTGTTATGTGCCTGTCGCAAACCTTATTTATCTGGTGAATTGTAATTATTATTAGTCTTACAACAATATTAAAAAATACGTACATGCATGTTCATATATTTATATATATATATATATAATATATCTATATTTATTACAAATAATAATATAATTACTAAAAAATATTATATATGGTAGCTTAATTTAAAATTATTGTACTAATGAAAATATTGTACAGTAAGTAATTAAATGATGTATTTTGACAAATAAATTATATAATATAAATTCAATAAAAAATTATATGAGATGATTAAAAAATTGGAAAATTAAAACAAACATGCATAAAATAATTTTTGTTGTACACGTACATAATTGGCATTTGTTTCTTACCCAATTTTCGTAAATTTGGTTACATTTTTCGATTACTCATTTACCGAATTTATAGTTGAATCTCCATATTGATCGATCGTTAATCAATTATCGTCGAATATATTTGAAACTTTTTCAATATCAATATAAAAGTGAAAATAAAAAAAATAATATCAGAAGATCAATGATAGTGATAATGATAATGATAATAATTACTCATAAGAAATAATAGTTATCACAAATAAAAAACGACAGTAGTAGTATCAATATTAATCAAATTTTTTAGAAAATAATACGTTTATATGAGATATTAGATATTGTTTGAATGTTATTTGGAAAAAGTCCGATATAATATTTCTAAAATAATTTAAACTTTTTTTTATCTTATCTATTAATTTATTTATTTATAACTGATTGTTAATGATTCTTAATGTACTGTGATAACACCTTGGGTCTCATAAAATAATAAAGAAGGATAATAAATCGTGATTATATTTAATTAATTAATATTGGCATCATCTATGTCATATAATTGAATAATCAGATTTTTCTTTCGAATATTTTGTTTGATTTCTTGCTTTACACTCAAAAAGTTAAAAATAAAAATGCTTAAAATGCATGTTGTGTGCCTGAAATAGGAAGATAGAAAAATAAACTAGTACGCGCATTAATTTCACAATCAAAAATAAAAACACCACGAAAAGGAGTTGATAATTCAGACAAAATTTTCTAATTTATTCTTTTTCTTTCTTAATGTACATATAATTAATATTATATAATGTTATTTATAATTATATAATATTATATAATATATTCTCGATCAATGGCTTGATTGATCTTCTAATCCTTTGCAACATGGATCTGAAAATTCAGTTTTCCATTATCGATTTTCCATATCAGCAATACTCCCAACTACTGTAATTTCCACGTCTTATCAGTTTTAAATTTTGCGTTTATTCTTTTGAAATTCTTATGTTTTTAAATGTTCTCTTAGTCTAATCAAAAACATATAAGGATATTGTACAATTCATTACATTCGACCATGTAATGAACTGGACACAGTATAACAGAGGCATTTTCATAACTGATATCGCTATTAGTTGAAAATACACTTAAAATTTATGAAACATGTTTTCTTTTCTTCAACTATTCCTTAGAATTGATAAAGACTTGGTTTTTTATTCATTTTTTCCTTGCTTGATTTTCTATGAACCACTTATTGGATAATTGATGTTTATAAACAAAAGAATTCCTCGGGACTTAATGGACATTTCACTCGGAAAAACAAATTATTTCAGTAATATATTGAAAATTATCCAATAAAATAGTGTTAATTTGTTGCTCATAATTTTATTATTTCAATAAATTGTATTATTTTATACTTTTATATTTTTAATAAGATTATAATTAATATCCATATTTTTAATACATATGTGAATGCATATTATTAACATTGGTAGATAATTTTTTATGACTAAATGAATGGGTTATACAATTCTTTTTTCTCGAAATTATTATCGTACATTTTTAATTTCACTGATCTGTAATCAGTTGCTAACAATTTGTCGCGATCCCTTGAATGTAAATGACAAAAAGCTAAATGCATTTACGAAAAAAAATCAAAAACCTATTGATGTTGTAATGTATAAGAACAATAATTTACATGTATCAGCATTTATTTATTTGTTTTTGCTTTATTCTTTTCTATATTATGTTGCATTTACATCCATGTAATAGTTTTACTCATTTTCCATGCTTGCGGTATAAGTGTTATTTTCTTCTTTTCAAAAGTATTTTATTTTTGTGTTTTATAAAACAAATTTACAGGATAGTATTCAATGACTAATTCCATGTAAATAAGTTTATTTCGAACGGTATCGTGAAATCTCTGCGAAAAAAACGGTTCTTGAGCTTTTTCTTATTCTTTTATCATATGTATCGTCAAGCTATCGTTACACACTCAATGATTCATTATTTGATATTACAAAAAATTAGAATGCACTTATTGCGGATATGAATAATAGATGAATTAGCTTCTTTATATTAAATCACTTTTAGCTTGATTGTAATTTTTCTATATTTAAAGGAAATCTTATTAATTCTTAAGGCATAAATAATTGTGTATATATATTAATTATTGAGTTAAATATAGGTTTAATTTGTAAAATTGTTTTGTATAACGAAGTAACGAACATTGTATTAGTATTATATTGACAAAGTAAACACTAATCATAATACCAAATTCTCTTATGCTTGTTTTAATTTAATTTTCTTTTAAAAAGAAGCTAATTTATCTAGTGAAGTTCAAAAATTGAAATATGTTCAAAAATTAAGAGTGACATGCTGGAGATTTTTTTCAATTACCTAGCGAGTTATAGTCCTGGCGCCCAGCAATTTGACTTCTGGAGCGTGTAAGCTACATTTCTTCTCGTAAAGAAAGAAACTTATACACTTAATTTTTATTCATCTTTTACAATATTCTACCTATCATATGAACCAGGAAAGCGAGCGCACAGCGTTCATTGATTATGCGTGGATGCAGCTTTGGAAGAATCGCGAGAATGAACGAGTATTACAAGAGAGAAAAAACACATCGTTGTGTGACTGCTATCGTTGCGATGACGAAATATTTTATCCTTCTAGCCTAAGTTTGCCAGAGGACTACAATATTTCGTCAATATTGCATAATTACCAGTTGATACTTCTTTCTCCATTAATCTCTTTTTTTCTTTTTCTATATTATTCCTTCTCTAATACCTCTCGTCTTTTTCATTTTCCTCCCCTTCTTTATCTTTCTTTCTTTCTCTCTCTCACTCTCACTTCGAATGTGTAAATTTTTCGTGATTATTCCGAGTCGCTTCCCCCGGTGGTGCTTACTGAAAACAATGTATTTTCACACATTTTAAATAGCTTATGTTAAAGAGTAAAATGACTGATAGACATGTATTATCAGTTTGACATGCATAATAGTACAATGCCATTAAATATTTAAATTAGTTTTTGAATTACGTGAAAATTGTGATGAATTATTTATTTTTTGTCCATCAATTCTATTATAACTATCCAGTTACTAATAATTAATAACATGCAAAACTAACCAGTTGTTAGTTATTAAAAGCTTGAGTTATTTTAAAATTCTCTTATAAATTTTTTCAAAAATATTTAATAAAAATTTTTATAAGATGTCAAAGAAATTATTTTTTGCTTTCATAACACTTTATTTTATTAAACGTATAAGATGTATACAATATAAATATTGCTTATATGATAAAACACATTTTATTTTAATATTTTTATGAATTTAAACATCAAATAAAATACTCTAGCTTTTTATTTTTTTTTACAATAAAAAATTTTTCAATAATTTAAAGAAATTTTTTGATTTTTATAAAAAAGTTTAAAAATATTTAAACATTTCATTGAAATAAAACATAATCAATAAGCTTAGAAATAAATATTATAACAATACCTAATACGTATAAATTATATGTATTTATATATATAATGCAAACGTGCATTTGCTACAAACTTTAGTCATGCATATTAACAATATATTCATGATAAATTAATGAATTTCAGCAAACATTTAATATACACCAAAAAAGCATTGATTTAAGCAGGAAGATTGCCCCCAATGAATTATTTTAAAGTGTATGTATTATCATATTCTATATTTTCTTTTATTTTCTTTAAATGTATATATTCTGATTTATAAATATAAAAAAAATGTTATATATATATAAAAAATATGAAAATATATATAAATTTTCAGCTTAATAATTGATATTTTTTTAAACAATGGACCACAATTTTTAAATCGTTGTTCAATATTATTAATTAATTCAATGGATTTCTATAAAATATATAATAATAGTTTTGAACAATATTTTAATTATGTAATGATTAAAGTAATTTTTTTAATAATTAATTATTAAATTTTTATTTTTTAACAAAAAAATTATCGGTTATTAAATTAAAAAATTAATTAATTTTAATTAATAATGTAAGAATAAAACATAGAATAATAAGAAAAAGAAGGAAGTAGAATATTGAATGAAAAGGCAATGTATATAGCTTACCGTATTTAGTAGAGTAGTTGAAGATTCAGAAATCAAAGTATTATTGGTTTAATATAAAAATAACTTGAAAATAAATTCGTAAATTC
Organism: Dolichoris vasculosae; assembly: GCA_018907195.1. Classification (NCBI taxonomy): domain Eukaryota; kingdom Metazoa; phylum Arthropoda; class Insecta; order Hymenoptera; family Agaonidae; genus Dolichoris; species Dolichoris vasculosae. The sequence continues at coordinate 232,562 of JACCHY010000037.1, read as the reverse complement.
ATCTTGGTCATGTTACGTGTCATTAACATTATTTTATGTATTTTATTCAAACGTTTCTTAGTGTTATTATTCATTTGCATTTTTGACCTTTCCCTTGTTTATTTGTATTTATATTTTCATCAAGTAATAATTATGAAGTCTATTTAAAGATATAATATTTAACAGAAATAGTACAAAAATGGTATAGAAATGGTACAGAAATGCATTGCTGGGACCAGCTTCGGAGAAAATAAAAAAGTTCAATTCAAATAGACAGACACATAACCACATCGTAAATAGTTCAAGAGATATAATGTAATATTTTATATTGTGTGACAAAATATTTTAATAGTTATGATTTATTAAAAATTATTTTAAAATTCTTTGATTAAAAAATATTATATCTATAATAAATACTTTTTATAATATTTTTTTCTGAATATTAAGCAATTATTTATATTTTTTTCAATTTATATATTAGTTTTTAATAGAAATACGAAAATAAATTTAATTTAAGCATAAAAGCAGGGCATATAATGGTATAAAAATTTCTAAAAGATTTTATTGTTTAATATAATAATCAAAAGTATATATTATAAATTACTAAGCTATGCACTTAGTCAATATTAATTTTAATAAAATTTTATTTCATATATATATATGAAAGCTATTCCTAGTAAATCGGAGAAACTGGGCAAGCTTTCAAAATTTTTTTGTAAAATTAAGTCAATTATCATTTTAATGGGTTCTACGTAACTGTCTACAAAAATTCCCAATTCAAGAAGAATGATTTATAAATTATAACAAATATTTAATCAATAGTCATGTACCTAAGATCTAAATATTTTATCACTTTTAAAGTCTAGTTGAAGCATAAAAGCTTTCGTTTAATTATGCGAGTCCAAATAATAAGATCGTAAAAATGTAAAAAAGATGCAAATTTATAAGTCAATTAATTTCGTCGCATACGGGAATTTTCTTCATTAGTTATGTTTATAGTTTGGTATAAAGACAGATAGTAATAAGTACATCAGCAAATCTACATATAGAAACGATCGAAACATAATACAACGGAACATCGATCCGAAAATTCCTAAGGAATGCTAACCTTGAAAATAAGGGATTAACATAAAAAAATAAGTACACAATAAAGAAAATAATAAGCAATAAGTTACATTAAATTTAAATGGATTTTAGATTACAATTAAAGTAACAACCTACACAGAAATAATGAGACATATATCGCGTATGCTACCTGACTCACTCACACACAATCTCTTCCATCAATCAGCACACCTACATGAAGTTTCCTATATGAAAAAAGAGAAAAATGAAAGTCACACATTAGAGATGATTTTTTTCTATAGATAAGATTCATACGTAATAGCAAATACTGCATCTTAAGTTTATGTTAATCATAAATTAACATTTGCAAGCACTTTATAATGTGAGAAAAAACTTTAGAGATCATAAAACTTTGTAAAAATGAAACACTAAATCATTATTTTAAATGTTTCCTCTAAAAATATAAAATATTTACTCATACTTTTGATTCTTTACGATAAGTAACAATTGATATATTTCCTGATAAATTGAATGTATGAGTATATCAATAATTATTAAATAAAAATCAAAAACAAAAATACAGACTCTACTTATAAATAATATATAATATATTACGTTTATAATTTTACTAGTTTTAAATTTATGAAATTTCTAAAATTGATTTTACTAAAATATTGACAAAATAGTGATTAGATATGATTTACTAATAGAATTTATTTAAAAAAATTTTCATTTATTCAATTATTGAGATAAAAATTCTTGATGATGTTATTTTTAAAATATATTGATATAAATTCATTTATATTTAGATTGATGACAATATAAATATTTTATGAAGTTTTGAAATATATTAATAAATTAGATTCAAGCTGAAATTCTATTGAAATAAATTTTTTAATAAAATATACTCGATGTAATAATACACTTAATAATAAACTTAAGAATAATATATTTTATTCAGAGTTTCATTAGAAAAACATTATTGTTACAATTTTCTCATAATAAGAATATTGTCATAAATTAATGTGAGCTCGAGTTTAAGGAAATTTAAGGAATAGATGATTAAAGCATTAATAAAATTTTAATTACATATACATGTTATTAAATTCAGCAGTTAAATGTATTCCGTGCACGATATAACATACAAAGACTGTCCACAAATTGGTATCGAAAATCGACAAGTTCAGACGATAACTTTGAATACTTATAGTTTTGTTATTAAAATTAATGAAAAAAATTACTATAACTGATATTGTGGTGAATGATGATAGAAACAATTGTAATGTAAACAATAAAAAAATGATAAAAAATTTATTTCTTAACACAATGATATGCATAATTGATTTTTTTCAATACATTTGTTTCTTTTATAACTGATTCGTGACGCAATTATGTGAAATTTTTTTTTAAAACTCAAGTAAGTGTCTGAATTCATCGGTAAAAAGTACGGCGAGGTATATCGATGTATACATAACATATAATTGTCGACATTGAATAATTATATGACTAATATTAGAGGTAGCTGTTTCAGATTGCCAGATAAAATGATTTTACTTACCAACTATAATGGCTAACACAATGAGTCCGATAACTCCCATGAATATCATCATCTTTAATAATAAAAGTATCATTAATATTGTTAAGTACTTTTTGTACTTTTAAACTTAATAATTTTTATCCCTATCAATTAAAGCATATATCTGTAACAAAATTTGAATATAAAAATATATTTATATAATACATAGTCAAATTCTTCTGAAATTAAAATTTTTTTAATTTTACATAAATGTTTTTTAACATTCATTACGATATATTTAAATAAATTGTTTTATTTTTTTAAGAATTTCTTTTATAATTCATTAATTTACCAGGTCAAAATTAAACATGTTTTATAAATTTAGTTCTATAAAACTTAAATCATTTTTTAATATATTTGTAATATTTTATAGAAATGTTAATAAAAAATTCTCTTATCATATATGAAAAAGTATTACATAACATAAAGAATAAGCAAAAGCAAATAAAACTAAGACTCAGAAATAGTATTGAATATAAATATATTGCAACAATAATAAACATTAAATATTAAGACTATATAATTTTAAAGTATATCAAAATGATTAAGATGTGAGAATATATATTTAATTTCATAAAATTTTTAAAATTCCTATATAAAATTATGTTTTTATTTTACAAAATATTTTACTTTCCATATATTTACTACACAAAACCTGATAAAAATTTAATTTAAAAAAAAATTTATGTACCGCATTGATAAAATAAAAAATTGAAACTATTTTTTAGTTTTATTTTTTTATTATTTCATAATATTAAATACAATTTTTACATTAAAACAAATCGCAATCTAATTAGAATTAAAATTTTTTAAATTAAATGTTTAAAATTGAATAAAATTACATACTACTAATTTCCTTACATTTAAAAAAAATTATTTTTATGCATATAAAAATTCATACAGTCTTTTATTAGATAGGAAAAATATATTTTAATAACTTTAACGAATTACATCAATATATTCCTTATCAAATATTGCGAATGAAACTATCACTTTGAATCTAAGAAATCATTCATATATTCAATTTTATGAAAGTTTTTTAAAGTAACTGTTAAATCATTTTCATAACTTAATTACTGTTTCTTTAAAAATAAATTCGAAGACTAATAATTCTCGATATAAGTTCATATAATACTCAAAGATTTGTAGAAAAAAATATAATTAATCGTAAAAATGTAGAATATTTATTTTTTGAAGTCTATCTAAAACTTAGTAAATAGTTATAATATTTATATGAAAATTACCTTTAAATTTTGTAGCCAAAACTTCCTTTTCAATTTTCCAGCTTGTTGTTCAAATTGCGATGCACCTTGTTGAAGTGCATCTAAAAAAAACACAAATTCAATTATTTTGTACCTTAAAATTGTATATAGAGGTTTTTAATTACAAAACTTATCGAATTAAATTTTTAAATAAAATGTCATTTAAACATGCATTTATAATTTTAAAAACGCATTTATATTTTTTAAAAATTAATGAAATTAATACATTAATAACTTATTATGTTTGAAAGTTAATTAACATAACTTTTATAAATTAAACCTTTTCAAACTGATATACTGTCAAAAATATTACAAGAATACGCAATAAATAAAAAATAAATTTGAAAAGTTTTAAACTCATTAATATTGTTGTTTTAATGATGTAAAATTAAAATAAAATAAAAAATTTTTCTCTAAAAGAAAATTCTTTTCGGTAATTTCATATTTTAATATTTAATAGTAAAATTAATAAATATAATAATTTATAAGTCTACGAATTTTTCTGAATATACATTCTGTTATACACTTTAGATCTGAATATTTATATCTATTTCTTTAAATGCCGATGATTTGGTTAATTACTGAGATTTAAAATAATATAAATTTTCTGATCCATTGAAAATAAACTTAACCTTGACACTTATTACTTTTAACGAACAACTTTTCAATAAAATATATATGTCTTTTTTAATTTTTATAATAATCAATCTATGTGTTAATTTAAGGATAGTTTAGAAATATTATTTATAATCCACGTATTTTTATTTAGAATTTCTATAATGATTTAAGATTTATAGAATAAAATTAAAATTATATTATTATATAAAGTTTACATAAATTTTATGGTACATCCGAAAGCAAAATTGTTTTCTAATAAGTCAATTTATATTTTGTATTATTATACTTCCTTTATTATTATAATTAGCAGAATAAATTTTATTAAGATTCAATGTCTTTTATATATTTATTAAAGTGCTTAAAATAATATAATTTAGAGTGAAAAAGTTATTAAAATCTTAATGTATCCTTAATCTATTTATTTTTTAAGTATTAATCATATTAATGCAACCGATTCTTTAGCTTATTATAGTAATAGCTGTGAAAACTATGGATACAAACATTAAAAATTTTTAAAACATGACTTATTAATAATTATAGTAAATTTAAAAATATAAGAAATAATATACAAGCAATAGTTAGACAGTGGTTTGTAATTTAAAATTTTATTTGAAAATAGAGGCCACCCTATAAATATGATAGGTAATTAATACTTTCTTTTAGAATTTTCATAGCATAATCTTTATTGACTTTCTAGAAAAGTTGAAACTGTAAGCAGAACATATTATGCATCCATAATGGTTCGTAGAAATTATAAAATTGATTAAATAACACTTGTAAAAATAAAGTCTTTAGTCATATGATAGTAAATTCCGATAAGCAAATTAGTTCTAATTACGTTTTGAAGTCCTTCTATACTTTTATTTGATAATTATTTATTTATTAATACAAAATAATAGTATAGATTATAGAAATTCATATTAAAGCTTATAATCATTATTAAAATAACTTATTTACAATTTACGAAATTAAAGTATTTCATGTAATCAAAGTTATCAGAGTTAATCACTGGAATTAAAGTATTTATTTTAAATCAAATTCATTACTATACACTGTAAAAATATTTTTTTTAAACAACTAACTATATTTAGAATTATTGAAATTATTTTAATTAAATTTTAATATATGAATTATAGCTAAAATTAAATTATCAATTTTGATTTATTGCAAAGATTATTGCATATAAATGTTCGGTTAAGTATGGTATTGTAAATAAGCTTTCGGTTTAATGAATATGAAATAAACACTATTCATATATGTGTGTATTTGTTAAATAAAATTATTAAAATATTAATAAAATTCATTATATGGGCATCTTTATTTATTAATATATTTAGATTAAATAGAATTGTAGAATGAATAAAATAGTTATACGCTTATATTAATTAAAAATATGTGGAAAAATATTTTTTATGAAATAAGTATTTAATTGGTAAAAAATCTCTAAGTAGTCATATTCTGTACTCGATATCTACTAAAGCTATAATCTTAAATCTTTTAAGAGTAATGGTAAAATCTTCCGGATATTATACTGTCTTAATTTATACTGGTATTTTCTACTTGACAGTGTAGTACGTTACATCATATAAATCGTTTTTGTACTGATTTTCAAAATATGTATCAAATTAATCGAATAATATATTTACAAGGTATACACGATCTCGTAAGTTAATTATAAAATCATTTAAAAATATTTAATCAGTGAATGAATTTTTTTTAGAATTTAAAGAAGTTTTTTAAATATATTATATTTTACTTACCCATTACCAAACTGCTAATCACAAAGTAATATTAATTTAAGATGCATTATATTATAGTTTTATTAAACTTCTTTTATGTTTGGAAATATTTATTATTTTTTGTTGTCAAAACTTTAACGTCATATTTACATAAAATTTTTTAACAAGATAAAATTACTGAAAAATGAAAATAGAAATTGCTAAATGTTTCTGAATTATTTTCATTGCTACATTTAACAAATATAATTTTTATGAAATAATAATGTAGCATTTAAATAATATTATTCTTTAATATTAGGTAGTGTCTTATAAATTTAATAAACCTTACAAATTTTACATTTATTGTAAATATGATCTTATCATTTACAGTCATAGTAATATAAAATAATAGTTAAAAATAAACATACAAAAATATTATAGTAGCATAACTCATGTATCATCAAATGTAAAGTATTTGCGTGACTATGAACATATTTAGTATGGCCGGTAACGTTCGTAGTATTGATTATAACTGTCACCGATGACCTCTGTTACTACTGTGTAAAATAAATATATTTTTCAAATAGTTAAATTTTCAAATTAAGTAATAAATTAAAATTCGTTTCACTTTCAAGTTATACATTAATACGCTCAATAGTGAAAACGAAATGTATAAAGGGTGAGTTTTAGTTAAATCAAATTACAATTATGTAAATAAAATATACTTTTCTTTAGTTGATTTTATTCCATTTAATTCGTTCAACATTTTAACGTATTTAAAAAATTACATATACATGAAGTTATGAAAATGATTATTATATTTAAATGTTTAAATTTCTTTATATTAAAAATTTTTAAAATTGATGATTTTTAATTATTATTACACTAAATGTTATTTGATAACATATTGCTATAAAATTACTTAAAAGTATAAATTTTAGGTATCATCCTATAATTAACAATATAAAAGATATATACACAAACATTTCCTTATTAAAAAAATTTTTTTTTTGATAAAAATTTCATATTTCTAAAAGTATAATATATATTTCATCAATGAAACAGATATTAAATAAGACTAAATAAATATAAAAAAATTTTAGTTTATTAAAAATAATTTTTTCATAAACAATTAAATACTATTTATAGTCGAATTTTTAATCGACCGAGTCATTTTACATTAAAATTTAAATTATTCATAATTTAATAAAGTTAGAGTAAAAATAAAAAATTTATTTCTAAATTATACTAAATTTTTAATTATTCCAATAGAATTATATTTTTTAAATTATATACAAATTTTGATGAAGACAAACTCATACATATTATATTCAATAAAATTTTGTATTTTTTAAATAATAAATACATATATATATAATACATTCCCTTGAAATTTATTCAATTTATTTTTTTTTAAATTAAATATATAATATGAATCTTATTTAACTTAGTCAAAAGAGATTGTTCATAATTATATTGTGCTTCGTTTGCGATATTGGGCATAAATATAGTCCTTCTTTTTATGTTTGATGAATTTGCGTAAAGGAATAAATTAATTTTCATAATAAGTTTGTAATAAATTTAAGACAAAAAATATTTACAATATAAATAAAAATTTGATAATAAAACAATACGAATAAAGTAAAAATTATCATAATATTATTCATATAAAAATTATTTTTTTTTAAATTATATGATAATAAATGTAAATAAAAATCTTTGTATATTATTTCTATATGTAGAGAATGCAATTTATTGAAAAAGAATATCAAATTCTAATAAAAGTACAAATATTTTACTTTATAAATACAAAAGCTCAACTTTATTATTAAGTATAAACTATATAAACTATTTTAAATTGTATCTGTACAATTATCAAATTATTTTATATCATTCTATATTATATTATTTAATACTATATTGTAACTTTCAAAATATTAAGTACTTTAACATATATATATTATACATATTATATATATTAATATATTTCAAAGAATATTTTTTTAATTAATATTTTTATCATCGAACAAAATTTAAATACAAAAATTGTTATTAATAAAATTATTTAAAAGCTTTAGTTTTTTAATATTACATATTTTTATTTTTTACTTATTTTTATTTTTCATTATTAGTCTATGATCTAATCAACAACATACAAGTTTTAATAATAAAAGGTTCAAATTTTATTAATATTATTATCTATTCTACTAAAGTACTTAGTGAATTCATAGAGATGTTCTATGCTTTGTACTCATTTTTAATTACATATAGATTCTAAGTAAAATATTAAAGATAATTTAATATAGAATATTTATGAAAATATAAAAAATTTAATATTTAAAAATGTAATTATTTATTATAAAATATAGATATGTATATGAGAAAATATATTTCTAATATTAAATTTTACTTTAGTATAGAATTTATTGATATAGTTCTTTTAAAAGGCATATTTTTATTGTATTATTGTAATGCACAATAAAAATGAATTATAAGACAAGTTATAATATTTAGTCAGTTTATAAAATTTATAAAAAATTATTTTTTAATTATTTAAAAAAGATTATAATTATATTTCTATTCAGTATTATATTATCTAATCTTTTCTAGATAAACTATTGCTTCTGTACTTTGTCTTTTGATTTTAAAAACACTAGTGGGATGGCTATTCTTGTATAGAATATTAAATAACCATTATAATATAATAAATTATATTTTAAAAAATTGATTGAAATAGGAATAACATGAAATAAGTTTGGAAAACTTCTAATTATAGTTTGAACTATAGTATATTCTTTAAAGAGGTGCAAAACTATTTAAGCATTCGTAAAAATGGATTACAACCGAGCTACCATTAATGATTATCTACGATATTTAACATTGCTTCAAATTGTTAAAAAGGATTTTATTGTTCCAGCTACCCTATCGTGTGAAGTTAAACTATGTGTGAATCAGATTTTGACAAGAGCATAATAAATCATAGCAAAGCACCCTTACCAGCTCGATCATCGAGTTCCGAAAGTTTCTGATCACGCTCTAGAACCTTTTCGACGTTTGTTTTCATAATATCAACGACTTCGTCCACCTGAGCCTGCGTTTGCTGCAACCGCTTCTGCGCAGCGACCTGCTGAGGCGTTCTCGGACCTCCGACGATGCCGTCGGTACCCGGGGCAGATCCTGCTACACCTCCAGCCACATCAGAGGCCAGTGCACCCTCGCTTGTCCTATAATATCAAACACAAATTAAGCGTTACTCAACCAATCCCCTGTAAATTTTTACGCGCCACGAATTTTCAATTGATTGTTTTGGCTTATGTTGCTTTTACTCCTCTCCTCCACTAATTTCTTGCACAACGCTGCTTTTCCGATTTGAGGAGAGAATAATAGGATAACCAAGAACACGAAACTGACAAGAACGATTTTTTATCCTAAGGGATATTAGTAGAAATGAATTTCGTGGAAGGAAAGGAAAAAGATTATCTAAATTACTTTTCATTCAAACATTATTACATCCCTCCCGGCTTTGTCTTGAATCTCTTTAACATTAAGTAAATCCACTGTAAGTTATGTTCCTTTTTATACTGTTTATCTGTTATCATTAATTTGGTAGTTAAAATTAATTTGACAATTTTTTATATAATTTTTTTAAATCGTTTATTTTATAATTATGTATACATTTTTATTTCTTAATGTTCTTTTTTATTTTCTTTTAATCATATATAATTTCTAAACTTTTTATGTTATATGTTAGAATATATTTGATATATTTAGTTAGGTTATTTTTAACATTATTATAACCAAAGATTCTTATCTTTATTTTGAATCCAACTTGTTATCTATTTCATTCTAATTACTAATAGAATACTATCTGAGAATACTATTTTCAAAATATATATAGAAAATATCTCCAATATCTTGGAATATTAGCTAAATGAAAGTATATTACAATAAATTATTATGTAATATTATTATAATATCCAGAATACTTATGATTTTTCATAATAACAAAAATTTTTTTTAATTTTTTTTTTAGAATTATCCATGTTTTCTTTTATTTTAAAAGTGTACATTAGAATATTTTTTATTTGTTTATTTCTTTAAATGTGCGAGGAAAAGCAAATAAAAAACAACTGCGTTTCACGTTATTATCAAATTATGATGAATCAATAAAATTTCTTGGATTATTTAAAATTATTTAATTGAAGGAAAAAATTATTAAATAAAAATTTATTTTGCAATATTTGTTGATTATTATTTAAAAATTCTGTTCCATAAAATGTTTCTTTGTAGACTGTATTAAAATTTTGTATTTACTTTACTAGTCCTAATATAAAGTCGATTATAAATAAATAAACATATTTAAAGATTAAAATAATTTTTACAAAAAAGTAGGAATTAATTAACGAATAAAGTTTTTTATTTACGAAATATTCCAGTATTATAAAAATTACCTTATCTATTTCTTTGATTAAAATAAATGAAAGAAAATGAAAATGTAATATTATTTGTATAATTATAACTTTAAAAAGTATATTAATATTGAATTTCAATAATAAACAAATTTAAAATCTCGCATACAATAAATAAGTTATTTCAGGAAAAGATTCATGTAATAAATCTATTTTTTTTAATCGAAAACATACTTATTGTTGCAAAATATAAAATTAATATAATATTTCATGTGCTTATCAATATTAATTAAATTTTACAAATCTATAAATTTATCTGAAAAATATAGCATCACCATTTTTTTTGTAGTATTTAAGATGAATAATAATAAACCAAAATAAAATTTATATAGAGATAATATTGTTAAATAATAAATTAATTCAATAAATGATCTTTATTATTTATATCTGTAGTTTTTCTTATAAACTTTATATAGATAATATCATTTATTGATTAATGAAATAAAATTAAGATATGTCTGGGTCATTCACTTATTTCCAACGACTATTTATTGGCTTAGTGACATTGATATTCGATAACTTATAAATTTTATAATTATTGAGCTAATTCAATTTTAAATAATTTTATTCAACAACGCAAGATATATATATATATATATATATATTCATATATCAAAAAATGAATAAATGTGATCAAAATAATATTAAAAAAAGATTTTGTAAATTTGTGGTGCAGTCAAATATTTTTCATAAAATCGTCTAAAAATATAATTTTAATATTTAAAAGAAATTGTAATTGTATTTGTAAGAAAAACACAGGGTATAAAAAGTTTAATTAAGAATAAGTTTGATTTTCATAACTGAAATAAAATGTAATTTATCATTGGTAATAAAAATTTGTGTCATTTTAAACATACGAACGAAGATATGGAACGAGCCAAAAATGTATTTAATGAAAAATATTTAAATCGTTGTTTTTGGATTTTGTTACATGAATAGAAACTGTATGTTTTATTAAATATTACTTATAAATCGATCGTTTAATCACATTTTATACATTATTAGTTATATTTTTATTCATACAATTTATATCTTTATATGTTGAATTATGATTCAGCAAAATTTCCGTTTTAAATTATTACACCATAATTTTGTCTTTGTTTATTTTAAAATAATTGTGTAATTTATAAATTAAGTATAAGTTAACAATTGTAGAATAATTTGAAAAAGATATACAAAAAAATAATTATATCAAAGGCATTTGATACGATGAGTGAAATACATAAATGAAACTACAATTGAGAGGGTTAATCGGGATATAACGATTGAGAATATTGAGATAAAACGATAGAATAAGAAAAGATAAAAACTAAAGTAGTTTCCGATTATGAGTCACTTTTCTTCGCCTGTATTCCAATTAAAAGGAAAAAGTACAAAAAGCGAAACTAGTGTCTTCATCGATTTTTTTCTCTCCTCATACTCAGACGAGGAGATAAAGCGAGATTTTTAGCAACACGAAGCGAATACGAGGACATACCGTGGAAAAAAAGCTAATATGGTGTTAGGAAGATTTATATGAGAATGCTGTAAAAGAGCTAGATATAAATGAGTGCGAAAGAGAGTGTTGAGGCTAGATGTTGCCTCGTCGGTGACGCTCTGTAGACCGATTCCCAACATGTACGAAGAAATCGATCGGAGAAAGAGGGCGAATTCAACCCCACTGTATTACGCCTCAAAAATCGTTGTATTGACGGAGAGCCGCGGCTTGTATTGCATTTTCTGCAATATAATTCTTGTTCGCGATTATTCTCGGAGCCCTTCGTATCGATCGACCCTTCGGCCGAACAGTTACATCCATCTTAATTTACTTCGTAACCTTTCAATTCATCGTTCTTAGTTTTAGGTAATTCTTTTCATCGAGAGTACTTCGCGCTGGATCGTGGGAGTCTCCGATGATCCTTTTAATTCGGTGAACTCGAAGCTGATATCAGCATGATTAGGATACTTGACAACGAGCACCGATCATACAACAGTGCATCGCAAGTCACAATTTCAAGAATAAACAAGCTTTTAATAAAGATCGGCAAAACTCTGCACGAGTCACGAAAATTGCTCGAGTCGATAAAGCTCACTCAAAAAGTGATCACAACAAACAAAGCTGTTGACACGCGGGAGGTCAATCGAGGATTCTTCATCTCAACGAAGGTAGTTTGACGCCTGCATCGACTTGACGCGCGCGCCCACACACGATGGACTCAGATCAATGCACACACGTAAGCGCCTTAGGGTAATCGGAGAAAGAGAGAGAGCATGGAATGTACGTGTAAACGGATAACGACAAAGGAAAAGAAACCTTACTCACATTATGGACGGGTTGTTGGTGCTCTATGTTCTAAGTGCACGGCAAAAGTGCCTCGTTGCCTAACTTGGCTTCCGCTTCTTTTCCTCCCTATGCTATGGTCACAATCGCCCCACAGTGCAACACCACTTTCGTAACAGTGAGTCCGTGACTGCCAGGTCTTTCGGCTGGGTATTGATAAATTTTCCCCGAGCGCCGACGTCGTCACCCTTTGCGTCGTTTGCGCCAACGCGCAACTCGGGGAAGCGTTTCGAAAACTCGAAGGAGCTTCGAATTTCCCGCCCGTGCGAACCTCAGTCGATACAGTGTTCGACATCAACCCCGATGACTCGAGTAAGAATGAAGGGTAATCAGCTGATATAGAGGACACTCGAAAATGATCGTTATTAACAAACCGTCCAATGCAAATTTCTACGTTTATTTCACTTAACTTTGATTTTATCGAAGATCTTTCTTCTTTGTATTTTTCACGTACTTCTAAAAGTTGATTGGCAAGCGGCAATTAACCGTGTGTACTTGGACGCGCATGAGCTGATGATAAAACGGATCGTATCCACGATATCTATTATTTTCATGTCTCAACGGCGATTATTCGATCATTCTTCTTGCCTTCAAATGTCTCTTCTCAAATATTAGTCCCTGAAACGGTGTTTTTTTTCGTTCCCTTTATCTTTTTTAAATTATTTTTATTTATGATGTTTTATATTATTAATATCAATACTAATTTATTTACTGAAACAAAATTTCTTTTATCAACGATGCGTCAACTAGTAATTAAATTTATTCTAACTTATATCCTATAATAAATAATTATCTAAACAATCAAAATAAATTGTTTAAAAAAATATGTATTGGTTTTTATATCTAGTTTTAAATCTAAAAAATTTATAAATATAACAGTGTAATGTTCAACAGTACATGTATACTATTGTTAATTTGCAAATTCTGAGAACGCAAATTTTACAAAGGTTTTCCAACTCGTACGTATTTTGTTCGATAAATATAAATGACTTATATATAATTATAAATACGTATAATAGGCCATTTCAGGAATTGTGTCTATAAATTTATTTTTAATAATAATTTCATAAACTTTAAATAAATATCAATTCTAAACCTTTTTTTTTATAATAAATTAAAATTTTGGTGCAAATATTAATTTATTACTCTTATAATATGAATGTTTATACTCTTTAAATTATATAAAATTATATAATTATCACTTTGAAACCTGTAATTATTTCTTCATTTATAAAATTGCAATAAAGGCTTATATGGTAATTTTTTGAATAATTAAATAAATTTATATAATTCTTTAAAATTAAGTAAAATTTTAATTAATATTTATATTATGAAAAATTACTATTCTTATTTCTGTTAAAAAATATTATTCATCATTTTTATATATAAATAAAATATTATAACAAAATATACTTTTTATAAGTTATAAAAATGTCAGTTGATTTAGATAATATTTTTTAAAAAATCATTATATTTCGATCAATAAGTACTAATCTCTATCTATAAAAAATCTTATTACATTATATCGCGAAAGTTACATACTAAATCTTAATTGTACTGATTTTCAGGTAGATTATGATTAAATTTAAATTTTAATAAAATTTCAATGGATAATTATTAAATACAATCAATAATTTTAATGATATTCTTCTTTAATAACAATTTCTACAGAGGATGCACATTATTTATAACACTAAAAAAATTTATAAATTGTGTGTATGGTACATTTCTTAAATTTTTGTTTACCATAATTAAAATAATAAAAAATTTCTGAATTATCAACAATTGAAGTATTGTGTAATAGTACAGTATAATTATATATATTGTCGTAAGATGTCAGTAGCAAATTCTTAGATGTGATACGGAAACTTGTTGAATTTTGCTAAGTATATCTAACCAAGTTTTTTGAATAAAAAGATTGGGACATAGAAATATAGTTTTTAAAACCTATTAATAATACTATGTGTATATGAATATGAAATACATGTACAAAAAAATTTTGAATGCATATAACATATTTGTGAATATGAATTATTTAGATAATTCTGTATTTATAATTTAAAAAGAGCATTATTTATTGTATTGTAAGTATTTTTTTAGTTATTAGAAGGAAAAAAATTAAATGCTTTAAAAATAAATCGAAAAGTTTCGGAGGTTGAAGATATTGGGGCGAATTTAATGTTCTTTCAAATTGTAAAACACAAATAGCAAATGTATGCAATTAGCCGATAAAGGTGACGTCATAGAATATCGCCATATTTAAATCGCTTTGAAAAGATATGCAAAGTACAAACCAACTGCCATACGAAAATTGTAAACTAGTCTCCTACTAAGTCGCTATACTGTAGTGTAAGAGTATAACTGTGATTGTGGGCTTATTTGTATGCGAGGATCTGTATCTTTTGATTGACTCATCAACGACGATTTCTGAAAATAAACTTTTGCGATTACGCACAATTTTTTTCTATTCCTATTATAATCTCGTATAGTACATAAGGTGGTGAGTATCAATCAATTATTCACTCATTTATAAAATTATATCCTTTTTTGGATTGTAAAGTACCAAAATAATTAGTGATTGGATTGAATGTTTAGTTTCTTAAATAGTAAGTCTCTGTTTAAAAAAAGTGTATTTTGCAACCGTTGTGTGAATTTACACGAGATTTTTTTTATTACTGTTAATTGTTTACTCGTTGCAGTTAACATCTTATATCTGTTATTGATAGTCTTATCAAATTATTTTTCAAATTGTCGCGGACTTTAATCAAATTAATTGTTACAATTTAATTATATGTATGTATAGTTTTGAGGTTATGGGCGTTTTCCTTTAAATTCGCTACCATTATGAACGATTGGTTAAACTTAAGGTGTTCAGTATTATAGTATAAAAGTCAAGATTTTATTGTAAATAACTAATATATTTAAATACTATGTCTTAATATTTTTGTTAATCTGTAGAACATTTCCTTCTTTATCAATTAGGTATTGATAAGATTTTTTCGGTTTTGTATGACTACGATGTAAATTATAATACATTTTTTAAAAATTATACACAACTTTATTTTTCTAATTATCAAATACAAAATAATAATAATGCATATTTTCATTTAAAGCACTTATGAACATTATTATTATTATCATTATTCTTGTTGTTGTTTTTGTTGTTGTTTTAGAATTATGGAAAGTGGAACTTATTCTGGTGATGGAGATTTAGGAGGAAGATCCAGTGGACAACCATCTATTTCAAATAAAAAGCTACAACAAACACAAGCCAAGGTTGATGAAGTTGTTGGAATAATGAAAGTAAATGTGGACAAAGTCTTAGAAAGGGATCAGAAATTATCTGAACTTGATAATCGAGCAGATGCACTACAAATGGGAGCTGCACAATTTGAACAACAAGCTGGAAAATTGAAGAGAAAATATTGGTGGAAAAATCTTAAAATGATGATAATCATTGGTATTATTGGCCTTATTCTATTGATCATTATTATTGGTACTACAAATAACATATTTTTAAAAGGTACAAGACATATTTAAGACAGAATAATCACAAACAAATTTTTATTACAGCCTCGGTTGTGCCAAGTTCAAGTTCTGATGAATCACCATCTGGGGGAAAATGAAAGAATCTTAATTTTGATATGAGACTATGATGTTTGGGTTTAAAACTCAATAAGACAATACAGTCTAATTAGTATTGGTTGACCATTATTCATAAACATATATTTTTGAGACATTTTTTCTAGTTAATACACAAATGTTAGAATGAGCACAGTATTAAGTGGCCTTCTCATATATATATATATATATATATATATATATATATATATATACCAACTTTCTGTCAAATCTATGACTGAATTATTTTTATTAACTCAGTAAAATTTAATAAGTTTTGACAGTGTTGTTGATATCAATTTTTTTAATATTTGAATTATAATAATATGGTTTGTGTTATTGTATGCAACAATATATTATCTATTCGCGAAAACGATCAATGCATTTTGTACTATCTAATTATGTATGGTAAATTTCTTATTCCTAAAGTATATTAAATATATTTCAAAACTTTAATCAAAGAATTTATATAACAGAAAAACAGATATTTAAAAAAAATAAAAATATTTAATACATTGGTTTCTTTAATTGTTATATTTAATTTATTTTAATTTTTATTTTACTATCTGAATGTATTAAAACAAACGATAATACTGAATTTAAAAATTCTTTTTTAATACATGTTTGTTATAACTTTTTTATGATAAACTTTTTGTAATTGAGGGCTGGGTATTAAGATTATGGAATAAATAATCTTAATATTAAATCATTAAATAACCATTTCAATAAATATTTTGTTATAAATTACTATTTTATAATAAAAGAAAAAATTTGAGTCTAATAATAATACATAAAAATTATATAAGATTTATACACGGTAGTATATAAAATAATTTATATAAGACTGTAAGTAATATGTTTACTGTTAACAGTTTGACTGTATAAACAAGAGTTACTCAGGAAATAAATCATTTTTAAAAAGATAATATAATTTATATACAAATATTACAACCAGTTTTATTTTCTTTATGCTATTTTATGCTATAATATACTAATAAACTTTTACTATACTAAAATATAATAGATCTGCATTCAGACTAGTTATTACATTTTTCACTAATCTATATTTAAATAATATTTAATATAATAATGTATCTATAGTTAAATTTATTAAAAAAAAAGAAATTAATTTTTGTACACATCTTTTATAATTCATATTTTCCAAATTTATAGATTTGCAATAAAAAATTAATTTATGATGCTTCATCATTAAATTAAAATTGTGTAAATTATCTTTCAATATTGTAAACCAATGAAAAAATTATTCTATAATTTTAATGTCTAGGTTATAGCAAAATTGTTTTGAATATTTATTTTTGAAATTCAACAAATGTTTTTTGTGTTTAGAGCAATCATAAATTTTAGTAAATTCAAGTTAATCTATATAAAAATTTATTTCTTAATATTTTTTGTATGTTTTATTTATAGTTTTGCTTTTTAAAAGTTTTTTTAATTACATATAAATATGATAATTTCTTGCTTTTTAAAAATTATAATTTATTTTAACGTGTATCTTAAACTCAATATTTTTCAAAATTTTTTATTTAGTAGTTTGTAGTAAATTTATTACAAATGTAGTAAGTTAATACAAAATTTAACTTACATTGTAATGTATTTAATTAAAATGTAATGTTATAATTAACGAAATATATTAATATGGAAATTATGGGAATGCAATCAACAAGGAAAACCAAATACAAAAATTTCGATCAGCTTCTATTCAATGATATACCGCGTGCAATAACTTTGTAAAACATATAATTTTATTTATTAATTTTAAGGTAACAAACTGGTTAATAATATTAAAAATTTCATTTAATTAATCGTAATATATAATTGAATTTAAAAATTCAATTTGAATTAAAACTATACAAAGTTTACTTAAAATCAAATATATTTGGATAAGATTTAGTCTTCAATTTTGTATTTATTAATGGTTAATAATTATTTAAAGTTAATAATAAATATTTAATTTTTATTTAACTACATAATTTTATCGATTAATATATTTCAGAAAAAAAGACAATGTTCGTTTTGTTCTACATAAGTATATTAAATAATGGATAATCGTTAATTTTATTATAAATAATAATTACATAATATTACAAATAGAAATTTGTATCTAATTCTTTCAATTATTTAAAATTGATTATGATATAATGAAAATTATTTTAATTTTTAATTTTAAATAAATGTGTACTAAATTGTATATAAATTATGATATATTTTATATAGATCATTATGCTGATATTATTCAGAAATAGTAGAAAAATTAAAAAAAATTAAAAAACATGTTTTAATATTTAAATTTTTTATTGATTTTGATTTTGATATAAATTTAAAATTCTAATAAACTACGTTGAAAAATAATTTGGTTAATATAAGTCACTATTATCTCAAGGGTTGATTTTTTATGAGCTAATAGATCGAAAAAGTCTGTAATATAGTTTGATGTATTATAAATGCTAATTTATAATATATATTGTATATATAGTAAGTAGATACTTTTTATAAATTTATTTCTGAAATTTCTAAAAGAAATTAAAATTTAAAAATATGTAAAAAAATAGATTTTATTCAAAGAATAACAATGTCCTGAATTATAAAATGTTTTTTACCTATCTATAAAATTAATTTTACTTTTTGAAATCTTTTGTTTCACAAATATTATTTGAATACTTTATTTCCATAGTTAATACGATTGATCTCTTTCATTAGCAAGCTTATACTTTTCAAGGTATTAATTGTTTCTTTAATTAGGTTTATTTCATCATAAGTATTAGTTTGAAGTTATTTATGAGTTATCTAAGCTTAAAATATTATATATATCAAAAATATTATTTACATTAAAGAAATCAAAATATGTAGAAAATTTAATAGTAATTTCATCAAATCAAATAAATTCTTTTAACATTTCTTCATGAGTTCATTCTTATGTATTCTTTATACGTGGAGTAAGATAATACTTAAAAACACATTATATAAAATCTTGTATTTCATTTAAATTTATCTATTATTTTAAATACAAGTCTCTCAGAGATTTTATAATCGTTTAAAGAAATAAAATTAATAAAAATAAGTCAATAAATACCAATTAAATTGAAAGCACATGACCATAACAATTATTTAAAAAAAATGGAATGTCTTTTCATATTGGATTATAAAAACAATCAAGGTATTTAATATGTGTATATTACATAATATAGGAAAAATCATTCTCATCAAATTATATAAAGCATCATATATTTTAGACAAACTTTTTCACGTTAAACTATCTTTACAATAATATTTATTTATATAATTTAAATAAAGATTTTCTTTTTTGATTAGCATGTTTAATTCGATTTAAATTTAAAATAATATGTTTTGAATGCAACTTTAAATATCATTAAATCATAATTTTGCATAAGTTACATAGTATTGTAAATAAAGACAAATCAATATCTATATAGCTTTATTTTCCCAATAATTAAATGAGTTGCCCAACAAATTAGTTGATTAATTAATTCATTAAGGCATTCGGTAGTTAAACAATTTGACTATACTAGAAGTATTTATTCCTAATGGAAGAATCATCATTGTTCAATTATAAAGTACTTCAAGATTTTTATGAGAAACGACTACAAAACAAAGCATCGAGTATGAGGTGTAATAAAAGGCTTGACACGATACTTATCAACCCAACATCGAATTATGCATGCTTGTTTTCTTTATGCTGGATAGAAACGCGTATATACGTGTATCTTGGGATGGATTTAAAGCAATTTTCTTAATTTAAAAAAATGAACGTTTATATTTTCATTCTATTTTGAGAATAATACTAAAAAGTATAAAAGTAATTGTAATATGTAAATCAAATTTTTTATATTACTTAAGTGCTTAATATTAACATTATTTTAATGTTGTATAAGTTAATTTATAAATCTGCAAATTATAGTTATTTTAATATATTTATAAGATAAATTCATGTACTCTATTAATTCTTAAAAATGCCTATACGTGATGAAAGTATTTTTTTAAATCTAATCTACTTTATAATCCTTAATCATGCTCAAGTGAAAAATATAATTAAGTTTTGTAATTATACTAAGTTCATTTAAAATTTTTATGATAATCATATATTTTTAATTCAATCTTTATTTTACAGAAATAGTAAAATAAACTAAATACAACATTAAATAAATCAAATGTCCAATTATATAACTCTAGAGCAAAATTCTATTTAAATTTTTTTAAGTTTAATTTTTTATTTTTTCTTGCATAATTCTATTTAAATGATAATTAATATATAAAATTACAATGAAATTCACAAAATGTAACGGAATAAATCAATTTACAAATAAATTAGAAGCTATTGCAAACTTAAATATGTAACTGAATTATCGTTAAAATGTTCATATTTTTTTACCTTGTACAATTGTAAAGAAAAATATTATAAACAGCTTCTAAGCTAATACTCATAGCGAGATACAACAATCATTTTAATCTGAAAGCTACAATAGTTCCATGAATTTTTAGATCGACTCATATTCTGTTTATATTTGCACTTGTTTAATATATAAAGATAAATATTATGCTCCACAATTTTTAAATTTATTTAATAGTAAGGTCAAAATTTTTAATACCAGTAGATAAATGATATTTGAATGATACACAGATTTCTTAAAATTTACAATTATTCATATTTATATTATTATTTTGTATTTAAAAATTTAACAATGTAAAGGAGATTTAATTTGAAACATAAATAAATTGAATTTATAGTTAAAACGACAGAAAATTTCAGATTTAAAAGCAAAAGCCATTTATTTATCATTCAAATTAATTTTCTTTTATATTTGCTTAATAACTGTCTAAGGTTTCATGTTTTAGTATTGATTAAAAAATTAAATATTTATTTTTATAGCAAAGATAATAAAATCACATTTCACAATATTGATGAAAAAAACATAAATATGAATAGTTTAAATTTTTTAGAATTTTTCAATATTTATTTTTCATTTATTAATTTAAACAAATTTTATATTTGATCAAACTAAGCAAAGGAATAAAATATTGGTATTACATTCTTTAAACTATTGAAAATATCAAATAATTAATAAATTACAATATGAATGGATTATAAAAATTCATTTATGAATTAATATATATTTTACATATATATCGAAATAGCGTATAGATGTTTTTCTATACTTGCATCTGAACAATAGAACAGATCATGAATTAATTACATTTGAAGTTCGTACATAAATTAACTAATTCTTAAATTAGTATATTATTTTTTAAAAGTATTTTTCTGAATTATTATGTGTATTTTTATTAGTAATATTTGGTAGACAATTATTATTCTTACAAATAACATTATACTTACTTGCATTAATCAAATAATCAGGCAATTACATTCATGTGCAAAAGTTTTTTATGTTTACAAAGGCTCTTTTAATGCAGATAATAAAAATTTGAGGTCTTAAATATTTAGAATAATTTGAATTAAGGTTGAAGTATACATTTTCTATTGATTAAGTATTTAGAGTGTAAGTTAATAATATAAACAACAAGTAGTCTTTAGGTAGTTACTAATTCGAGCATTAGTAGTCACATTGCGGCCACAATTCTTCGTCCATAAATGTTCTGTCTGCAATTTCAGTTTGCACACATCAAATATTCGGAAAATTGTGCTTCTCAGCTAATCATCAATATGCAAAACAGTGCGAATATGCGTCACTCGAGAGTCACTAAAAAGCGAGAACCTCTGAGGAGGCACGCGATGTCGAACTCATGGTAGGTGTAGTCATCGGAGTAGGAGTCGATCACCTTCGCCGCGATTTGCGCAAGTATTTCGAATTTCCCGCAGAAAGCGTAGAATTCTCGGGGGGGCTTTCCTCGACTCCTTTCCGATTCCATGCACCTTATATCAGTCGACTCACGAGTCTCATACCGGACGGACATACAAAGAGGACGAAGGATTGAGAGAGAGAAAGAGAGCGTCAACGCGTGCCGATCACGATCTTTGACGTATTGCTTTTCGTTACGCCTCTCCTTTTTCATCTTCTTTCTTTCACTTTCTAAATTTAGTTATTGTTCTTACAGCCAATCTTTTGACCTGATCACTTTAAAGTATTATCATCCAAGAGGAATATTGTAGTGAAAACGAGTCAAGAAGTTTTTTCGATTCAAGGTGCGGCTAATTTTAATTTAAATAAATTAATTTCAAATTTTTAAATAATAATTGTTTGCATTAAAATAATATTATTTTATTTCTAATTTTCCAGGATATTCATTTACTCTAAGAATTTTTAATTACTGAATTATTATTTTATTCATTATAATCATAATATTATTGAATTTAAATTCAATTATTGTTCATTTGTTTTAATATTACATATTTTTCTGGTTAAAATGCATTTAATTAAAATAAAATTTATTTTAATCAACTCTATGTTTTATTATTTAATTTACAATGATATATTCAAGAAAAATTTTTTCGAGATCGATAATATACAAAATCAATATTGTCAGTAAGCAATATATAAATTCATTAAATAGTTTAAATTTTTATACGGACTACTTAAAATTATATTTTACAATTATCTTTATTGTTTTTCTGAAGAATGATTTTAACTGATTTGAAAAAAAATAAATTTGTTTCAGTTTTCAAAGTTTTAAATTTAACGAAATGAAAAGTCTAGATCATCTTTTTCTCTGATTATGAAACGATTTAAATAAAGCTTATGCAAACATCTGAATCATTCGTTTTTATATTTCACTGAATTTAGTATAAATATACAGAAAATGAATTAATATAATGAAAATTATTCTTAAAATCGACCTACTACCAATACTATCGTTTTAATTTTTTACGGACCTTATGTAATTTTTTGTATTTTAATTAACTAAACAAACGCATTTATTTTAGAGAAATTGTAGAATAATCATAAGATGTTTTTGAATTATTCTTCAAAAAATTTATTTAATAAAGTTTTACTAATTTTTCTTAGTAACTGTTTAATTATTGTTTAATAATAAAATTATAAAAAATTTTCTAGAACGATGACTGGATGTGAGCTAAATATAAAAGAGTTAACTTTCTTTTTGGAAAAGAAAGATAAAAAGTTAATTCATATTACCTAATTTATTTCAAGTGGAACACAATTAAATTCGGTGAAATGATAATTTACAGCTCGCAGTTTGTCATCAAGTCACAGTGCCCAAATGCTTGAGGACGGTGCAGTGACCGCGAAAATGTTGATTCTAGCGGCTCGGCGGGTGCAACTTTCACAACGAAGCTATGAATTTCCTGAATCAGAAAAATGAATTATTCAAACTCTCGGTACTCCGCGAGAAGAAGAGGAAGAATCAGGAGAATAAAAAGAAGAAGAAGGAGGAGGAGGAGGAGAAGAACGGAAGCGAACGATAAGCCACGATCAACAAGTGCGCGCGCGTAGTCTTGAGTGCGAAAAAATACAGAACAGACAAACTTGACTGGCAGTAGAAATTTGCAGATCAGACGCGACACGACGCGATTGAAACGGTGGAAAGTCAAGCTTATCGAAGAAAAAAATAAGAAAGAAACAAGATTCGCGCGCTCGCGAATAAAGGAACCAAGGTTGAAAAATACAGAATAATCGTCGGAGACATCATCGGTTGGTCGGTGATAAGAGCCGGCTCAGAGATTGAAAGCGTCCGCTGTGATTTCGACATTAACGGGGCCTGACGTCGCTCGTGACGGCAGTGACATCCACACGTGCCTCAAGGATTTTCCGGCAAAAAATCCTGCACTCCATCGGCGGACTTCCATTTCTGGCATCTGGTACGTCCGATTTCGAGGGCGCGTAAAATGCTCCGCGTTGGGACCGTGCGAGTGAAATTTTGATGTTGTCCAGTGAACTAAACAGATCCAGTGACATGCCATCCAACAGCGACGACGAGGACTATGGCCTCGGCTATCAAAACACGTTGGTGAGTACACTTGAGGATTTCCTCTAAACTTTGAGTTGTTGCTTTCAAATTATACGCATCCGAGGTTTCGACTCGTCGGCTTCAACGAAATTCTATAACTTTGAATTCCATTTTCTCGGGATAGAGTCGTTCATGCGCTTTATATTACTAACTGACCGTGGACTTTGCTCGTTTTAATTTCGCTTAACTTTCAGGTTCAGTCGTAAAATGACATTTCGTGTCGCTCCATAATGCAACTTTACATGCGACGTGCACACATTGGATTATAATACAGTATACCGCTTGTATACTTAAATATTCCAAGTCTTAATATAGATAAGTTCGAATTACAACCATATTTTTTGATTGCTTAGATAAAAAGGTTCATATTTCTCTTTGCCTTCGATAAAATGCCATATTAAATGATTGTATCTGTTGTATTCTAATTTTAATCTCGTCAAATTTTCATTGGATTCTGAAGCATCGACACACGTCGACGCAAAGTTCATAAACTCGAAATCACGAAAACTCGCGAGACATTGAATTCAGCCTACGTATTCTCAATATGCAAATGTTCAGTCATATTTCACTGTCTTTCGTGAAAGTCCAGATGAAGCGCTCGAGATGTCTCCACCCCTCCCTCGGACATCGGAACGCTATTATTTTTAGGTGGTTTCACATAGAGAACAAACACTCGTGCTTTGCGATCTAGTCAGCTGATTTGCAGTTACAAAGTGCCATAATCTCTATTAAAAAGTAGAGCTTTTCCAGCTCTAATATCAGTATAACGAGTATCTAATTCTGTGCAACATTATTTTTTTGATAATATAGAGAGTATTACTTTACAATAAAAGAGAGTAATATGTTAAAGGATTCGCTTAGTAATGTTCTACTTTGTATTCTTTATTAGATTCTTCGTTTGGAAAATTTCTTATCAAATTTATTTTACAAGCGTATTCTGTTATATGTGTACTGATTTAAAAGAACTTAAATTGAACAACGACAATTTAGTTTTGACAATAATACTTGATTTATTAGTGTGTCTTGTTAATTTTTTTTCATCCTTTTATACAAAAAGTAATTTAATATTTGAATATCGCATTATTAGTATAATATCTTAACAACATTTTAATTTTTAAAATTTACATACTAAATATTTACTCACTCTTATCAAGACAATTTAATTTTATTCAATTTTATTTTAAAATAAAAAATATTAGTATGTATATCATACATACACACACGGCTATATGTATGTATATGCACTTATATAATTATATAATTTGTATTTATTTGACAAAATCCATGTAGGTATATTATATTATACTCTAAATCATTTCGATTTTCATATTAAAAATTATAATATCAAAACTCCATTTCTGTGATACAATATAAATAATAATAAAATATTTTAAACTTTTACTGTTTTAACCAAAGAAATATCAAACACGATAAATGAAAGTTTGAATTTATTTGATATATGAAAGAGAGCATTTTAAAAAAATTTATACTAGCTTTAAAAACGTGTATAATTATTATTATTAATTTTATGGCCTAGATAAAAATTTTGTCATTTTAAAATAAAATATTTATGTAGATATTCAGAATTTATATTTATAAAACAAAAGAAACTGAATAAGAAGAAGTAGTTTAAAACTTATGAAATTTAGTTAAGTAAATCATACAAATTTTCAATAACCTAAAAATAAATAAAAAGTCAGTGTTTAAAATTCATGATATTAATTATCTAAGTATTTAAATTATTATATTTCTATTATTACCAAATATTGCTAAATTCAACTTTTTTTGCATTAAATTATCGCCATTAGCGTATGTAATCAATTGCTTTTTGTAACGAAAAATCACGCTACGGTGACGTAAGAAACAACGTTATTGTTTATCTTTTACGCTCATTTTATCCCATGTAAAATCGTTAATTTTATGAGAATCTTTTTAGAATACAGTATTTTCTTACTAATTTACATGTCCTTGTTAATTTTTCTTTCGAACACTAAGTTTGCGTATTATTAAAAGATTTCAAAATGCTTTAGTATCTTCAAATGTATATATCGGTACAAAATATTGTGAAAACATCAAATCTATGGCTATTTATTTCAATTTTTTTAACATTAAATATATTTCTTAAATTATTTTAAAATAAATTTAATTTAAACTTAAATTAAATATTAGTAGAACCTAATACCATTATTGTATTCTTTATTTAAATTATCTAATTTTATTAATGATACATGCTCTAATTCTTAGTCACCGGTTGAGTAACTATAGTAGTTATCTTTCCGTTGAAGGCTAATAAACTTTATGAATAGCTATTTCAAAAATGTATTAATTTATTATCAGTATTTAATTACTTGTTTTGTTTAGTCTACAGTTTAACTTTATTCGTCATACAAGAAACAATATCTACTTTAAAGATATTAATACAGCAGTGTAAAAAATATTATCAAAAATTTTTGGATGATTCTAAAATATCATGAATCATTTATTATTAAAATTAGTTAAATGATATGATTTTATATGATTCTTATATTTTAAATCCTTATTTACGTGAAAATTAATACAGTTCCTTTCAATATCTTACAATTTTTCAAAAATTTTCATATATAAATAAAATAAACTATCTTCAAATTATATCATATATATTTGATCTATTTTTTTTTTATTAAGAAAGTCAATTTTAACTCAGTTTTCTTATCGTTGTCAAATGTTTTTTCTTATCAATGAAGGTTGATTCAATACAAAAAAATTGGTTTATCGATTTAGAATTTATCACAAGTACTAACTCAAAATTTTATTTAAAAAACTAAAGCACTTTTAAAAGTTTTTCTTATTTTTATATCTAAAACAACAAAATATATAATATTTATATTTTTAAGGTAAAATATATTTTTAAGTAAAATTTTCAGTAAAATGTTTCTTAAAATTAAATTATTGAATATGATACTATAATTACTATCAAATATAACTTTTACAAGAGTTTTGATTTTAAAAAAATGCTATAAATAATAGCAATTTTGAAACATTATTTTTTTTCAATTTTACTTCATTTAATTAATTTACTTATTTTCGGAATTTTTTAAATTTATTCTTTCATCAATCTTATTGATGTACATGATATATCTGTTATATTTTATATTTATAAATATTAATTTAATTTATTTGAATAATAAATTCTATCATATATAAGTATATCAGACGATTTATAAGTACATATTTACAAAAAACTTTATTTCAAAAATTTTGAATAATCCAAAATAACATCTCAATCGCATAGAATTTATCTGTTCATGTTTTTCCTTAACAAATAATAAATATGAATACAATTCTATATTTCGATATAAATGTTTCGACAATGAGTGATAAGTTCACGTATAGGAGATAGAGCAATAATTTCCTGGTTTGATCAAATCACCATAAAAATTATCTTCTGCTCGTGACTTATTTTTCACTAATATAGAAGCAGTTGTTCATTATAAAATAATATAGTATATGTAAACAGGTTGATAGCGATAAATAGTTCTAAATGTAAAAATATTACATTTTATGTATTAATTACCATATTTACATAGTCTTTTTTGTTATTATTACATATGATTTTTATTGTTAAGCTTATATTTCTGTATTTTCTCGTAACTTCAAGAAATATATACTCAGAAAAAATATTGTTACAATTCATTATGGTTTTATTGAAAATAAATATTATAAATCAGTTTTACTATAATATAATAGCATAGTTTAAATTTTATATTTTACCATGAATTATTCTATTTTTAAAAATTCATATTAGTTTTGTGCTTATGTGATACGTTTAATTATTATATTATATTTATAAAGATAAAATATTTAAAGAAATTTATTTCATGAGAAAATTTTAATTCATGATTTTTATATTTTATACGGCTTCATTGATTTAAAATTAAAAATTCTGTGCTTCGAATTTTTAAAAAGTAATTGAAAGACACATACATGGATTTTACAACTACTTTTTAGTTACTTACAGCAATTAATAAAAAAGTAAAATAAATTCACTATATAATAATGAGAAAAAAGTAGCAAAGTAAACTAAAATCATAATGAAGTTAATTTATGTATTCAATATAGAAAATTAATTAGTTAAATATTGATTAATTTTTTTCTGCATACAATTTTTCTTTGTTTAGATTTTTATTTATATTTTATTAATTAAAATATAATGTTATTTAAAATTTTTTTCAAATGAAATTTAATAAAAACTAATTTTTTCTTAAAAATAAATTATTAAATTTATATATGAATTAAAAAAAATGCATGATAATTATCGAATAAATGCCTACAAAATAAGAGAAAAATGTATTTAATTAATATTTAGTTCGTTCATAATTATTTTTATATCATAATAATTAAATCATTTGTAATTCACTAATTAATATTAAGATGAAATATTGCTTCAAATATTCAATAAAACATGAATATAAACATTGTATCAACATCAATGTTGAAAATATTTCTTTACAATAATATATAAGTATTAAAGTATTTATACCTTTATCAAGATAATTAAATTATTATTGCTTAAAAAAAATTTATAGTTTAAAATATTATTTTTCAAAAATTAACAGAATAATATGTCTATATTTCAAAATTAAGTACTATTTAAACGATATAAAATTTTAATTAATTATTATAAATACAAATTAATCTATATGAAAAAATATTAATAAATATTGAATAGTTGGTATAATCAAATTGATAAGCAACTAATTATTAAATAGAAGTAAAATATATTATTAGCAATTTATTTGATTATTAGATCAAGATATTATAAAACTAATTAGTTAATAATTTGAGAAAAACTAAATATTATGCTACAATAATAAGAAATAAAAATAAAATACAAAAGAAATTATTTCAATTTGTCTTTGTTGACACTAAGCTAATGGGATTTCTCATATTATTCCATGAATCATGAAAATATTAAATAAACAAATTTTTGTATATTGATATGTAATGAAAAATTAATACTAAAAATTGAAAATTTAATTTAAAAAGCTTGACAAGTAAGTGCATTAAAACATCTGGAGAAAATAAAACTGAATGTAAATATAAAAAGTATGAATATAAAAATTTGATTATTAAAAAATATATAATTTTTATATATCAACCAGAAATAATGTACAATTAAATAAAGTTTAGGGTAACAAGTAGTTTTGTTTGAATAATATACATGTAAAAATAGATATTAAAATCATTATAAAAACAATGCACTAAAAATAAATGTCTAAAATCAAGAAAAATAGAACTCTAGTATTAAGTAATGAATGTTTGAGTACTTAATATAATAAATAATAATAATATTTGTAATAATGGTTTTTATAGATATAGTAATTATGGTAAAAATTTCGTACTGATAATCGTACTATAATTCTTTAAAAATTTTATTATTTATATTGTTTTTAAATTTTTGTACAGATTTATCAAAATATTATATAATTATAGAAGTTTTATAAATTCAGTTATAAATACTTTATAAAATAAATAAAATTTTATTATTCATAGAAGATTTTGTAATATTGATACTGTAAATTAATAATAAGAAATATTTTTTAGCATATCTCTATAAAACTGTAGTATACAGTTAATTATTTTATTAATGGTAATAATGAAAGCTTAAATAATTAATATATTTTTTAAATTTAGTTTTTAACTTATTTTGAGCAATTAATAAAAATAAATTACAATGTACATCACATTATAAATACATCTATGGGATCTTATGTTCCATAAATGTTTTTGTGTGATATTGTAATACCTTTTAAAATAATACGAAAATTAGGATTAATATTTAGCAATTGTGTTTTCGTTAATTTTATTCTAGTTCCACTTTTTAAACTTTGAATTAATAATCATATGCTTAAAATTCATATATTATTTTTAAAAATATAATATTTCAACGTTCATTCTACAATGAATCTTGAAATAAAGTAAGTATTGAAGAAAGATTCTAATAATATTAAGTAAAAGAATTAAAAGGAGTTTATAAAGTATTATTATAATTTTAAAGCATTTTTTGAATTTTTAAATTACAAACTATAAGGTATCTATATTTTGAACGATATTATAAAAAACTACTAAATTTAACTTATCGGTATGTAGTAATTTTAATATTAAAAAATACTAATGATGAATATTTTAAAAAAATTTTATTTTTAAAATAGTTTTAAAATAAAATCAATAATAAATATAATTTGTTTTATATCTATTATATGTACGTAAAAATTTTATATAAACAAGAATTAGTAACTGTAACAATAGAGTTTAAATAATGCATTAAGTAATAAATATTTAGCATTGAGTAATAAATTTAGAATTTCATAATTCAGTACAATTCGAAATAAATATCGTAACAATTGTAGTAAATTTTACCATCTCATTAAGTGCATATATAAATTATTTCTTATCAACATAATGCTAACTCTAAGTTTCAATTAAAAATGTTATCTTTAATAATTAAAAAACTTAAAAAAGTTGAAATATTTTTTTATATAAATTAATCTAATGTTCTATAAAATCTAATTTATAACAATTATGGCTTGAATAATAAGAATCTTGTTACCATCATAGTTTTTTCAACGATCTATTTACGAAATAAAATACAGTGCTTAATACTAATACATAAAATTAAATTAATTATTTATTAGTATAAGAATAACTTAATTCATTATAATAATATAAAGTGGGTATATTTATTTACCTGTCTTATAAGTTTTATTAACATAAAATATTTATTTGCCTTTTATACAAATTTTGAATGATTTTTCAATAATATATTTCAATAGTTTTTTTATATAAAATACAATTAAAATGTATTTAAATATATATTTAAGAAAAATTATTTACAAATTTTATTAATTGCATGGAATTTTTATTTTGAAAATAAATATAATTAAATTCAAATAATAATATCCAAAAATATTATTCTTGATAAATTATTTTAATTAGTAGCTAAAATTTTTCTTTATATTAAGAAATAATTTAAGCATTTTAATAAAAAAATAAAATAGCTACAAATCATTATTTGTGAAAGATGCACGGTAAAAAAAGTATTTTGACTAAGAAATACATATTAGATTTGATGTATTAATTCACTTATTATTGATATATCTAAAATATCAAATTTAAAAAAAATTGCATTATTTCATAATATAGAAAGAGAGCTCTATTTTACTTAATAATTTTAAGTGAATATAATTTCATTTAAAATTAAATTTACTTATATATTTATCATTATTTGTAAATAAAAAAGTCAATAATTTAAATTCAGAATTATTAAGTTTATAAATGTAATTTATCCAATGTTAAATTTATTTATAAATAACTTAACAATATAATTTTAATATTATAAATTGTATAAAATTGTAAGCATTTCTTGTATTCTATTTTTCTTGATTTATCCATCGAAAATATTAACCACCGTGAGTGAAATTATATTCTAATAATAATATGTTGATGTTAACTATAAATTCGCTTAATTTTTGTATGGTGACAATATTAATGTATAACAATTATTAATAATGGTTTAAAACATTAAAAAGAATTTTTTTAATATATTTAGAATTCTTTCTTAGAATATGATAATTAACAAATGATATTAGTTTTTTGATATAAACTAAAAGAATATTATTAATTATTTATAGTTTTGAAAGTACAATTTTTATTTTATTATATTTATATCTCGATAGGAAAAATTAAAAATACATTTTTCATTTAAAAGCTTTTATTATATATAATAACATGAGATGCAGTACACAAAAAATTCAGTAATATCCAGTTGAGGACAAGAATTCAAGTGATTAAATCGTCATTTTTCATATTCTTCCTGAATACATAAATGAGAGGTTACATATTTGAAACCGGTTCTCTTTCTTGCTATGAGCTTAAATACATCTCATTAAATATTTTGTAATAATTAAAAATAATTAAAAATATAAACAATAAATAATTATTACCTCAGATTTGTGCTATTAAAATGTATATAATTTCTAAATATGAATAAATAGTTACAATATATTTTAATTAAATCTTTAGAGTTCAGTTAAAATAGCGTTGATATAAAAAAGATTGTATATGATATACAGCCAATGAATATTTGTGTATAATTAATAATACTTCAAGAAAATTTTTTGAATTTTAAGAAATATAATATTGACAAAAAATAGTATAAGAAGTTTTAAAATGAAAATTATAATAAAGAAAGAGTTTTTTTCCAATTCTCCATTGATAAATTTTGTATTTATATAATGATTTTATAGCATGTAAATTAAATATCTAAATTTTCGCTTTTAAATACATGAAATAAAATAAATTTTTGGCTCAAAACCTGGTTTTAAAATATTAATTTAGATCAATTTCCTATATTTTTTTTATATTTTACTAAAAATACGAAACACTAAAAATAAATTATCTAATAATTAATTTGAATTTAAAGTGAATTATACAAGTTGCTTAAATAAAAATTTATACTATAATATAAACTGAGATAACGATTAAAGCAAATAATTTTATTCATGATTTTCTTGTTTTATTTTTAAAAATAAAAGTTCTTTTAAATAATATATTTTTCAAAATGTTCATTTAGAATTGTTTTTTTGTTTTATAAAATAAAAATTATTATATTATGAATAACTAATGAACAATATGTATTTACATTATTTATATTCATAATTTTATATCGTTATATACATAATGAAATATAATTTGAATCTAAAATCTGATTTAAAATGTTTATATAAAAAATAAACATTTCTGCTAATATTAAAAATAAAGATTTTTTATATTATTTTATTTAAAAATAGTATTTGAGAATTAAAAATTAAATATAATTTCATCATATTTTTCTCAATTAAATTTATTTTTTAATAAGAAAATTTTACAATGTATTTAAAAAATATTGACTTAAAATTTTTTTTTAATTTTCCCAGTAAAATTGATAAAATAATTAGAAAAATATATATTTCCATTCATTTATCAAATATTGGATTACATTCCTTATTTCACTAAATCGTAAAATTAGTATTTTAAATATGTAATATATAGTAGTATTTTTTCTTGAATTTCTAAAGTTTGAAAATTATATAAATTAATAATAATTACTAACAGTCCATTTAACGAATAAATCAATTTGCAATTGATACATTAAAAAATTTTACTTTGATATGATTAATTTCTGAAAACAAATTATTGAGTAAAATCTAAGTTCAAAAGTTGAATTTTTGATAGTAATTGAAGCTTTATTTTTACACGTTAATGTTTACATGATTCTCGTAAGTTTTGAGATCGTGATTCATTTACAACCCGGATAGTTTATTATTACTTGTCAATGCCAGCAGCGTCTGTTTCATCTATTATATGCGATTCCCTTTTCCAATACTTCGATCAAGCAAAACAAAGCTAAAACTACATATATGCACATTTTTGTCAAAATACCTTTACAGATAAGTAATGTCCATAACTAGATATAAGTATGTATAAATATTACCTGTTTTGAATTAAATATTTAAGTAAAAAAAGAAGTCGACAAAAAAGTGCAAATACAATAAGATGCATAAGAATTAAAAATCGTGTAATGCTTTCTTACTTGGTGCTTGTACATTAATTTACCCTTATTTAAGATTTATATTTTTTAAATTTAATAATAATAATTTGAAATAATTTAGCTTTATAATTTTATTGTAATAAACTTTAATAATATCATTTATTAACGTTTAAAAATTTAAAAATTATGTTTTAGTTAAAAAGGATATTATACTTAGTTTGACTAAAATTTAATTAAGTCATATGTATTTCTTAAAATTATATTTATAGAAATTTATATATTTTAAAAGAAAATTTAAATACTTATTTACATCTTTATAAATATAAGTAAAAGGTATTCATTTTATATATTTTACTAGCTTCCTAAAAGTTTTTTACTATTTTATTAATTAATTATCGATGAAAAAATATTATAGAAAAAAATTTGTATCGAAATATGAGCTTAATTATTTATATAATTTAGATTAAAAGAAAATATAAATGGAAATATAATCATGTTTATAAATCTTTTGTGCAAAATGTAGTACATGAAGAATTACCGCGAAATTAAAGCCAAGCATATTAAATTATATTTTACCAAATGAAAAAAGGTGAGATATCGTATTCTTATCGTCAAAACTTATGATGTAATAATTGTTTACTAAAATATATATGAGGAAACATGTTTTTACAGTTATTTAAAAAATCATAGTAAAGGTTAAAAAAATGCTTAATGATTTATATTCATTATACAATTAAAGTTTTAATTATAAACAGTCTTAAGTAAATATTAATTGCGTGATTTTTTATCGTTTATTATTTCTTAATATAAAGACTTAAATTATTTTTTAACTTATATAATCTATTTTTATTATTATTTGAGCCTTAAAAGATTAAATAAGTCACATAAATAATAATTAAAAGTCTCATATAATTTAAAATTAATTTTTATTACTAATCTATATATGTTAAATTCTATAGCTTTTAGAATTTTATTGTAATTATAGAAATTAATAATATTTGAATTTATTTAGATAGTAAAATAGAATAATTTACAATTGAAGTTTACTTGCTTATTATCTAATCTGTATTATGGAAAGAGTAAGAGTTATTCAATACGTTTGAAAGTTACACTTTTGTAATTTTTAATATTTACAAGCAGTTATAAAAATAATTAAAATGGCCTTTAAATATGTTAAAAGTTGGAAAACGAATTAAAGAAAATTTAATGTATTATATATTATATAAACAGAGAGTAACAAACAAGTTGAATGTCGAGTCACAAGTCGATTGCTCGTTATCTACATGAGTTGCTTAACTGAATCATTACGAACCTATAACCCGCTAAATCAACAAGCCAATGATGTCCTCGAACATTTCTAGGTTCCCGAGACTCCGAAAATTCTGTCTTACCATTAGGTGCAAGGCTGCTGCCCGGCGAACGGAATAAGTTTATTTTGGTATTCAGATCGCGCCTGCATTCGGGCATCATCTCTCTCTTTCTCTTTCTCTCTCTCTCTCTCTCTCTCTCTCTCTCTCTCTCTCTCTCTCTCTCTCTCTCTCTCTATGCCTGTCTTTCTCTCGCTCTGTTTCTCTCTCAGAAAACTTAGACGAAGGCCACGCTCGTTGAAGATTTTGCGCAATTGCAAATAATGTGATACAAATGAGTGCGTGTAATCGTAGGAGGCAAGAGCGTCGCGTGACTCGGCGTTTGCGTTGCTGCTCCGTGGTTGATTCGCCAGTTTATTATCAAAGGAGCGACTTTGGAAGTTTCTATGCGAACATTTTATGTGTTGCTGAGCTCATCCCCGTGGCAATGAAGACCATTTATAATGTTTAATAATTCCTGGTAAATGTGTGTCTATGGAAAATAACTCAATTACATTATGTTTTTTTATATCTTGGTTTTGTCAAATTATGAGAGCTAATGGATAGCATTTTTTCATTTACCTTGATAACGAGAAAGGAATACTTGCGGCCGAAGTAGCGAAAAATATATGGTGACATGCAAGGTTAGAAAAAGTTTCCTATCGGCTGTGCGTTCAAGCTCTTTATTCCGTTTTGTAGAAGGCGACGCAAGAAAATTGAACAAAAGCATAGGCCGTGCCATGGAATTTGAAAAAGGACATCGATAAGTCGACTCCCTCAAGGCAAACAATAACGGAAATGAAAAAATTAGAGAAAGATGTGCTAGTAGTATCAAAGCCAAAAGTGGAGATCTTTATTTTTTGAGGATACTTAAGCCATGGCATAGACAAATTGAAGGTATATGTTAACAGTTAGGTTACGAATAAGGTTAAGAACAGGTTGACCGATCTATGCGCTAAACCCAAGCTCAAAGAAACTATCATGTATGTTGCAATATACACGGTAGTTTTCTAGGAATATATAATTATAATTAAAATTTTGTAGCGTGCTATTTAAATGTGTTAATTTCCTTGTAAAGCCAGTTTTCAGTTGTTAAAATGATTTCAAATTGATTAAGATTCTAAAATAATTACATGAGTGATATTATATTGCAGTCTTATAATACCTATCTTTCCAATTACTTAAGTTCCAAATGCTTCTATTATATATTATATCAATGAAATTTTCAAGTTTTTCTATTCTAATACTAAAACATTATTTAAAACAATGTAAATAACTCGAATGAAAAAAATATTAAATTCTGAATTTAATAATTTTAACATGCATTAAAATAGGTATACATATTTAAATTATTAATACATCTTACACGTAAAAAAATTATATTATTAAAACTAATTGATTATACATTACATATAATTATTGAAATATTCTTTTAGGAAAATTATGATATACAAATAATTTTTCTAATATGCTTATAATCTTTGAAAATATAAAAAATAATTCAATATATTTATATTATTTTTATTTCATTACTTTTTAAACGTTGATAAAATTTATGAATAATATGTTATTTTATTATTAATAATAGTAATAAATATTTTACATTTTTGATGATAATCGAAATCTTTTTAATTAACACTTCATTTATTATATTCGCATAGAATTTTTCATTTATCTTGATTAACTCTCTTTAATAATGTGGTAATTAGAATTTTATGTTGTATAAAGTCATTAATATTGATAAAAAAACAGCACAGATATCTAAGATATTAAGTTCGTGCTCATTATTTAATTACTGCACTAACGTTTAAAAATACAACTTACTTGTATCTTTTAATTTTCGAGCAAAAGTAAGCAAAAATAATATTATTTTTTGGCTTTGCTCTTACATATTCCAAAAACAACAAATAATAAAATTGCCACTTGCCCGGAGGTACGTTGATTTCGCAGCCAGTCATAAGATAGATTACTTCAATAATTTCTGAAAAGTAGTCGGAAAGTACTGTATTGAAATGACGATTCGCAAAGTACGAAATTACAGTATCGGTTTAGTGATTATCCGAGATTCCAACCACTTATATATTTGTGGATACTGTATCCTGATAACCATAGATGAGAGAATGATTGAATTTATCTGCAGCCACATTAATTCCATTATGGTGCCCACTCATAGTAAGAAAAGCATCTCGGGCACAAAATCGCTGTCGTTCACTATGGGAGCTGGTGAGAATGATCAGTTCGTTTTAAATAACTAAATAGCAGTCTCTTTTGAAAAAATCTTGATCCCCTAAAAAACGGGAAAATGCTTTGAAAAACTATACTTTTGTTTCTCGGTAACAACGAAAAAACTTACGGCTATAAGAGTTTAGTCTCATGATAGAGATATTTTGTGGTATATTAAGTGGTAGTCAATATAGTCCGAACATACATAACAGGAACAATGACACTAAGACTGCAGCGAACCTTGGTCAATGATTTGTGATCGTCAAACCATCCGCGAACGACTAATGTATTTACTGTATCAACTGAGGATTCTCTCGAATACTGGATATAACTTAGTACTGTTGCCTGACGATCTTAAAGTCATTGTAATAATAGAAATTAAGAAAATGGACAATAATGATGGCATTACCTATTACGAGAAATAAATTGAGAGTTTTGCCGAGTTCGCCAAAACATGGGAGCCTCCCCAAAATATGTCGTTGCTAATATTTCTGACTTTTTTCTAATACCCGTGTTTTGTTGTATTTGAAAATTTATGTTTTTAATGAACCGAGTATGTATCTTATGTTACATGTTTCATGATTATTATTAAACTTCTAAATATATTTCGGTATTGCTGATTTGATTAGATATTACCAGAATAATGTTAATACAAACACTTTTACATTTTTTCTATATATTCCTTTTAAATCAAAGATACAGTTTTATGGTTATTTCTGTTAAAGATAAAATATATAATTCTATCCAAATTTTTAATACATTTCATCCAAAAATATAATTGACTAAGTGATTTGTTATTTAAAGTATGTGTTAATAATTTTCTTTAATTATTAATATAAAGATGAAGTTTACATATAAATCCAAGTTTTATATGAAACTAATGCTGGTAATCGATACTTTTGAATGTCATAGCTTGTATTACTAGATTAAAGTTTTATTAAGTAAAAATTAAGTTTTTAAGATATAAAAAAGTATCACATTTTCAAAGTATAAATTTATTTTCATTGAAATAATAATGTTTAATATATATCCATATTGTATATTTACAAATTTATATATTCTTATAATCAAATTTTAAGTAATTATCAATCTTTAATAAGCATTCGATTATATAATTGTTGTGCTTTCTATTTTTATTTTAATTAATTAATTGATTTTTATCAATTAGTTATTAAAATATAAACATTCTTATGAAAACCTTTTTTATTAAAAACTTTTATATGCAAAGCTATTAATTTTAATAATTATTTTTTGTAATTAGCATCAAACTCGAAAATATTGAGAATTAATAAATGCGAAAAAATCAACTTTGTATGTTTTACTTTAGAGCTTTGGTTCGGACTTTATAAATAAACTAATAGTTAAATGCAAGTTCACATTTTTATATTATAATAAAAAACAGCTAATGCACAAGGTAAAAAGTTCAATTTTAAATACATTAAAAAGTAAGAATATAGTGCTATTACTTGTAATCTTTCTTTTATATAATTTTGACAAATATCCATA
Organism: Dolichoris vasculosae; assembly: GCA_018907195.1. NCBI lineage: Eukaryota > Metazoa > Arthropoda > Insecta > Hymenoptera > Agaonidae > Dolichoris > Dolichoris vasculosae. The sequence goes on along the minus strand of JACCHY010000037.1, from coordinate 193,332 downwards.
TTGATAAAGTATTAAAGTTTCTTGTAAAATTTGTTCATTGAAATATTCAATTATAAAATATAATCAGGAATGAATAATAAATCTTTAATTTTTTAAATTATTATAGTTATAAAATATTTTTCCATACAATTATTTATACTTAACTATTTTTAAAATTGCAATTTTCAAGCATTAACTTTACGAGTTATATAGATTTTAGATACACCAAAGTAACTTAAAACTAAAACAAACGAAAACTAATAATAAATCTACTTATAGAAGTATTTCAACCGAATCGTATACGTTGCGTGTGGAACTGAAAAAAATGAATTCAATTCGTGTGATTTACGTCATGGAATAATATGAATAACAAAATGTCTAAGAATTCGTTAAAAAAAAGAGAAAAAGAAGCAGGTCGCTAACGAGTAGACAACGAATGATACCGAGAAGGTGTGTTGGTTCAGCTTGACGTCACGTGCGCGCCAATATTTACCAAGAACTTCTTCGGCGTATGTAATCTAATAATTTAACGGACAGAAGCCACAACAGCGCTGACGCAATATTGCGCATAGACAATATCCCACACCGGGAAGAGACACTGACCTTGGTTGATCATCAATTACGCGAAATCCGATCTCACGAACAGGTGTTGCTGATCAGAAACTGAGAGGTTGTATAATTGGATCCACTCATGAAATACTAATGAAAAACCCATGCAGACTCGATCGAGAAGAACGTCTGTATAATTATTCGATTTAATGAGCATTATGTATAGAGTTTGTTTACCGATAAATCAAATAACATATTTACGGAGAGATAATGGTCAGGAAATAAACTGATAAAGCTATAACTATAGGATCTTATCTATTATCATTCGTCAACAAATACTTATCTTTAGTCATAGTTGATCATACTAGATATATTATTTAATAAAACATCTATAAGTACTTTAATTTGATAGAGCAACTTTGATCGATACTTTATATACATTTTTTCCAACCGGGAGTATAATTAAATTCATAAAAAATTTTCAAATATTAAAAAATTCTAACCCTATGAATCTGATTAAGAATTGATATATTATGTAATAAATAATATTATTATACATTATATAAATTTTTAATAAAAAATATTCTTAAGAATAGAATCTAGATATAATTAAATTTTTTGATAATTATTAATAGAGTATTTTTTTTTAAATATAAATAAAATTTTATATCTTGTACTAATAAAATAATGAATAAAATAAATTTATTATAAATATCATATGGTGTTTGATTTTTTTATAATGTATTTTATGATTACGCTTTTTACATTTATTAAAAAATCTGTTTAATGAATCTATAATTAATTGAAGATATATAAAATGTATAGAATGTAAAAATAATAAATATTCTTTCACTAACTCACGAATTTTTTCTCTTAATTTAACTGTATAATTAAAATTTATGAAAATAGTTCTAAATTTGATATGTTTATTTACAATTTTTTATGAAAACTTTAGAAAAATTGTAAGATAAACAGTATATAATATGAAGTAATATTTGAGATAAACTTTTAGTTATGTATACATTTTTATAATTCATTAAAAAATGAATGCAAGAAACATATAATTAATTTAAACATCCCTATTATACAAATATTTATCGTTCTAAAATTTTTAACAAAAACTGGTCTACAAAAACGTGTTGTAATATTCACTCAATTTTACATGATTAATTTTGAAAGAGAATAAATGTATCAAAATAATTGTAATGAGTTTATATAGTATTAAATATATTATTATTATGTATAAATTTTCATTTATATATAAAAATATTAATTATTTAAGAATGAATATACTAACAAATTTTATATAAATAATCATTTTAGATTATTATTACTTTTATACTACACACACACGCACACACATATATATATAATTCAACATTTTTTAATAAATATTTTTATTTAAAAGGTCAATTGGTAATCAACAAAATGTTCTTGTTGTTGATATATTACAATTATTTCATTATAGATTATATTACATAAATTAAGCGATTGTAAATAGGATTGTCGTTACTTTTTCATAGGTTAATATGAATTTCAGCCAACCTTAAACATTTTAAAAACATACCCAAATTACGTATTGACTGAAAAATATATATGAAATGAAATTTATTTATAGTAAATTAAATTAAGATATGATATATGCTCATAAATATTTTATCAATTTAAGTAAGAAAAATTAATAATACTTAGTTTTATAAAAATCAAATAAAAGAAAAATTAATTTTACAATCTTTTCTTCATTTATTAAAACAAAATCAAGTCATTAGTATAATATCAATAACACTGAAAAAAGTTAAAAAACATAATTTAATCGTAACTTCACATTAAATTAAAAGTACGATAGAAATGCAAATAATATAATAATTTTGGTTTTATATTTTAAAAAACGCTTGAAAATGTTTTAAGACATTTTAAAACATATGGAAGAAGAGTATACACTACCATTCTCAGATAGAAAAAATATGTGATGTAGCTTCAAATTATTATTACAATCTAAATAATTGAAATTTTAAGTAACAAAAGCAATTTGATTCTACTGATACATATTAACTCAGCGTGAAAAAAGATGCTTATTGACTACGAGATCGTCGAATTAAAAACTTACTCTATTAAACTTCGGAAAAATGGTTCACCCTTTTTAATACGTTTGTTTTTTAGCGAGTTTGTAGTTAGGAAACGTGCACTCTTCGACCTTAAGAGAATTATGTTTTTCTTTCTTCCTTATTCTACAAGAAGAATCGTAAATTGCTCATTCTTAGACAATACCTTACTAGTTATGCACTTAGCTTATTAAAAGATATCTATGTGAAAAAGGAGAAAGAAAATTATTACCATTAAATCGCAACCATGTTCTCGTGAAAAATATTTACACACTTCAAATATAAAATAGAACGTCAAATTAAGATTATAATTGATTATGTATGAGTTACATAAATTAAATATCTATGAAAACGATTGACATTTTATACTTGTCGATTTTAATAGAGTTAACATGGTGTGCAAGAAAGTTTCAATAGATCTCGAAGATTTATACTGCACATATAAATGCTTGCTTATAGATATATATATATATATATATATATATATAAACGTATAATGTATCCATTAATAAGTATAGATCATGTAAAGTACCTTAGTGCATCAGTGAGATCAGATGGGGAGATTATTTTTTGTGAAGTCTTCAATTGGTTAGACTGACCATGCATCACTTTGACTTAAAATAAATGCGCTGTGTTATCTTCAACTTACGATTGTTTATAGAAATTAAGAATTTTAAATATTTTTAAAATAGATTATACTTTAAATGATAAAATATTGCATAAAATTTTACGATTAGATTCAGATTCATTGAGTTGAAATCATGGTAGCTTATAAATTATACAATTATAAGAGTAAGATATCGTACGTTTCTTTTAAAAACTAATCCAAGAATTTAAAATTATATTGTATTGTTTAATGTGATTTTTAATTATTATGCCTTTTATTATATAAATGTAAAATCAATTGTATATGAATATGCAAAAAATTCGTAATCATTTCACTGCTTGAGTATAATTGTATATGTCATACAAAAACCTCCTATTTCTTCCAGTTCAATCTGATTATTCTGAAGACAGGAATATCTCAACTTTTTCTGTAATAATGTAATCTTATAAAGACATTTCTGATAATTTTTATTAATAGAAGTTCATGGTTTTGTTACTTACTAAAAAAAATAAACTAATAATTAATATATATTTGCACACTTATTTCCAAAACAAAGATTATTTTATTTAAAAATTGTAAATTAAAATGTTTTTCTAATAACCCTTTGTTTAATATAAGTTTTAAGATTCGATTTAAACAAGTAATATATGAGTTTTTTATATTATTAATCTAATTATTATCGTTAGAATAAAATTATTATTTTTATAACATTTGTTGAAATTTTATTAATGGAAAATTACTTATTCATAATAAATATTTATATCTATTGTTTTTTCAAACTGGATTAAATACAAACAATATGTAATGGTAAAAGTATCTTCGTTCTCTTGAACACTCGTCATTCAATATTAATACTAGGTATTATTTAAAAATGAAAAAAAAATGTCACAAGAATGATGTGATACTATTTATAAATACAACGAAGTATTATTAAGACGAAAAATTTTTTTAAATACATCTCTCATTAAACTATCTTCTTCTGTCATTATATTTTCTATTAAGGTTTATTTTAATATACAGCAATATATATATCACTCTTCTTAAGATATAATGAATTGCTTCAAACTATGTATTTGTAAATTATTTGAAACACCAGAAGTTGCATATAAAAAATGCAAACATTCCTTTGGAGTATTAAAGCATCGGATAATTCATCTCTGCTACACCTCATAACTCGCATTAACTAATTGAAATGGTCACGGAGTTATAAAACCTATAGGAAACCGCTACACGAGCTACACTAAGTAAATGTTTAACATTGGTATGTAATTAACCATTTTAAATTAAAACGCTCCAGTACATTCAATGCATATATTTAATTATTAATAAATTTCTGCAGTCATTAATCATTACTCTTTCTATTACTATAGATTAAATTAAGACAAATTTATTTTCATATATTTCACCTAAGTATGTCAATATTTTTATCTAAAGGATAAAATAGAAAGTATATGAATTATCATATAAATGTTTATTTAAAAATTCAATTTTTAATTCAATCTTTGAAGATTAAATTATATTCCAAATTTGTTAAGTCTTTTTATTTATAAAGCTATATAAAGCTACCCAAGGACTTCATAGACTCTAAAATTATTTAATAAATTAAGGTAGCATTTATACTAATTATATATTAATAATTATAATAAACAAAATATCTAGAGAATTATTTATTTATAATTTTATAAAAAATTTTTATGATTATTAAAAATTTCGGAATTATTAGTATTATAAGTTTCTACTTTTTCCTATGATACACTTATTTAATTTTTAAGTTCATTTTATATTATATACTAAATTATGAATTATTGTCTATCATTAAATACAGTGAAAATAATAAATTATTTTTCATTAAAAAATAAAAAATTTTATACTATTTATTCTAATTACAAATTAAAAATTATATTATTAAGAATTCTAATTTAACAGTATTTTAATAGCATCTAGCTAGAATATAAAATGAAACATTTTATATAAATAAAAAATATTTGAAAGATATATTTAATATTATTTATTGGTACATAACACTTATAGTAAAACTAAAATATAATATAAATTTGAAACTATATGATACACAGTGTTATTCTTTAACAAAAATTACGCATACAATTCAATTTTAATTTAATCAGTAAATATAAATGAAGAAACTTGTGAGATAATTTAAGATGAGTGGCGGTAGCTTTGAATTTATTCTCATACAGCTTATGATACTTCAACTCTATTTGATCAGAAAACAGGAAGAGTACATTGATATTGAGCAAATAATGAATGAGCTTATTTATTAGCAGTACAATAGAAGAAATTGCATATCTGATTTCATTAGGTAGAGACAATTTGTATACCAGTACTTTTTTATACCAATGAAAATTTCATAGAAATTAACAACATTTCTAGTATCAATTTCATTATAATATTACTTATAAGGTAGGTGACATATGTAGTTATAAATATTTTAATTATATATAATTATAATGATGACTGCTATTCAACAAAATGAAATAATTTTTCAAATTTTTATCATTTCTAGGCTATTTGTTTTTTCCCTTAAAATTATTGTACTATAATTAAATACATTGTAATATAAATTTCATTAATATGAAATAGTATTAATATAATAAAGCAGTAAATATTACATATTATAATAAATGTTCTTATTCATTAAAAGTATTATATACGTAGCTATGTTAAATACCATTTATAACTGATAAAAATTCAATAACTTACAAATTTGTTACAAAAATATTATATAAAAACTTTAAATGTAAATTTAAAAATACCATATTTTAAGCAACTGATAGATAAATTGTCTCAATTACTCTTGTGATTGCCCTACTACTTCATCTAGTTTTCTTCTGTAGAAATAAGGCCGGTAAATTTTTTTGAATTTATCAAAATATTGATATCATCTCTAATAATTATAAGAAATAAATTATTTTATCTCAAATAGCATAAAAAGAAGTGATTATATTACGATTTTTTAAAAACTTTTTTAATCACTGTATAATACGTTATATAATTTTGTAACCCAATTTTATATTAAAAAAGTTATTTTATATAAATTATATAAATTTTATATAAATTTTATAAATATATTTAGTTTAAAAACACTTCATATTAATATTTTATAAATTTTATACATGAAATTTTTATAATTTTCTATTTCTCTATAAAATATACAACACAAGCCTGAAGTTAAAATATTTATGGTAAATTATATCCGTTTTTATATTAAACAATTAATAATAAAAACCTTTTTTTTAAAATGAACTAATTTTAGAAAATTGAAAATTTTGTATATAATATACAAAAAAAGTTATAGCTGGCTAAGAAAATTTAGTGGTTAATTTTTAAGTCAAATTTATTGATTTATGCAAGAATTCATTAGTATGATGAATAATTTTCAATTATTAACAGTATAACTAATTTTTCTAACTACTGACAATTAAATATATTTTTTGAAAATATAAATATACTATTTTGTAATTTGTAAAAGAATTTAAAATATTGTGCATGTATTCTCTAAATATTTAATTCAGAGTATTAAAAAGTTTTCCTCAAACTAATCCATGAATTCAATTGTTGAAGAAATTACTTTCCTTGGTTTTTCAAAATTAAAATTTTTTATTGCTGAACATAATTCTATGAATTAAATGCAAAGTTTAATACAACTAAGTAAGAAATCTAAATAGTTGAAATTTTAATTTTTCATATAGATTTAACTGTATAATATGACTATTTTCATACAACGTAAGTAAATATATAATTTAATTCTAATAATATGTTATAATTATCATACATGAGAAATCTTTTAGTTTTCTTTACATATAAACAAGAAAAGTAATAACTGTAAGTTAGTCTTTATTTAAATACTTTCGTATAAATGTATCACAATTATATTTAATTCAAGGAAATGAAATTATAAAAACGTCAGATTATTTAATGATTATATTGTATAATAATAATGCAATAAATTTTGTTTAAAATAATGGTATAAAAATTTAAAAAATTCGAATCATATAAATCGTTTACATTCAACATACAGATACAACTATAAAAAATCCAAATGATATATAACATAAAAATTAATGATTCTCTGAACAGCGAAACATGAAATTCTGAAGATAAGAACCACTAAAATAAGTTGTAACATATATCCTTATGATATGAATAAACAAACAAATTCGATAAAAATAATACTCATGTTTTTTGACAAATCAAGATTCACACCCTGGAATATTGATCGGGTCTGAAAAATCCGATTTGAATTCTTTTCTTTTTGTCTCCGATATCTGACAACTCGATAAGACGAGCTTGAATTACGAGGTAATTTTGGCCAATGATAACCTGTGACTTTGAAGTCAACTTCCTACAAGCCCTCGTCGAGGGAAATGGACCATTATCGCGCGGCTTCCGTACAGTCGGCACAACAAATCCCTCGTCGACTGAACTTGGTATGTTTCTTTATCGCAACCCAAAGACACGCGACGAATGATGTTTTAATCGATTGTCTAGACATTTGAATTATCGTTCGGAATTGCTTAATTTTTTGTTTGAAATGCATTTGAAGATCGATTACTTAATATTTTTATTTAAAAAGACGAAATAAATTTTTAGATAACGAGTTATTACGCTTAATTTGCTTAGTATTGAGAAATATTCTTTTATCCAATATTATAAATAATCTGGAATAATATGTGTAGTATTGTAGTCGAACTAGTAAAATATCGACGTGTTGATATATAGAAATTGTCTTACTTATGTTTAGAATATATACCCATATTATACAACTATATGAATAAACGTATATAAGTTTTTGGTAAAATGAATTTTTGTATCAGAAAACTATTATGCTTATTAAACAATAATGTTTATCATTAAATTTAATTCTTAACTATGATATTTATAAAGTAAACTATGTTTTTTATTATAAGCATTAATATAAAATAATTATTAATTATTATTATTAATTATTATTATTAATTATTTGATTATTATTATTTTTAATATTATTATTATGAAAATATTTGATGACTTTTTCAAAAATGAAATTTTGAGGTATTTTAAAAATTTTGAAATTGAATTAAAATCACATTTTTAGTAATTATAAAATTATTATTCTATAACAATGAATATTTATAATGATAAATTTTAATCAGTTTTAAATTTTTGATATTTTTATTATAATTAAAGGCACTTTAAAAACGATCAGTATCTCGATTTTTTGAAAATATTCAATAAAAGAATTATGTGACAAAAGATGCATGTAATAAAACGAATATTTTATAAAAGTATTTTTAATCATCGGGAATAGTTAAAAATGGTAAAATTTTATATAATTATAAATAATTTACACTATTTAACAAGTTAATTATAAAAAATAATTTTTACTGCACGAAAAAAAATAACCAAGGAAAAATGATTGTTCTATAACACTGTATTTAAGCACTGATGAAAATTTAATAGAAATTAGAAATATCTTATATACTTCTTTTAAAATTCAATAATTTAGATTTTCATCTAAGAGATCAACATTGTTACATAGATATTTAATGGTGAGAGAGAGATAGAGAAAGAAAGTACAAGTAATAAAAAAAAATAATTTTGATTGATAAAATGGATAGAAGGGTTGATGAAGTGAAGGAACTATTACATTAAATTTTTCTTTGATTTACTACTAATGATTGTCAGACAAAACAAAGAAATTAAGATAGATCAGAAGCTTTCCGGATATCGTTATAGCAAGAAAACCGGACTTAGGAAGTAACTATAAGAATACAGAGGTGGAAAGCATATAAACGGAGGATAATGGTAAAGTTCAAAGAGGAGTAATGTCACAGTAAGCCTTTCGAGTCACGATAAGCCGGGGCCGCTCGTTTGGAATGTCCACTTGCGACTTCCCAGCCGATACGCCGATTCAATTTGTGCCACAGGGGAAAATTGTCGGTGCGCGCGTGTATGTACGCACGACTAACGAGCATCGGCAAATTGATAGCTCTGCAGGGCCTCGGGAACGTTTAGCTCACGTCCACGGCCTCAGTCCGCGAGTCAGGCACGTCCCCGATGGTGCTCCGATGATTCCACGAGAGCGTCGATCGGGCCCACACTGGCGACCCGGTGCGTTCAACATGGCGTGCAGCCACGGGTCTGAGAGGATCGAACATAAAAGAATGGGTCACCTTCACGGTACAGGCAAAAAGGAATCCCCCAAAGAGAGCCTCTTGCACTACCACCCTGACGGCACCGAAGAGGAGATCGACAAGGAATGGGAGGAGTTTTCCAGGCTTATGGAGAAATATAAGGAAAATCGGAAGAACAGGTGAATGCCTCGAGATTGCATAGTCAAGAAGCAATTTTGTGGAAGCTCATACTTTTTTTTCATTCTACATTCGAGCCTCTCCATTAATCTAATAGTATTTCAATATTATAATTTCGGATAAAAAATTTCTTCATAAAGATTACGATTAATGTCACAAGCTCGTCAAGCTTTAAGCTGCTCCTAAGTGAATTACGTTATTAAGAAAATATAATTGTTTTATTTATTATGTATTTTTAAATACTAGCTTTACTTAAATGAAAGTATGAATAGTAGCTTTTAATATTCAGAAAAGTGTAAAATTAATTTAATTTTTTTAAAAGTAAATTTCGTAAATATATTAATTATTATTTTTTACACGTGTCACTTAGTGCCAAAACAACATACAAAAAAATAAATTACCCAAAATGTATGACACTATTGCACGTGAAAAATAAAAAAATTCGCATATTTAGAACTTTTTCTTATTAAAAAAGTTTATTAATTTAATAAATATGAAAATCCTAATTACTAAACACAAAATAATTAAATTAAAAAATAATAATATGATAATAAAATAGGAAAATTATTTCAAACTAAAAATATAAAAAATTCTTTGAAAAATTTTGAAAAAATTGTCAAGTATATATATATATTACAAATTTTACTAAATTAATATTATAATATGATAAATATTTATAGAAATTCATTTTTATTTAAAACTAGATATATAAGTGTTTTACAGATTTTTCTATACGTCATAAAGATGATGTAAAAATCCTATATTTTAATGGTTATATTTTTAACTGATGAATATATTTTAATTGTATAAAATAAAAATGTTTATATTTTACATATAATAAAATTTAATATAAAAAATGAAATAAAATATAAAATTAAAATAAAATATATATATATAACGTTGATTATTGATATATATATTATGGATTTTTACCAAAATTTAAAAAATATTATTATCAAATCTTGAATAATTACGTAAGTTTATCTATAGTGAGAAAAATATATACTGATTTTAAATACATTAAAAACATAAACATTTAGAATTAATAACTTAAAAATCAATTAGTAGTATCGTATTGTAAAAAATGTTAATATTTATATTCTTTTACAATCAATGTCAATTATTTTTTTATTAATATTTATGCATTTTCCAAATTCTATTTTTATCATATTAAATACATAATAAATTATATGTTAAATTGAAAATTAACATTTATATACCTTTAATAGACCATCGCAAGCATTCTACCCTTGTCCTCCGTCTGTCGTCGATGATGAACAACAAGAATTTGATCCTTTCGACTCTCTCAACACATATGTAAGGCTTGTAATATAAAAATTTTATTCAGTCAAGCATTTTTTTAGCTTTGTAAGCTTTTTCAAAATTCAAAATTAATTATTACTGTTTTAAATCAATTTCAAACCTTTATATTATAAAATTTTTTATAATTTTAATGTAAAGAGAAATATATAAATTACAGGATATCCAACACAATAACTTATTATTCTTCTAATATAAAGAAACAGAATAAAAAATTATACTTATATATTCACGTATCAATTTATAATCGTTATATTATTAAGAAAACATTTGATTTTTATGTAAAATATATGTATAATGAATTTATTGTTACTTGCATTTATCAAATTCTAAATCTATATAAAATACAACTTGAAATAATTACAAATTATACATGAATTATATTACTGTATTTGGTATGCTTAGGAAAATTTTTAAAAATTTGAAATTTATTTAATATTATTGAAGGAACAATGTATAGAAAATTTTCTCGTTTTATAATTTTGAGAATTAATTCTATTAAAAGACTTAAATAATTTTTATGAATCTTCATTATTATAAATGCAAGAATGTTCGTCTTCTTACTCTAAAAACTATTCTAATTTACCAACAAATTTCGTGACTTTTTGATCTTTGAGCCAATTATGCAATATTTCAATAAATCTTAATATTCTAAAGTGAACATCAAATATTTTTACAATTATATTATACCTAAATCAAGAAAATATGTTTGAGAAAGTATTGGTTGATAATGCCAGTATAAGAAATAAATTTTTTTGTAACGCTAATTACTTATAATAGATCAAAATATATATCACGCATATTTCTTAAAACTTGTTACAAATAAGATCAAAAATTCTTCAAATTCAAAAATTAAATTTTTGAAATACATATAAATAGAGAATCTATAATAATTTACGTTTAAAATAAATAAAAACAATTGTAATTTTTCGGGAAATTTTTATAGATATAAAATAAAAATATTTTTCTCAGAAATAATTGCATTAACTTAACTCTAATAAGTGCAGAAAATACTACGTAAGTCAATAATTTTAGCATACTACTGTTACATTATAATATAGAAACCCAAATCGTTATTATATTATAATCTACCGTCTTTCTAATAATAGTACAGTGCTAATCTGTTAACCAAATACCAATATGGCAATGTTCATTTTTTAAAAATAAATTCTAATTAAATTTTTTAAATATTTAATCATTTTTGCACGCATAAAAATTAGACTGTAATTTTTAATAAGTTGGTTACTGCGGACGAAATAGTGTGAACCCGAGAATAAAGGAAGAGCTTGAGAATTCGTACGGCGAACGTTAAATTTCATTGGCGAGGACGAAACTCGAGCCGAAGAATTCTCTTGCGTCACTCGAAGATGATTATCGCGAATCAGTGCTGCAAATTGGCTTTATCGCGAAAATCCTATCCAATGCAAATGCTAGTGAACGGAAGTACGGACAGGCTATTCAGCCGGAGCACCTCATGAGTCGCAATTTTTGCTAACTTATTTCGTTCCACTTTCTTTCGAGTGGTAAGCCTACGGTAAGGGTCAGAATTTCCAATGAACGCTGTAATTTATGAAACCCGGTAAAGCAGCTCCGTTTGCTCATTTCCAGATGTGCTTAAACTATTCGTTCCCTTGAAACTCATATGTATAGCACATAATTAGTGTAACACGATCATGCTGTATTATTTTTTTTCAAGAATCACTCTAGTTTTTATCCTTTTAGTTTCATCTCTCCTTAAACCTTCAAGCTGAGACTACAATAAAATACAGATAAACTAAAATTATAATAATATTTTAAAGTAATAAATGTTAAATATAATAATAATTTAATCGGATAGTTTTTAATTAAATGGCAGCGATAAAATATAGCCCGTAAAAGCCTAATCATATATTCAAGCCTTTTATTCGATATAATAACGATAACCAATGGAACATTAATTTTGAAATATTAGTGTATAATAAATCATTCAGACAATGTAAATGTGCTCGTTTCTATTTACACACTCAGTTTCACTATGCGTTTACAATGCGTAAACAAATCGATGACTCTTATCGAACTGCATGTATTAATTAGCCTTAAGATGTTGCTCCGGTAATCGACCTTGTTCATGTCTGAACTCTTTTCATGTTTCGCGAACTATATGATATGTACTTTAGAGTAGATTAAATTGCTTAGCAAGTCATCGATCTAATTCATGTTGTTAGCTAATTAACTAGGACTTTTACTCTTATTTAATAATTGACGCCATTTAAATACATATAAGCCATTTAGTCGATACGCATTATATAATTTCTGTAAGCTAATCAATTTATTTATTAGTTCTTTATTCATTGATTGTTCATCTGATGATAAAATTTTCGAAATATTATTATTTTTAATTATAATAATAAATTTATATTATGTAAGTGAAAATGTAATTATAAATTGGATTATAAAGTTGATAAATATTGAATAATTAATTAACGTCAAACATTTTATTACCATTATATTTTCAATTTAATTGTTATTAAGGAAATTTAAATTTAACGAAAATGATGACTGACTAAATTATTAAAAAAAATAGTAGAGTTGATTATACATCATACTAATTTACTGAAAACACGTGTATCATAAATGCGCAAGATTTTCAAATCATTTGCATTTTAAATATTACTAACTTACATGAAACATGAGTTTTTAATAAATTTTAAATTAATATTTTATTTATGGAATAGACTTATGGAATGGACTATAAAGTATTAAATACATTAAAATTTTGTTAAAGCTGTTTTGAAAAAGAAATTAATTTATACACTTAAATAATTAACACTAAAATAAGAGTAATAATGAAATTTTTATAGTAAATTAACATTATAAATTATGAAAATACATTAAAAATAATTTTTAGCTAATACTGAAGTGCAATGAGTTAAAAAAATTATATTCAATCCAATACTTTTATTCGAATTTAAAATCTGATTAATTATTATTTTTAGTTTTGGCTAATATTGATATTTGTCTATTTAAATTTAATTAAAATATGTTGTATTTTATTCTAATGATTATTATTAGAAATATCAGCATGGATTACAACATCATATTTTCTCTCCTTCTCTAATCATTTTCCTCAGTCCATTGGCTCTTCATTTAATAAAATAAAAAGTAATTTGAATGTTGTAGACTTTCATTTGCGTTTTTAGATCAATGAAAATTTTAATAACAAATGTTATGAATATAAAAGGTAGTGGTCCATCTAAGGATTGTAAATTACTCGCCGAAATTCTTAAAATGGCTAAGAGGCATAATTACTCCTACGACCGGCTATCCAGTTAATCATTAACGGATACGTGAACCAGCTAACGAAACTTTTGACTGGTGTGAATGTAACGCGCTATGCCACCTAATTCTTTCTTCTCCGGTATATGTGTCATATCACACACCTTTGAATGTATAACGATAGTACATAACATAATTGCTCATAATTAATTTCATAAAATACATTCCTTAGTATCTGAACAATATTTAATTGTAACTCTCTTTATATATTACTTGAATGTACTTAAAACTTTTTACAAATAAGTTTTTCTTTTTACTTATTTTATAATTAACTTAATTTTCAATAAAAAAATTCTTTTTACTTTTTTAACAAATTAATTTAGAAATATGCTCTTAGTTTTAAACTATAAAATCTTATATAGTATTTAATAAAATTTTTAATTTTTATTCTTTGAAATAATTAGATTTTTAATCATCAAAATGTATTAATGAATTGATTAAAGATATGCTAAGTCTCATAACTAGTATAATATTTTTAGAAAATAATAAATCGGTATGTAATACGTTTTCAATTTTTAAAAATAAAATGTTTTACGTATAAAGTAACATGGTTTGCACAATCAAAAAAAGCTATTAAATAATGTAAATATAATTAATGATAATAAAGATTATATGTATAAAATATAAATGAAATTACTTGTTTCCTTAAAATAGTCAAAGTTATTACGAATATTATATTATAATAAAAACAGTTTCTAATTTCGATGGTATTAAGCAACAAAAAAAATTGAAAAATTAGGAGTAAAAAATCTCATCATTTAGTAGCAGGTTAAATTACTGAAAGTTTTAATAAAATATTTTTTTATAAATTTATGCCAATTATCTATCATACTTAAATTTTATGATAAATTTTTTATGTTTGAACTGAATTTTCATTTAAAAATTGATTCGAAATATTTTGTTATTTTTTAACAATTAATTATAATAAATATTGTGGTACAAATTTATTTTATATTTATTAGATCATTTTATAAATAAAGTTTCGAATAATATAAAATATTCTATTACTATATTCTTAAAAAATTTAACATAAAAATATGATTGGTATAAATTTGAGTTTTATCTAAATACAAATATAACAGTGCAAATGTAGAAATTATTATTAATAAATAATTAATAAATAAGATATATTTAATTTAAATTAGGTTTTGAATTATTAGAAATTTTATGGCTCTATATTATAAATTTAAATTTTATTTATTAATAAAGCATTTTCATAAAAATAACTATAATATTAGTTTTATTCTATTAAGGTATTACAGCTCTTCTAATTATAATAATTGAATTTTTATTGAAAATAATTGTTCTAAATTATATAACTATTTTATACGTACATGAATTTTAAAATATTTATCAAATTGAAGAAAAAATAATAAAAAATTCTAATTTAAATTAGGGTAGTCAATGGAATTATTTATCAAGATGTAATTATCACTATTGTACTACCATGATGTTTCTTATTGAATTTCTGATAAATATTTCAAAATAAATAAGAAATAAAATTGGGTTAGTTATAAGTGCAGATTATTCTTAATAATTGGATAAAATTATTATAACTAATGTTAAACATAAAAAGCCATTAATCGTACCTACAGAGCAATATTATCTTCGATTATATTTAATAGTATTAGAGTTCATGTGTAATGAAAATTAATGGATAATATTAAATAAAATTATGAAAGTACAACAAGTAGAGTTCAAATAAGAGCCTTACGGTCTGTTGGACTTAATCGTCCCAAATTTGATATAGTTTTAATGATACTTATGATCATTTGCAAAATTTTAGTTTACTCTTGCTTTCCATAAATTTCTTTAGAAATATAGAAAGAGACGTAAATAAATATTTTTAGAATAGAGTAATACTTACAAAAGTTAATTATGCAACCTTAATTTATTAAAATCGAATTTGCGGATGATTACCTAGTAACGATTATATGACGTAATTCCCTTGATATAACGCAATGCTGACTTGGTATACTACCCGGTTGCAACAACTCTATATCATCTACATAATCTACGTGTAAAATCAATATATTCATTTTAATATCTTTAGTTAATATTTTGAATCACTTATTACGTGTTTATCTATATCGTTTTGGTGTCAATCATGTTACATAAGTATGCGTAGAGTAATGCATGCGATAAACAAAACATTGTAGATATTTGTAATTGTTTCTTAACCAAGTTCAAATTAAACTTTAAATCTATTTTTCAGTTCATAACTATACTAAAACTTTAAATTTATCGGATATATAAATAATCTAATTCAAAACACTGAAATTAATCATTTTCCAGGCTTTATTACATATTTTAATTATAAATATATATAGATATTTACGATATTTCAATAAATAATGTTTAATATTATTTAAAATTTTAATATCGAAATTTAAAAAATAAAATGAAATTGTTGCTTAAAAACATTTACTATTATTTAAAAAATATTTTTATTTAAAAATTCTTGTATGCCAAAATATTTTTATAAATATCATAAATTCTTTAATGTACAAATGAAAGATTCACCTTTATATTAATTATTATTTGATTTTGAAAATCAAGTAATGTGCAAAATTTAATATTAATATTAATTTGTTTTATGAATATTTTTACTTCTAACTGTGATATTCTTTTGCAAAATCAGTTAGAATTTAATGTTATTTTTTAATAAATCTATAATTAATTTAACATGGTAGTTCGATTAAAAAATCTAATCATCTTTTTTTAGACATAGAAAACTTTTTTGAATTACGTTTTATTTTTCTATATATTGGAATATTTTAATCTAATTTAATAAGAATATAATTTTTATATAAAAAATTTTATAATTTTTATTTCAAATGATCTTGAACTATGACATATAATTATAATATAAATAAGTTTTAATATATTTATATTTGAAGATCATAAATTAATTTCTCTCAATACATTTCAATAAGAAGATATTAATTGATTATAATAATGTAATCAGAAGTTAAAATTTAAGTCAAAGATTTTTTAAATATTTTATAATCATTTTTATTTGACAAATTAAAACATTTGAAATTCACATTTTTTTAATTATAATATATAAATATTTAATATAATGTTTAATTATATTTTTTTAATTATATTTTAAAATATGCAATTTTAAGTATATAAGATAAGATTAAAAAATGTTATTAAAATGTATACAATTCTTTCATAATTTTCTGTTTTATTTCTACAAGTATAAAATATAATTTACATCGATTTTCTACTATTATAAATCTAAATTATATCAGTAAAGGTATTATATTTAATATAATTATAAAATCATATATTCTTATTTTTTTAAATTGTAATCATTTTAGTTAATTAAATATGTAATCAAACTTTTATAGCCTAAACTTTATTATATAATCAAGTCAAATAGAAAAGCAATAACTTAAATATGTAATATATTCAATATAACGAAATGTATAAAAAATATCATACGAGAATAAAGTATATCATACAAGTTTAAAAAAATAAAATTTATACATAAATTATTTATTTTTATTAAAAATATTATTTATTTTAAGTAATAACTTTTTAGAAATATAATTTAAAAATAATTATTATATTTAAACTTAAAGTCGTTAAAAAATACATATTTTTATTTATTTCTAAATAATGTTAAACATACTTTGAAAGACATAATACTGATATAAATTTAAGCATATGTTGCCTAAATTATTATCTAAAATTATAAAATATTATCTTCTGCTATCATTCTTATTCTTCAATAAATTTAGTCATACAATTTTTATTATTAAACTTTCATTGTATATGTTAAAAAATATGTAAAAAGTCTAGTTGCTATAATAGAAAAAGTAGCTAATTTGTTATTAATTTTGAGTTTCTCTTCTCAATATAATATCTTTATGAAGCTTAAAGAATAATAATTTTTTATCTTAGCTTATTCATGTAAAATTTTTTTTTTATATTAAAATAAACTTTTAATTTTGTACGTTTATAATAAAAAAATCTGTATAATAATAAATAATATAATGAATTAAGAATGCCTTCGATTAAAATCAAATTAAATGTTATATTTCATAAAAAATTTAAGTTGATTAATTTGCTTTAAGTTTCTTTACAATAAGTAACATTGATTTTTATAAATAATAATAAATTATATTCAAATAAAAAAAATTCGTTCTATTCAACCGTGTTGATTAATAAATAGTTTCATGAGTATATAGAGTTTTATGGACAAATTTCATATGTCTTATTTTATTATTATCCTTTTTCTTTATATATATATATTTAAGTATACGAATGGATCCTACTTAAAATCTAAAAAAATCCATTTTTTATCACAAATTTTTTATGACTAAAGTCTCGAAATTTCTAGTAGCTTATTTTTCAAGCATTTGTAACAGGTATAACAGCTTAGTCTTTAAAAGTAAAGAATTTCAGTGATGAATCGATGTAAAAATAGTCTAGGAAGATCGCAAACTCAATCCTCGCTTAAATTTATTGCCGAATTATGAAAAAAAAATTCTGGTTGTTAAACTAACGTAATATTTTCAAAAAGTTCATCTTGAAAATAGCAAAATTATCTCGTTCAAAATAATAACATTGATTTGCAATTTTTTCGTTGTAATATCGGCTTTTCTTTTCTAATCATAAAGTACACAAACATATTATCGATAATTATCTCTGCACGATAGATTTTTGTTTATTTTCCAGATCTGATAATTCACCTTTATTCTATTAAGAACTGAAATGTTTCCTTAAGGTTTACTTTACTTTCAGAAATCATAGTTTTCTTCGATAAATTTTAATTGAAATAATATACATGTATAAACATAATTTGTCCACTAAACTGAATTAAACATATAACAAACTAATCAATACAAATATAATAAAAATATTACAATGTTAAAAACTTGGTTATCTTATAATTTATATAAAATATTATTTTTAATTAAATTTCTTAAAAAAATATATTTCAGTATCGACAATAGTTAATTATATATAAAAAAAATATAGTTCATATACTGTTTTAAATATTACTTAAAATAATTAACTTTTAAATACTATTTAGCACTCATGTGTATTCTTGCAGTGGATAAGATGTTTCATAAATAAATGTCTAAAAATATTCATGCATTAAAAATTTAAGCTAATAATGATAATTGTTTATTAAGACTAATGTAAATAATGGAAAACGAAGTATATTATAGAATGTTGATTAATCTCAATGTCAAGAAATATATAAACATTATAAATTGATATAAATTTATATTATAATTATGTATCTTGCTAATTTCTTTGTGCGATTAAGTGATCTCAGACTATCTTATAATTATTACTCTAACTGCCATGTCCTTTAAGGTAGAAATTATCATAAGACAATACTACTGAACAAACATCACGCTTATAGATATTAGCATTTAGTTGATCATAGAAGATAGCTAGATCCCGGATCATTAGTCGTCACTTTTGACTCTGCCAGATAGTCGAATAATCAAATCATCATTATTGTCATCTCTCTCTCTTCTTTATTTCTCTATTTCTCTATTTATCTATGTAACAGCCTTCATTTTGCGAATTGGATTGCTAATTCCGATCGGATGTACCGTGAAAGTTTGATATATAAAATAGTTTATTAGGAGCGCTAAAAATAAGCCTTATTCGGAGCTTGCCAAAATTCCGATAAACCGAAGCCAACTCTGCGGCACATCACCGCAGTCAGTAGTTTATCAAATCAGTAACAATCAGCAGTTGTGGATTGATCGATAGCGAGAAAGAGAGAGAGACCAAGAAATGCGCAGCCATACATGCGACTTCCCGATGCTTAGGAGTGGGCTGCAAGTACGTGGAGGAGCCCAGGATCCTTTTGGCGATCAAGATAGGTCCGTGCATAAATGCAGGGAGAAACTTTGCCTAGCAGGTCTCATATCGTCTGCAACGATGAATACGTCGTAAGTTTCGCGTAGCGTAACTGCTATTGCACGCACCGTGGCCTTCAATCGCTTTTGGTGCGTTTCTTTGTCGAGTGCTTTGAGGATTTTGTAAAACTAATGTTGAGTGTACGAAATTTCCAAGAAAGGGATCAATGACGCAAATTCAATTTCTTAAAGACTAGGAGATATACTACAGTTTTTGATAGGTTTCTAATGAGTCGCTTTATCAACTATTACGTTGCAAGGGTTGAGATTCAAAGTGATATAGAGGATATTAATTCGATACCTTTTTACGATAATTTATCAATTGCTTTTTACTAAAACATTCCAGTTTACATTTAATTAAGACAAAAATTTACAGGAATATTATATTTATCGAAAGTATATAATTTAGTGAAAGTCTAATTATGCTTCAATACATACAAATCGAAGAGAATTTGTAAGACTTTTATAATGAAAAAATTAAATTTTTTATTTAGTAAAATATATTAAAAATTTTTATATAAGTGGTAATAATAGCAATAATATAGTATTATTATAAATAAAATGTAACACATTTTAATATTTGCTAGTCAATAATATAAATTTTACCAAATTTTCATTTTAATTATTTTCTTTTATATTTAGCTTAATTTCGTTACAATATAAAATTATATCGATAACATTTTAATCCTTTTTATATTATTAATTATTTAAAGATTAAGTATTTCATATAAGAATTAATATTGATTCTTTTACTAAATAATTTTAAAAGTAAAAAACTAATTTAAAATAAATCTAGAGAATATTTTGGTAATTTGATACTGAAAAGAATTGTAGTTCTGAAATATTTATCATAAACATTATTTATGATGAATGAAAGTAAATTAATCGAATTTTATATTTAATAATTACACGTAACTTAAAACTAAATAATAATAATAATATTTGAATAATTACAATTACAGTAGTAGTTATATGTATATATTTTTGTGCGCGCGTGTGTGCGTGGTAAATAAATGATTAGTTTTCATTTCATAAATATTTTTCATAGATCATCTAATGATGTTTATAATTGTCTGATATACTTTAATTTAAAATTCAGTTCTATACAATAAAATAATAAATTTAATTTATTTTTATAAGTATTTACAATTCATAATAACTTGCATTAATTAAATAACTATATATATGTAGTATATAATATATATAGTCTAATACAATAAACTATATATATATATATGTAAATTTATAATATATATAGTCGTAATTATAATAAATATTTTTTTGAAGAACCATAAATATTAACATACAATGAATGTATGAGTAAAGATAATATAAATCACACATCAAATATGGAAAATTGATTTTTTCAAAACACAATATTTTCAATCGAAGCTGAGCAAGAGGCAATCATTGAAAACATGAATATTAAATATTTTTAAACGATTTAGGATATAGAATTGGTAATTATTCATATATCATAATTTGTATTTTTACCTGTAAATGTTTTTACATTTAAGGTGTTGATTCTTTGTTAAAGTGTCGATACCCTTGGATAGTATTATCTTTAGAATGCTATTATTGCATCATGGGATGTAAAATCAAAGACCGTTTGAACGTTCGCAAACTCTATGTAACACGATAATAAACTTCCCAACGATGATGATGATTTGTTCAGGCATTTTTTTTGCGAGTTTCCTAAGACGATCTCAGTTGTTCTCACTCGACGCGGAGAAAATCGTCCCAAAAATAGTATGCTTGCCGAGACTGAAACATTGATAACAAAGAACGTCGGTTACATTAATACAATGACTATTGATATGGCAAATACGTCGAGGTAAAGAATAGCGAGCGCGGTTTATCGATATGCATCAAGCGAGAAAGAAATCAAACGATGCGCGGATGGTTAATCAATGGCGATAACGTCCTGCACAGATGTATGGCCGCTACACGAAGGACCTGGGCGAGTATGCGAAAGAAGAAGCACGGAGACTGCGGCGCGACAAGTCCTCCCGTAAGAAGTTCGACAAGGTACGGGCAGAGGAGTTCTGCAAGTCAAGACGCGGACCACTGTGCCGGAAGTTCCTGGCACTGTTGGCTTTCGCCTGGAAGCACACAGGGGCGAGGCTTGGCGAGGACTGGGTTTTCCTCGCCCTCCTCGGAATCATAATGGCCCTCGTCAGTTATGCCATGGACAGAGGCATATCCATGTGCAATAACGGTCAGTTTCTTATTTCTAGCTTTCCAATGATTGGCTGCTATATAATTGAAGGTCTTTGCGCTCAGACTTACTTTGGCATATTTTTCTAGCGATCCAATTTAATTCTCGAATAAAACAGAAGACTTTGTATTGTTCGTTAAATAAGCACATTAACCCAAAGTATATTAAAACGCATAATCAATTTATTTCCTAATATTCTAAAAAAATGTACATATATATATCATAATTGTTACAATTAATCCAGTATTTTCAAGAAAATAATTTAATTATTTACATCAGAAAATTCAGTTATTTAAAGTGTGCCAAAGTATCAATGAGTGTAAGATAGGCTATACAAATATAAATTATAAATGCTGTAAAACTTTAATTATAATGAAGAATAATGTGTGTAAAAATAAAATTATATTTTGTTCATACATATTTAATTCTTCTAATTTAAGTTTAAAAAACTTGGTTTAAAATTTATTTTAAATTATCAATCTTATTCAATATCAATTAAAACCACAGCAAAACACGCAATATTAAATATTAATACTACAATTTTTATAATCATTATACAGAAATATTATTACGAAATATTGAATATTAAATTAACCAATATTAAAATTTATAATTGAATAACTCAAAATTTTTACAATTTATATATATATCATTTATAATTACGAACGTAAAGCGTATTTTATAAAAAATTAACTTATAAAATAGTGCATATTTAAAAAAGAAATATTTAGATAGATTACAGGAAATTTAAAAAATATACATATAATATATACATTCGCAAAAATCTATTTTTATAAATATAAAAAATTGTATTATTCTTATATTCATTGCAATACATAATCTGTAACAAAACAAGGTTTTCAAAGATTTTTACAGGATTACAAAATATATTCATAACTTTGCACTTATAAAAAATTAAATAATTTTTAATTGTTTTTTTTTAAGTAAAATTTTATCTACAATCTGATTTAAACGGATTATTATTTTATAAAATCAATAATTTCTCTTAAAATTTAACGTTGTAATAAATACAATGAGTATGAGAAAGAAACGAAAACAGTGTATGAGTATTTTTAATTTCACAAATATTGTTTAGTATCTATATTTGATGACATCGAACATTCTTATCTATAATTATTTAAATAGATACTATTTATTAAATTCAAATTTTTTCGATATAACTATAAAACTAATCATTATAAAAAATAATTTAATAAAAACAATATTTCATCTATCAAGTAAAGTTACGTTTAAATACATTTGTATATTGAAGAATAAAAACTATAAAATAAGTAATATAAGAATAAAATTATTATGTATGTAAATTTTTTTATCTTTATTTTATATATATTTATTTTATATACTTATTTTATTTTCATAATTAAATTTTTAAAGAAATTTCATTAAAATGCCAAATTTTTTTATCCTATCACTTAAGTCAAATAAATATTTTTATTGAAAAATTGAATTTACTTTGAACTATTTTAGAAATTACCACTATTATTTGTTAGTAATTAATATAATAAATAATAATACACAAGAAATACAAAATGATAATTTAACTTAATCCGCCTATATAAATTAATTTTTATATTACAATGGTTTTTATTATTATAATTGCATAATTAATAATATTATATCCTTCTATTTATTTATAAAAACTATAACAAATATTAATTTCGTATAAATCAAACTAATAATCCAACAATTCTTATGTTTTAAATTTTTTATATTATTTTGACATTATATAAGAGACTGAGAGTATTTTAAAATTGAAAAATTTACTATTGCAAATTTTTTTAGCTTTATAGAAGAAAACTAAAACTCAATAATACAAAAATGATGTATATTATAATTATAACCCAAAAATAAAATAATATTTTAAACTTGACATCTTTTTTTGATCTACACATTTCTGTAAAAGACATATACTCATACTTTCTTTATTTTTGCTTATTTATTTCTTTTGACTAAAAAATTATATCAGATATAATACATATTTAATACAAATAGTAATATAAAGGAATATAATATTTATTTAATGTATTTTATCAATGGTATATGAACTTGAAAGTTTTATTAAAATAATTAAATAATGAAGTCATGAATTTATTATTTTTTATTCAGGACTTTAATACTAGAATATCGAAACTATTTATATAGTATATATATATATATATATATATATATATATATACATTTATACTATATATGTGAAATGCGATCATTCGAATAATTTGGAAGTCATTACCAATGTTGAAATGACAAATTTAAAACAGAACAAAAACTAATTTAAAAAAATACGATTAAACTATTGGTTATCAAAAAATAATTAAGAAATATAAAAATATATTTTTAAATAATATATAATAGTTTTTCAAAATTTAAATAATTGATAGATTGAACAACGTCTTTAAATATTTTAACTTTGGAGTTCTTTGATTGCTAGATTAAAGAACAATATAATTTTTTCAATCCGAAATTGTATAAAAGACGCCTCATACTATATTTTATTATATATTTATTTATTAATACTATATATTAAACATTTTTTAAGAAAATAAAAACTTATAATAAAACTTGTGATTTATTATCAATTGATTAGAAATTATTTTAAATAAAAATAATTTTATCAAAAGAATACACAATTTATTATCAATGTATTTAATTCTACATTTATAAAAGTATTATGAGATAAATAGTTTAATATTTTAATCTTGCTTAAGAATAATTTGATTGGATTGTTTGTAAAAATTTTTGCTTTTTGAAATTGTTAAATTAGAAGTTTAAATACATCTGAGTAAAGTACAGGTAGTGATGTTTATAGGTTTTTAGGATAATTTATATACACTTAAGATGATGACGTACTATTTGGAGTATTTTATTGTATAACATTAAAAAAAACTTTCAATAATTAATTTATTTTTGTAATCTTTGAATTCAAATATTTATCTAAACAAAATTTAATTTCATAAATAATTAATAGCTTGATTCAAAAACAAAAACTATTGAGTATCATTATAAACTTATTTGTAGTCTATTATAATAATATATTTTATAAATTAAATTATTTTTTAAATTTAAAGTAATTATTTATCATTTAATTAATCATTAGTAATAAAATAGAAGTGAAGCAATATTGTAAATTAATAAATCTTAACGAATAAAGAATACATTATTTGAATATCTTAATATTATAATCACTTTTAATTAATAAAATATTTTATGATTCTGTTTTTACAACATTAATTAGAAAATATTTTGGTCTAATTTGTTTAAAAAAAGTAATTTATAATAAGAAAAATGTTGAATACAAAAAATATTATGTAATTGAAGATATAATTAAGATATAATTTGCAATTGAATTATATATTCAAAACTCAAATATAAATATATTTTAACCAGTTTAAAAAATATTTATAATTTAAAAGCGATGGCTTAAAGTACAATATATTATTTATTCAAATACATGTCTGTACTAGTTATATTTGAATGATTATATCAATATGTTATTTGCTGATCTTCATATTTATATGTTAAAAATCAAAGAAAAACATAGATTTTAATTAAATTACATGAAATTCTAAAATTTTTCTATTACAAATTAAAGTTACTTAATTATTAAACTGTTGTGATTATCATTACATCAACTAAAAATAAAAGTTTGTTCATTCCTTTCCTGTGTAAACGATTCTTAAAAAATCTAATTTATGATTAAAGAATATATAGATGAAATAATATAATATCATTTATAATAAATAAATTTAATATTTAAATCAAGGAGAAAATCTTGTGTTATTAAAAATGAAGGTTAGTATTATTCAATTTTCGCTTACACTCTTATCGATTATCAACACCCCTTATCGGTTATACAATTACCTCCAATAATCCTGCTCTTTCCCCAGCCAGGATATGGTTGTATGAGGATCTGACGTCTCATCCGGCACTGCAATATCTCGCCTGGGTCTCGCTACCTGTATGTCTGATCCTTTTCAGTGCCGGTTTTGTCCATATAGTTGCACCGCAGAGCATCGGCTCAGGCATCCCTGAGATGAAAACCATCCTTAGAGGCGTCGCACTCAAGGAATATTTGACTTTTCGTACTCTCATCGCCAAGATCGTCGGACTGACTGCCACACTTGGTTCAGGTCTCCCACTTGGAAAAGAAGGTTCAGTTTATGTTTTACTTACTTTTCGTTTTCATTTTGTTTTGTCAGGAATTATATTATCAGTATTATATTTTCTTCAAGATTTATATTCTTTGTTCTTTTACTGTTCCTATTACTATCTTCACAAATATTTTTAACAATAAATGCAAGACAATTATATATATTATTAGATTCAATTTATAAGATTCTACATCTTTTACAAATAAGGATTTTTAAATATCAATTATTAAATACATTTAATGTTACGATATTTATATCGATGGTAGAAAGATGATTAAGAATCTTTATAATTCTGATTATTCATGTAAAATTGATATAATTAATGAATTAATAAACTAGTAGCTAATTATCTCCTTTCTTATGACGAAAGGCACACCAACAAATTAAGATATAAAAAAAGTGGAAGCGGATATTAGATTTTGATCTTATCTTGGAAGTATACAAGTAAAAGTAAAATAGCGTACTTTATGAACAGGTCCGTTCGTGCATATTGCCAGTATCGTAGCAACACTGCTTTCGAAGTTGGTGACGAGCTTTCAGGGTATATACGAAAATGAGAGCCGAAACTGTGAGATGTTAGCGGCGGCGTGTGCCGTGGGCGTTGCCTCCTGCTTTGCTGCGCCCATCGGCGGCGTTCTCTTCAGCATTGAGGTCACAACCGTGTACTTTGCAGTGCGCAATTACTGGCGAGGCTTTTTCACTGCCGTTTGCGGCGCTACGATGTTTCGGCTCCTGGCTATTTGGTTTCAACGAGAAGAGACCATCACCGCTATGTTCATTACCAACTTCACAATGGATTTTCCTTTTGATCCCCAGGAGCTCTTCGTATTCGCTCTGATCGGAGTCGGCAGTGGACTCTGTGGATCTTTCTACGTATGGCTTCATAGACAATACGTGATATTCATGCGCAAGAATAAAAGCATGAACAGCTTTCTTCAGAAGAAGTAATTTATTTTTACTTAAGAGCTGTTTTCAATTACCGATTATTTATTCTATTCATTATTTTGAATTTGGTTTCGATCTTTGGTTAAATAAAAACTCACGTAGATTACTTGCTTTATCCTTAATAAGTTATTATTCGTGTTACAATAATGTATTTTTAAAACATATTTATAGTAGTTTTCTATTCAATGTTTTACCTACTTATTTTTTTTTAATGTTCCTACCACTAGATATTATTAGTTCTAAAATTTAATATTATTTATAAAAAAAATGCTATATACATTTATACGATTTTTATAAATAAATCTTTTATGAAATATATTTAAAAAATTACTCGTGCAATATACTATCGTAAATAATAAATTTAACAAACTATTTAATTTGAATGGTCACATCAATTAACAAATATATTTGTTTGAAATTCAATTGAGTTATATTAGTTTTAAATTATATCTATTATAATTTTTAAGTAACAAAGTTGACGTCAACAATTTTGTGTTAAAACAACAATTAAAGATTTACTTGATGCTTTATTTAATATTTAGTCTTCTGTTTTTATTTTATGGTTTAATTATTTATGATTATGATTATGTGTATATTGTAACAATATAAAACATTGATTTAATTGAAGAATTTGTATTGTAGCCGCTTCTTATACCCTGGAATTGTGTCGCTTTTGGTTTCTTCTGTTTCTTTTCCTTTGGGTCTTGGACAATTCATGGCTGGTGATCTTAATACTCATGATCAAGTACATGGGCTTTTTACTAATTTTACGTGGACTAAAGATGACTTGAATGTGGAAGAAAGAAATATCGTGAAACACTGGTCTACTGAAAATTCTGATGTATTTGTTGGTCTTTTAAGCTTTACATCATTTACGGTAAAATTATTGTGAAATAATAAAATTTTTTTCAAATAAATATATCAAATTAAATAAATTTATTATGTTTCAATTATTTCTCAAATTAAATTAAATTTGATTCTAATAAACAAATTAAAATATCAACTTATGAGAATTATAGTTTTTTAAAGTATGTCTTTTAATACTAATCATTTGTAAAGTAAATAAATTTATCAGTATCAATATTCTTAAGTTATATAAAAAATTTTCTTTAATTTAAAGTAATTGTTAGTCTTTTTGATTTAAAATTCGTCGCTTTAATTAACAGTGATAAAATCAATTCTTTTTAGTAAGAGTTTATAAAAATTAAATTCAAAAATTCAAAAATTTAAATAAAGAAATCTTTCTTTTTTATAATTTATAAATGATAATAGTTAAAAACCTAAAAATAAAAATTTTATTTACATAACAAACATTTAAGCATTTATATCGAATTGAAATCAAATTTACAATTTATCTAATGAATTTAAATTAAATATTTCAGTTTATATTCTCTATCATCAGTTCTACTGTACCAGTACCTTCAGGAATATTTATTCCAGTTTTTAAAATTGGAGCTGCTCTAGGTCGAGTAGTTGGAGAAGCTATGGCTCTTCAGTTTCCACATGGTGTACGTTATGGGGGTATTATAACACCAATTGTACCAGGTAAATTGCTTAAAATTATCTTCACATAATAAGTTTTTCCATATAATAATATATTGTATATAGATATTATAATAAAATAATTATTGTAAATAACAATCGTTATAATCATTTATAACTTATATAAAATATTTGAAAGAATTTTTTTGGCAGTAGTCGTTAATGTAATAATAGGAATTCTATAGTAATATAAAAAAATTAATAAAAGAAAGATCATTAATATTTTATCGAACATATTAATAGGTTAAAAATTTATGTTTAACAATAAAAAATATCATATTAATTTCAATAATGATTCGATTTCCCCTTCTTTAGTAAAGAAGCCTATGATCAGGTATCAATAATTTTTGACAAATTAATAACATATAATAAAGTATACTCTTGCAGTTTATATACGTGTTCATGTATAATGTAACAAATAAGAAAATAGAATTTAGAATATTCGAAGTAAATAATTTTGAAATTGAAATATCAATGATAAAATTTCATAATAATGTTAAAAAATGAGCGGAGTTATGGATTTCATTCTTTTAAGTGTCTTACTAGAGAAATGATTTCAATAAATATAATTATTTATGATATAAATTAAACTGATATAATTTGAGATATTATTAATAAAAGTAAAATCAAATATAAATTAAAATAAGAAATATATATAGATTTCTAAAATTTGAATATTATAAAAATTTTCAAAAAAGATTTTGAGTTTCATCTTTTAAGTAATTATTTTGTAATGTTATGAAGTAAGTTCTTATAGTTTCAGTATTGTTCAGTATTTTAATAAATATAACATTCAAAATATTTAAAGGAATAATATGAAACTATAATCCTTTTAAAAATTCCTTTTTGCGGGTAATATTATAACGATCTCGCGGATCGATTCTTCAATTGCAGGTGGATATGCAACAGTTGGCGCTGCTGCTTTCTCTGGAGCAGTAACCCATACAATATCTGTAAGCGTAATAATATTTGAGATGACCGGACAGATTACGCATATAGTTCCAATGATGATAGCTGTACTCATCAGCAATGCCATAGCGGCTCTCCTTCAACCAAGTATCTACGACAGCATTATATTAATAAAGAAGTTACCATATTTGCCAGATTTGTTGCCATCGGGATCTGGTATGTATTATTAGCTTTTTTCTAACTTTAAGTCTAATAATATTATAATATCGGTAAAACTTGTTTTTATAATTAATATGCGTATTAATTTTAAACATAACATTTGAAATTTTTTTAATTATATCATTTCTAGTATCTCAACATAATATTTTTAATCATTTTTTTATGATTTAGCTCGTTACAAGTAAAAATACAAAAAAAATTATAATAATTATAATAAAAATTTAGCAATTAATAAATCCTTGTCAAGCATAAATTTAATTCCTTTTCATTGAATTTTGGGTTTTAATATAAGAAAATTTGATGAATAAAATAATAGTATAAATTAAAAAATGTACAAAGTTTTACTATTTTAATTAATCAAGATTCGTGTATACATTGCTTACTACTCCTCAAATTAATTTGTATTTATTTTTTTAATAGAATCCTTATGATTAAAATCATTTTTTACAAATTTATTTAAAACGTTAAGTATGCATATGTTTTTACTGACGTAATATTTTACTATAAGAAAATAATTTTGTAACGTAAAATAAATTATTCGTTTAAATAATATTTGATATATATTTGAAAGAAAATACATAAGTTTTATCAAATATAAATAATAAAATAATCGGTATTATTTAGTTTTTTTAATAGCATTTATTCTTACACGAGTTATTTCTTTGCAACAATATTATTCATTCGCAAAATAATCTTATCTATGATCCGTAACTAATCTTCTTTTAACAAAAATGAGTATAAAATACAGTTGCAATACATTAATAATAATCTGTGCACAAACTATGCTAATTCTGAACATTTTTTAAAATTAACGGTTTTTCTTTTTATGTATTGTAATTTTGTCTTCAATTTTAACAATTATTTACCACTTTCTTGGACTTAATAATTAGAATAATTAATCAAATACATACTGTTTTGGAGCGCAATATGAGTACTTGAAGATTCAGATTTATACTCGTATGGGTATCTACTTGCAATCGAAATATTATAACAAGAAACAGATTCTATGACATTTATATAATGTGATCATTATAAACTATTTTTTACAATTACATTTATAATATTTATATTTAATTTTAAATTATTTTAAAAAACTATATTCAAATATTTATAAAAAAATACTTGACAATATTGTATTAATAAATAAATTGTACAAATATTCTTTTGAAAAACAAATAATTCATCTATTGCGGTTAAATAAGAACAAATTTGTAAGCCGATTCACTAAAAGTTATCTACATATTTAAATATGATGTATGTTCTTAATTTAATTAATAATAAACATATTATTGCATCCTAAATAATAATAAATAATAATTATTATAATATTATAAATGATTTTGATATGTAAATTATAATACTCATCAGTTATAATTTAATTTTGAAATTTACTAGAAATGTTTATGTGAAATATTATAATTATGTATTTAATCTAAATGAACTTCAATTAATTTTGAAATATATATTCTGATTTAAATATACTATTATTTAATATTTTATCAAATAGTGAAATTGATAATATAAACTAAGATTGTAGTTATTATTTCATATACAATGATATGAGTGCTTATGTTATTCTAGTGTGCATACCAAATAATAATAAAAAGTTCAAATAAATATATTTAAGTACAAATATCATAGTAAAATATTGTTATAATATTATTATAACAGTAAAATAAAATAAAAATAATAAAACATAATTTATGTATGTGTTTATAAAAAATCTGAAATTTTCTTTTTCATTCTTTTCGCTAAGTCAACTATTTGGAAAAGATTCGGTGAGGAAATAAATAAAACATCACTTTCAATGACTAATATTATTTAAAATAAGTATTATGATGTAATATAAAATATTTTTTTTTATTGTAGGAATGTATAATGTTTATGTAGAAGATTTTATGGTGCGTGATGTAAAATATATTTGGCATGGAATAACGTATCAAAGATTAAAGGAAATATTGAAAGAGAACAGAAAACTAAGAGGATTTCCATTAGTTGATAATCCCGATTCCATGATTTTATTAGGATCAATACAAAGGCTAGAATTAATTAAATTAATTGAAAAACACATTGGTAGAGAAAGAAGATTGCAGGTATAAAGTTTTTAACAGGATTTAAAATTTATAGTAACAAATTTATGCCTAAAGAATGAATTAAATGCAAATATTAATTTGATTAAAAAATAAATATTTATAGGTTGCTCAAAGATGGCATAAAGAAGCTGAAGAACGAGCAAAAGAGGAAATGGAGAGACAATTAAGAGAACATGAAAGATCAAGAAGACCCTCAAGATTTGAAGTAATACCAGCTCCCGATATTTTGAAAATACAAAGACAGAGCGTAAATGATCTAACAATGTCACCTAGTAATGGAGTTAATGTTGATCACGTAAGATTACTATTTCTTTAATACAATAATATATAATATGCCATTATTTATAATACCACTTAAAAATATTCTTTAGAAAATATTAAAATAATGTAGTATTAACTTAATGTAGTATTCAATTTGTTAATTTGTTAAATAATAAACACATTATTTCTAGCATACATTTCATACTCCGGTGTTTGGATCCCAACCAAAAAAATCGATTCTTAAGAAAACGAATTCTTTTACTTTGAAAGGTTTTAGTCCTCTAGTTAGTC
Organism: Dolichoris vasculosae; assembly: GCA_018907195.1. Taxonomy (NCBI): domain Eukaryota; kingdom Metazoa; phylum Arthropoda; class Insecta; order Hymenoptera; family Agaonidae; genus Dolichoris; species Dolichoris vasculosae. Next base: position 160,605 of record JACCHY010000037.1, on the reverse strand, counting down.
CAGCTATGACACCTTATACTACTGTTACAGGAGCTGAAAGCAGGTTAATAAAATTATATTATAAAAGTACATATCTATGAATTTATACTTTACCAAATAACGTTATATATTTTATAAAAATTATAATATTGAAAATTCAAATTTTTATTTTGTAAAATTCAAATTATATTTCACTAAAATAAATTTTGGTATTATCTTTACTATTTTTTTATTACTTTATTGTTTTAATACTTTAGAAAGATGTTGTTCACATACAATATTTAAAATATTTAGCAAGTGTAGTAATAGGGTTTGCAAATATAGAAAATACTTATTTTCATAACTGGAGTACCATGTGGTACAAGAGTATTTATTTGCATCAAATTTATTTTAGATTGAAATTTATCTTTACAGAATTAGATTGGCATTTGAAGCAATTTTTCGAAAATCAGCTACTTTACAAGACGTGGATCCAGATCCTGAACTTGGGTCTGGTACGATAACCAATGGATGTCGTGATAGCGTTGACCGAGAGCATCAGACAATCTTAAGTCCAAGTCCAGCGACATCAAAAAAAGTTCAATTGGTATAAATGAAAATTATAGTCATACCGAAATTATTATCGAATACGATAGTATTTATTATGAAGAGATTTAATGTTAAAAGTAGTTTTGTCTATAGACATTTTCTAAATAAAATAGACACGATATATTTTTTTTTATTTTTTATATTAATGTTTATTTATTTGAACCCAATAAATACAATATTTATAAAAAATATTGTTTCTTAAATCATAGTAAACAATGATTTACATATAGTAATTACTTATGACTAATATGCTGTTATATACAGCAATCGCAGTCTTATAGATTATTCGTTTTGTTTTTTTTTACTTAAGATTTTTTTTGTGTATAAGAAATTGTTACGGGAGAACCAAATTTTTTTATAATTTTTTTTGTATTTTTATTTATATATAGAAAATGGTTAATATAAAACACTGTACATTCGATTTCTTTATGATTTTTAATGTATATATGCGCGGGTGTGGGAGAGGAAACGACAATGTTTTAATAAATATGAAAAATCAGGAATTTACATTTATTTACATATGAATATATTCAATTAGTAAAATTTTAATCATTTTAAGCATTAATTACATAGTTTAATTTTATGTTTTCATTTTATTTGTTAATTATATATTAATTGTTGTCAATTTATTTGTTTATTTACTAAAGAATTTTTTATATCATTATTATTATATAAATATGCTAGCTACCAATATTATTACGTATGGCTTCTGTATTTATCTTGTTTATCTCTTTGTAATATATCCATATTATATTTATATAAGAGATTACCGTTTAGATTTGCTGGTATGTTATTTTTGTGTTAGATTAGATATTTTTCTATTAATATGATATATAATTAGAATGCTATTTTTATCTTATAGATATTGTTTATTGTCTAGCAATGTAAAAGTTTCTGGAGGGGATAAAAATTGTTTTTAAACATTATGAGAGATATTTTAGGTTTGGGTATATGGTATTGGAAATTAAACTATTTTCTTTTATGTGGTGTAATTTTGCATAATAATTCCTCTTTAATTTAAATACATGGCAATCTATTATTTACAGATTTGCTTTGTTGTTTAATATTTTGGTTTTTACATAATTTTTATAAGAGTTTCCTTCATTTCTGAATAAACTAAGCTCTTATAGTAAGTGCTTTAAATAATATAATTTTTTGAATCGCCAAAATGCTATTTTCCTTCTTCTAGCTAAATTTTTATACAATAATTATATTTAAATTTTGTGTCTAAATGTAATACTAAATATTTGATTATTTGTTTATTAGTAATTGCCTGTTTTTTGGTTGGACTACCCATTATATGAAAATTTCTACAGATTTTTCTTTCTGTAATACTTATTTGGAATAAGTTATTTCGAAATAAAATAGTTTCACATTTATTTATATTAATTTTTAATTTCCATGTATTATAATAATCGTTTATTTTGTTGATTAATTCATGTAATTGTATTTTTAATTCTTTGGTATTTTTACCGGATACATAAATTATTAAATCATCTTCAAAAGATATCGATAGTTTTTGTAATATTTTTGTAATTTTTTTTCAGATTAAATAAACGATGAATATCACTATTATATATATATTAAAGAGTATCGGAGAATTTACTTTTTCTTGTTGTAAACCATTTTCTACTCTGAATTCTAGATTTGATTCGTTATTTCCTTCTATTGTATTAAATACTATATTAAATCCGTAATCATTTTCCATTTTAATTTTATAGATCTTTAGGAAATTTTTTTTTTAATTTATAAATTATGCCTTTGGTCCAAGTGATGTCGAATGCTTTTTCTATGTCGATTAAGCAAGCTGCTACTCTTTGGTTATAGTTTAGTGCCGAGCATATATCCGATGTTAATTTATTAATTGCATGTATCGTCGATGTTTATATTTAAATCCGAATTGGTTTTCTTGATAGGCCTATATAGGTTGAAAATTGGATAGCGTTGTATTCTTTTTATTTCTCTTCTAGATTGATAATAGTTTTGCTTTTTTCAATTTTTTTGGAAAGTACATATTATTTAATACATTGTTAAATTTTATTGTGTAATAATGTTTGATTTATTTGGGAATATGTTTCAGTACTATATTTGATATGTTGTCGTATCCTGATGATTTTTTGATATTTAATATATTAAAAATATTATTTATCTATGTGTCATTAATAAAGTAATCAATTTCTTTATCCGGTTGTTTTGGATTATCCGCTGTGTTTTCTATAATGAAAGATGTCATGGTAATATATTATGTTATATCATTTTTTATTTCTTCTTTTAATTTATTAGTTTCTTTTATAATTATATTGTTGAGTTTCAGTTTAACAAGTGTAGTATTTTGTTTATATGTTTCAGAGTAATGTAATCCTATTAATTTGAGTTTATCTCTGGTGTTTGCTTAGTAATGTTTTTTCTATATATGGTATTGTTAATAGAGGTATGTGCATATCTTCCTTTGTTTTAAAAATTGAATTAATTTTGGGGAACATTATTGTTGGATCATTTTTTGGGATTTTTTTTATTTTGCTATTCCAGAAATTATTTATTGATTCTGAAAGAGATGTTTTTTTATTCGAGTAAGTATTTATAAAATTCTAATTTTTGTTTTTTACTAGCGCTGTAATTTTGTCGTATTCTATTTATTAGTGATAGTATACAGCTTTTATCTTTCTGTATTTTTTTTATGTTTTTGTTTTTATAACATTCACTGGAGTTTTTTCGTGATTTTAGGTATTAACCTTTTTAGTGGTGTGATTTATGTGATTACCTATTTTATCGATATAGTTATTTCATTAATTGTTAAGTTTTTGTTATTTTATACATCTATTTGACAGTTTTTTATTAATACTTTCTTGAATTTATTCCAGTTTATTTTTTAAAGTTAAATTTATAATGCACGTTATTAAATTCATTAGAAGTTAGATTTTGTATTGATAATTTTGCTTCTATAAGTAGTGCATTATGATTACTATCATATTTTATTGTATTAATCGTATTTTTTTTTACATTTATTAGTTTCTTTAATTTTGGCGTCTATTAGGCATAAATCTATGTAGGAATGTCCATTGGGATAAGACGGGTGTTCCCCACTGTATAATTTTGTTTTCTATATTATGTCTTGATTATTTAGCCAATTTTATATAAATGTTTCTCTGATATTATTTGTGTTGTTTTTTTCAGTCACCATGTTTTGCATTCAGATCACCTGCTTTTATGTAATGGTTGTCTCCTTTATCTATTTCTAGTTTCTGAAATAGTTTTTTGAATTCTACATTAAATTTATTACCATTTTTTGAGTATACTGATATTATGAATAGATTATTTTTATTGTTCATTTTTAGTTTTATTATTCTTGTTTCTAGAATATTAAATTTAGTTATTATTATTTCATTATTGGAGATTACAATATACTTGTATTTATTTTTTATTAATATGGCTGCTCCTCCTCCTTGAATCGAGTTTGGACTGTCATTTCTAATAATATTATAGTTTTTAATTCTGTTTTGTGTTTTCTTTTACATTTATTTTCGATACTAATATTATATTTGATTTTTGTTTCTCTATTAAGTTTAATTAGTTATATCTTTTTCGTTTGATATTAATAATTTGATATTTATTCATATAATTTTAAGTGTTTCTTATGTTTTTTAATCGAAGTTATTAATATATTTATGATTGTGTATTGTTATGTTGTGCATTTTTTTATATTTTGGTAATTATTATTAAAAATATTGTATCAAAGTTTTCTTCGTGATTTTTTTAAACTTTTTAATTTGGTTTATTTGTGATTGATGTTGAATTTGAGTATTATTTAAATTCTTTTAAATTATTGTATTGCTTATATTACGTTATTAAATATTATGCTATTATCATTGTTTGTGTGTATGTGAATTGAATATTATTTTGTTGTGGTTTATTTATTTTGTTTACTACTTCATTTTTTTGTTATATCTGTTTCATGGTGTCTATTTATTTTGTTCTTTTTTGTTTTAAAATTTTTGGCTTCTATTTTATTTTTCATTTTTTATAATTTTAGACAACCTATATATGAAGCAGGGTGACTAAAATTTTTACAATTTGTACAGTGCAATTCTCTGTTTTTATTTTTTGTTTTTTTAGTTATCATGTATTCACCTGGTTTATGTTACTGAATGAGTTTTACGCATGGTTTATATTTCATATTACAATTTTGTGACGTAAGTTCCAGAAGTTGGCAAATATGGCATTATTTAATATTTTTTTAAATGATTTTTGCAAAAATATATTATGATAATATATATTTTTTATATTTTGTTGTTTATGTATATTTTTATTTGGTGAGATTTGTACTATATAGATCAGAAGTAAAATAATATTTGTTATTGAATTATGTGTTTTAAATCATGTTATCGTAATGAATTGAATTTCTTGTATTTGTATGTTATTTATTTCATTTAAAATTTACCTTTAATAAGTAAGTGTGTTTTTTCCGATTTTGGTATGAATGTACAGTAATTTGTTTTTCTGTTTTTTAATACTTTTATGATGTTTTTAAAGTCATCTATTGATTTAAGGTAGAATAAAAGTTTCTTGCTATGTATGTATTTGATGTAGAAATGTTTATGTTAGATTTTAAAAGTCTTACTGTGTACTTGGATTCTTAAAAAAGTATATTTATGGGTGGAGGTTTTTTATTGTTTAGTTTATCTTTTTTATTGGCGTGTTCGCTTCTATTTCCTTTAATGACGTTCTCTTGTTCTTCTGCTTGTTTATATTATTGGCTTTGGCGGTTCTTCCTGTTTTACTTCTATTTTTCTTCTATTTTAATTTTTTTTAACTTCTTCTATTTTTGTATCATTTATTTCAATATCTTCTATTTATGCGTCTTCTGTATCTAATATTGCATATTTTTTTTATAGTTCTATTGTGTTCTTGATCTTCATTATTGTCATTAATATTATTTTTTTTCTGTATTCGCCAATTATTTCTTTTAGTTTATTATTTTCTTCGTTTAAATGTTTTTAATATTTGCATAATAATTGCTATTTGTTTTTCATCTTGTAACTAGAGACGATGTAATTAATGATATAAAACTGATAGAATTCTATTTAGAACTATTAAATTTATAAATGAAAGTATATTCATTTAATTGTTGAAAGATTCACTGCTTTATAAAATATATCTTTAAAACTGGTTATTATACGAGATAACGAAAGAACAATAAATACTCTCATTAACCATTTTTTTATACTCGTGAAATTAATATGATAGTTTTATATTATAATAAAAAATATATTAATCAATAGCAAAAGTAATATTTTCTGTTCTGTGTAGTTATTTTAAATTAAGAACATATGTAAGAAAGCTGTTTCTCGTAGCCTCGCGAACGAGTAATTGACATGTCCACGGAAGACCAAAAGCAATGGGAGGAAAGCGAAATGTCATTGGAAGTGGACTTTTCTCGATGCCACATAGACCCAGCTCCTTTTCAACTTGTTGAGCGGACTTCTCTCCTCAAAGTCCATAGCCTATTCAGTATGGTCGGCGTTAATCACGCTTACGTTACTGCAATTGGCAGACTCGTAGGAGTGGTTGGATTAAAGGAGGTATGCTCGTTAATCTTTTTTTATTGTCCAAATTTGCTTTTAAATATAACAAGTGATTTAAAAATTGTGATATATTCTGCAATATCTGAAGGCTTTTATTACTGAAAAAAATTTTTGTTTTTATCAAAAGTTTATTATGTCATTGCTTTAACAAATTACTCGTTCTTTACCTAATTTATTTCTTTTAAATACTACTTTTGGAACTTTATTTAATATTTTATTTTTATTAAACTATACATTTCATATTATTTTTAAAAATGTTCTATATATTATTTAATGATTATTTATATAATTGTTTTAATATACATATACTTTACTAATGATCTTGATTATTTTCAATGATCGTTAAACATATATTTATATACAATTATTAAGTATCTTCTATTACAATAGTATAAGCATAAAAATTTACATATAGTTTTATATTACAACATCTTTTAAAGTAATTTAAAAATATTTAAACTCATATCATAATTTATATTTAAGAATTGTTTTATATGAATATATAGATAATATTCTTATAAATAAAATTATTAATTCTATTAATTTTGTCTATCAAAATATGCATTATATTTAACAATTTTTTCGTTAAAAAAAGTTTGCATTATATTTATATTTAATATTAAAATACAATGTAAATTTATTAAATTAATATCTAATGTTTTACTTCAAATTTTATTTAGCAAGATTTTAATATATTTTAATTACAATCAAATGTTTTTGAAAATTTTTCATGATTAAAACAAAATAATTTTTAATGTAAAACAATATTCCAAATTGTAGTTGTTACTTTATTACTTTAAAATTATTCTTAATTTGTATTATTTTAAAAAATTCATGAACATTAAATGGTAATTAATAATTAATAATAGTTTCTAATAATTTCTCCAACTAAATAAAGGTGAATTTTGTAGATATAATCTGTATGCATAATGAAATAAATTTACAAGTTTCTACGTATTTTATTTTCTCTATTGTACTACAAAAATTTTCAAAAAATTCATTGACAATTTATACGATAGTTGATTTGTGAAAAATTATACAAAATTTATTTACATGAAGGTCAATAATAAGTATTATATCAAGCATTGTGTGTAGATTTAAACATATATTTATATTAATATATTATAAAAAAACTTAATAAAGAAGCAACTTAACGTATAAGTAATAGATCTTTACATAATGAATACATAATAAATGTTAATCGTTACATATGATATGTTATTTTATTGATCACTATTGATATTATAATAAACAAAATTCATTGAATATTATTGTTTGTTGATTTCACAACGTTCATTTGCGTAGCTTCGAAAAGCAATCGAGGATGCCAATGCCGGGATCCTACCGACACAATTCATCAACGACAATGCACACGCATCTTTATCGGAGTATAATCTTGTCAAGAGCAGCGATACAGACTCAATAGTTGAAACACCTAAATTTAACAGTCAATCTAACTCAATAAACGCCGATGAAGTGGAGAAGATTGACAAGGTCTGAAAACTGTTAATTGATGATCTGGTTAATTATTTATCCATCGACGTAAAGAAAAAATGATAAATAATTGTGATAGTTATGCCGTTCTGGCGGTACGACCCGTTGTCTACTATAGCCAGAAACTTCATTCTTCTTACTTTTTATGATTTATGAATAATAGTAAGGACTAAAATTCAAAGTTGCGATGATGCTACGTTAAATCTGATGAAATTTATAACATCATTTTTTTTCTCTGACTTGGACCATGTGGTAAAAAAAACAATGAAAATATATTCTGAATACTCTTGCTGAATTTTTGTATTAAAAGCATAATAATTTTTTTACAAAAATATTATCCAATATCTATTTAACATTCAATTACGAATTCTTTATTTTGTTTAATAAATTTTATATTGAGTTGAAGCTGAATTTTTGTTTACATTTAGTTAAAATTAATAAAGTAAGATACTGATTAATTATATCTTTAAATTGATAAAAAAAATTTTTAACTAACTTTAATACATAAATAATATTAAACTTATGTCTATTATCAAATAAAATATCTGCATTGTGCAGCACTATTAATCATGAAATTATATTGCATCCGTTTAATTAAAGAAAAAACTTAAAATATTTTCTAGAAATTTCAGTCATCACAGAAAACCTGTTCATATATTACATATTTTATGTATAGTGCGATACTAATGACACATATTTCAGATATTTGAATACAATTTTGTGTAAAAATGGAAAAATTAAACATATCCATATGTTATATATACGTCATATATTTTATATAACATTAAATATACAATCATTTATGATAAGTAAATTACTTTTATTTTCGTTCTAAAAAAAATTCTATAGATAAATCGACAAATATTATTAATTATAAATTACAATAAAAATATTCATTATTAAATTTTATGAATTGAATTCAGTTAAAACATCCTAAATTAAAATGTAACTAAACTGAAACTTTTTAAATATAAAAATAATTAAAAAACATACTTTTGTTAATATAAAGCTTATATTAGAATATATTATTCTTTACTTTAATTCAGGTACAATTTATATTTTCGACATATTGTGAAATGGCAAAAATCTCATATCATGTAGATCTCAAATCAAAGTCGTTATTGATTTTTTGTATAATGTATGCAAAAAGAAACTGCACACAATATACATAGTGCTAAAAGTAAAAAATTCTATTACATAATATTAATAATTTTAAGTAGCTACAAATTTTTTAAAGTAATCGAGGGAAATATTTTATTATTTATCCCTTAGATGGAGAAATTCTTCAAGAATGTACTATATTCTCTATTTACATTTTGCAATAAATTTATTGCTGATAAGCTTAGCATATAAAATACAGAACTATACACGTTAGATCACATTTCATTAGCTAAATTAAGCGAATGAAATTAACAGATTTTTATTTTCTATAAATTGTATACAATACATACCATTATTATCATAATACGACTGTACATGTCTTTAAGAGTTTTTAAATTACACTACATTTTAATTTTTTTTTTTACAATTTCTTTTTATTTTCATACAATTTGTAAACTACATTAAATTTTTAACGTTATATAACCAATTTGATATTTTATGCAGTTGATAATTCATTTACATTGATTTTAATAAAGTTATAGATTTTGGCAGATGTGCAACATTTAAACACTCTCATTCAAATAATAATAACAAAATTTTATAGATTAAATACGACGCTGCTTTCTATATTTTATACATATTGCACAATTATTGAGTTAAAATTAGGTTAATTTGATATATGCGTACGTTTATATCTTACATTCTATCCAAAGAACGAAGAACTCGCTCATCCTTTTGTAAATATTTTCGTAAACTATAAAATTATGTTTAAGATATGAGATAGATAATATTTTTTCTTCTTTATTCATTATTTGTAAATAATCTATATTGTTAGAAAAAAGAAAATCAATAATTTATTATATTTCATTAATACTATCATTCATATAATTTTTCAATTCTTTTATACATTTTTTCGTGTATATAATTTTTCTTACATATATAATACATATAAATTTTATAAATGTATAAAATTTTACAATAAAATTTTATTCTTTTTTCTAATATTTTAAATAATTTTATATGAATCAATGTATATTTATATTATATTTATTTATGTGAATAAATATAAATATTTCAAAATTTCAAATAATAAATAATACTTTCAAATTGATTATTAAAGAAAAGTGTTAAACGAATTTTAAATTTTATTAAATATTAAATTTATTGAGTTGAATAATCTGAAATTAATAAAATTAAATAATATACTATCGATAATATTTTTTCTTTTAATTGTGTATTCTTAAAAGTTTGAATGCATCTGTAATTAACTAGTGCCTTATTTATTTTAAATTAATTTGTCTTTACATATATATATGATATTTGAAATCTAGTACTCGTATGTTTTATTGCACTTGTATTCAATATTATATAAATATACATGATTTCATATTATCTAAATATTTCTTCGAAATATAAGTTCAATAATAAATAGTCATTTAAAAATAATTATTATAAATATTAATGTTACTAGGTCTTCCTATAATATTATATTTTTTATTTAAACGCATATATAGTTTTCAGACCTAAAGTATTTTCCATTTTTTACTATATTTTTGAAGTTTTTTCATCTTAAGTTTTATAAGATTTTTGATTTTCGATAATATAATCTAATTGTTAATTTATATACAAATATTTAATAATATCCGTTACTTTAACAAGTTTAAAAAAATGTATTATATGTAATGAATTTATCAATAATTTTGAAATTTGATGAACTATTTATTTTATTGTAAATTATACCATTATCTAAATACTTTCAAAAAGAAACCTTGAAATGAAAAATTAAAATGTGAACTGTATTTTTTATTAGATTTCACATATAATTTTTAACAAAATATCATCATGTAAATTTTATATAAAGCCAGTATTGTATATGCTATATAAAAAATAAAACTTATAACATGTAATATTAATAAACTTATTGAAAAACATTTTGATAGTAGAAAAAATTATTTCTCTTATTTAATAGTAAAATTGCAAAAATAATATTTTTCAAATAATTAAAATATTCAAATTATTATGTAGCAGATACATAGATTTATGGTACTTGCAATTTTATATTCTAAATATATGAAAATAGAATAATCATGTAAAATCTAGAAATGAATTTATAAATAAAATAAATGTAAGATATTTTAAAAAGAATTAAAAATAATTAATTAGTTTCATCAAAACATCCTTTTTTATAATAAAAGAGGTAACTTATGAAATTATATTACTGAACCATCCATGTAAACACTTTGGTACTGGACCAGGTGTTTTAAACGTGACGCGGGCAATTTCCTTGAAGGTGATTGCATTTAAAACTAATAGTCCAACTTCTGATTCACGTTCTTGACCCCAGACGAGTGAACTAAGAACGATACCGTCATCTTCATTCTAAAAAAATTAAAAATATTTTTTTACATCGTTTGAATCTATTTATATATTAGTTAGAAATCTATTATTTTATGATTTAATGCGATTATTTAAGAAAAGTATAATATATTAGCTTTCATAACTAATTCTTAACTTTTCCTTTTGGATCTGGTACAAAAATTGGTTCACTAGGATATACACCTCTCTCGTACCATATCTTTTTTGATTTATTTTTTGTATCAACTTTTATAATCTATATACAAAATTATTTATTACTTTTAACCAAATTGTTCACATAATTATGTCATAATAAAAATCAATGAAAATTAGTATTACCGTCCCAGGATTTTCAATGTCCACATCACTAGATATGGCATAAAAATATCTATATTCTTTACCAAGATTTGATTGAGTATTAATGCGAGGTGTCTCACATCCTAAATCACAAAGTAATTCTGGTTTTACAAAGATCTTGTTATTTGCTAATTTGAAAGCTGAGGCTCTTTTTCGAAGAACATTTTCTTTGTTATTATTGTTATTTTTAATTGTTATATTTTTTTCAACCTTTAAATTTTTAGAGAATAATTGATCATTAAAAGTGTCTAGTTTTTGATGTATTTTATTGATAGTAATTAAATCAAAATCAGATGGAATATTACTTTTTGGTTCTTTCAAGGGTAAAACAAACCTAAGAGGTTTACCGCGAAAAAGTTTAGAATAGTTCGGATTCTGGTGCATATTCTAAAAAATTTAAATAAAATAAATTAATATTTATATAATAGTGAACATAATTTAAACTAAATTAATTTTTAAAGTAGTATATTACAATTAATAACGATACCTGCATTTTATCAATATACATACAATCCAACATTTTAGCATCTCGATAACAACAAATATCCAAAATTATATAATTTCTATCTCGTGTCTCATATTGATTAATTATGTGTAAATAAAAAAAAGCTTCAGCAACATATGTTTTCACTACTTTACCCGTTTCACGAGAAATAATATTAATGTGAGTCTAAAATTATAAAAAACATTTACCATTTCAACATAAATCAATTCTTTTAAAACTCACATTTTCATTTTCATGCCATTTTAAACAAGTACCCATCGGTTTATTTTTTATTTGACATGCAACCATTGAGACCAACGCTATGGCTAATGGCTGTTCCACAATAATGAAATAATTTTCTGTAATTCCAAACGTGTGCATATAAGATGGATTTAAAATCCATCTTGATGGAACTGTTGAAACAATTTTCGCCTGATCAAACATCGAAAGCTTTCTTTTTTTTGTTTTATTATCTATATTATAAAAGAATAATCCATTAATTTCATTAAAAAATTCATATAAAAAATGACTGATATTTACCATTGACAAAATTGTACGGTGAAAATTTCACAATAATGTAAGCAGGACCTGTTTTTGTTATTGTCATTCCTAGATTATAGACAGTTCCATCATTCATTACATGTGGGTGCGATGTATGACTTACTATATTTATAAATTCTGCAATATTTACCTTGAAATTTAATTACATTTCAATTATTATAAATTTTAAACATATAATGAATGCATTAAAATAATCTATTTTTTCTTAAAAATTAAATGAAAATTTACAAATTAAAAAGATAATAAAACAAATTATAAGAAGATAATAAATTAACTTTTTAAACATAACATTTTATAAACATCAACTAGATAATTATTTATGAAGCTTTAATTAGTTTTATCTTATATTATATATGAGACTACGAAATTTTTAAAACTTTTATAAATAGTATACTATGTAGAAAGTAAAACGTATACTTGTATTAAGAACTTATTACTAATTCTATAAAAGATTAAAACAAAAAAGTTGAAGTATTACTTTATTTAAGGTTTCCAATGATTTTGGATCGATACGATGAATAACAGGAGATTCAGTGAATGTGTAATAATCATCACCAAACGGATAAATCGATATCATTGAATTATCAGATAAACTTTTAGATGGATTAAACACAGATGATACTCTAAAATTAAAAAAAATCTATTATATTATATATTAAAAAAAATTATTTAAATATATATTTTTCTAAAACTTGTAGAATGAATATTATGTATACCTTTCAAATATACTTTGACATGGATCGGGCACTGCTCGGGTACCAAATTCTGTAATAACAATTCTTTTAGCTGCATGATTTTTTTTATAGACATCAGTTTGAACAAAACGACTTTGATACGTAACATTCCCGTTATTGATTTCAAATCTGTTGATTAGAATAATAATAATAAAACAATAAAATTAAAATATTTTACATTTATTAGTCATAATTTTAATACGATTTGAAAAATATTTTATTCATAAAATATTATTTATTTGAAAATTGATCTGCCTTTCTATTATATCTAAGTGAATATAATTGTGCTTAATTAAACAAATAAAAAATACATAACATTTATTTGTAATAATGCAGAATTTGGATTTACCAATATTCTGTAAATAGACATAACAAATTCTTATAAATTTGATATTATTATATTATCAGATAAAAATAATAAGTTCAGAAAAAATATAACATCTAAACTTGAAATCTAGTAATAAAAAAGTTATTTAAAAAATATTCCAAATGTAAAACCTAAAACATTATAATTAGAATATGCAATAAAAAATACATTTATAGATATAAAATTTAAACTGTTTTTAAAATTTAAATACATTTTCTTATATTATCTTTTTCAAGTATTAACTTGCTTACCTATGAAGTAAAGCAGAGCTATCGAATAAATGATCAAATCTGTAATCACCAACTTTAAGACTCCCAGGTCCATTCCGCAAAAGTGTTCCTTTTAACCAATTCGGAAGGCATCCAGAAATCATTCCATAGATTGGCTTAATGACTTCATGTTCACAAGAACGCATCCATATTGATGTATCAACATTTGGATAGTAATAAACAGAATCTCTGGTGACATCATATTTACTCCTACAGAAGTTTATGGATGAATTTCTATCTTCTTCCACCTGAAAAAAGTAGATATATATTATTTTTCTTTATGAGTATTAAAACGAATTTTGACATTCTTCATTTTATCATTCTACATTTTATCAATTTATGACAAAAAAATCACTTGGAAAATTTTCCTTGTTGAAGGCGTTAAATTTGGAATATTTTGATCTAACAGATTTTCGATAACGTTTAATTTTAAAGAATTTGCATTTTGATTAGAAATTGATCGTCGATATATATACATCTTCAAATAATTCTTATTTTTACATTCACTTTAATTTTATTTAAGAAGATTTAATTTTTAAATGCAAAACGATAATTATCTTGACACAAAAATATTTAGATTATAGAATTCTATATTCATATTATATTTCTTTAATGATTGAACTTATTCTTCGTCTGGCTGATTTTCCTCATTAAACTCAGATCGTTTTCATAAATCCTTAGAATCGAAGTAAGTATGAATTGAACACGCTTATGGGTAAAGTCCATCGTTCATCCAACACTTACGAATGATGAATGTCGTCTAACTAAACAATTCTTGACCTTAAAAAGTGTCAGTTCATAATCTCTTTAAAGCTACAAACCACCCACTGAAACCTTACTTTACAACGAGCACATAGAATTGTTTAAGCTTCTGATGTCCACACGAATGCACATGATGCACGTGACAATAGATAAATAATTTTTTTGAAAATTGTAAATACTACATTTGATTAGTAGTAACCTGCTGATTCATAAAAGATTTATATCAGACTTGCATTTTTAAATAATTTTTGATCCACAAAAAAAGATAACTTTCGAATCTATATATAAGAAATTTCAGATATATTTAACTTATTTTTTAAAATGATAATTTTGAAAAAGGGAAATAGGAGTGTTAATAATAGTATTATTGAATAATTGCTTATATAAAAAAGTTATTAAGATAAATAAAAAACTTAACATCTATTTAGTGATAATTAAAACAATAATTAAAATTTTACGTAAATCGATAAGCACTTATAAAATGGTAAATTAAAAAAAAATTTTAACACACATTTATTTTAAAATTCTCTTTGTATAACTATAAATACAAGAATTAAATTGTAAAGCACTATTATACTACAATTGTACTTTAATTATTAATTCTTAAAAATATTAATTTTATTATTAATATAATATTTTATACAAATTGATACAGATTTTTATTATTAAAATTAAATTTAAAATAAAAATCCAATAATTAATAAATATTATTTATTAAAATTTATTTAAATATTATTATACTTAGTTTTATTTTTTAGTTATATTTACTATAGCTTAAGTAGATTATATTTATCAAACACTGCACCACTTTCTCTTAAAAATATGGTTAAAATATACCATCTCTCAAGTATTATTTCTCATAATTTATATATTAAAAAAAGAGAATTTAATTTTTGTAAATTATCGTATCTATGCATATGTTTAATTTATTATCAGTCAAATAAATATAAAAAATAAATAATAAAATAAATAATGAAATAACAAAGAAAGAAAAAGGTAAAGAAAAAGATCAAGAAATGAAAAAATATATAAATTCAATTTGTTTTAGTTTTTCTATTATAAGTATTTATTTTTATTTTATAAGTAATATATACAAAACTTCATAATTTACTTAATGAATTAGTTTTAAGGGAAACTAATATATTATAATACGTAAAAATGCCAAAAAAATTTTAACTGTACGAAATAGAAAATCTGTCGAAGCAAATATTAATTTTACAATCATAAGCATAGTGCATTATAAATTATAAGGATTTATTTTTATTTTTTTTTTTTTATATATTGTCTGGAAACATAAATATAAATATAGTTAATTGAATGAATTTTATAATAATAATATAATAATCTATAATAACATTTGCTAGTAGTTTAACTTCTTGATCATTACAATAAGTATATTTAGATTCAAGTCATCTTTAAGAGTAAAATCTCATAAATACGGATATTTAATTTACTGTAAAAAATACAATTTTTTAATTAAATTATTTAAAAATGGATAATATAACTTAAGACTATATAATAGCATTATATCTCTTTCTAAAATAATCGGCTATGCATGCAATTTGTAAAGACGATTTTCACTGAATATTTTTTCAGTGCACTATATAACGTTTTTATTTTCATTTATTAATTCACTTGTTTCAAATAATTACAATAATAAATTATATGAGAACTAAATTTTCTTATCGATTCTTAAAAAAATAAAAACCAATTTCTTATAGTTAAATAACTTTACTTATAGTTTAAAATAACCTTTAAATTATATAAGTATTTATATTGTCGTTTTTTATTAAAAATGACTATGAAGTAATTTTGAAGTATTTAAAGCATCGGTATTGTAAATATAAAAAAAACTATTCAATAGATTTTAAATTATAGGTGTTCGATAAATATAATGTTATTTGCGTGGTTTGTATATTTTTTAATTGAATTAGTATATAAAAAAAATTGATGAAAATAAAGTATTAATTGTAAATGTAAATTTAATATTTACGAGCGTTTATAGATTAAATAGATACCATTAATGAAAATATATTTTTTTATATATAGTAAAATATAAAATTAAAATAATTACTTTAACAACACAAAAATGAATCGAGTAAATCATTCTAAAATATACAAATTTGCTATAAGTTCTATTATAGTAATGTTTAAACGGCAACTATTGCGCTTCATATATGCATTTTATTGTGGTGCTCACAAATTAACTTAGATTTCTAATAATTGAAGAAAGTCTACCTATATATTATTATATTAAACAACAATGTTAAACAGATTTAATTTGAACACCATAATTGATGAAAAATCAAGTCAAGCATATTTGTCACAAAATACGGATATATGAACAATTTTTATACTAAACAAATATTACTACAAAAAACATACGTCTATTAATTTATTCAAAAGTAAGTGATTTAAACTTTATAATACTAAAATAAAATTAATGCAATAGTTCTTTTAACCTTAGATGACAAGTATATTATAGCATGAAATATTTCAGTTATTCATTATTAGGATCATCTATATTTCAGATAATACATAAGATGATATAAACTTTTGACTTTTAAACTTTTACAATTTATTTGCAATTGTTTATTTGTAATTTCTAATTTTTTCATATCAGTTGTTATTTTTAATTATTTAAGTAAAATTTATTATATTAACAATTCAGTAATTTTATTTTCTTACATGAATACAATGAATAGAAAAAATCTATATTATTTAAAAATTTTTTAAATATTAGTTTCAACAAATATAATGTAGAATAATTGATTTTATGTCTAACTGAAACTCGCTCATACGCTTAAAAAAATTTATCCTATGTATAATGTTCTTTTTAACAGGAACATGTCAATCTTTTTTCCGTATTTTATTAACAAAATAGATTAATTGTTTTTTTACATGATGAATTATATTTACAAAATAATTCTTTCTTAAAAAATATATTTTCTTTTAAAAAAAATATAATTCTAAAACTTTTTTTTTATTAATATCAGCTTTAATAATAGCATATATATTTCTAAAATATCAAGGATTTGATGATTCGTATATAGAATTTTTTCATTTAAATTTTTTGTTTTTATTTTTCTTTCATCTTTCATTTATGTATTGTATACATATTTGTCAATTTATATGAAGACTAATATTTAAATTTACATACATGATTAAAGTCACACACACATATATATATATATATATATATGTGTGTAGATTAAATTTCCATACATAAATTTCATTTATCAAATAAAAGTCTTATTACCAACAATTATTCATTTAAAAATTAATTGATTATTATGTTAGAATATTTCACTTCATACTATTATATATTAATTAGAAACGCATATATTTTAGATATAATTATACTTTTTCGGAATGATTACAAAAAATTTGCAAAATGTAGTTAAACATAAATATAATAATTAATTCATTTAATAACATATGTTTAAATAAAAATTCAAAAATTAATATAAAAAAATCTGAACATATTTATAAGAATAACATATCTATATATTTATATAACAAATAAAGACAGATATTATTTAATGTATTAGGTATAAAATATAAAGAAAAGAGAAATTTTTAAATAAATTTATATAGTTTTATTTACAAATATCAAAAAACATTATTTTTACAATAAATTTTTGGAATAAAATATTTAAAAATTTTTTTATTAAAATAATATCTAGCGATATTATTCTACATTTACTACTTTTTAATTTTTCTATATCCCTAGTGATTTTTATTCATCTTTTTTAAGGCGTTAATACTTGATAAGAGTAAAATAGATAAAATATAATAAGTATCAATTCTAAATGACTGAATGAGAAAGTTTCATTTCTTAATAAGTATAAAATTTGTAACATTGCATATTATAAATTTTTCATCCAAATTATTTATCTTACATTGCTTTAAATTATTTATGTACATATACTTCTATATGTTTTAATTACTATAACAGTGTGAATTATACTAATTTTCTTAAAAACATAAATTTGCTAAAGATATATTTTAAATATATATAGAAGAAAATTTTTTAATTATGGATTTAAGTTTGATATACTAAATCATATTCATGGAAAAATACAGAATATAGGTAATAATAATTAATACTTTAGAAAATTTTAAATTGAGATTTATTCGAAAACATTTTATAATTTAAAATATACTATGCCAATAATCTATAAAATATTAAAAAATATTTATGAAGATAAATCGTATTATCTAGTTGTTTTTATTAAGATGTACTTGTATAGAAGTGTAGAGATTAGCAATTTGAATAGAACATTTTCTACTTTTTCATAAAAAAAAATAATAATAAATTATCTCACTTTTCATGACGATTATACAAAGTCAATCTTTTCAACAAATTTTCTACTTCAATTATGTTCAGCTTCTATTACACAAGTTATAATGAAATTATATTATTTTTTTGATTAATTCCAACTATCTAAAATATTTAATAATTATACTAGCACTAATAGATTACGAATATAAAATTAATCCTTAAATTAAAATAGTAAGGTACGTAAAATTTTTATATTTATGTCATATATTAAAATATATAGTCATGTTAGTTAAGGCTTATTCAACTGAATATTTAAAAAATGTATTTCATTTTCATTCAGGTTAATCTTTACTAAAACTTTATATTACAAATAAAAAAATTGAAATGTGCATATAAAGCATTGACTAAAATATTTTTAAGATTTAATAGGAGGTTACGATCTTTGAATTCTTTAATTTGATTTCTTATCTTACATACATTTCAGTTATATAACAAAAATATATCCCGTACTTAAATAAAAATTCTAGAATTTCGTTTATGTTTTAACATTGAAGAAAAATTATTACTATCATATTTAAATTATATAAAAATTTTTCATATATATCTATAGATACATTTATTTAGCAGCTTTTATTAATCATAGTACTCATGAGTCTATTTTATGGTCAATTTTATTATAAAAATTATACCATTCATAGTTAAAATACTCTAATAATTTCTATCAATAAAAGAAACAATATAAAATAATTGAAATTTAGGTATTTATTTAAAATTTTTAGATTAATTTTCATTCTAAAAAGAGGAGTATGAAAACTAGATATATAAAATATAGTACAAAAATATGTCAAAAGATTTTTTGTTAAATTAATTTATAAATGAATAAATGAACAAATATTATTATTGAAAAAGTAATAAACATTATGTTTACATCCTTAATTTATTGATTTTGTTACTTCTTGATCTAAATATATCGATTAAGTAATTAATCAACATTCTTCATTACTACTTTAATATTTACGTTATATCTATATATTATACGAATTGTTAATATTTACTTTTTGAATATAAGTAAAAATTTTAAAATATATAATTTGAATGTTAAACAAATTGATGAAAACAGCTTGGGTTTTTGAAATAAAAGGCGTTTATTTTGCGAAACTTTCATTAGGTACAATATGTACAATTTCGTAGAGCATATCGCAACCACGTGACGGTCACGAGCTTAACGCAATAGGAGCCGCAACCCAAATGCGGACAATGAAATTAAATTAGCTACCTCAGACAATACAAGTTTGTCAATTGTAGTTTCCTCGTGCAGATATTTTAAAGAAAAAATTCAATACTCGAATGGTTAATACACAAATAACTTTGTTATTACAAAGAATATATTTTTCATGTATATAGGCTTATCAAAATGAAATTTATGTATTATCATTGTTTTTATAGACGTATATTTAAATTTAATTAGTTAGCCGAATGATACGATCCCGCCTTATAGCATATACATGATCACTTATTCAATTCGATGATGTATTTTCTATGAGAAGAAACTTACAGAATACTTATTTCTAAAGTTAATTGTAGAAAACACTTATCTATTTACTTGTAAATATGCATCGATCGTTCGTTGTTAAGATATCGTTGAATAATAATCCCTATTATGCAAGACCGCGCACTTAACTCGTATATCCAGTGGCACATGTACGCGTATTCGGTGTACTCATGCTATTCGCAATAAATGATATTGTTCTATTTCCGAGTTTGCGGCGCGAATAAAAAAAATATAAAATAGATGAGAATTTACCAGGTTCGCATTAAGTTATCTCATTAATTCTCATATAGGTAAAACTATTGATGCAATTTATTACAAGTCGCTGTTATCAAGGCAACAGGTTCGTGTCATGCAAGTAACTCACTACAGGTTTAACTTTAATGTCTTATTCTTTAAATTATTAATAGTAACCATAAATATTTATATCGATTTTATATCTCACTCGGTAAATGAGAAAATTTTATATTTTTGATATTGTCAAAGAATTAAATAAGAACATTAATTAAAGCATATTTCATAAAAATATATCGCCTACTTTTTGAATCTTAATTCAGGATTTTAATATATTTTTCTCAAGAATTCCTTAACTTTCATAAAAATACGGTAAATAAAAAATAGCTTCTACTGTTAAGAAAATATTCAAAAATACACGAATAATCTTTGAGAATAAAATTAAATAAAAAAAGTATATACTATTGACAAATATACTATTTCTCTATTTCTCGATAGCACTTTTTTATATTTTTATAATAGCGGATAATATAATTAAAACCATAATTTAATAAAATTATAAATAACTTTAAACTATATAATTAATTAAAATAACTTATAAAATTTAATTCAAAAAATATTTATTACATAACATCTATAATTTTTACTGAATATACTTTTTTATGAATAAAAAATCTAGAATGTCTTAAAATACATTTTTTAAATTAAATTCATTTATAATCATTATTTAAAATAATTATATATACATTTAATAATACTACTAAGTTATTTAATTTACATTACTTACAATAATATGATATTTAAGAAAATTATCTTTCTGATATTTTTGACTCGTTTAAAATTGAAACTAAAATAAATTTTAGATTTTATACCTGTTATTTAGTTTCTGAGTTAAAAAATATTTTTATTTTTATCATTATAAATTATAACAGTGTCAAATATAACAATTGTTCAATGTATGAAAAAATTCTTAATATAATTTAACTAAAACATTCTACAAAGGAATAATGTAAAAAAAATATATTATATCAACAAATTTCATTTTTATGTACATTTCTATTATCTTTAATATATTATGCTGTTGTATTATAAACAGAATTCTTTAACGTTTGTTGAAGAAGGTGTTATATTTAAATATGTACAATATATAATTATAATTAAAATAAGTATTTTAAATGGGACTATATATGGAATTATAAAATAGTTGTTATATGCATGTAACTATAATTATTGTATAAACAATTAAAATAATTTATAAATTATATGAATTATATTTCAAAAATAAATACCTAAATAATATAACTTTCAAAAATTATTTATATAATATATAACAGTATATAAAAAATATAAATTGTAGATTTTATATTTGTAATATTTAAATTATTCTTATATTTAATAAATATGACATTTTATTAAAATATATGTACAATGAATAAATTTCAATTTTTAGAAAATTCTAATACTAGGATATATGTTTGTAAATAAGCACTGATGTAATATTAGCATTATTGGTATATTGTGACTGCTGATCATTGGTTTGATTGTAGCTTGACAAATAGCAAAATGCAAGTAATGATTTATGATTATATTACTCAGCATTAAATAAATATATCACTTTATAAAGTTATGCTTATATAATTATATTTTTCTTTTTCTGACTTTTCAAAACTGACAAAATGTAGGCATTTGTAAACGCACGCTTACACACATATATTTGAAGATAAAAAATGAGATAGAGCAATAATTAAATTATTAAAGAAAAATAGTTGATGTTATTTTAGATTTTTTCCTTTTATTTATTAATATATTCCTAAGAATATTTTTTAACATTAAAACATGTATAATTTATAAATTTTAGAAATTTTCATAACATTTAATATTAATTAAATATTGCAAATATTTAGAGATTATAGGTCGTTATTTCATTATTTTTTTAACAATTTGTAACGTTTTTTTATTAGATTATATCAATTCGAGGGGGACAATCCTACGTAAATACGGGTGAATACATTGGTTATCAAATGAGATTATAAAATCATATGACTAATAAAAATCATACGCGTACAAGTAAAATATAACGTACATCATATCATATGCTATTTGATATAATTCTTAGACTTCTTTATATGTAAAAGAACTATCATATTGAAAATGATTTCAAAACGAATAAACAGTTAATCAAATGAAACAGACATAATTATAAAAATATATTCATATAATTGACGTAAAATAATAATAAAATAGGTATTTATGTATTTATTGTCCAATAAAAAAACTTAAATAGTTTCTTAGATTTTTTATTGATTTTTATTGTTATGCTTCTCGTATTATCTACGATAAATTTTAATATAAAAATAATACATTTAAAAATTGAGATAATTAAATTAAAATTTAAAATTTATTTTTTAAATAATTTGTATGTACCATGGCTATATAAAGTATTGAAAAAATTTAGTAATTTATTAAAAAATAAACCTATTAATTATAGATTCTAACATGTATAGTTACTTTAATCTGATTAATATCATATTTTTAGTTTAGACACACATTTTTTTATTAGATTATTTACAATTACTTCCAAGAGTGTCAAATTTCTAAACTAAAAATAAAAAGGAACTATAAAATGTTAATCCTATGATAAAAGTAATAAAATTTATATGAAATTTTATGCAATCTTTAAGATTTAAAAATTTCAAGATATTTATTATAAATTATTTTAAATTTTACTTTTTTCAGTTTTATATACTATTCAATCATAATAAATTAGTTTTTAAACTGATATTAAAATGTTATTTTTTAAAAAATTTTTTTCATAAATAAATTTTTATTTTTATTTTTATAGATTTAAAAATATGCACTATATAGATGCCTTAAAAAAAATTAAATTTATAATTATTATTTTATACTTATAAGAGAATAATATTTAACCTTTTTGCATAAATAAATGTAAACAAGATATTAAAATCATAAATAAATTAAACAAAGAGAATTTTCAATAAATAACAATACCTTACCTTGAACTTTTTACAATTATATTTTTTTGAAATTGTTTTTCTACTCATATTAAAGAATATCTTGCTTATGTATTATCGATAACTTTCAGCGATAACAATGTTAGCAAATAATTATCAACCATATTTTCAAGATTTCTTTTCTTGTACAGAGGACTCTTACTGATAAACGTCAAAATTTTTAAGCATCCTACATCTAATATTAAGACACGATATTAATGTCTATATTTTTTTTAGTAGTCAGGCTCTTGATGAGATAATATTAATTTATGTGCATTTTCTAAAATATATATGTAACGAAGACTACAAATTTTGAACCTGCAGTTTAACATTATTTTTTTCAATTTGAAAAATTTTATTTTATTTAAATTGAAGAGTCAAAAGTCATTCGTTTTTGTATTTGTATCCAAGGTTACTAAGCCTAAAGAAATCGTCTAAAGGCCAATATGTAATTCTTGAAATATACAAAACAAACACGATAAAAAGAAAATTTGAAACACTGATTTTTCGATTAATGGTTTTTACCCAAACGTTTTTATTATCTAGGATGTTAATGATGATAGAATTCTTATCTTATCAATAGTATATATATATATATATATATATATAATTAAAATAATTAAATTAAAGCATATTTTGAAAAGTTTACGTATTTATCTTTTTTTCTTTTAAAACTAGTTATATATGGAATTTTTTAATACCTAATGATAAAAATATTTTACTATTTTAGTACTCATAAAATAGGGAATTCATCATTTATAAGTGATTTCAAATCTCTACTTAAAAAAGTCTTGTTTCAAATATTATTGTACTAACATGATTATACAATATAAAATATGTTTAATTTTTCAATTAATTTATTAATCCATGTATAAAATTTTAACTTTACTAACCCAACGTATTTATCTAGTTTTCGAGTTAGATTAACCTTCACTACTTTTAATTTATTACATTTCTAGAGCTGGAATAAAATGTTTAAAGTTTATTTTTATTTTAAATACATTTTTTATTTAATTTCTAATAATATTAAAAGCTCGTTTGAATATTTTTTAAAAAAAATTTTTTCGATCTTAACATGTAGGTATTTATATAATTACATTATATTTATGTAAAGTTTTAAGTTTATTTTTTAATTTTCTATATGATAACTAAATTTATAAACTAATAATAACTAATTTTATTTCTTTAAATTATAATTTAATAGTTATCATATTTTTGTATCCAGATAATTTAACTTCAAAATATATTCGGATTATTTTTATGATTTCTCAATAAATTGATGATTTTAATAACAAAAATTTTAATTAGAAGTAAAAAAATTTAGTTGTAAAAATATCTAAATTTCCATTGAAATATTTAAATATTCATTATTTTATTCAATACTTTGGAAAGAAAATTGATTTCTTTACCAATATGTATAGTTAAGTGTTATATTATAGTTACCATTATATGAATAATAGCAAAACTAAAAATTAAATCAATCATTTACTTGTATATTTCATCGAGCAAATTCGTGTTACTTGAAATAATGTAGTTATATTTTTAAATATAATTGGAATTTAAAATTTATAATATACTATACAGTTTTTAAAATATCATTACTATTATATATCATGCTATTAATTATAGACGTAAAATGTACAAATTCCAGATATTCTTTTCATAATAAATATCGGATTTGAAAAGATTTGGAATTATAATTATATATGTTATTCTATAATTTAGAAATAAATTAATTTTATTTATTATCATAATATACAAATTAAAAAACCATTTTCAAAAATATTCAAATAGTATATAATAGTAAGAATTAACTTATCTATTGAATACGTAAATTGAAATTTAATTTTTACCGTGAATTAAAAAAATTTTTAAAGCCTTTTGATGAACCTTTGAAAAATTGTTCTTCAAATAGAAAAAAAATAGTGCCTTTCATAATTATAAATAGAATAGTGTTTTTTTTTATAAAATTCAAATTTTTAAACAATTATAAATTTTATGAAACTTATAATAAAATTGGACAAAAACTAATTAATTTAAATATCTCTATGAATATAATGTCTATCAACAAATTATTGTTTCATTTTCATAAATGTTATTATTAAGTAAATCATCATTAATTGAGATATCATTTTTAAAATTTATGTAATGTTTCTAACAATGTAAAAACTAGATATGATGTATTATTACTATGATTAATATTATCAGAATTATAAATTTTTTTAAATTTTATGATTCTGACTATTTTTATTAAAAATAAAATTTAGAAGGCATATATTTATTCATGCAGTTTACTTAATAAAAAGTTTTAAAATAAAAATTTAAAGTATTGTTAGAAGTTTTGAACTATTTAAAAAAGAACCAAAATGAAATATGCATTTTATTCTAATAATTATAATAAAAAATATAGAATTTGATTAAGCGAAATTGATATAAACGAAACTCAATTAATATGATTAGTGTATGACTCATCTAATGTAGTACAACATTACCTTACATATTCTGCGTTATCTTGAAAACTTTGATTAATTTTTGTGCATATTTCTAAATAAAATATTAAATCTATGTAAATATTTTTATTCCATAAAACACGCATGAATTCTTAATAATAATTTATATGTAATTAACTACTAATATTGAACTGAAATTTCTAATATTATATTATTAATGTATAAAACATGATAAAATTAAAAAGTTAATTATTTCTAATAAATATTCTTGAAAAATTATTTTTTATATAAAAATATTATGATATTAAATAGTTTTGATCTGAATAATATTTACGTTTAGATTTTAACTTTCACATAATAATTACAAAGACAAATAATATTTATTGATATTTTAATATTAAATTTTAAGATATCAAATTTTTATATATTATATTATATATATATCTAAAATAATTTGATGTTATTTTAATTGCTATTTTATACTAAGAAATTTATACTAAAATATTTAAATTTTGAATAAGTATAATGACATGTAATTCAGTGTTTCAAAAAATCTTTGCATTTATTTGGTATAAGTTCATAATTTGAGATTAATTAAAAAATTTAAAACATAATATGTACATTTGATAATACTAAAGCACAACTATATAGTATTTATTTAAAAATATAGATTTAATATTTAATTTAAGTCAACAAATAGTTGAAATGATCTCACTTAAGGTTTACGAATTTTTTTGATAAAAATAGACCATTTCAGAATTTTATTTTCATGAAAATTATACAATTTACATATTATATATATAAACAATAAATACAAAAAATATTAACATGAATTAATTCGTAAAAATTAGTATATAAATTTTTTGTATCAATTGTTTCGAAGCAACAGAAATTACTTTAAAATAAATAATTATATAACTACGTTACGTTTGATCGGTTATTAATATAATTATTTAAATTAACTGTTTAAAAAAAACTAAAAAGAAATCTTACAGATGAGTGAATGATATGACTCTTTAAAATACGAAAGTAAAAAAAATGATATATACAATAGTGCAAAAACATTATTTTAAATATAAATATTATTATTTAATAGTCTTATTTCAAGGTTTCTGTTATTTTTGTAGATTAAAAATATATTACAATTTTTATTTATAATTTATACCGAAGATAATTCATTTTGAAATGTATAATATAAAATAATATTAATACATATATTTCTCTAAATTTTATAAAATTCACTATAAATGAAAATTCTATATTATAACTCTTTTACAGATAAGTGTAATTGTAGTTTTTGATTAATTTTGTATCAATTTTTTAATGAAATATCTGTTATTTAATAAAAATTATTTTAGATATTTTATATTATATTTTATATTATTATATTTAATTAAATACATATAGATAGATGAAGAATAAAAAAACTTTTTATTTTTCTACTAATATCTAATGACCAATTAATATTTTAGTTGTATACTTACATACGTATCGAATTTTTCTTATGAATATATATAAATATTAAATATTTAAATAAAAATACTTCCTATTATTAAATTAAAAAATATTTTATAAATTAATTTTTACTATATATGATAACTCCATAAAAAATTAATGTATAAATTTACATATTTAAAAATGTATTGGATTAATTTTTTATGTATCTTAATTTACTTGCTAATTCTTAAAAATTAAAAAAATTAAATTAACAGTTATACATGTTTTACTTATTACTGAAAACAATTCCTGTTTTGTAATTGTATGAATGAGCTTGGATTGCAGTAATTGAATAGTCTCTAAATATTCAATAGAATATAAATTTATCTATATTTATGTCGTTAGATTTAAACTTACTATTAAATAAAAAAATTTATACTTGCATTTTTAGTTTTAAAAATATTTTTGAAATAGTGTAATTGTTAATATTTTATATTTAATTTAAATGATCAAATTTTTTTTTTATTTTATCTGACTTCGTTTTTAAACGATGAAAGTAATTAAAAATCTATAAGAAATATAGCAAAATACATTGATTATTATTTTTGGCCAAAATATAAATCATAAACTTGTTGAATTTACATAATTTGAATTTCTATCATTACCAATAATTGATTGTACTGTAATAAATTAAATCACTTTTATTAATAGTATCGTAAATGATACTCAATTTTTAAATATAACTCTTAAAATGAAATATTCGTAATACTATGATGTTTTAATATAATAAAGTTTATGTTATTTGGATACTACCAATAAAATTATTGAACCTTTGTTTTGATTTAAAAATTATGTCTTATGATTTATCATAGATATAAAACTTATAATTTCTTCTACAATTTTTTCAACAATTTTATAGCTACATGAAATTTATTTGATTCAATTAAATATTTTATGTAATATTATTAAATAAAATAATGTATTTTATAGTAATTATTATTTCATAATTATTTTTCGTAAATAATAAATAAAATATAAACATTTTTAAAGATATTAAGGAAATTATTTACAGTATTATTTACAGTAATAGAATTTTTTATTTATTTATTTTCTTTAGAATTTTCTACAAATATTATTTATTACTTGCAATAATCGACTAATGAACAAACAATTTCTTTTTATCTTCGAATGACTTGTATTATTAATACATATTATATTTTATTTCAAATCATTTAATTTTCATTGAAATATTAAAATTTAAATAAATTTTTTATAGAAAAAGTTATAATGGTACAAAGTATTTTTCTTTTATTGTATGAACTGATATGATACTAGTTTAGCCATTATATAATTCGTTATAAATCGAAAAAATAAATAAATAGTCCTAGACTGAAAAAAGACTTTAAAAAATTAACCAGCTTTGTATTCCTTATATAATGAAATTGAATAGAATTATTGAAAAAGAATTCTATACTGGCGATAATATTTTTTATTACTTGAATAAAAAGACCATG
This sequence comes from Dolichoris vasculosae, assembly GCA_018907195.1. Lineage (NCBI taxonomy): Eukaryota > Metazoa > Arthropoda > Insecta > Hymenoptera > Agaonidae > Dolichoris > Dolichoris vasculosae. Next base: position 131,492 of record JACCHY010000037.1, on the reverse strand, counting down.
AAGTACCTTACATCAAAAGTTATTATAAAGAAACATATTTTATAGAAAACAATAAAATTTACTTTTGTATAAAAATTATAAAAATAATTGATATAAATTTTTAAAATAAAATATATGAAACTTTGTAGCACTTCTTTTTAGAAAGGGTTTTACAGCATGTTTTAAATATAAAAAAAATTTAATTTTTTAAAAATTTTGTCCCTAAAAAATATAATTATTATTTGAAATAATATAATTATACAATAATTTCTTATTTACGTTCAAAAAATCAGTTATATTTTATTTATTTATTTCATTATCTTCTACAAAAATATATAAAGATGATAATTATTTATAAAATAATAATTTCAATGTGGAAGTAAGAAAAAGTAATATTAGATACAATTATCAATTTCAATCAATATTTACATAAAAAATAGTTTTTAGTAATTATACTATTACAATTATTATAAGTAATCTAAACTGAATTTAATATTTGAATTAAACAAAAAGTATTTTTTATTTTTAATATAGAGCGATAATATTTAAATGATAATTTTAACTATATAATCGAAATTAACAAATATTTAATATATCTAACAATAATTGCTAGATAATTAGTAATTTGCCTATGAATATATATATTTTTTATATATACATAACTTTCAACAGATTTAAAAATCTGTCAAAAACATAAAATTTATTTATTAAAAATGCAGTTATTGTCAATGACATTCTCTTGAAAATTATGTATAGCTCTTCAATTACTTTATTTAAATAAGATGTAAGTACAATAAAGAAAAATCTTTATGTTATTTGTAATACTTTTATACTCACTAAGATAATAATAAATTAATAATAAAAACTATTACTTAATAAATAATATGCTAAATAATAATTCACTCTTGTATTTATATTAATATATATTTTTTTATATCGGGTAATTTGCATCTAATACTAACTTCAATATTTAAGTTTTATATCCTTTATTTTCAAAAATATAGAATAAATATTGCAGAAATAAAATTGATCATTTTTATATAAAAAAGAATGAATTTTATAAGTTTTATATTTGAAACGTTAAAAGAACTAATACATATAGAGCATACATATTAAATAATTTGTAATTTATTAAAATAAATAAAAAATGTACAAAACACAATAAAGATTAAAATTTAATATGGATAGTTTAATTCGATATGAAAAAGGAAAATAACAGTTTTCGATGAATTAAGATTAGCCTACAAAGAAAATGCCGAATTCCACGTATAAAAAAATATATAATTGAATTTGGTCTCATGTTTTTATTTTACGGTATAGTAAATGGATGATAACAGTGTTTTACGTTATAATTTTGATGATATTAGTTAAGATTATATAACAAGCAAATATATATACATGCACCGAAATGTATATGCCCATATGTTTCGGAACAGTATACAATTTTATATTGCTTTTGAAATACATATTGGAATGAATTTCTTCTTCTAAATTAAAATAAAACTGGACTGAACCTATGAAAAAAGTTTTTCCGATCTATTAAATTAATTACGAATAGCTTAACTATTTTTCCGCTTAATTTAAAAAATGCAGTCCAAATACTAAAAGTAACAGTTTAATTATAAATAAATTGAAGTCTATTAAAAAATTAAGATGTGCACAAAAAGTTCTCAAATTCATAATTTTCTTTATAATTTAAAAACATGAGTATTACTTAAGAAGATTAATCAGTAAATATTTCACCTAATTGATATTATACATAACTTTCTCATAAGCAATACTAATATTGACCATAATTTGAAATTTATCACAGTATTATAATTAAAAAAACCATAATTTCATAAATGCTTATTAATACATAATAAATCTTCTTATTTTACAAAATATTTTATAAAATATTTTACTCTAAGAGTGATAGAAATAAATGTAGAATGTAATTTTATTTAATAACAGTAATCAAACGTTAACTTATAATTTATTTAACGGTATTTCTCTTAACTTTTAAAAAAAATTTCAACATTTGTCACATTTTATAGTTTACTTTTTATTATATTGAATTTATTTTATTTTATTTGCATTTGTGTTTAAATGTACTAATTTATTATTTAATTGAAAAAATTCGACTTCACATTTCTTAATTATACAAATTTAAATAATTTAAATATTTATAAATATAATACAAATAATATATTAGTAATTAAATAATAATGAGTGATAAAATAATTAAAAAATTTTTTGTAAAAATTTTTACTAAGAATTAAAAAAATATAAATCAAAAAAATATATTTATTATATGAAATAAAATTTTTAATTTATTAAAATCTAATTACTAACTTCATGATACAAAAATAAAAATCTGTTCTATGAAATTGCATTATTTTTAGTAATTATTCGTTTGTTAAATTTTTAATATTTTAAAGTAATATTTATTATGACTAATCTATGTAGATAAATATTATAAATTTATCTTAATATGAAGGAAAAATTTTTCGAATTTATAATTGATTATGTTTTAATAAAAAACGTATAAAACACACTAGCTTACTTTGTAATTTCTATTGACGTATTTTATTTTATTTAAAAACTGAAAGTGATATATATTTTTAATAATATTTTTAATAATATTTTTAGTGTAATTAGTAATTATATTTCTGAAAAATAAAACATTTAAGAAAAGTATAAAATTATGAACGCGTCCTGTGTTGTATTGTGATAAAACATGTATTCAGAGTTCATACACAAAATTAATCGATAAGCGCTTTATATGTATATAGTAATTATCAAAAATGTATTTATATATTTACAAGCCTTTTTAAATATAAACAAAATGTAGGAAGTCAGGCGCTCTTTAAACGCTTGATCTCGTTGCAGTGAGCGCGTGATCTAGCAGGGAGATCTAGAGAGCAGCAGCGTCGCCAATAAGTTCAAGAATTACATCGGATGTTCATTATGGTAGTTTTTATACATGATGTTGGATATGAAAAATAGAAGTAAAATTCTAAACAAATTACTTGGATTTGATAGTAAAGACTTGTGGCGCCGCTCAATAAGGGTAGAAAAATAACTCAATCATAAAGTTTGTTTGCAGACCTGAAACTAACCGCACGTGCCGAATGCAGATTTATTTCAAATCTTCAGTATGCTTTGTCCGAAGAACTACAAAACATTCTATGAAACCTCTACGTCCATTTTTTCGAGTCCATCAACTTCTCAGTGAGTAGAAATTAAAAAATATTTATATTATAATATATAATAATACATTTCCTAAAATACTTCGGCAAATGTAAAGCCGGAACGCCAGAAAATATTCAATCCTTTTGTTTAAAAAAATGTTTCTTTCTCTTAATATTTGTTTTATTACGACGAACTTTCGATAAGTAAATCTACTATTTGGGTTAACAATTGTCCATGAAGAGGTGAGTGTTCTGAAAAGATAATAATACAAAAGTGGGATACGCGTAAAAGCTTCATACTCAGATGTTTATTTTTGTCATTTTTGCCGTCTAATCGGATCAGGGTATATTATAAAGAAATTGATAAGTCTTTTATATGAAAAAATTACATGATAGAATATGCCATATTCTATTGATTGCGCATATCATACTTTATTTTTATACTATCTACACATATTATAATTATTTAATAATAATTATATATTTTTATGCCTAATTATAAATCAATTCAATTAAAATCATTATTTAATCAGTATAGGAATATTTCAGATATTATAACTAAATCAGTCCTAAAATTAATGATATTATGAAAATTATGCTACATTATAATAAAGTACTTTTATACAGTTATTGTATAGTATGTTTTTAAAAATATTAATAAACAGAAAATTTTATTAAAAAATTATATTATCACACAGCTTTTAAAATATAATAAAATATTGAAAAATCTTAGAGTCACACAAATTAAAAAGAATAATTATAATGAAGATTACTATCAATTATTTGTACGTTAATTTGGATTAAAAATTAGAATTATATATTTATTATATGTTAAATATTTTTATTAAAATTAATTTAATTATATTAATTAAATGTATTTTATTTTTCCATTATTAATTAACTTTAAATTTATTATTCTTAATGTTATACTTTTTTCAAAAATTATTTTGTGAGAGCGCAAAAAACATTTAGAAAGACATAAAACATAAAGCATTCCAAAAAATTTTCTTCGCACCTATATTTGATGAAAATATTAAAAATTCAATAAATGAGATCTAAAAATTACATTTTGTCTCTATGAATAAAAAAGATTTATATATAGTCTATTACATTATTTATGTGTATTATTCATATTATATTATATATAACTTTAAAACTCAAAACATTTATGATTGAAACATTCTTATTTAGTTAGATTGAATCAATAATTAAATTAAAATATTCATAAATAGTGAATTTAGTTCAGGTTTTAAATTAAATAGTTAAGTATTTAATACTATTGATATTTATAGATACTGATATTCTCATATTATTCATTAGGATTAAAAAACTACAAAAACAGAACTAAAAATACTTTTTACACAAACACTAATTGAATTGGTTTTAAAATACTTATAAGCCTAAAAATACTTGCAGATTTTTATATTTGAAAACATAATTTTTGAAATGTATAATAGAGCATTATATTTTATTATTAATGTATATGTAAGATTTTTCTTGTTTTTACAATCGAAAATATTTTGGAAAAATATAAAATTTTATATATTTTGTAAATAAAAAAATTAATTATTTAAATTGTCCGTATTAAATTTGAGATTACATTACAATATATATCAGATTATATATTATACTCGAAATCTATCACAATATATTAGATATCAATAAATAAGATAATATACACAGTTAATCGATTTTTTATACATATATGAGTTTAAAACTTAAATATCTAAAATATAAAGGGACTTCATTAATTATAGGTATAAAAATCATAATTGTAATTGATGCATATTTTTTTAAATACGAAAAAATAAATTTGATTAATAGATACTTATTTATACTCTATTGTGTGATATGTAATCACTTGAGATCATTAAAATATGTAGTACGTAATCTTTTTGATCGCTTATTTTAATTTTTTTTAATAATACTAAATCTCGATATACTAAGAAATCTAAGAAGTAATAAATACTAAAGAAATTATATATACGAATTGCATCAAATAGTATATAATTAATAAAAAACAAAAGTTTTTAAGTGATTGGATAACATATAAGACTGGATTATCAATTTGATTCGAATTATTATGATAGTAGAATTAACTGAAATAATATACTGTGTTTTAAAATAATTTTTGTAATAATAAAGATTAATTTTGTTCGTAAAAATAACATAATTTCAAAATAGTAAGTTTATATTCATTCGTGTAAAAAAATTAAATAAATAATCTGTTTTCTAAACATACATATATTATTAATATAAGTAATTTATTTTGGCAGTTCAACCTTTACCTATAATTTCATTCGATGTTTTCTATTAGCAACTTTAACTATTTTTTAAATTATTTACTTTTATTTTGATTTTAGCTCATATAAAAAAATTTTAAATAAATAAAATGTATATTTTTTAATATAAAAATGAAATAAATATATCAAAATAAAATAAGTAAGAATATATTATTAAAAATTATTTAAATAAAAAAAAACGTATTATTGATAAGAAATATCTATTAAAAATTAAGATATACTCTTCAATTTTTTAATCGTTTTGAAAGACACAAAATTATTATCGCTAACAATATTTACTAATGGAATATCAAAATAATTTTGATATCTTTATTTCAAAGATTAATATACAGTATTGTTCAAAAATATACTAAATAAGTAATTCAAAGAACTTCTATTTCAATTTATAATACTGATTAACCTTTCACTTTACTATTTCAAAATTACTAAGTTTTTAAAATATTTATCTTTTATTCTTATCAATGAATATTAAGAATTATGTAGTAAATTATTAAATTTATTTATATATATGTAAATTAAATAGGTACTTTATAGTATGAAATAGTATATATAAAATTTAAAAATACTGTAATTGTTATTAATTTTATTAATTCATATATCAGATAAATTACCTATTTATAAATCATTGAAAACAATATTTAGCTATTTTTAGTTTGTATGCTTCTAAATAATTTTTACATAAAAAATTAAAAACTTTTTAAATATTCAATAGTTATAGGAATGTTAATAATAAAATTATTAAAACAAGATTTTGACTACTTATGTTATTTGAGTAAACAAATTATACGTTTTATTCTTTTTATAGTATTTATGTATGTTATATTCATGAATTTATAATTATTATAATGAGCTTATTGAATTAATTTATATATTTAAATTTATTTATTTTGTATAATATGTGTCATAAATAGTTATATTGTTCACATTGTATCTGCAATTTCAAATATTTCATAATATATTTTAAATTTACAAAAACAATTCTCTTAATTTAAACAAATGTAATTTTTAACAATAAACTTAGATGTGAAATATGAAATGATGAAAATAAAAATATTTTTTATAATAATAATTAAACAGTAAAATTAAATGTAGTTTTGGAAACAAATGTATTACTATGATTTATTTCTTTATTTAAGACTATATATACTTAAAATTTTACAAATAATGAAAACATCAGAAAATACAGTAAAAATTAATAAATTTTTAAATTAAAATATATTTTTGGAATCTTCTTTCCTCTTAAATTTAAATAAATATCTAAAAAATCTAAATATGAAAGTTTAAATGGTAATTAAAGTTATTTATTTCTTATAAGATATTTTTATATTAAACTCGCACATAGTTTGTTAAGCTAAAATTTAATTGCTTTCATAAAATCTTGACTAAGCTTGATCAATCTATCCTTGAACATAAAAAGATCTTTTCATCTTCCAACAAATAGTCTTCTTTATTACGAAATTTATATTTTTTGTTACATATAATAACTATTATTTAAAATGATTTGATATCATAAAAAATGTAAATAAAATTATATTTCCATCTATTCCAAATTATGTATAAGATTGAAGTAATGGTTGTATTTAATAAACTTTAAAGAAAATTATTGAACATTTGCAGTGTTATATGAAAAATAACATGATGATGCCAACAAACTATTTGCTAAGCGAAATGAGGTCAAATGATGTTCATTTTTGTACTGAAAAATTGATCTACTATGCCTATTACGTAATTGTAGTAATAAAATCGTTATTGTCTCCAAATAAATAATAATGTATAAGAATTGTCAAAAAAAATTTATGTAAATTTATTCGAGCGCAAATGAAATTATAAATTAATTCATAGTTTTTTCTATATTAAAAATATTTTACGATATAAATAAAAGTTTCTAGTTTTTTCTCATTTATGATTTAGTTAATTTAATCCATTTAAGATTTATAAATTGATTATTTGTATTTTTAAAAACAAATTCAATTGATAAATAATGAATACAATTTTATCTTTGCACTTGATATACTTTTAAATCATTAATTTAAAAAAAAATACATCATTATATCCATTCTCACGTTAAACATCGCACAAAAAATTTAAATACAAGACCTTCAAAACAAATTATCAATTGTGACTAATTTCTTTATTTTTAAAAAAAGTTAGAAATACTCCAAAAAATTGTTATGAAATGTATACGCATATTTTCAGAAATTAAAGTACAGTTAATAACTGTAATTAAATTTTCAATATCTGGAATGATTTTCATTCGCTGCATGATGACTAGTTTTGTGGGTAAAATATAAAATTATATGATATAAAAGCTTAAATATTTTAAATTCTGGATATTTTTTTTTTATTATGTAAGTATCAATTTTATAACTATTATATACAATAAATTTATTATTATCAAGTCTGAATATTGACCGGAATCTTTTTGCTAATGCATTTCAATTTAAAATAAAATATGAATAAATATTTTTAAGGCTAAGAAAACATGAATACATAAACAATGTAGAAATATGCATTGTATAACACAGATATGAGTTTGTGAATTTAAGACGCGATTACAAGTAATAATAGTTCCAAAGACTTTTGATTAAAATTCTATATTAATTTTATACATTTTTTTAATTAAAATTTTACATAAAAGCTAGTTTTTAATAATAAAATTAAGTAAGAGTTAAAAGAGAATTAAATAATGTGATTAACTTATTATATAATAGTTTGATGTCAAATAGAATTTAAAATAGGAAAATAAATTATTTGAATAAATATCATTTGTAAGAAAAATGAAATAATTTTTAATATTGTGAATATTAGTTTAAATATAAAAAATAAATTTTGAAACGAAAATATTATAAAACGAATGTAAAATATTTTCTTCTTATTAATTATTGGCTAATTAAAATATCCTAAAATTGGGAAAGTATGTTTTTTGATTTATCTACAATCAGAATAATTACATTTTCATTAATTAACATAATAGTTAATACGTAAAAAAACTTTCTTTAAAAAAATTCAGGAAATATGTATTTAATAAATTTTAAGATTCAAGCAATTAAATTTAAAATAGAAAACGTTCTTTATTATAAGGTTAAATGTAAGAGGTACTTATTGACGCATAGCTCTTGCATACCCATTTAATACAATTTCGAGACTTGTTTGGAAAGACAAATTATCGCATATTTATTAGACATCTTTGTAAAAAGAATGAGTTTGAGCGTGAATTCTGTCTATTATAAAAGAAGAGGCTCGAAATTCGAAAAATGGAAAAAACAGTATGGTTAAAAGAAAGCTTTCTGCAAAAGGGTATATAAAATGACTCTCAAGTATGCAATACGGTTGAACGAATTTTCCTGTGTGGGAAAAATTGTTGATTCAGACTCACAGGTAACCGTATCGTATATTCGAGTTAACAAATTGACAAAAGAAGCATGGAACGATTACATGTTCGTATACAATTTTTTTTCAGCTGATCCGGCATCTCGGTAATTGTTTGTCCCTCGGGTTTCGCGTCACTCAGCCAATATTATATTATTATTAAGCCCGGTGATATTAGGGATATTGCATCATTTGGCATCGCCTCGCTTTTTCTTCTTCGGGTCTCCCTCCTTGATCGTCACCAAAGCTTGCCGAAAGAGCGCTTTGTATATACGTAAAAAGCTTTGACGGCTCGACACTCGGCGTGCATTCGCGTCTGACTCACCGAACGTCACTTGTGGTCCGCGACGCGCAACTTTCCGGACACAGACGCGGCACACGGCCGAAGATAACACAGCATCAATTAAGGGGGAAAAAAGGGAAAACTAGATATAAAGGAGAAACGCGGACTGATGGATCACAACCGAGCGATTTACGAACGCAACATCCAGAGTCATAAAAGGAAGTTTGTTCGATCGGAACTAACAGAGGAGAAGTGTTTCGAGTCAAGAAGCTGTACTCACGAGAGAAAGAGAAAGTGAAAAATAGAGAAAGAGAGAGTGAAAAATAAAGAAAGAGAGAGTGAAAAATAGAGAAAGAGTGAGAGAGTGAATAATCCTGATAAAAGCACGAGTGGAGATGAGATTCTTATCATCGATAGTCGTCACGTGCTCCACTTGAGCTTATCGTATCGCTTGCAATTGATCCACGCGGATGAATCGGTGTCACTGACGTTTGATCCTACTGTGATTAGAGCATGTTTGTGATTTTTTATCGTTATTTCCTTTTTTTCAAGCGAATATCGTAGATTCAAAAGGAAGATTTTTATACGGCGATTACAGGTTTTCACTGTACACGCATAGTGCATTGTTATAATACACATATTGTGATTTATAATCTGTGATGAGTTTCATTAATTGGTTAATGGTATAGGATATATAATTATCCTTGCTACGCTATTATGGCAAAGTGAGTGTAAATGTATTCTTTTACCTTATAAAAGCGATAACGTGACACAAAGAATAAACGTATATTTTATTAACTTTTCTTTTTACATTACTTCGAATTGTCCATACAATATTATCCAGTACTACGTTTACGAAATAAAACGCTGAAAATAACATTCATTTACCTAACACATGTTTAATTTTATATTTTCATTTTTATTTTTAATTTGACTTTTAAATGATATTACAGCTTAAAATGCTTTTGTTAAATTCAAATTCGCATAAATTACTAACAGTGTATATAATATTTTGATTTTTAATCAATTTTTATATATATATATTTTGTTTTCAATACATATTGTATATATATAAAATTTTTTTTATCCAGTATCGTATTTATTCGTAGATATAAAAATGATGGAAAGAGTTGTCATGAACAATAAATAATAAAAAAATTGATTACAATATAATAATTCGAAGTTAAAACAAGTTATTGTACACTCAAGAACTTATACTAATAAAAGTATGAATAGAATTTTTTACGATTAAGTAATTTCTCTTAACAGGACGTAACTGATATATTTTTATGAATCCTTTTACTTGTTTTAAATTAATCAGAAATATTTCAATTATTTTTTCTCCTCCTATAAAAGTCTTATAAATGAATAAAATTCTGTAAAATATAAAAGAATTAAATTATTAATTAATGGTGCTTTAATAATAAACATTATAGCTTAAAAATAAAAATCCAATACAAAAATTGGTGTACTTTGTAGCCAATTTATAAGAAATAATCAATGCTAGATTGTATCTGTATTAAACTTAAAAGTTAGTTGTTTTATATATTTAATATAGAACTAAAAATAGACGTTTTTAATAATTTCATTAAATAATTTATAAAATTAATTTTTAAAAAAAAATAATTACAATATTTTCATATTCTAGGTTAAGAAACTAGTTTTCTATCGGTTTAAATATTTACCAAAACTGAAAGTTTAATTTTTATGGTTATCGAAAATCTAAAATTCATACCTTTTTCAGAATACGAAAAATAATATACATATTTTTTATACAATGAAAATGATTATTATTGTCGAATAAGATACTGTAATCATTTTCAATAACGAACAGCGAAAACGAATCACTATATAAATATGTAATGAAAATTTCCACATTACAACAATTATTATTACTACATAATTAGAATTTTCTAATCATCTGAATTTTTGGACGTTTGATTCGTATAATTGATATTTTTAATTTTATAACAATAAACATTAAACATTTGTTTTCATTATCTCAAATTATCGTTAGAATTTCACTTTTTTTATATATTATAATTATTATTATATTATATTATATTTAGTTATAAATAAGATAATATTTTAGAAAATAAAGAAATAAAAATATGAATATATATTAGACATTTAAAACTAAAACTAATTTAATTGTTAATAGTATTAAACATCCTAACAATCCTTTAAAAAATCTTAATGCTTTTAAAAGAAAATTTTTTAATTCTTTTCAATAAAAAATACATTTTTCTGAAAGTATATAAAAAGTTTTTGAATAATTTATACTAAAAAATATATACAAAAATTATACATAATCAATAAATTTCTAATTATCACGAATAAAACAAAGAAATTAAAAAATATTCTAAAAAATAATATACCGATTTTGAAGGAAAAACGAATTCTTTTTTAGACAAAATTTGCTAGAAATCTTTTTACACCTTTCAATTAATTAAAACTAATTACATTTTTAGTTGGATAATTTTTATGAAACTATATTAAAAATTCTTTGAATGTATTAAATGTTAAAGACTAAAAAAATTTTTAATTTATAAGTGAATTTTATAAAAAATTACATATTGAAATTATTCATAAATCTTTTATTTCCTGTTTAATTTACAATCAATCAAATTTATTTTACAAGATTTTTTAAAAAAAGTAGTAAAATCTAGCAGAATAAAATTACCTGATAAACAAATTTCTTGACAAAATTATTAATTTTTGTGGATATTATACACGCTCGCGTACATGTGCACGCAACACATACACACATTAAAAATAAAGAATAAAATATAATTCTAAAAATTTTAAATTTATTAATAAAAAACCATATATATTTTCACAAATATGCTTTAATGTTTAATACACAAATAATGTAGTACTTTTTACATATTATTTACGTGAAAGCTACGTCAAAAAATCATTGTTCAAATATTATATGCAATAAAGAAAATAATTTTCTAAACTATAATTGTAAATACTGTAGTTAATAAAAAGACTAAGCTTAAAATTCAAAATTCATAATTTTTATAATTTTCATGAATCTATTAATTCTTATTATAAAGGTAACTCATTTTAATTATACTATTTCCTTTTTTCGGATGTGCTAAATTGCATTAAATATAGTTACAATATTAGTTGCGTTATTATAATACCTGTTAAAGGTAACGTTTACATCTATTTTCTACTTATGATGTAATTAGCCTATTAATATTCTTGCCTTGGTGAACGCCGTGAATAAATGATCGATAGATGATCTACGTTTAAGGCTCAAATATTCTCGGAATCAAATAAAATGAAAGATTTTATATAGTTACTTTTACGATTAAAACCTAATTAAAAATATGTTAAAAAATTTTTAAATTTTTAAATTATATCGTAAATGAAAATTTAAAATATGTTATGAAATATTTATTATATAATGTTTACATGGAATAATTAAAATTTTACTTCATTAAAAAAATTATTTGAGTTTACTTTTGTGCTTTATTTTTTTAAGTCATGAATTTAATAATATCTTATAATCATTTACGAATAGTATTTTATTATTTTCTAATACAATGAATACTTCTTGTACTGAGTTATGTAAAATCTGACAAAACTTCATTACTATGGAAATATTAAAAAAGGAATTACGTAATATCACTTACAGCATTTTAAACTTCTATAATTATTATATTTAAATACGAAAACTAATATTATAATGACATCATAATTTTATGTAATGAAAATGTTGTCATTAATTTATAAAGATGAAATTATAAATTTAAATTTTAAGATAGATAAAGTATACAAAAGTAGTAAGATATACCGAAAAAAGTAGTAAGATATACCGAAAAAATTAGTAAGATATACCGAAAAAAGTAGTAAGATATATCGTAACATTTGAAATAAGTTTAAATTTTTAGTTTTAAATTTAGCAAATTATTACTGCGCCAATAAATTGGATCTACATTTTTGCAGAATATCTTTGCTTTACAGTGATTGTAATGGTACAGAGTTTATTTTAAGATTCTAAAATTCTCTTAAATTTACATACATTAAAATAAATATATAAATTTAGTAAATTTACAAATTCAGAAAATGTTAAATTATAATTGTTTTTGAATGGCAACATATACATAGAAATTATTTTATACAAATCTTTTATTTATTCTATATTAATTTACTATCTTTGCTAACTTTCCTTGACATTGTAACTAAATAAAATTAGAAATCTAATTTGAGCTCTAGCTAAAAAATGCATTTGTCATTAAACCGCGTGTGCAACCTTGGTGAAACGTTCAAATCAGTACACGTACAGCGCCAAACCTTTTATCTTAAATTTTTCAAATTTGCATACCGATATTTATTATATATTGCAATTTTTACATAGAACATGCATGATTTATATCTGAAAATATATATTAACTTTTCAAACATTAAAAAATATTAATATTTATTTCTAATATTAAATAATTGATCAAGTAGAAGAAAATAATTATATTTAATATGTATAGTAATTGTATTCAAACGTTATCTTATTGTCGATTTATAATCAATTAATTAAAACGATTAGTTGACCTAACCAAACAAATATTCTGCTAATCTAAAAATAAAATGCATTATTTGTGCATCGAAATGTAAACTAACGTAAATAGTTCGAAACTGTATAAACTTACCAAAAAAACACTTGAAATTCGTCTCTTCACAATGAATTTTCTCGATTTGGTATGATAAAAAAGCAAGCGATATAAAATCCTATTGACATAGACGACCATAACGACTGAAATTTCTAAAAGTAAAAAAAAATAAAAAAGAAAAAGACAAAAATTATAAAACATTTTCATTGTAACGACGGTAGTAGGTGTCGCTCCTGACAAATACAAGACAGATTTACTTATAGGAGTTCATTCAAATTAAAAATAATAAATATATTACATATCATTTATAAACAAATATCAAAGGTTACATTATTCTTTAATATAAAGCTCTGTAAATGATTCAAATAAATGTGAAAGATAATAAAAATATTATATATGAATTTTTTATCTTGTTATATAGATTTCCATTTTTATATAAAAATTCATATGTATGAATACCTACTTTTAAAATTTCTTATTTTAATACTGTTATATAAAGTTTATTTTCATAAGTGATTATAATTTAGACTATAAAACCAAAGTTCCAAAGACTTAACGTATAAATAATACTTCTTGAAATTAATTATTTTGTTAGATTAATTAAAAAAATTAACTTGTTAAAAGTATCTGAATAAAAATCTGATGTATAAGATATTTTAATTTACTTTACACTGACTGTTATTTTGTAATATAAATTTTTCTACCAATAAAATAGCATAATCATTAAATTAATCTTAAATAAATTATTTTAAAAGTTTCTTTAACAAAATAAATTTTATGAACATGTATTAACTTATACATTACACATTTTTATTGACGTTTAATCAATTACATTCATATAACTTTAAAGTTCAAAAACTAATTTTTTTTATAAATATTATTTATATTTCGAACATATATTTTGTTTTGGTTAATTTCATATCAATTTATGATATTTTTTAAATTATCAGACAAATATATAATCTATTTGTTAATATAAACAAATGTCATTAATAAGAGATAATACTGATGAACATATTAAGTGACTGATAAAAAATTAAATGAATTACATAAAAACATTATATTATACCAAAAAATTTTATTTATAGATGCAATATTTATTTAGAAATAAAATATATACATACAAATTTTAACAAAAACATGTTTTAAATAAAAAAAAATTTTTTTACAACAATAATAACCAATCAAGTTATTTTATATAAATTCAATATTTTATAAATTCTTAAAAAATATATTAAATTGAATAAATAAACATATTTTTAATATTATAGAATGTATATTCTAGAAAACAATTTTATAACAATAAGTAATTAATAGTAAATTAGAAAAAATATTTTATAAAAAGTATATATCGAGAATAATTCAATACCCTACAAGTCATATCAATTAATTTTACTTTCATAATTTTACAATTAATTATTTTTTAATTAATACAATTTTTAAATTAATATATAATAAAATATGATAT
Source organism: Dolichoris vasculosae (assembly GCA_018907195.1). Lineage (NCBI taxonomy): Eukaryota > Metazoa > Arthropoda > Insecta > Hymenoptera > Agaonidae > Dolichoris > Dolichoris vasculosae. Next base: position 116,298 of record JACCHY010000037.1, on the reverse strand, counting down.
AAATATTAATTATTCTTTTTATAAAAGGAAACTCATTTATTAAAAATATGCTCTTTTATTATGTTCATATGATACAAATTTTCGTATATAAACATTTATTACTTTTTAAAAATGATATCACTGATTTAGTTATAAAATTTGTAAAATACATAACACAAATTATAATAATTACTGAAACTGACACAAGGAAATTAATTTATCAATTAATACTTACTTCTATCAAACAAATTATTTGATGTATTTTATACAAATTTTTATAATATAAAAAATATAAATTTATAATATTTATAAATTCTAAAATAAATGTAATTTATATTAAATTGTTATCATAATTATTCAATTAATAGATTATTGTCTTTTATACAGAAGAAATTCAGTAGCTCTGGATACTGAAGGAACTATTCTTGTTGGTCAAAATTATAATGCAGCAATACAATCTATTACTGATAAAAATATTATTGAAAAAGCTCAAACTATAGAAAAAATGAATAGTAAAGGCAGTCCTTATAAGCAAATTCTGGCTGCTATGATTGCTCAATTAGGAACTATTAATACTGGTATGGCCTTTGGTTTTCCTGCAATAGCTCTTCCACAACTAAAAGATGGAAATGGAACTATACATATCAATTTAGATGAAGCATCATGGATAGGTATAAATATATTTTACATGATTTGTAAAAAAAATCATAAAAGAGTGATCAAAAAATGTAACGAAGTAAATTTTTATCAAATAATTTACAAAATATGAGTTTTTTTAAATACACTAAAATAAAAAAAATATTGAAAATAAACAAATTTCTTCTAAAATAATAGTTATATAATAAATGAATCAGTAAAAATATCTCAAATATTATTAATTATATAGCATTTATAAATATATTGTTAAAAGAAATCAAATACATATTTTTTCAACTAAAACTTGATAAAAAATTTTTTAAACATCAATAAATTTTTATTTTGGAAAAATTATTTATTTTCATTATAATAATTATTATATTATTCGTTTTAATAAATTAAAATTAATAATACCTGATTGTATTATTATAAACATTTTATGTATTTACAGCAAGCTTGTCAGCTATTGGTACTCCTATTGGTTGCCTTTTCTCAGGCTATTTAATGGACATGCTTGGACGGAAACTGTCTTTAATTATCACAGAAGTACCAGCTCTACTAGGTTGGTTACTGATATTCTATGCATCAGATATAAATATGATTTATGCTGGAAGATTTTTTACCGGACTTGGTTCAGGTATGGTAGGTGCACCAGCCAGAGTATATACTAGTGAAGTGACTCAACCACATCTTCGGGGCATGTTAACTGCTATAGCCAGTGTAGGAGTTAGTACAGGAGTGCTTATTGAATACGCTCTAGGTGCTATGGTCTCCTGGAATATATGCGCAGGTATTAGTGCTATATTACCTGCAGCTGCATTATTACTCATGTTTTTATTTCCTGAAACACCTTCCTATCTAATATCTGTTAACAAACCTGAACAAGCAAGAGAATCATTACAAAAGTTTAGAAGTACTTCATATGACTTAAATGAAGAAATGGATACATTAATAAATTTCTCAAATAAAAATAATATCAAGAGACTCACTGGATTTCATGAAATAATTATTGCTCTAGTTCAACCAAATGCATTGAAGCCATTTCTCTTATTATTCCTTTATTTTCTCATTTATCAATGGACTGGAACAAATGCTGTAACATTTTATGCAGTGGATATTGTTGGATTATCTGGAATTAAATTAAATAAGTATATTGTCACAGTGTTCCTTGGAATTATAAGATTAGCTTCAACAATAGTAGCTTGTATTGCTTGTCGAAGATATGGAAGACGACCAATGACTTTAATTTCTTCTATTGGTTGTGGAATAACTATGGTTGGTCTTGGAATGTATTTATGGATGGAAGAATATTTATCCAATTATGCATGGATTCCAATTATTTGTATCATTGGGTATACTATCACTTGCACACTAGGATTTTTAGTCATTCCATGGATAATGATTGGAGAAATTTATCCAGTACAGATTCGTGGCATTATTGGTGGATTAACAACTATGTGTGCTCACAGTTTTGTATTTTCAGTAGTCAAAACATACCCACTATTAGCAGAATCAATTACTCAACATGGAACTTTTCTTCTTTATGGATGCATTTCATTAATTGGAACTATTTATTTTTACATGTGTTTACCAGAAACTAAAAATAAATCACTTCAAGAAATAGAAGATTATTTTTCAGGAAGAAATAATGATTTAAAAACTGGCAAAGTAAATATAAAGCTCAAATTTTTGGAAGTAAAAAAAGGTCAAGTACTTCTATAGATGTATAATGTTTATAAATAATATTTTATGATAATTAAATATTTAAAAATAATGTGAACTTTTAAAACTGATTTTATTATAAAATTAATACTATTAAAAATTTATTTTTAGTTAAAATAAAAGACCTGAATATGTTAAATATCATGATTTTTCAGTTTTACTTGTAAAAAAGAAAACTAGCTAACAAAAATACTATTAACATCTATAATATGTATAATATCAAACAGCACGTTATTTTAACTAATATTAATTATATAATTACAATCAGATATTTTCAAACAGTTCCAATGTTGATAGTAATAAGTATACTGGTTAAAACTTCATATAATTCACAAGAAGAACTATATTACTAATTTCTTATCTAATAGTATTATTTTTTATTGATAATTTCAGATAATGTATACATGACTTATATATTTCGTATATTTATATATTGTATCCAATAAAAATGTTTATACAAAAAAATTATAATTTTCAATTATATTTACTATTATCAATATTAGCAACATTGTAAATAATAAACATTAAGAATAAAAGCTCATGTTAATTACTTTTATACAGAAAAGTAAATTATCTGAATTATTTAATAAAATTTTTATTACTTATTGTTCCTTCTCTTTGCATTTTGAAATTATTTAAAAATAAAATAATAAAATTGTAGAAACTTAAATTTTTCAAAATGTGTTTATTACAGAATTGGAAAACTTATAAATTTTACAAATTATAACTTACATAAATCATTCAACTTTTAGTCTGTACATGTGAAGTCTACGTTTATATTCTCTTTTCTTTTCTTTTTCTTCAATAAATTGTTTTAGCCTATCTTTGGGTAAATTTTCTCCTCGCCATTTATTTGGTAGTCTACATCTTGTTAATAATTCTATGCGTTCTGCAACATATTTTTTTGCATCAAACATTTCAGCTTTTAAAGTTATTGTATTAAGTTCCGCATTAAATTGTCTTTCTTTTTGTTCTCTTTTTCTTATTTTCCTTTTTTCAAAAATTTTAAACATCTTCTTAAGATATTTTCTTCGTTTATGTTTTTTAATTTTTTTTCTCCTAATAACTATTAATCTTACAGCTTCTTTTTTATTGATATTAGTGTTAGGTGGTATTTCAATAATCTTATTAGGCACAATATCAATTTCTTCAAAATTATTCTTGAATGGATCGTTGATTCTAGTATTAGATATTTTAGGATATTCAATAATTTTACTTAACGGTATTCTATTTCTCTGAGTAGGAAACTGTAGATCTACAGAATTCAAATTAAATATATAGTTATTCAGCACCTTTGGTAAAGATTTTTCATCATGCAATAAAATTGGATGAAAATTTTTTGATATAATTCGTTGGGTTGAATAATGGGTATAACTAATTTCTGAAATATAAAATATTTCTCTTATCTTTGCAAATTAGGTTTTAAATTATCTAAATTTTAATGTTATATATATAATAATATTATATTTTTATATATATGTAATGATTTACAATTTATTAAAATTCAATTAAAAACTATAAACATACCTGTTCTAAATATATTAAGCAATCGAAAGGATTTTGATAAGATATTAAATGCCATTATTTAAATCAAAAACTTCACTAATATAAAGGTTAAGAAAATATCGCATTTAAGTTTTCATCTCCATAAAAACACTAGTTTCTGATGCAATATTATAGACTAAATTTCCGTTCGTTTTCCAAGAGTTTACAAATTTACGCGCGAATCGTGATTTTTTTTAATTTTTCAAATGTATATAATATGAATATAACGAATGAAATGTAAGGATATTATATATATATGTAATTTTAAATAACTATAGAAATATTTACTCAGTAATTCATTCAATCAATAGTGTATTAAACGAATATAGATTTAAAGTAAAACGTCAAAAAGAAATCTGAGAGAAACCAGAGTAATTTTTATAAATTAACAATTTTCCAGGCACTTATTCATCAGTTTCATTATTACATTTTATTAATTCTCATAAAGTTACAACCAGTTGTTACGTATAGTGATATATAAAGTTTAAGTATGACATCCAAGCTATTGCTTGAGAAGAGAAGACATCTTTTAGTTGTCGCATATAAATCAAGACGACGAGCGCCTCTAAAAGACTACAACTTAAAGTACTATCATTAATCTACGACTCCATGCATGAATATTTTTTTGTGTCATTTCATTTTAACAATTTAAACAAATACTTGATAATTCAAATATGTTATATAAAAATTTCGTGTATATATATTATCGTATCATTATAATGTAAAATAATAAATTGATTTTTTTAAATTTCTGTTTGTAATTAATTTTGTCATTTAACGCGGGGCTTTATTATTCCCTAATTAATCACAAAATTAAAAAAAATAATAATCATACATGAAATATTTGTTATTTATATGATATATTATCATATAAGTTATTAACCGACGCGAACCAGAAAAAAAATCAATTAAGTTAATTTGATAAAATAAATACAAACACAAATTTAAAAATACATAACTAAACAAGCAACCTTTTCCATTTTCTTCAAAATATAAGAGAAAATAAATGCTTAAAAAATATGAAACTTGATTATGCAATAAATCAATTGAAAGATTTGTAAGATGTTCGAGTTTCATAACGGCATTTACTTAATTTCTTTCTTCCTACGCAATTTTTTTTTGTTTGATTTTTGAAAATATATTAAATGAGATGCGCGTCCTTCATTTTTGAGACAAAGTAATCAACATAACTTTATTGACAATAGAAAGAACCGCCCTGATTTCTCTTTACTGATTCATTACTCGAAAAAATTTTCGTACTTGTTTGCAAACCATTACTCTACGTCGCAACAACGAATCTTGAGCGTCGAGCGCCTGAGTCTCTTGGTATCACAATGCCTCGAATTTGAAACCAATTACTTCATATGCATATATATATTTGTGTGGGAACAGTTAATGTAACTTAATAAATTAATTGATTTAAAAAAGAAGTAATTTCAGTGATAGTTTCAATAGTTACTTTATTAATTTTTATGAGAAAAACAAAATTTATATATATGTATATACGTAAGCTATATATATAACTGTTTATTATAATTATGGTAAATTTTTTATTGGGCTCTCATGTAATCGTAAAATTTCGATTTCAGATCTTACTGGCCTCAAATTCTGATTCAAAATTCTCAATAATTTCCTCCAATACGCACTAATTTTTTCTTACTTCTCCATAAAACATAGATGTCTTTATTGGGAAATAATGGGGGATTTAAAACCGAAATTTAAGTATAGTGAAACTCCCCACTGATTAGAAAATTTTTATTTAGATTGTACTATAACGAGGAATTCCTCTTTTTAGTTTTGTCATTAATTTTGTAAACACAAATAAATTTATTTTTAATTGTGAAATAAGGAAACTTTAATTTCTTATAGATAGGTATGTGTTTTCTGTACCATATATTAAAAATAAAATTTCGATTCAAGTAATTTAATTGAATTTTTCTTTTAAATTGAAACTGCTATGGAAGCTACAAATAAATTAGGCAAATGAATCGGAAAAATTGTTCGGAAAAAAAGCTTTATTTGAATATTAATTTATGACTATATTAAATATTGTCGCAAGTAAATTAAATTTTTAAATCAATCATTATATTATCACACACAAATATTTGACTATTTTTATTTTAATTAACAAATTTTTTTAATTTATCCATAACTAAGAATTTGATTTGATTTATCATTTTCTATTTCAATTCTTGTAAAATCAATGTATCTACTGACTATTATGCTCAATTAAATCTAAATACTTAGATAGCAAAAATTATTTAAACCGAAAATTCATTATTAATGAATTATTTATGTAATTGTTTGAGATTAAGTTATTTTTTCAACAAAATAAAAATCAAAGATTTCAATTTTCCAATTGATTTTTATGATTTGGACGCTAATTAAAAAATACATTCCTTTTTGAAAAGAAAACGGTTTTTCTTGAAATTATTTTCACAAAATATTGTTTTGTATGTAATAAATTTAAGTATGATGATAGATCAAACTAACAAACAACATTAAAGTTTAAAAAATAATATAATTATTTAAATTATGCGAGTTTCTAACTACAATAATAGTTTCAGGAACATGAAAAACTTTAGTATGACTTTTTACCTGCTGATGGCGCTAAAGTTTTTAGAATTTTTTGTACCTTTTTTGAGCTTTTAGTAATTTTAATATTTTGTAGATGAAAATATTTTGACAATAATATTTATTAAATTATTTTAAAATTATTATTTTTTATGATTTATAAAATACGTGTGTAATTGTGGTATCAGTAACTTCAAAGTATTGTATCAAAAATTGTATTTATTTTTTAGCAAATTACTTCTATATATAAGAAATGAATGTAAAATAAATTAATTCCTGTATTTTTTCGACGCTTTAAATTAATCGATATGTTGTTAATATAAAGATGCGAATTTATTAATATAAAATAAGAAATAGTTAAAATACATATAAAATTTTATTATAAATAAAAGTAATTCCTAAATAATTATAAAATCATAGGCTGTCATGTGAATTAATATGAATAGCGCTATATTATTGTTTTTTCAAATTTATTTTACAATTATACCATTTGTTTTATCAACATATAAGTGTTTAAATGACAGTGATCAATTTTATTGCAAATTGGGTACAAGAACACCCTATAGATTTATAGCTAATTATAATGATTCTCAACTTATTTATCCCGGTAAATTTAAATATTATGTTAGTTTATTTAATTTATAATAGGATTTCATGAATATATATATATATATATATATTAGGATGCAATGCAAAGAAAATTTGGTATATGATTCGTCATGGAACAAGATATCCTGGAAAAAAACATATCAAGGCAATGACTGATAATTTACCAATACTACAAGAAAAAATTATAAAGCATTTAAAAATCAAAAACCAAAATTTATTTCATGATTTAATTGAAAAATTGAGTAAATGGCATTTATATTTTAATAATAGCCAAGCTATGTATTTAGCAGATGAAGGAGAGAAAGAACTTATTGATCTTGCGGAGAGAATGCAAACTCGGTTTCCAACATTATTTTTAGAAGATTATAGCAAAGATATATATAAGGTATACAAGTTATATAAATATATAATATAAATTATCCAAATATTCCTAAATAAAAACATGTATTTGCAACAGTTTAAATATACAGCAACACAACGCACAGAAAATAGTGCAAAATCTTTTGTGCTTGGCTTATTTGGTCAATATCAAAGCTCAAATATTTCTTTTCCAGAGCCCGAACACAAAGATCCTATTTTAAGGGTAATGTAAATTATTAATAAAATTAAAACTTTTCAGTTTTTTATTAAACAATCATTATTACTTAGTTTTATAAAAATTGTGAACGTTGGCGCTTAGAAATAGATAAAAATCCAGAAACATACAAAGAGAAAGATTTATTTTTAGCAAGTACAACCGTTCAAAAAACTTTATCAGAAATATCTAAGAGAATTGGATATACAGTTAATTATGGTAACAACTCAGTAAAAACTAGGTTTTTTATTATTGAAATATATGTATTAAAATTTATTTTGTTACTGAAAAATAATTTTTCTTTACAGATAAAGTAAAGCTTATATATATGATATGTGCATTTGAATCTGCTTTAAATGAAGTTGAAGAATCACCGTGGTGCAATTTACTTACATATAGTGATGCTATGGTATAAATGTTTATGTTTGATAAATATAAATACATTTATTTTAATGGAAGAGTTCTAAATAAATATATCATAGGTTCTTGAATTTATTGAAGATTTAGAATATTATTGGGTTGATGGTTATGGATTCCATCTTAATTTTGAACAAGCTTGTTCAGCACTTACAGATATGTTTACATTTTTTAAGTTAGTAATTTATAGATATGTTTTGTTATGTATCAACATAGAAAAAATAAATTTTATGAAAATAGATGAAAGAATAGTATCTATAATGTACATAAATATTTGCAGATCCTTTGAAAAGCCTTTAGTGACAGCATATTTTACACATTCAGGTTCAATTTTAAAAATTCTTTCAATACTTGGTATTGCAAAAGATAATAATTCTTTAACTCATGCTTCATTTCCATTACATAAAGACTTTAGATATTGGAAAGTTAGTCTAATTGATGCTTTTGCAAGTAATATTGCTTTTGTTTTATATGAGTAAGTTTAATTTTTTTCATCTATTATAGATATGATTTAATTTAAATTATAGATTCCAAAATGTATATAAATAATTTATAAATAATAATTAAATAAACGTGAATATAGTAAATAGAATAATAAAAGAATTTATTTTAGTTGTGACAAACGAGGACCAAGTATACTATTTTTACATCAAGAGCGCCCAATTTCTATACCAGGCTGCCCAGTTAAAGGATTATGTCCACTATCGTTCATAAAACAGATTCTTCCTGTGACAAGCCATAAATGTCAATTAGATGTTTTATGTAAATTAAATCGCAGTAAATGAAAAAATTTATAATGAAACAATTGTGTTTAATTCTTTATTTGTTAACAATAAAAATATTTAAAATCATTAATTTTAGAAAACAGAATCATTTGATGCATTATTTTAATCAATGTGTTAAATTTATTTTAAAAACAAAATATCTTTCTCTAATTGTTCCTTAATTTTAAATTTAAATGTACTAGATAAAATAAATATCAATTACATAAAATTAATTTTACAACTTTGAGTCAAAGTGGAAACTAACTATGTATTAATTTAATATTACAAAAAAGTACAATATTCAAATTTTATAATATAACTTAATAGCAAATATATTTAAAAAAATCTACTTGTTTACATTAGATTGAAGGTGATTTTACTAATTAGAATTATTTTTGCGTTTCTTTTTAAACGAAACCTGTAACATTACTTTTAACTTGATAATACTTGTAGTAAGAATATTTGAATAGTTTAAACAATTTTATTTATAGAAACTTTTAATACAGTAAAATACAGTAAATAAATTGCACCACGGTGATTCTTCAACTTCATTTAAAGCAGATTCAAATGCACATATCATATATATAAGCTTTACTTTATCTGTAAAGAAAAATTATTTTTCAGTAACAAAATAAATTTTAATACATATATTTCAATAATAAAAAACCTAGTTTTTACTGAGTTGTTACCATAATTAACTGTATATCCAATTCTCTTAGATATTTCTGATAAAGTTTTTTGAACGGTTGTACTTGCTAAAAATAAATCTTTCTCTTTGTATGTTTCTGGATTTTTATCTATTTCTAAGCGCCAACGTTCACAATTTTTATAAAACTAAGTAATAACGATTGTTTAATAAAAAACTGAAAAGTTTTAATTTTATTAATAATTTACATTACCCTTAAAATAGGATCTTTGTGTTCGGGCTCTGGAAAAGAAATATTTGAGCTTTGATATTGACCAAATAAGCCAAGCACAAAAGATTTTGCACTATTTTCTGTGCGTTGTGTTGCTGTATATTTAAACTGTTGCAAATACATGTTTTTATTTAGGAATATTTGGATAATTTATATTATATATTTATATAACTTGTATACCTTATATATATCTTTGCTATAATCTTCTAAAAATAATGTTGGAAACCGAGTTTGCATTCTCTCCGCAAGATCAATAAGTTCTTTCTCTCCTTCATCTGCTAAATACATAGCTTGGCTATTATTAAAATATAAATGCCATTTACTCAATTTTTCAATTAAATCATGAAATAAATTTTGGTTTTTGATTTTTAAATGCTTTATAATTTTTTCTTGTAGTATTGGTAAATTATCAGTCATTGCCTTGATATGTTTTTTTCCAGGATATCTTGTTCCATGACGAATCATATACCAAATTTTCTTTGCATTGCATCCTAATATATATATATATATATATTCATGAAATCCTATTATAAATTAAATAAACTAACATAATATTTAAATTTACCGGGATAAATAAGTTGAGAATCATTATAATTAGCTATAAATCTATAGGGTGTTCTTGTACCCAATTTGCAATAAAATTGATCACTGTCATTTAAACACTTATATGTTGATAAAACAAATGGTATAATTGTAAAATAAATTTGAAAAAACAATAATATAGCGCTATTCATATTAATTCACATGACAGCCTATGATTTTATAATTATTTAGGAATTACTTTTATTTATAATAAAATTTTATATGTATTTTAACTATTTCTTATTTTATATTAATAAATTCGCATCTTTATATTAACAACATATCGATTAATTTAAAGCGTCGAAAAAATACAGGAATTAATTTATTTTACATTCATTTCTTATATATAGAAGTAATTTGCTAAAAAATAAATACAATTTTTGATACAATACTTTGAAGTTACTGATACCACAATTACACACGTATTTTATAAATCATAAAAAATAATAATTTTAAAATAATTTAATAAATATTATTGTCAAGACATTTTCATCTATATATATATTTATACATATACATGAAATCCTACTATAAATTAAATAAACTGACATAATATTTTTTTGCACATTATTATCCTAGCTGCATATAATATTTTATTTTGAAAATTAATTTCTCTCAAAAAACATGAAGGACATGAATTAAGAAAAAAATGTGGGTAAAGGACCTTATTGTATGTGTAAGTAAAAAATGTTATCATAGAATGCAAGAACCAATGTCGCTACTTGGGCATATTTAGGTGTTTTGTGTCTGGAAAAATGTGCGTATTTCAGCTTATTGTCTTTCTGGCATCTCGATCAAAAGAGAGAGTGAACATACGTTGCCGGTTATACACAGATAATATGCCACTTAATTTAAAAGCATGTGTGTTACAACTGAACTATTAGCGAAGCACTATATTCTGAAATCACATTTTGTGTTATCCATCCCTTGTTGATCGATGCATTCAACACACCTCCAGTAGCAACCTAGACTGTAATGCGCAAGTATGCTTCTTTGAAAACGCGCTCGTACAGACATGATAACGTATTTGTTATCTGTATGTCAAAAGAATTCGATCTTCGCTACCGCGAGACTCTCCTCTAGCAATTTAATACGCTCAACCGATAATATTTGAAAAAATTTACAAATAGTTGTATACTTTGCAATGTATGATTGTACATTTGTTATATTCATTTCTCAATTATACGCCTAACTTTTTACCAATTAAATATAAAGCTTGTTGATCTTAAAAAATTCATGCCTATCATTTATTTAAATACTGTCACGCATGTGTAAATTTATTGATCAATTTTATATTATATAATTATATATATATCCTTTGCCAAGTTTTCTAAGTTTGTGTATTCTAGTTATAAAAATTAATAAAAGAAATTAAAGTATAATGAGTAGAGAGTTCTATGTATTTTAAAAATTAATTAATAAATTGAGAGAGGTTCAAATAAATTAAAAGTATATTTAAATGAAATTTTAAAAAGTACTTATTCTTTCGTTTATAAGATTATGAAATGTTTAATTTTTTAATTTTAAATAGAGTATAAAATATTTATTTTAATATTCGTCGAATTATTGATAATACAACTATAATTATTAAAACATTTATTTCATATAAATTTTTGAATTTCAAATTTATTCTCATTGAAATAGAAGTTTAGTTTATCTTTTTTATTATATGTTCGGTGAAGTATGCATAATATATAATCTATTACTTAAATAACATATTTTCTATTTTAAAAATAAAATGTAATCTTTTCCTAATTTAAGGAGTTGAAAGTTCATTTAACATTTTTTTGAAAAGCAAAAGCTTTGACCACTGAACAGATCGATCGCGTTGGTCAATAGTGTATTTTATTTTGTTAAAAATTTTCGACTTCCTTTTTAAACTAACTTATCAAGTACAATAACAAACAAAAATTATAAAATGAAAGAATTTATTTAGAATAAATAAAAAATAAATTTATTTAATTCACGATGAAATTCATCGTTTAAATAGAAAAATAGCGTTTTTCATAACATCTTATGGATGAAAGGTTTACCCAAGAAGACATGACAAAGGTGTTTTCTACTCTGTAGAACTAACTATAGTAAAAAATAATGTTGTTAACATGGTATAAGAAAACTGGTTTTATAAAATTCTCTGGTGTTATCAAAAGTTTAATATATAAATTATATATGTATATATTATATATAGTAAAAGTTTTTCTAAACTGCCTTTTATGATAGATAGAAAGTTAATTATAATTAGCAATTTTTATTTTTCATAATATATCAGAAATTAATTTTTATTGTAATAAATGTAATAAAAATTAAATCAATAAACTGAAGAATAGAATATTATTCATGATTTCCACTGATAATATATATAAAGCTGCGCTTTTACCCTGAGGTAAAGAAACGATGACAAAATTTCGAAGACAAGCGAAAAAGAATTGGGTCGAGCAAAAAATCAAGGTAGTAGTTTATAAAAAGAGTTCATAAAAGAATTTATAAAATTCGTTATTTCACTTTTTGTTTGAACAAATTATATTGTACAATCATTATGCTATGTGATCTTTTCTGGAAAAATTATCAAACATCTAGAAAGTACTATTTTTGGTGATCAGCATTGGCTCAAGAAATAATTACCTGGAAAATTTCTTAGGATCATGGATAAAAATCCTAACTAATTGGAGTAACACACGTTGAACTTTGTATGTTCTCAATACATTGGTGATAAAAATACTTCATTAACAAAGACATATGAACGAATCGAACTTTAATCTATAAAGAGTGATACACACAAATTAATATACTTTTAGTCTTCAAATGAAACCTAATCTTGAATTTAATATGGAAAAATTTCTTTCAATGAAAAAATAACTTAACTTATATATAATCGGCATTCTAAACATATTCCATCTTTACTTACTTTCCTTCCAAGCGTAAATTTCTTTAGTCATTCATTAAATTTCACCATAAATGGAAGGGTTAAAAAAGGGATTAAATTTACATACATATACATAAGAATTATCATCCTTTATATTTGTATCGAGATTATCGCTTTATCAGAGTACCAACAAATTCAGAATCAAAAAAAATTTTAATTAAATCATTTTTTTTTCATAAAAAATTAAGTTATAAAAAGTAAATTATAATAAAAGTAATTTAATTCATATTTATATAATTTAAATATTTAAATTCACAATTAATTTTATAGATATAAAATTATGCTGTAAAATAAAGTTAAAAATTAAAGAAATTTTTAATATCCACATTTTTAAAAATTCATATTATCAAAATTTTCAATATTGAATTCCACTTACTAAAATCAACATAATTTTTTATGTTATAAGAATTAAAATATAACAATAAATAAAATAACTAAAATTTTAAATAGTTTTAATTATTATAAAATCTACTATAAAAAACAATATTTTATTTATATTGAAAGACGTATATGAGATATAAAATATATTGAATTGATCATATATATTTTTAAATTCATTTTTGTCTAAGTTTGTAATCATTAAATGAATTTATAATTAATAATATTTATTATCATTATATAAATGAATACATTTATATCGAATAATATGATTTGTTAATTAAATACACTGGTTACTTTTAATGTAATTTTTCCTTTATTTACTTAAATATTGTAATTATTAGTTTATCTTAATAAACTAGAGTTTTTTTATAAATGATATAATTCTTTTTAAATAAGTCAATTTTTTAATTTACAATAATATCATTAAAAATATGTTTATAAATTTATTATATAATCCATTGTTAAAAGATAACTGCAATCTTCGAATGCATCGATATAAGTAGTAATAAAATTTTTAATAAATTAAGATCTTCCTTTGAATAATATTTTTTATTCTTAAAATTATAATTACTATATATAAAATATTATAATTAATATTAGTTAATGTTATAAATAAAAAAACTTATGGTTCATAAAAAATAGCTTATAAACTACGATATATAATTTATGGTTGTAAATTGTATAACTTGATAATCGCACGCTTGAATCTTACATAAACGATTAATTCTAACGATTAATATACTCAGATTTACTTTCACATATTCTCATACTAATACAGGCTTATAAAAAATTTTAATTTATCAAGATCACTTGAGTCTACATAGAATTGTCACATTTCAGTAATTTTCTTCTCGTGCCCTTTTTTAAATTTACTCATATTTGAAACGGGACAAAATAAACTCGGATTGATTATTTGCATCAAATATTTAAAAAATAGAATTACTTAGAAAAGTGAATATTATAATATATAAAGTCTTCAAGTACTGAAAATACAGTAGTAGAAAAATATAATCTCGTGATACATTTTTCGTATTGAAACTACTAGAAATATAGATATTAATATGTAAAATACTAATATGCTATTCTTTTTGATGATGTGTAACAATAAAGTTTATAACAAAATAAAGTTTTTTTATTATTAAAAATTAATTTCCATATTTATATACGAGAAATATAAAGAATTTTTTGCAAAAGAATCCATAAAACTATTTTATAATATATTTATAAATAAGAAATTTATATTTATATTATATTTTTATTTATTTATGGCTTATTCTTATATTCTTTATATAATCTAATATGCCTAAATTTAAAATTAAAAAGAATATGTAGTCAGAAAAAGACGTATGTATATAAGAGCAATTATCCTTATTAATTAAACATATAAGTATTAATTCTTTTATAACACATCCCTAAACTAAAACGAAATTTTATTTTATACAAATAAATTTTTTCTCGAAATTCTAAAGTAATAAACTTAAGAAAAAAATTAAATTTATAACATTGACAGAGGAATATGTTAATTCTAAGGATAGAATTTTAAATTAAATTTTTCTACGAAAATCTTAATTATTCCAAGTATTTTTTTCATCTTAATCTTAGTATAATTATTTCTTTTAAGTCGTCTTTTACTCATTTATAATATTTCCTTTGAATGCATTTTTATAACATTTTTATCAGATTTCAGCATATTTTTAAATACTCATTCTGTTTTTTGGATTTTTTCTATTTTTTGCTGTTTGATACTTTTTTGTTGTATCCATAAAATAAGTACGTATAAATATTATCTATATTTTACTTGTTCAATATTATATCAAAATTTAAAAAAATATATTTTAGTTCCAAAAAAAAAATTACTATTTTTTTATTTTAATTTATTAAAATTCTAATAAAATACTAAAAATACTAAATATACTAAAAATTACTAACAATATAATGAAATATATATATTTCATGAAAAATTTAAGATTAATTTTGTATTTGATTACATAATTAATTGTCCTTATATTATACACAGTTAATGCAGATTTGTTTTTACAGGCTAAAAAAGTCATCAAAGTACAGAAGTGCACGAAGTAAAAAAATTAGATACTAATACTGTTATGAATGCCGCGGTGTAACTCTGCAAACCCAGATCGAAAGAAGGGACAGCCGAACGCAATTGATGCGACATAAATACGAAAGAAAACAGCTTCCAAGAAATAAGAAAGCGTGCCTCAAGTTCCTAAAAACAAACCGTCGTCGAGAACCAAGCCACCAGTATTTGGCTTCAGAGTACTTCAAGATGATAACGAGAACCAACAGAACTAATGAAGTCATCTTACTTCAATTATATATGTGCTAGGTTACCTTGACTTATTTTTTTTTCATCCAAAGGCGTGCTACTATCGATCCAATCTTCTCAGGGCGCAAACTATTTTACCCAACGAAAAGGATGGATGTAAGCGTTTATGACAAAGTATTTACCAAATTTTCAAACAAATATACAAAACTTTATATTTTTTAAGTATTAAATATATCAAATATTTACTTTTATTTTAATCATCGTTTATAAACTGTTTATTTAACCATATTTAACTATATCCTAAATAGTATTATTATTTTGTAATACAGTATTATTAAATTAACTATATACAATAGAAATATGAAATATATTTAGAAATAATGTTACTTTATAATATTACTTAATAATATTATAAATACTTTAAATAAATTTCATTTTATTTATTATGTTTATAAATATAATGAAATCTAATAAAAAAAGTAAAATAAAAATATTTGAAGGGTGAAATGTAAAAATAACAAGTACATTTTTATGAATTTAAAATAAGCATAAAAAACTAAAAAATAATATTTCGAAATTGACCTAAAAATTTAAAAATTCTTTAAAAAATATTATGTTTTCTCAAAATTCAGAAGTTATATTTTGATTAGGATATTTACAAAAGAGTTTTATAGTAGTTCTAATATTTGTTTAGATAAATATCTGAAACAATAAAATATTAAAATAATTTTTAATCGATACTAGATCCGAAAAGAATTATTAAAAATTATTAAATTTTTTAATCAAGGTAATACAATTTAAAAAACTGAATTGTGGAGATTTAATTTTTAATCAATACAAAATATTGTAGCTGTATTCCTAATATTGTTTTTACTGTAAAACATATTTTTTATAAATTTTAAATTGTTATAAAATAAAAATATAAAATAACGTTCTTTATTTTTTTTTACTTATATTTTTATATCTTAGGTAAAAGATAAACTTGCAATTCTGCTGAGAAATTTAATAATGAACGTAATAATAAAGTCGTAAACTTTCAATATTACTGGAGATGTACTCTAAGTACTTTTCTATTTATATATATGTAGCTCATTTGATTTGAACATATTATGCAATTGAAGTGTTCTCTTCAGTTTGTAGTCTAATTATATACGTTATTGATACATCAAATAAGTGCCAACTATAATGAGTATTAAGATCGAAATGGTGATTAAAAATTCTACAAGTATTCACAAATTTACTTTCTTATTTAAGTCATATCAACAAAACATTTTTTTAGCATTTGCGAAAAAGTTCAAATTTTTCTAAGTACCTATTATAAACCTCATATAAATAAAATGAAAAATCCGAGATTAAGTTAAGAGATGCCATTTTCGGTCTCTGATATCTTTAAGTAAATAGAGAAAAATATCTTGTCTCTATAAAAAATAAATTTAAATACATAAAAATATAATTTATATAGTTTTTTCAGATAAATTCAATTTTGTGTATGATCACATCTCATAAATTATGTCAAATTATATCAAAATATTGCAGTTTAATAAGTCTCTTAAATATAAATATATATATATATCCTATAATATAATATAAGAATATTATAATATAAGAATACGTAGAAATAATTGAGCCATAGAAGAGTAATGAAACTTGTAGGGTATGCGACATAAAATATCACCTCATTCAAGTATCTTATTTTCAATTCTTTTATTTAATATTATTAATCTTCAATGAAAATTTTATCATATTATAATTTTTAACATTTAAAAACAAATTTGAGTATGCTTCAAATTATAATAAATAAAACTTTTTAATTGTACAAAATTAAATCTATTAATTATAATTATTTTACTAATAATCAAATGCTAAAATTTATTCTGTTATATTTTCTTACTAAAAAAAAAATATTTTTATAATACAGCTATTACAAAAATTTATTTAAAGATTTATATATATATATATAATAAATTTATTATAGTTATCTTTATATTATCAAAGTATTACAAAAACAAGTTAAACAATAGTTAAAATAACGAATATAATGGTTTATTATAAAAAAAATAAGAAATCATATAAAGAAACGTGAATGTGATAATGAATCTGTCGCTACAGGAGCAGATTATATGTATTAATTATGCAAAATTAATGAAATGTAACGAAACACTAAAAGAAATATTGTATAAGAAACTTATCGAAGATCTAAAATGTTGTAATACACAAAAATCACAATAAAGCAGCCATTAAAGATAATATCATATAAAAAATACGATTGATTGAATATTAAATTCGAAGAGAATACATATAAAAAAGTACTACTAAACTAATATGGTAGTAAATTAAAATACTTAAGAAATTTATTGAGAGTTACAAGCGTAAACAAATGAAGAATCATCTGCATCGGACTATTTTAATTTTGTGCAAATTATCTCTTTTATGAAATTGAAACCTTAATAAACTAATTTACTTGCGTTTCATTTATTTTATTTAAATCTCCGCGTATAACTAGATCATATATAAAAAAACATATTTATAATATTTGATAACTTAGAATGGATTCAATTTAATAAGACTATGAATAAATATCTATAATATTATATTTTTTGTATTTATATATAAATTTAGTAAGTTGAAAAGATTCGAATGAAGCTATTAAAATATACTATTACTACATTATAATAAAAATAAGGTACTATTAAAACAAAATTTTCGTGCAAGAATTTAATGCTAATATTAATTTTAAAAAATATTGCATACTTTTTTCTTTGATTCTATTACATTAACATCAAAAGGTAATAGATTAATTTTAATTCAGTAATAGGAACATTTTTTTTATTTAAAAACGTTATACTTAAATAAAAAATAAATTAAAAAAAAATTGTCTACTGTAACACAAAATTATACTTATAAGTATCAATTCATAAGTAATTCACTATAAATTTAATCATATTTGAAAATTATATTAAAAATATTAGTGCCTTTTAATTACCGTGTTTTATTATATATAGAATTGTTGATTTTTGTTAATTTTATAGACATTTTTATACATTACAAAATATGTTAAAATAAAAACAAGATTATACTAGATTTGCAAAAAATATATATTTTTATACTATAGTTTTATAAAAAATGCAAAATCTGCATTAATGATTTTCATAAATTATAATCGATTCAAATACACATACGTAGTTAGAAACTAAGGAAAATATATTGTCATATAATGCATATAATACAACAGCAAGGATACAAAGAGAAATATTTTCTATTCATATTTTAGTGAATACATTCAAACAACAATAAAAGGATCTGAATAAGATGCAACTATATACATGAGTATCGTATAAAAGTTATTTTACTCTTAAACATTACAAGAGAGAATACGAATAATTACTATTTATTTTATAATTTAATTGAACGAAATTGATAAATTATTCGACCTCACTACTTTGCGGAAGAAGTTTTATTATAATTATTAATTGTTTTTGAATATTTAATAATAAATAAATTGAATTATAAGAGTAAAATTAAATAGACTACATAATGAGTACATCATTATGCACTTAATATAATACTCAATTTTTATATTTATAAATCTTATCATTAAATTATAGTTTTAAAAAACAATTATTTAAAATTTAAAAAATTTTGTTTTCTTCTCTTTAATTATCAAATCGATTTTCAATATGAAAAATTATATTTTAGAATTATTATAAAATAATAATTAATATTTTAGTATATATTGTTAAAAACGGTTCACTTTTGAACAATAGATGTTAATTGCATTTAAATATTATTCTTGTAAAATTTCTTTTATGAAATAATAAATGTTTGATTATTAATCTACATTTAATGAAAGATTTAAATGTAAAGTATATAATACTAGTAATTAACTAAAAAAATATCATTAACAACTATGAAACTAATCATATTAAATTATTAATTATCTTCCACACGATTTATTAAGTTTGAACTATTAAAAAATTAATGAATAAAGTTTAATCTTATATAAAAAATATATCTTAGTTAAAAATTATAACGTTTAATAATTTTTATTCAATGTTTATCTAATCAAATTGCATATTTAATTATAACGTAATAAATTAAATTAAATTAAAAAAATATTAAAGTATGTTTTATTAAATCAATTTTTAAATTTTTATTTTATTAGTAATTTTATATTTTTAAATGAATATTTAAAATATTTAATTAAATTTATTATAAATAAATAAACTATTAACACAGACATATAGTCTAATTATTTTGAGTATTTAATGAAAAATATACATGTATGATGTAAGAGTAATGTAATAAATACTAAACTTCTATTATTTTAGTTTACTATCTTACTAATGCTTATTCATTTCTTTCGAATAATCAGTGAATTGAATAAAAAAGATGTATTTTATAAGTCAATCTAGCAATAGCATTTTATAACTTAATTTACATATATAATTCGTATAATAAATTTTTTTTATAACATATAACAAATAAGAATTTGTTTTTAATGTATATTGAGAATTATTAATATGTTATAAATTTAAATAAATTCTGTCAATAAAAAATGTTTAAATATTTATAAAATTTAAAAGATGATTTAAGATTGTGATTCATTTTATTCACCACATGGCTGTTGATAGCCATGTTATTTTTGTCAAATTCATGCATTAGAGTGAAGAATTTATACGGTAACACTAAGAATGTAGACTGCATTAGTAAATACATCAAGGCATTTGTTTATTAGTTAACTACAAGGTGAATAACTATTCTAAAATTTATTATGATTTAAATAATTTGCAAATACTATATTTAACAAGTACAATAAAAAAATAAATTGCATTTATTAATAGCAATTAAGATTCTTCTTTTAGAAAAATAAATTAAATTTCGACACGAATTAAGAAACTTCATGAGCTATAGGTGTTATCGAGAAAGCTGCACGTTTTCGTGTAAATCAAGAACAATTCTAACTACGGAAATATTCCATCAGCTGGCATTAAAAAAAAAATCTTAATTAAATAGAACATTAAAAGTTCAAGCTTCACCATAAAATAGCCCCACATATAGCGATTGATCTGTGTTTTTCGTTTATTATCACAGCTTGCTCTCGTCAATTTATATCGCAGCCAAATACTTCAAATTCTGCATTACGACGGTTATTCCTTCCGAAACTTCAGTTCATTTCTCCAATTTCCTCATACCCGTGAATCATTTTGACTCCTTCCTCGATTTTCTGAGTTTCTTAAACGGTCGGAGTTTTTTTCTACTGTTTTGTCAGTTTATTCATTTATTCATTCTCAATTTTTGTTTATCGTGTTTTTATTTTTACGCTTAATAAGTGTGTTATATATACCATAGTTTTGTATTATTTTATTAAAGTTATTACGAATGAAATATAAGTAAATTATTCCAATATATCAAATTCAGAATGCACCGTTTGCGATACTAAAGCTTAATATTACAATTTTTCAGCTAGTAATATCTTCGAATAGTATATAAATGAACTGACTTTTAAAATTACTCTCAACTTTTTTAAAAATAAAAAAATTTTAAAGTTTAAGATTGTGTTTCTTTTTTTTTAAATATGAAAAAAGTAGATATTTTTTTTAAATATGAAAAAAATATGAAAAAAATTATTTAATTATAGCTTTCTAACAATTTTCATTACCACAATACAAGGCAAACTTTTTTAAAAATTAAACACTAAATAAGAGTTTTTTTAAGTTTTCTTAAAATATAATTTAAAAATATAATTTATGTGTAAATTCAAATTAAAAATTGAAAAACTATTCAATAGAAGAACTATAAAATTATGTGAGGTAACTTGACAAAAATATTACTTTATTATTCAATTAAATTATAATAAAAAATTGCATAATGTTCTAAAAAAATTACTCATGATAAAATATTAATATAACGGTTTAAGAATTATACATTAATCAAATTCTATTATGTCACATTAAAAAATAAGAGATTAAAGGTATGTAAGGACCTTTTCCATAAAATTAGAGCAAATATGTAAAGACCTTTTGTATATATATATTAATCCGATTATTAATAGTTTATTTCGCCGACTGGAAATATATTAGTTATTCACTGAAAACTACCCAATCAGTAACGAATGAAAACTCAAAATGAAAAAGGTAAATAAAGTTATAATTTTTTTTAATTATTATCTTAAAAGTCTTGACAAGTTGCGAATTAAATGAAAATAGATAGATGACTAGAATAAATATATATACGGATCCAAATGCAGTTACAGTATATCATGATGACACGTCCACTGGATGAAGTATCCAGTCAATTTTACAAGGTATATGTTATTCTTTATCAAAAATATATGAATAATATTTTACAAAGAAGCAGTTCATTGTTTTATACATTTATAATTATTTTTTAACCTCAAATAATATTTCAAATTTCATATTGATATCTTAATATTGGATAAAAATTATCGATGATATGTAATAAAAATATAATTAATAATTACGTTAATTAAAAGTGCACATTCAAAATACTATTTCTTCTTAATAATTAAAAGTTACCATAAAATTAAATTTTTCTAACTTACAAAAATTATTTTAAACACATACTTAATCAACAACTTAAAATTCTTGAATTTTAATTTATGCTATATAAAATTTACATTATTTAAAAAAAATTAAATTAATTTAAAATCGTAATAGTGATTAGTTTATTTTAATTGATTTATTATAATTCATATTTATTAATTGTGCATATTTATTACATAATATATTATAAGAGCAACAATATTGAGCAACACTAGCGACTATGATGGTTATATTCATATTGTTTCAAAGATTATTTGCAAAAAGTTTATGAAAAGACATGACAATTTGTATTTGGAGTATAAAAAGAAATGTTTCAGTGCAAACGAAGTTATAAAATTATTGGTTGATAAAAGTATTTGAATATGAATTTTGTGAGAAATAATGTTATTACTTTTATTTACGTTACATTAATATTTGTAATAAAATTAATTTGTAAAATTATAGAATCATTTTCAAAATATTAAATTCTTACATTATATATACACTCATATATATATATATAATATTTACTTCATGTTATTGGATATAATCATAAATTATATATATATGCTTAAATATTAGTTTGTAAATGGTCTTCTTTTATTAATTAAAATGTCATTTTGAATTTATACAAATCGCTGTTCAAAATATATTAAATAAATTCATATCTGTCAAATGGATAAACATCTGTATGTGTCTAATTTATTATTAGATCTGCAAATTGAGTTCAGATTGCCTTTTTTGTAAGAAATAAATAACTGGATTTTTAGTGCTAAATACGACGTTCAAATACTTTAATTAAATTACATTCACGAGATCCATTCTTCATCCAAAATAGTGTATATAATATGAATTAAATTATATATAAAATGAATTAAGTTATTTTATAATGTAGAAGTACACTTAGTTTTTACAGATTTTTCCTTATTTTGTTGAATGACCAGGGAATGAACGAATGAAAAAATTTTCGAGTGTTTCTGAGAGATGACAAAACTTTTATTGAAATAGATAATGAAATTATCCAATCAATTGTATGAAAAATATAAACTAAAAATTATCGTAAGAAATATAAAATATGAAAACAAGGAAAGGAAACTTAATCGAAAGTTTTAAATAGAATTGATATCTGAAACTTATATATAGATGAATTATAATATCGTTTTGTCAATTATTGACAAAAAGTATATATTTTGAAATGATATAATTTTCTTCGCGAAATCAATAATATATACTAGGTAAACAAAAATTAAAAAATAATAAATTTAATGTTTAATTTCAAATATAAAACCAAAACTAATTTTTTCCATGTTTAAGTAAAATATTCTCTTCGGCTGTACAAAAATTATTGTTAAATGTACTCTCGAGCAATAATATCGTTATCGTGAAAATAAAATATAAGTTTTGATTATTATAAAATTTAAAAAAAAAATCAAATGGTTTTTGTTATAAGCTCTACTTTATTGTATTTTTAATTTTAATATTTATTATTACTGCTTTGTATTATTACTGCTTTGTATATTTATAAAATTAAAATAGTTTTTAATTGGAGGAAAACATTTTATTTAAACTTTACAGTCCTCTAAAAATTGATTATTCGAATGTAAATATTATAAAATATTGTCTAATAACTATACTAGTTATTTAAGTATTAATAACAGTTGATAAATAGTTATAAAATTAAACTAATTTTATAAATAAAAGCTGGTTTTCTGAACAAAAGAAAAGTAAAGAAAGTTAGTATTTTTTTTAATTAAAAGGATGATTTTGTGGGAGGAATATATATGAATACATGCAAGCAAGCGCATTACATATACATACTTCTACGGAAATTAGTTATATATTTTATTTAGCGTTAAATAATGAAGATTGTCTGGTAATCAACTTTTTGAAAAATGAAAAATCCTGTTTGTATCAATATAGTACATTGATGTTGTAACCATAAACATAAAAGAAAAGCTAAGATTAATTATTATTCATTGGTAAGAGAAAACTATGAATTTCAAAGCTACATTAAAAAAAATTAATAAAAGAACGAAATTTCTAAGTCTGCTATTTTAGTCTTATTTTGTTTTTGTCTGTTTAAATTAGGAGGAAAGAAGGCATACTGGACGTTATGTTGCTGGTGGAGCAGCTTTAGTATTCAGTCTTATTGCATTTTATCATGTATTTGCAGGCAGTGCTCCTACTATAACCGGAATTTATGTACCGGCTACTATTATGGTAACATATATACTTTGTGTACTTTACGCGGCTAGCAGAGATCGAAAACGGGTAAGTCACTTATTGTATTGATTAATTGTGTATGTTGTAATTTCATGCTTATTAAAAAAACTAATATTCCAATATATATTATGGATGTATATTAACACTATTCGAATAAATTAAAATGGAAATGATACTTTTTATTTAAAAATAATTTTTAATATTTTTATTGTAATCTACTGTTAATTGTAGGTAAAAGTACCAAAACACACGATATTAGCTGTATTGTTGTAAGTCCATCTATTCTAAATTCTTTTCGAGGTTTATACTATACATTTTTTAGAAATTGAAAATTCACTTGTATGAGCTTTTTATTGTAATTAGAGTTCAATACATATTTCAATTAAAAATTATACCATATCTAGTTGAAAAAACTAGCTTTTATGATTTATACAAATTAATTATAATTATTTAACAAAAAAATATTTTTTTTTAATACGACTGACTTTAAAATATTTAAATTGCAACATATCGCTCTGTTATATTCAATAATTATTCATTATAATTGCAATAATTTAATAGAATAAAATTTATTTTTAAAATATCAAATATAATGAACATAAAAAATAAGATTATAATAATATGTATTCAAATTAGTTTTACCACACAGTAAATTTTATAAGGAAATTTACTCAATTTTAATAGATTTTATTAAATTGATGCAATTTTGTAAATTTTTGTATACTGAAACATTGTATTATAATTTGATCATATTCTCGATTAATACAAAGAATTTTTTAAAACTGCTATTGAATTATTATTCAGTTTTTATAAATCATAATACTAATGTAAATAATATGATGTTTTTTAACTGAAATTTATTATAATCTACCGAATGACCTTTAAAAAATATATTCAACTTAATGAATTACTATTTTATAAAATACTATTATAAAATACTTATATAAAGAATCTACGTATATATATATATATGAAAGTATAAAATAGACAAAATATAAAACAATATTTGATGTGTTAATTAATTAATAAATTAATTTAGTTAATTTATTGGAAAATTTTATAAATATATTTTGAACTACTTTTTAATCTGAAATATTTTATAAAACTATAAAAAATATAATGTTTTAACAAATTTTTATTAAAAAAAGAATAATAAAACTTATATTTTAATAAAAAGATATTTTATTCTTAGCTAATAGTAATCATACTTAGTTCAAATTATTTAAAAATAAATTTAATGATTAATGTAAAATTATATTTTATTATTTCTACCAATTTAATTATAAAAATATATGGATTGTATAACTATAATCCATTCATTTAATTTGAATACTAATTGTTTAAAAATTTTTTTTATTTGAGACCTATTAATGCATATATAACAAATGTAAATGGCTATATAGATACAAACAATATCTAAAAATATATACCTTGATAACTAAACTGTCTAAATATATTTCTTTTACATGGTATATACAATTTATATTGTTACTCAGTCTTTCTAAAACAAAAATAAAATACTTGCTCATATGATCATCTTTCTGATTAATTTCCCATGGGAAATTCATTTTTCAAAAAAGGAAGTGAAATCATTTACTGTATTAAAAAAAAAAGTGCAGTTAAATATACGCAGGCATCTGTATGATACATGTCATTAAAATCATCGTAATAGATAATTTTTCACATATAACATACATAGCTTAAATCGTTATTATGGAAGTATGCAATCATACGAAAAGCTTTTGAAACTTTAAATTTGTAAATTTTTTTTAAATTTCTTGATGTAGATAATGTGAATTGTAAATATTCATATAAGTAGAAGAAAAAATTCTACATAAAAAACGATAAAAAGTTTAGTATTGAACTAAATTGTAAATTAAATATAAATTAATTTTTAAAACTACAATATAACAATGGAACTTTATGGTATATCATATATTTAAGAATGTTTTGAAAGCCATACAAGAAAATATCTTACATTGATAAGATATGAAAATTAAATTGGGTGCGAATTTATATTTAATATAAATTGAGAAAACTCAATTCTGTTAATATAAATAATAAATGTAAATTAGGTTAAGATCATTTTCTTTGTTTTTTGAGATACACTATGAAAATGAATTATTATACAAATATCTGAATAATGGGTAAAGGTAAATATTTGATTGATAATGATACAATAGTATATATATTATAATATAAAATTTGAGTTTATATTTAAGTTAATACGAGTAATGTTATATCATATTAAGATAAAGATTTCCTAGAAATCCTTAAATTTTTTATGATTAAGAAAAATATTTTACTCTTTGTTGATATTATTTAATTGATAAATATTATTATAAAATATTGCTTCAGATACTCATTTAGCAATAGCTCTATATCAATTTTTATTTATGCTATCGAAGTTCTATAATAATACTTCAAATGAAGTTATTAATTACTAATCTTGAGGTTTATTTGATCTATAATAATTACCAGTTTAAACTTAGTTTACGAAGATGTAATTATTTATAGATAATAAACAGAGTTATTAAATAAAAATTATTTTAATTATATACTAAGAAATAAATAAATAATTGAAATACATGCGCATAGAATGAATTAAGTTTTATTATTCTGTATTGCATTTTAAGTAATCGAAACATTATCACAGTTTTTTGAGTAAAAATTATTAAAATTTTTAAAACGTTTTATCTTTTAATTTTTAAATGATATTTATTAGAATTATAAAATTGTATATAATATTAGCTAATAAATTTAACAGATTCAATAAATAAATTATGGCGTTTATTAGTCAGATATTTTTTATAAGTAATTTAAAATAATAAGTTTAACATGTAGAATAAACAATTAAATTTGTAAATTAATTGCATTGTTATTTTATTATTTATATTAATATTAGTTAAAAGTACAATATCGACATATAGTATTATAATATAGAATTATAAATATTATTGTATTTTATTTTTTATTAATATTTGAACTTATATAATTACTAATTAATTTAATATTTTAATTACTAAAGATTTTTTATACAAAGTTTTTGTTTATAAGATTTTTAAAATATTATGCTATTTTTAAGTTTGAAAAAGAAAAAACATATTTATGATATTATTTTTGTATAGAAGTTTATGCAATAGTTAGTCAAATTATATTTAAAAAGTAAGGTAAATATAATAAAGAAACGCAATTAAGTATAATAAATAAATTTAACTCATTTTTGAAAGTACAAGACAATGTAAGTTATAGTTAAGGAATTTTGTCTTTAATTTTATGAATTTTATTAATAAATATTTGATCAACATTTTTCAAGACCTTTATTGTATCTATAAAAGTTAATATAAATAAAATTTATTTAAAACAAAAAAAATTAATTTCATGAAAATTTAAAAAAAAATAATATAAAAAGAATATTATTCACAAAAAATATAATTTAAGAAAAAAATATTCATAAACAGGATATTTTGTAAAAATAAAAATATTGTTCCTATTAGGTATTAAACATAAAATATGAATTAATAAATCTGAGAAAATATAATGTTTTATTGTTTTAAAAGCTCAAAATGATATTATATATATATTTGATAATATATAGTTATTATATGTTTATTAATATATATATTATAAATAGATAGTTAATATATATATATATGATTTAATCAAAAGGATAAAAATAAAACTATGAATAGTATTTAGAATTTTTTTTAAACTTAGAAAAGGATATTCGTATTATGTATATACATATATATATACTACATATTCAGTATTTACGTGTATTAACCGAATAAAATTTTTAAAAGCAATCTTTAACGCTATAAAAACAAATTTTACCGAATGAAAATATAAATATATTAAATTAATTAAATCTATTGCAATGAAAATTATTAATAAAAAGCATTTTGTATCCAATATTATAGATTTTAAATTACGGCTTTTTTGATGATATTTAATTAAATAAAATTGAATTTACAATCCTAAAACGATATGTAGCAACGGAATTATATTGTTTAATGAAATAATTAAAATGAGTTTCTTTAAAATATTATAACGCAGGCATACAATTAAAAAAAATGTAGTTGACTCCTTGATTTTTTTTTACTATAAAAATTATAAATTAAATTATCGATCACCTTAGATCAGTGTAAAACACACGTAAATGTTATTTATTGATCAGTACTGACTCAAGAAAAGCTTCTACCATAATTATTTTCAATTATAATTATTTTTAAATATCTCAAAGTAATAATATTAAAATAAAAACATAGATAAATGGTGATTATTTAATATTTTTCACTGTAGTATTAATTTTGAATATTAACTTTTTTCATATTAATTTTTTTCATATTAACAATTTACACTGTAGACATAACACTCAAATTATTAAGAAAATTTCGAATTCTTAATTTTTTTTAATATCTTGACATATTCATTTATTTTGCAATATTTAGATTTATCTTACATTATTTATTTTTATCGTCCTTGTTTACACTTTCCATCTCTGTCCCTCTACATTCTGTTTTAGACTTGATCATATAATATTTCCAACTCTATCGCAATTTCTACCGTATTAATATTAATACAAAAAATCATTTTTATAATTATTTTTAAATAAATTTATTATAAAACTGAATTATTAAAATTTTTAATTAGTTATATATTTTTAAATCTTATTTAAAATATAGCAATTTATTTTTAAACGACTCATTACTGGAACTGAAATTAAAATTTTTTTTAAATAATAAAGATCTTACACATATATACTTTCAAATTTTTAAAATAAGTGACTTTCTATAACTTTAATAAATATTTTTTATTGTACTAAAATCCTAATTTTATTACTATAATATCTAAGAAAGTATATAATAATATTACATTTCATATAATATTTATTTATATTTATAATAAATATGTGATATAAAGCTGATTTACTTATAATTACTTAATTAGGCAAGAGATAAAAAATATATTTTATAAAATTACAAGCAAAATAATGTAACAAAAAGTAATAATTTATATAATTATACTCTACATAAATGTACATACTGTTTTATGTCTGTTGTTTTTTTACAATTTTGGTTTTTTCTGTAGTGACCATATTCTATGTGAAATAAATTAGAAGCAGTAAGAAAATTTCTTTTATTCTTAATTTTTGTTATATTATATTTTTTATATTTATACATAGGTAGAATATTCTTTTTAAGTTTCTTCACAATACTAAAAGGAACAAACACAAGTATAAATAAATGAAAAAAAATATTCTTTATTATTCATGTAATTTAATCAAATAATTTCTGTAAGTGAGATAATTTAAAGAAAAAACGTGTTTTGTTATTATATTTAAAAAATTCATTTATTATATATTCAAATAATAAATAACTAGTTTTTTATGCTTATAAGTAATGTTGACTATAACGAAATAACGAAATAAAAATTTAATGTATATTACTAAAGGTGTAGAAACTTGTAAAAGACTTTTTCAATAAAATAATTTTTTCCTCATTTAATATTTTCATATTTTGAAAGAAATATTCAAATAGTATAAAATAATAAATAAATTCCATTAAAAATTAGAAAATAAATACAAGAATAAATTCAAAATATTTTTAAATTTCAAGGTTGTTGTAATACAATGTCATGTCATATTCATCTAATGAAAATTTTAATCATACTTTTTATATATTTAATATTTCTTTTTCAAATATTATAGAAAATTTTTATTTAAAGTATTTATTATAAGTATTAAATAGCTATTTCATATATTTTAACAAAAAATATATTTATTTAGAGACATTTAATTGTGTATGTACATTAAAATGTCTGATTTCAGGTAGTGAGGCTCACATCTATCATGCAAATGAGTGGCAGCTCGAATGTCTAAAATGTCACCGGTAGAACTACTCTCAGATTCCAATAATGTCCTTTTGGTATAATATATAAAATACTGATTTTTAAAAACCTAATATTGATTCATGATTTATTAGTATATAAATGAATATAAATAAATATATTATGTATTTAAGAATATATACAGTTATTATATAATATAAATCTAAATAATACCTCGTTTCAAAATAACAAATTTTATACTATACTTCGAAAATAATATTTGATTATTACATTTGTTTACTGATATATGATAAATGTTGTAAGAATTTTATTAATACTTAGTAATAGATTTCTTAAGAAATATTGTAATATAAATAATATTTGTATATTTATTTATTGTTGTTTATATGTTTTATTATATTCCTAGCAAAAGATTATTAATATATGATTATATTATTATATATTATTATTAATATATTAGATTATCTAGATATCAATATATTTGAATTTATTCGTTTTTTCATGTTACAAACTAAATTTTTCTATTATTATTTAATAAAAATTATTTGTATTTAATATTTAATAAATTATTAAATTTAAAAATTATGAAAATAATATATAAATAAAAATTTTAATAATATTAATATAAAATATGAAATAAAAAATTTTTATGATTTATAAATATAAGAAAAACATATTTCTAATAATTGTTGTTTTTGAGAATTATTTATATATCAAGAAAGTAATGTTACTATTGAGATAAAAAAAAAGGGAGAGAATAGTGATATTACCATTGCCTTTTAAGAAATTCAAATTATTATGTAAAATTTAAGAACGTGTTTAATTTAAGACCCAGAAATTTAAAAAATAGTCTAACGTATTTTAATAAACAATATATATTTTTATTATAGTGATATTAAATCATTTTATAACTATCTTATTCTATTCTAGAACATAATAAAAGAGGGACATTTTTGCAGCCTTATGTAGAAATTTTAGGATGAAATAGTATAGAATGATATATTAATAGTAAGTTTCATATTTCCTATACAGTTTGTAATTATAATTTTATTCTCGATTAAAATATAAGACATAATTTTTGTAGTTGAAGTTATAAATCTTTATCAATTATTTATCTCAAAGCCTTTTTCGAATCAAAAATTCAAGCTAAAATAGTTCTTCCAAGACTGATACGCAAGGACGATATAAAATTGTTCATTTGCGCAGAACAATTATTGAAAACTAAGAGATATGAGTAAAGAGCCGTTACAACAAAAGAGTGGCGAAATAATCATTTCATAATAAAATTTTGAAAATCGCGTTTTCATAAATCTTGTCGAACCGTTGATAACGTAAAGACAATTTAGAAATAAACAACCAGTACACCCTATCAAAAAAGTCGAGCTCTCAACCTCTCTTACCGATACTCTTCAAAGAATTATAGGAACTGGGAATAAAATACCGGAAAAGCCTTTGCGGAAAAACTCCTCGTCATTTGCGCGCGATCGATCGAGCGGAGTTCGTGCGCACCGGACGTCCTTCTCCTCTCCCGCGCATCTCTAGATGTAATCAGCTTGCGCGCAGTACGCGAAAACGATCGGACGGAGAGCGGGAGACGGATTACGGGCGAACTCCGCGACGCCTGGGATTATCGATCGATGGGGACGTGACCGCGGCAACGTTCTCGAGGATAACGCAAATGTTCAGCTTAGAGTTTCCTCGCGCGGTGACTTCCCGCTACTCGACTCAAGCGTGTACTTCAAAGCAAACCTTGCGATTTTTCCTTAAACGACGAATGCAAGAAAAAGCTCTTCTCTCAAATCCGTTCTTTTTCTGAATCGCCCATCGTAATACCAGATATCCTATCAGTTATTTTAATCTACTAATTAAAAAAATTATGATTAGAATTAAAAAATTCTACATAAATAGTTCTGTAAAACTGAAAAACTGAAACACTTTTATAATTCCTTAAGAAAATCAGCTACGATTACAGTCCGATTGTTGTATAATTCGTCCAATCTCGGATAGAAATATTTGAAACACAGAAATGCTTAATGTTGCTAATTTTCCAGTGAAACATACTTTACATATTTACAACAATACTTGAATTTATTTTAAATATTAAAATTTTACAGATGTAGCTCGATTTTTTTTACTTATAAAATTATTCAATTGTAATCGTTAAAAAAAAGTTTAATATGAAGTAATATAAAAAGCCTTTTTATTTATGAATATTTTAAATTATTTTTATTTTAAAAAGTTCTATAACTATAAGAACAGATACATATGTACCATTTAAAATATATATTTATATTACTTTGGCAACATTATTAAATTTAAATATATATAACTGAATTTCTTTTAACATTCGATCATTTTCGAATTCAGATATAATATAGCTACGTGGTATTGAAATTTAAAAAAAAACCCATTTCATCCAGATATGTAATACATTTTTTATGGAACATTGGATATATATTTCTTTTATTACAATAATAACCGATAATACAATCATTAAAATTTATTCTGAAATATTTGAAATTAGTGCACAATAAAAAAAAGACATTACTAAATAAAATAAGTGTATATTTTTATATTTTAAGGAAAAATAGCTTCATAAATTATTATTCAAATATCTCACATGCTGTTTGACGACAGGCTATAAGTTGACAATACATGCTTAAAAACCGGTAATATAGTCAGACGAAAGAAAACCATTATTACATTAATTAAAGTAATTTATACAAAATCAAAATTTATATAAGAATTGGAAATTTTTATCTATAATAATTAATATAAATATAAATATAGAAAATAAATTTTAGGATAATATGTATACATATCAGAGAAATATCGAAAAAATACATTATTCAAATTCGTTAGATAACACGTCGCAGGACTTATAATTTTATTGAAAACTGTCTTTCAATAGTATATATAAAAATTCATATTTATTTAAAATTCAGTTTTATGAATTTTCATAATTAGTATTTTAAAAATTAATAATATTTTCGTGATTGAATACAGTACTGATAATAAAATATGATTAGTAAAATTATTTTCAAACAATATACAACATTTATAAAATTTATGTTCGAAAAAAATTAAATAAATTTAAAGAATGTTTAAGAATTATCGAATTAGTTATTTAATTTTAATTTTTACATGTACATGAATAAACTTAATGTTTATGTAATTTTAGAAAAAAAAGTTTTTTGGTTCTATAACAAAGTTAGTTTAACCAATATATAATATTAAAATTTAATACAATTACTAAATATAATTTATAAGGAAGTTTATACACTTTAAAATATTAAAGTTTCTAGTTTATGATAGATAAAAAACTATTAGCTATGATGAATATTGTATAAGCAATCACCAGAAGGAAGTTTTTAAATTCTACGAGACCTTTCGTTATTGATTTTATTTAATAGCTAAATTATACACATATCTATATTTACTTTCTATGCATTTGTATATATATATATATTTATTTATTTATAAATAAATATTGTTTTATATATAAATAAGTACACATTTTATTTTTAACGATAACAAAAGATTCAAAATAATTTAATTGAATATGAAGATATGATTTTCATGAACATTATAACCAATTTACTTAGCTTTTAATAAATAATAATGAAAAAGTACATTTAATTTCAATTAAAAACGATTTAGTTATTCATTAATTTCTTAATTTTCATTAATTTTTTATTTATTTTATTCGTTAATTCTTAATAATTAGCAATCATTCACAATTAAAAAAAAATAAAAATATTTGTTTTACTTATATCAAGGGATATTGTTAATTGTGAAATCAACAATTTTATAATAAATATAAGTAATAAAAATTTAATATTTATAGAAAATATAGTGATCTTCTACTATTTATGAAAATCATGTAAATTAAGAACAAAATATTGTTCAAAGGCTTTCTAAACATTATTTGTACATATTCTTCGTAAGGGATGAACTCATTTATTTAATAGATGATTAGAGTTTTTAGCTTCGTATTTAAATAAATTTAATTATTTATTTTATTATGTCATATTTATTTTATATTATTTGTAAATATGTCTATATTCTTTCTCGTTCTCTATACAAATCATTATATTTTTCAATTGGTTACCATAGAGACTCAATATTTCGTGCAATCCCAAATTTGAATTTTTCATTTTTTGCCATGTAACTTATAACTTCATATGCAATATTATATTTCTTTCTTCTTTAAAATTTCAGTTACTATTTATATTTACGATCTTGTAATTCCCTACATTTACAGTATTTATGTTGTCCAAATTTATGTATCGCAAATATCTTTTTTTAAGATACAGAAAGTTGTAGCTTGTTTATAATAATATTCACGTCATTGCAACTTCTTTTTAATATTTTTTCATCAAGGTGTTATTTATTTTTGATTAATAGTATTAATAGCAAGCAAGAGTTCTTATATAAAAAATTCAAATTTTTAACAGGTTCTAATATACATTTATTTGTGTGTTAAAAGAGATATATTCAATTAATAATTTACTATATAACTATCTCAATTTTTATTATTTGTATTAGGTAGTCTTCCTTGATTTTACTTCATCGTTAAATATATTTTTTGTATTGAATTAATAAATCTATTGGTATATAAATATTTTTAGAATTTAATTCATTAAACCTGAATATATATTATTTTTTAGCTAATTTATGGCACCGCTTTTTGCTTACAAGCTTACTATTATCTAAAATGATAGAATGAAATAGGGCAATTATATCTTTCATTATTAGAATATTCATCTTTTATTGATATATATATATATATATTTATTTATCATATTTTATAAAGTATTGCTGCAAACATTTTATTTTACTTTATTTAGTAAAGATCAGATTATATATGGAAAAATAATTTGTATTATCTACTAGTTCTTTCAAACTTATTGCAGTGCTATGATGAATTTATATATTTTATTGTACAATAAAAATTTAATTCTATTATAATATATATGATTATATAAAATTTGCAATATGTTTCATTCCCTGCTTCTATTTAGTTTTAGAATATTTGAATATTTGTCACAAGAAGCTCACTATAGTAAATTTAAACTATAATCGTATAGCATATTTATACAAGCACTATATCACATAAAATTAATAGCATATTTGACAGCACGTTTGAGTACCTCTATCTATATAAATTGCAAAAAACCTCTATCAAGGACTCACAGATATATCATATACTATCAATTTGAGACATTTAATTTTGTTATTCTTGTCAATTATTCAATATATACTATCAACTTATTTTTGACTCATGATATTCAATGCAATGACAGATATAATTTTTCATTGAAAGTAGTAAAAGATTATGTATCAAAAATTATTCATCACCATTTTCTATGATTAAAAACAAAACATTAGAATAATAATATAAAATCACAATAGCGTAAACTATTTTATAATTATTTATTTTATAAAAAGTTACAGAATTTAATAAAGAATATTTCTTTTACATTATGAATTTAATGGGTTCAGTGTATGTAAAAAACTCATAAAGCAAACACTTGTCGATATAAATGCTCTACACTATTAGATAATTGTACAATTGAAACTACGTTATAATTGGGGGGTGTTATTTTCTAACTTGTGCAGCAGGTATTTGAAATGCAAGTACTAATATTATTATCTTCGATCTATTCCCTTCACTGAACTGAAATTAAATACTATCGTGACATAGCAACTCACAGTTGTCTAAGTTACCATCAAATTTGAAACACTGGTTATAAAAATTTTATATGAACATTCTAGAATGATAGTATTACTACTTCCTTCAGCTGTGAGTATCTATGCCTGGAAAACCTCATCTAACTTTAAGAAATCTCATATAATTTATATTCAAGCTGTAAATATAATAAAAATTTTTCTTCAAAATAATAAAGTGACTTACTTATTTTTATTGATCTTCATTCAAC
Source organism: Dolichoris vasculosae (assembly GCA_018907195.1). Lineage (NCBI taxonomy): Eukaryota > Metazoa > Arthropoda > Insecta > Hymenoptera > Agaonidae > Dolichoris > Dolichoris vasculosae. The sequence continues at coordinate 79,834 of JACCHY010000037.1, read as the reverse complement.
CTAATACAGTTTTCTGAACTTAACATATTGAAAACCTCATATAAAAAATTTATGAAAAATAGTCTACTAAAAATTTTAACAATACTTTTCCATCACATCTCGTATTTCAGTCATTAATTCTAGGATTGACTTTTTACCTTTGGTACATCGTAAGCACAGCAGTAATACACTTTAAATAACACATCCTACTATGTCCATGCTTAATTATTGTAGAACTTTTCAAAGATCAAACAGCCGAATTATTATCTTACCCATAAATGATCTTTTGAAAGCAAGAGATAGTACTAAAAGACAGTAGCAAGTAATATAATAAAGTAATATAATTTTTAGTACTATCTCTTAGTACTAAAAAGACACCAGCAAGTAATATAATTTTATACAAAGAAGCTTTATATACCTAAAGATTTGACACAGGTGAATGTAAGAAAAAAGCTTTAGTTTACTTTACTTTACATTAAAATTCGATATTTTTCTGTATATTGATCTCTGAATTTATAATGCATGCATCTATGTTTAGTGCTTTAATATAAAATACATATCAGTATAGTATACATCTGAATTTTAGTCAGTTATAACATAACTAAAATTGTTTCACTTTTTGTTTATGCTATAATCGCTTGAGGCTCTAAATTCAAAAATAAGTTAAGAGCACTATATAACTATCAATACGGAATTCAATACTTATTAAATTTGTTTAATGAATTTAAACGGATCCATGAATATATCTAAAAATTCAACATCCGATAACTTGTAATAATAATTCTTAGAATATGGGTTCTCTCCAAAAACTTTCGCATAGAACTATAACAGGAGCTTATACTTGTTATAGAAATTTCCTGTTTTTCACAATACGATTAGTTTCAACCTTCTTGTTTGTTAAGTTTGCTTGTCCAAATTTTTCAAAATGTAATTAAAAGATAACTATTGATTAATAACAACCTTTTTATTGGAAGTGTATAATGCAAATATATTATTAAAAATAGAAAATATCGACCAAAATTAATGAAAGAAATATAAAAAATTTATAAGAACATAAAGTAAAATTAAAAGTGATTTTATTTCTGGAAACTTGTATATGTTAAAAAACAAATTATAAATTGCATTTAAAAACTTATATCAATATGGCAGTAAAAATAAAAAAATTTTAACGCGGTCCATTTGTTACGCTAAGAAGTATTTTATATCGTACAATAACATTATTTTCATTTTTAATGCGCGACGTTTAATTTTTACAAAGAACAATACATTTAATGTATGTATTATATGTCTAATGCCGATTTTCCGACCATCTGCTTCGCTTTCACTATAAAACAACTTTAATATGGTAAAATAGATAAGAACAACACTACTCAAAACTAGTTAACTTGTAAGTATATCATTTAGTATCGATAAGTTTCGGGTCACCAAAGTTTGACAAGCTTCCAAGGGTTTTAAAACATTTAAATATAATTTAATTACTTGTCATCGATCACGATTTTTACTTGTACTTTATTAAATACTAAATTTGTAACTATATGGTTCTACAATACTTTTCTTTGATTAAGGTTAATTTAGAAATTTAAAACCATTGATTATAAAGAGATCGATAGATAGGAAAACGGAAAAAGAGAAACAGAAAATTGAAGGTCCATGCCATGCTATGGAACCATTAATTTTTATATTACTGAATCCATATTACATAACTTCTTTATAATTTATTACGTACATTAAAAAATGTGTATTAAAAGCTTTTTTTATTTACATAAAATAAAATTTATTTTAAATTATTATTTCATGAATTAAATTTTTAGTTAAGATCTTTAAGAAGAATTAATACCCGATTTTATTATTGCATAGTATTTAATATCAAATTGTGTAAAAAAATGTATTTATCAAAAATTAATATAAAGTAAAAGTTTATAACAGAGTAGTTAAATGAATTTATTAATTCAAAATAAAATTATTTTATATTAAATGTGATTTTCATAAGAAATTAAATTTTTTTCAATATTTTACTGTTAAATTTTTTTTAATACATATATTACAATTTTTATTTATTCTATATTTAATTTTAAAAATTCAATGAAAGTCTCAGTTTTTTACTGTTAAATACATTTAAAATTATATAAAATTATTAGCTCTAACCTTTCTAATTATTTCATAATCCGTATATTATCTAATTTCAATTCATTATGTAAAATTGCTTGAATCGAAAGTTTGGAATATATCATTTATAATAGTAAATTTATATACAATCATTTATTGGGTTAAAATAATAAACATTAATAAATAAATAAATTTATATACAATTTGTATTAGAATTTACAATAAGATTTACTTGAAGGTTATTATATTTAAATTTCACTATAAATTTATGAGCCATTAGAACTATATCACATTCTTATCATTTGTATTTATCTTGCAATATTTATAATTTTGGAAAATATTAATATAACATGGTTTAATATCATTTTAATTTGCATGGTAAAGTAATGAGTTTAATTAACCAAAAATAAATAATTATATATTATTATTATCTTTCAGTTATTGTAAACTTAATGAGATATTTTTAATTCGACATATCAGTTTATTGAAGTTCAATAAAAAAGGAACAGTAAACACGGAGAAATCTGTATCAGCTAATATAAACTAAGTGATTTTTCAATTTAAACAGCTTGTTTTATAATGTCAAATATTTTAAATTTACTTATTACTTAATGTTTAAGAATTTCAATAAGATAATTGTTTTGATATTAATATTAATTTTAAAGTTTAAAATTAATGTAAATGACTTCATTCATTATTTATTACCCATATTATTAGAAGTTTTATTGAATTTATCTCGCACTTAAGAAGAAAATTTTTAATTTGAATTATGAATCCATATAACCAGTTAAATATTAGCATAGCATAAATAGTTAAGATTAAAATTTATTAAGGTTAAGATTTACTGCATAAAAGATGAATTATCTATTTTGTTGAATATTTATGTCAACAATAAAAATATAAAGTAGGAAATAGTGAACAAAGTTGCAGGTATTTATTTAAAAATATGTTTTTTAACTCTAATAAAAGTTAGTTCATTAATTTTATATTACGTTTATTCGTTTAATAATTATTTAAGAAGGATATTTTAATAAATCTAAATTAAATATAGACAAAATTATATGTAAGTGTAGTTTTGTGTAAAACTGACATTAATTAAAAGAATATATAAATACTAGTAGATAATGGAAGTGTAAGTAAGAAGTAAAAAAAACGTGTAAATTAGCAAAACATAAATTTATTTATTATTCACACTCGACAGTTCAATTTACAATGATACCTCTAATAACATGTGTTCAAACTAGACAGACATTTCACCAAATTCTATCTTCTTTTTATGATGCAGTTCTGTTTCTGAATCTTCGAGAAAATACTCTTAACTAAAAAAAAGAATTCAAGGTTATGATAAATATGTTATATAATTTCGTATTGTATTGAACTGAATAACTGGCTTTCTAAATTTATTATTTTCCAGAATAATAAGACTAACGTATATAAATCTTGTGACTGTGGAAATTAATAATGCGTAAATGTGACTAACAATTTTTTTGTATGTTAGTATATTGCTATGATGCACTTATATTTTATATTAGTTTTGAACACGCAGTACTTTGTTTCTTCAATTATTGGAAACATCTTCATAGATAACAAGCGTTTTTAATTAAATAGTGTATACAAAACCTTCACAGTTTATTTAATTTTGACTCCTATTTTTTGCAAAATATTTAATATAACTCGCAACTCTACATAAATAATATTATACAATTTATACAATACGTGAATTAAAAATTTTTTCGTTTTTAATAATCCATGGATACTCTTTATGCAATTATTATCAGAAAATTTTTTATAAATTGATAACATGAAATCTTTTACAGTTTTTAGAAGTAGAATTTTTATTTATACATTTCTAGTTTAGTTTATGACTTTCTTTTTTATCGATTATCTCTAGGTAAAAATCATATCATATCAAATCATCGTTATAACCATCATCACCACTATAATAATAATAATGATCGTCATCGTCGTCGTCGTCGTCGTCGTCGTCGTCGTCGTTGTTGTTTTGTTGTTTTATTGTTATTATTATTATTGTTGTTGTTGTTTTTGTTGTTATTGTTAATAAATAATGTAACGTAATATTTATTTGATTTATTTCAAATGATTAATTTAATTGATGATTAAAATTAACAAATGCTATAATACGAATTTACTTTCAAAATTGATATAATACTTCGATCACTTCTATACATATATAAAATTAATAATTCATTATAAAACTAAAATTCTTCGAAAAGTCGAATTTGCAAAATGTAAAATATAAATAAATACATTAATTGTTATTGATTATGAATAATTTTATTTATTAAAAATGTTCACCCAACACTTAGCAAAAAAAGTCTACATGCTAATTCATATTTTTAACTGTATTAACAATTTTTTTATAATTATCACTAACTTTTGTATACACTAAACAGATTTGTATTTTTAAATATTTTTTTAGAATAATCTTAAATCAAATCCATTTTTCGACTTAACCTAATTCCCATATTAAGGTTAATCGGCACTAGTTTAGTAATGCGTCTTACTAATAGTATATTCCGAGGAATTTAATATCAATAAAAATATCATAAAGTAGGTTATTTATCAAACATACTAATAACTGTTACAATATTTATTATATTAAAACAATATTTTAAAATCAAAAAAATAATTTATAAAGAATATGTGCTTTTAATGTAAGAATTTTTGCAGATGTAAATTTAAAATTTTAATTTCTATCAGCAAAGTTTTTTCTATCGTAAATGAATATTAAGTAAATTATTGATTTAAATATTCATCATTATTTTTCTTTTCATTGACTAATATTTTGCGTTAAGCATCATTATATAATACAAATTCATCTAGTTTCAAAAGGTTCTACATGTATAATTTATTTCCAAATTAATATTTAATATAATTAATATAATACGATATTTTATATTTTTATAATTACAAATTTATACTTAAAATAGAGATTAATTTAATAAATACAATAATTATAATTTTCGGTAATATAATACATTAATTTTAGGATTAAATTAAATAAATTTAATAGAAAAAAATCTATAAAATGTACTAATTTAATTATTATTTTAACCTTTGTAATTAAGAACTTAAGCTAAAGGGTGTTTGTAATTTTGTCTTCATATCAAACGATTGCCTCAAATAATTATTCTTTTTCATTCTAACTATACCATAAATTCAATTGTTTTAAATGTAATTTTCATATCAAAATATTTTCTTTTTTTATTTATATTAGAATCACTATAAAATATAACACATATAAGAAAAAAAGGAGCAATAAAAAAATTATAATACTTATATATAGTATGGATGTATTCTGTATAAAATTCAATATTAATATTTACAGTATTTTAGTCATTGAGCAATATTTTATAATTACATTGTGTTAGAGTATTATTAAATAATTTTTGTTAACAATTCAATGAAATTCATCGATTAATTAGTGAAAGAAATATAAAAAAATAATGTAAAATTTTTAAGTATTTATATTTATATATGTACAGTACATTTATGGTACGATTGCATAAAGGATATATTCATCAAACGATATATATCAATGAAATATAAAGAGGTATTGGTTAATTTTTATTAATTATACAATAAAATATTTTAATTCATAAATGATACTATCATAAATATTAACTTATATTTTAAAAATTATAAACATATAAGTTTTATTTTTCAAATATCTTTACATTGAAATAAAAATTAAGGCTAATTATGCATTTCATAATTTGTATAAAATGCATGTTAAGTATTGATTACAGATCTAATATTATTTTGTATTAAATTGTTTTAATCGCATTTTCTATAAAAAAATTCAAAGTAATCAATAATCTTTTGACTCCGTACATTAATCAACTCGTATTTCTTAGATGTGGCATAAAAATCAAAAATGTTTTTCTTTATCCCTTATCCTGAAGTTAATTTTAAACTCAAATCAGATTCCATGTTTTATTTTAGTTACATGTTGAATGCTCTTACATTATTTAATTACATCAATAATGTTTCAAACTACTAAGAGTTTCAAGTAATATGATTTTATAAAGTTTTTTTCATTTTTTGCTTTATTTATGCTGTTAACAAGCGCATAGCTATTTATGTATATATAATATTATTTCTAATATAATTACATCATTATATATAAGAATAAGAATTCTCTATATTATATATTTTATAATACATTTTATTTCGAAAAAAAGGTTTTATTAACTTATAATTGAAATAAATGATTTTTGAAAATTTATTAATAATTAAAAGTAGTAATTTTTTTAATGTGAATTTTATCGTCCCTTATTATTTTCCATAAGATCCCAGAATATAGTAATAGACAGGTTAATTAAGTCAATGACAGACGTTAATATAAAACCTGTGATTAATATATTTAATTTCATATTTCAGTGATATTTTTATTTTCACATTAAATTTATCAATACAATTGTATTTCAAAATGTTGCAATGTATTGACTTAAAAAAATTGTTCGTAATATTAAACGTGTACATATGTTCTCTTAATTATTTATCTAAAAACATTATAAACTGAACAGACAGAATTAAAAAAATTTTGATTCGAAATATAACCAATAGTAGTATATATAGATTTTATTCCATTTTCAATTACAAGAACAAATTTACAATTTTAAATAATATTATTTAGAGAAATATTTAAATACTTTAAAAATATAATAATAATAAAATGTATTCGTGTATAAAACTATTACAAACAAATTTTTTATAGTAAAAATATTGTTGAAATATTGTATGAAACTGAAAATGCAAAATAGTAAATAAACAGAATTCAATTATTACTAGTAATTCTTTTATAGAATAAAAAGTTTTATAAATATTATAGATATTTCAAAAAAATATGTAAATACGTAAATAGATATTCAAAATAATTTGCATTGTTTTGAACATAGATTTAAAAAGTAAAAGAAGATAATTCAAATTTTTAATAAAAATGTGAGTGTTTTTCTCTGGTTAACCCAATATCTTCATAATAAATTTCGTACATATCATGAGTAACTTTTACATTCAACGATTAATTTTGTTATTAATTAACATAAAAAAATTGATATTTGACCAAAGTATATTTTTAAAAATTTATGTTTAAAATTTATGTTTTAAATATATGTTTAAAACTTATATATACTTTTTATTTTTCAATTGCTTTGTAATACATAGTTTTTTATGATTTTTATTCTATTTTGAATTATATACTTACATTTTATTTTATGATCTTAAAAATATAAATTATAAGGTATAAAATCTGAAAGACTTTTCTGAAAATGAATTGTTGATATTCAATTGAAATATTAATATGTATGCATTCCATTCTACAAATTATATTTATATCATAATCATATAAAATAAGGTGAAATTTGGCTATTTATTCAAATTTGTTTAAAAACTTTGCAGAATAACTTTATATAAAAATTTGATACAATCTTTATATTTTATAGTTTTCTCTAAAATAATAAAACAATAGTGAAAGAATTTGATTTCTATTTCTATTCTATTCTTTTATATCTTATATTATGTATGTATTTTTTATCATAACTATATTATAAGTATTTTCTTATTTACTTTAATTGCTATATATATAAACAAAAATATTGTCATAATTAATTATCTTACATTATGGAATATTATTATCGGTATTTTTATTTATTTGGTCTTTATTGTTTTCGAAATTTATATTTGATAAAATATGAAGTACAGAGTATTTATTTTAATCATTTTTTTTCCATAATATGATATTTGTTCATGCAACGATCAATATTTCATTGAATATCGGAAAAAAATGAAGAAACTTTAAACATAAAGTAGATTCTGAATTTACATATATAATAAAACAAATATTTTTACGACACCTGAGAAATACTACAAAGCAAACAAGAACATAAATACAGAAATAAATAAAACAAAATTTTATTAATATATAAAATAAGATGATTTTATTAAAAGACTTATTAAAAAATAAATTCAGTGAAGTTTTTGGAAACGTTTTTCTATGGCTACAATAAAACTTTATTTTTAAATTACTAAATGACAATGAGGAATAAATTTTATAATTTTAGTAGTTAATATATTATTCTTATTAATTTAGGAACATATATTGACATATATTGAACATATATTAGAAATATATATCGATCATATATAGACTTCTTAATTATTTATCTATTTTTTTAATTGTTAAATTATAAAGTTGTATGTGGAGTATATATATATATATATATATATATATATATATATATTTATTTATATATTATCAATTAACTCAATATTAAAATTATAGAAATTACCGATAAATAATTTACAGAAATTAAAAAAAATCTTAAAATTTTTTTCATAAAATATATCATGATATTACATAATTATTATAACATAAATAAATATTAGTGATGAAGCGAAAAAAATCTTTAAGCCATGGGATATGCTTCCCGATCAAGAGGTTCACCTCAAACTGTGATCTGTATATATATATATATATATATATATTTATATATGTATACAGAAAATGAATATGATCACTGTGATATAACGTATATACTAGCACTTTCTATAGATCAATAATCCTAACATACGGAGATTGCGGTATGCCAACTATTTACGCATAAACTTCTACTGTTGTCGTTTCTGTCTCTGCGTGGGTGCCGTTGCGCCTTCGCACGCGCCTCACATTTTATTGTGCGCGTACCTTGAACTCTTGAACTTCTTGATATCCTTTCATATATAAACTTTTGGTGTAAGAAAATACTCGGGTCATTTTCTAATCTTGATTTTTTCATTAACGCACACTTCTATGCAATTCATAAAGATACCAATAGAAACTGTCCATTATTGGAACCAATGCTTCCTTTATAAAAATCTACCCCTTTAAATACATGATTATTATTAACCAAATAATCTATAAAATATATAATAAACATAGTGGAATTTCATTCCGCGGGTAACTAGAAAGAAAACCTTATAAGCCCTCGTTTTCATGAAAATCTTATGTATTTATAAAATTAACTTCTTAACTATACATTTATATTACAAAAGATCTAAAAAAATTTATATTTAGTTTTCAAAAATATTTAATGAAATATATGTATAAAATAACATATGTAAATGTATATATATTTTATAATTATAAACATTTTCTTTCATGTTTATTTATTTTTAAAATCAATTGATATTGCAAATTATCCAAATAATTTAATTTTTTTTAAAGATTTGAATAATTTAATCAAAAAATATCTTACTAAAAATCACATTAATTATTAGTAACTCTGTATTAGTCACACTATTATTATCAGTAACACTGTGTTAATCAACTAAACAAACATAGTCTTAGATTTTACGGTATTTTTTCTTCAGCATTTATGGAGTAAAGATTTATTCCTGCGAATACAATTTACAATATCATCAATCAGTTGTAAGAGTTGTAAATATGATTTGAAATAACAAAATTGAATTGTTAAAATTATTCAACTTAATATTAATCGATTTAAGCTAAAGTATAACCGCTTAGAATTTATAGCATCTTTGGAAGTTCTTGGTATGTTATCCATTTATTATTTATTTGTTTTTGTATACTGAGTTTCTCGTGAAAAAATAAAATTATTAGATAAAGTATTGCGAAATAAATATATTACTGTTTAATTACATTATGCAAAAATTCTCGTGATTTAAATTGAGGATCAATTTATTTTGTGTTAATATCATTATATCTGAATTCAAAGGTACAAAATTATAAAAAATTACTTTAATAATATATATAAGATTATTTTATATTTTTTTTAATTTATTATATTTCAATCGTTTTAAATAATAAATTATTTTTTATTTCATTAATAATTAATATGTATGTAAAATTTAATGCTTAAAAAATAATTACTTAATCTTTATGATATTTTTAAGTGTCTTTTATTTTTAAAGGATATCTTCAGTAATTATATATTTCGTTATTAATAAATTAAAAAATATACTGTACAATATTTATAAATTTTTTTTTATCTTTAATTATATCAACATTTTTATTATAATATTAACAATTAATCTGCTAGATATTAAACTTCCATTTATTTCAAAATTATATTATTAAAAAATATTGTATTATTAAAATATAGTTAATAAATTAATAATTACAATAAAATTAAAAAATTAACATTATCGGTTAATAATGAAAAAACTTTATGCATTAAATAATTATAATTAAAACAATATTTATATACAAATAGAGATGAAAATAGAGTAATTTTGACTATCATATAAATTTAACCTTAAAGACCACAAATGAATTGAATCGAAATATCTTCAATTTTTATAGATATATTTTTTCTGATATTTCTACATACTTGTTCTTAGACGTATATTTATATATTAACTTTTTACAATATTCAATATAATACTTGAATATTTACAGAAGTAACAAGAAATAGCATTTACTTAATTTTTATAAAAGATAAGATTATTTTGAAAGATGATTACTTTGAAATTATTTCCAATATTTTCTAGATCAATGAATTCGGTTTTTTTTAACAATTTAATGATATTTGTACCTTGTAAAATTTAAAATTCGTTGAATTGAAAAATTTGTATAAAAAATTCCATATCCTAAAATTATAAAGGCTTTTAATTTTTAAATTTTATAGAATAATAAAATCATTCTATAAAAAATAGTTGCAATATTACGATTAGATGAAAATTTTTATGATTATATATACAAAAATATTTTGTTAATTTAATTATTTAATACCAAATTCAAATTTATTTTTACAATTACTTGATTAGCTATGTATGCATTTTTTGTAATTAACGTTCCTGTTTAAATTATCTAAATCATATATTTTTAATTATTATATCTAATTATTTTTATTTTATCTGCATGATTTAATTATATTTAATTCAATTAATTACTTAATTTTAATTGAATATACTTTTATTTTTGTCAAATGATATATATAAATCATTTATTGCAAGTAATTCTTTAATAAAAATAACATATTTAAACTTTTTAGATAATAATAAAATTTATGAGTAATTACGGCACGACTATAAAAAAATTTGCGTTTAACAATTTTTAATTTTCCATATTGAAACCAATAAAGAATAAGCATACATATTGTTGGGGATACAAATACACTTTTTTATTTCTTTTAAATCATTTATTTTTTTAACAATTTCTTTATTAGTCCAAATTCGTACATTAGTTGTTTTGCTTGTGCATCTAAGTGTCGTCCACCTTGGCGGAGTAGCGGACTGGGACTCTGTCTCCGGACCTTTGCAATCTCTCATATACTCGCCACATGACAATTCCTCGAGATTAAGATGTGCTCGCGACCTCCAATTTTTCCCAACTTAGGAGATTGCCGCCAAGCCCCATGCGTTTCCAAGTGTTATCGACGAGGTCCAAGTATTTTTTACTCGCGTGGTTTAGTGGTCGTGCTCTTTGCCTTGTTGTAGCTAATACCTCTCTCGCGAGACTCAATTTTCCACCGAGTTTTCTGACCGTAAATACATATATAAATCTTACAAAAAATTGAAAAACAGTACTTTCTTTTGTTAATTCTAAAATTTAATTAAATTAAAAGTTTCCATTTTTATGCATATAATTAATTTTTATTGACAGATTAATAATAAGATTTATTAAACATTACTAGATTAGTTCTTAGATTTTTCAAATTAAAATTGCACAATAATAATTTTACTTATTGCTAAAATCATCGACATCCAATAAAAGGTGTTAATCCGATGCTTTACATTTTTAAAATAACTGTCGAAACCTCAAGAGCATTGACGAGACTCTTAATAAAATATATGTTTTAATTGAATGACTACAAGGAATCTATAAGTCTTCATCAATCATGCCAGAAATCACATTTTTATTACGATTCCTTCGGTAAACGAAATCTCTTTACTATCTGTTTCTTCTTATAAATTCGATCCTCTAATGCTACCATTTAAAATTTTTGAAATAGTTGTATTGAACTGGATCACCTACTTCCTATACAGAACCTGAATTATTTATTTTATTAAAATTTAGCTAGTATATAAGCTATAAATTATTAGTATAATTTACTATAAAATTCCAATTATTGTTAAAAAACATAACAATTACATCATAATTATCATAATTATATACACAAAATTTTTTAACATATAAAAAAATTATTGTTTTAAATATAATCTTATTTTTATTATTTTAACTTATTACAGTAAACATATTTAGTATATATTATCTGTAATTTACTTGCAAAAAACAGATGAAACAAATAAAATAAAATTTTTTTTAATATATTATTAATATCAACTTATCTATGAATTTTCTATTTAAAAATAGTTTAAATGTTTACATTTTTGTTAAGAAAACTACAATTAATATTGTAAAAAGTAATATTGCAAGTAATAAAATATATTAAATTCCCTTTACTAAGTTTATTAGAATTTTTTTATAAAAAGTTCTTATATCATTACTAAAAGTTTAAATAAGAAATATATTATACATATATTGTATAATTAAAGATTTTGTAAAAATTATGTTACAAAATTTCGAACAAGTTGCTAAACATTTATATTTTTTCAAAAATATTCTACAATATTATAATAAAAACAAGAAAAGATTGCTATAAAAATTATAAAATACTTTATGTTAATAAAGAATTCAAGTAAGACCCATATTTAGGTAAATCTGAATTTTATTATTCATTATATTTTCGAAATTTTTATTTACATTTATAAATATATTTATCGTTCATTAAAATATAAAAATACTTAATTGTAATTTAAATTAACGTATTTTTCGCAGGATTAATTTATCAAATTATTAATAGTATCTTTGGAATTTTAGAATATGATTGTGAGGGCAAACAATGGAGAGGTAAAGGAGAAGAGAAAAGAGAAGAATTCAGGAGAAAAGCATGTTTTTGAAGAAAAGGAAGAACGTCTATTTTTCCTTGAGGGGGTTAAGAGGTCGCATCTGAGAATAGGTAAGTATCACACAAAAAAGTAAAAGTGCATCAGTTTTACTGTTATTGTATCCGTATAATAAATTATTATTGAAACAATCGTGACTAGTGATCTAATATAGTCTTTGTTTTCTTATCACGATTTTTTATTAAGTGAATGCTAAATTATTATAAAAACAAATTGAATACCAAAATTTTGAAATGTAAAACTATCTACAAAGAAATAATACGTAATGATATGATTTAAATATTTGAAAACGTGATTATCATGATAGGCTGTTAAATTTCTTTAAAAATAAATATTTTCACGTGATAAAAAAATAAAAAATTTTCACAAAATAGATACAAGAAGAGTTTTTAACAATTTTTGAAGTAACAACGATACATTAAGAAACTGTGTTTAATAGAGAACAAAATTTAATACTAAATAGCAAATTAATGAGAACTTATCTTTACGAATTCAAATTGAAAATGCACTGGTTAGAAAAAGGTGATTTATCTTAAAAAAGTTTAGTTCATATTTTCATTTTATCGTTTTTTATATAATTTTTAAATCTAATTTAATAACAATATATCGCCAAATTAAATTTCAATGCTAAGTAATATATATGATTTTTAAATTTATATGATAGAGTTAAATTTATTTGAATACTAATTAATTGTGAGTAAACTGCAAAAAGAATCAAAAAATAAAGAAAATCTAGTCACCTAATCCCTGTATACAAACATTTCGAAGTTCTAAGAGCACGCATCTACATTCAATGCTGATGCTTGTGTGATTAAACTTTTTTAATATTAACAGGCAACATCGTAAACAAGGTTACATCCTTATCAAAGAACGCATTCCATTAATATCTTCTCCGAAGAAAATCACGATAAGTGAATAGGGCTTTTCATTGATGACTCATAGAAAGACTGTAACGTATTGAGTACTCATTCTGAAATAACATATACATTACTCGTGTAATAATGGCTGTAATCTAAAATCACTACCCGACACCGACTACTTTTTTAGAAATAATTCTACAGTATACTTTGAATAATAATATGCAGCAAATATTAGAATTTTATCTTTTTATTATTTTACTTTGGAAATATGAATTCTATATAACATAGAATTTTTTATCAAATAACTATATAAATACCATGTTATTTATTATATAGTATTAAATCTTTTTTTATAAATTAATATTCAAAATCAGTATCATAGAAATATTATATTTTTTATTTTATTAAAAAATTATACATAAACCTTACCTAAGAATTATTATTTAAAAATTAAATTAAAAATAATAATTTCGATCTACTATTACTATCTATAAAAGAGGAAAAAAATATTCAAAAATTATAGCACAATTATATTCTAGTAATTCTAAAATGTTTTTAAAAAGTAAAAATTTAGTGAAATAGTATTTGTTACTGTTTTAAAATTATGTGTTATAAAAAAATGTATTTTTCAAAAATTTTATTTTATTATGTATTAAAGTTTTGGTAATCTAATAGAAAAGTAAGTGTTTACTATTACGATAATTCGTATATTTATAATACTCGATTTTGTTCCATAAAGGACTTATTGGAACAATTTAGTAAGCACAGATTTTGATAAAATTATTACAATAATGCATTGTCCATAGACGAAGACCTATGGTAATATTATACAGATAATAAAGATTAACCCTTTTAAATTCACAAGGTTAATATTTTTAAACAAAAATATATAAGTATCATAATTTTGTAAACTCAATTTGCTATAGCAAAAAAGTTACTAAGCTACAAAATAGTAAAAAGCTAAAAAAAAAGAAAAAGAAGAATATCATTGCTAATACTATTCTAAAAAATTTATTTATTGAACAAAAAATGAAAAATGAAATAATTTAATTCTTGTAAAAATAAAATATTGTTCTTATTTAGTTCAATATTTAACTTATCAAAATAAATTAAAAATTAAAAATTATAAAAAAAATCTATTACAAGATTACTTTTTTAGAAAACGAAAATAGAGTGATAATAATTAACGAACAGGAATAAAAACATTGATATTATATTTATAACGAACAATGATATAGTAATAAAGTTTAATATAATTTATAGAAAAAGGGATATAATAATTAAGGTTTAGTCTGATAACATTTTTTAAATAAATAATAATAATATTCATAAACTATCTTCGATACTATAGTTCCTTTCCGACCTTATGAATATTCCCTACAACTTGATCTTTTACTTACGCTTACATTTTCTTATTTGAATTTCTTATATTTTTTCATTCTTCTGTGCTTCTTCTCGACTTACTTTCTTCCTATCTTTCTCTCTCAACTTTATTTAATATATCAGTAAAATAAAATAAAAACATATATTCTTATATTCAGTGAGCATTGTAATCTACATTGTCACAGATTTTATATAAAAATATGAAATTTAAGATAGTAAATACATTTATAGATATAAGTAATTTTTATCAGAATGCACAGGATGTACTAATATATTTCAGTATAAAAAATTTTTTTATGAGTAAAGTTAATGATTATTAAAATAAGTGTATCAAGTATGTAAAAATATATAGTAAATATATTTATATTTAATAAGTAAATGTTTAAAAGAGTTATACTTACCATGTATTTAAATTAGCGGTATTTTTTCAATTATTTAAAAACATTAATTTTATTGGATTCCTACACATTAACCATATTCATAACAAATAAAAATCCAATATTTAGGTAAGCCTTATTTTGAAATTTTGTAATCTCTACAAAAATTTTCAAATAAAATAACATACTACAGAAGTATCAGGAATATAATCTATAATTTCATATTCGAATTCTGGATTCTAGCGAATATTAGTTGCATTTACGGAAAACCACCCTCACTTACCAAACCACAAAAACTGCCAATGTAAGAATATGTAAGTCACAATATTACAATAATTTGTTTATAATCTTACTTAAACTAATTAAACATCACAAAAATTTTGTCTCACCAAGTTAAATTATTTTTAGTTTAAAAAATTATATATAAATATTCATAAGTCTAAATTTGTTGGTAAAAAATAATTTATTGCATTTACTTACTCTGCACTTATATTTTTCAAACAAATTTTCTAAATTCTGAATAATTGCAAATAATTAAATAGGCAAGTAAGAGTAAGAATTATTGATATTTATATTTGGTATCTTATTCGACTAAATTTTATTAACTTGTTAATATAAATAAATAGTAGATTTGTCCTTAAATTTAGATGAATAAATAATCTATTTTTATAGTTAATTCTCTAATATTTATTAAATTATTATTTATTATATTCTTAGTTATCACTTAGTATTTAAAAATTATTGTTAATACTTACAAAGTTATTAATTTATTGGAATAATATAAATGAGTAATGTTTTATAATTCCCTCAAATCATTTTCATTTTTATGTATCTGAAAATATTTTTTATTATATATTATGTATATTGCTTATTACTATTATAATATAAACTATATTATTTATGTCTTCGAAACTTAAAAATTATTTCTTTAAAATAATTATTACTATTTCCAGTATCAGAATTATGTTATAAAATATAACTTTAAGTATATTATCTTTTGTTGTTTTTCATTAATTTTAAACTGATTTTTACATAACATAAATTAGTTTTTCTAAAAAATATAACTTCTATTTTGATTATTATTTTACTTTTAAAGATACGTTGATTTCAAGGATATAGATTCGTATTTTTAAAAATTTTATAATAAAATTTGTCGCTGTCATTGTTTTAAAATTATTAAAGAAAAGAGATTTTTTCAGATTATAATTTTCTCAATGCCTCATACTTGAAGAAGAATATTCAATTTTATATGCGGTTTTACGATTGAGAATGATGGATTTATTATATTAAAATTCAACATAATTAATTTATAATATATTCATAGTCGACGGTATCAAGATCATTTGCGTTTAGGAAATTTATAATGTAAGGGAAATTATTATATCAACGAGTGAAGGGTTTTGATCAAACACTGGTGTGGATATTTTCTGATATCTAATAATGTAACTCAGCACTCATAATTTATTTCTTTAGTCTCATATAACAAGACATAGAATACAAAATTGAGAATATATATTAAAATAGTGAAAATTGATAACTCTTTATTTCGATAATAGCTAATAATCACTCATTTGAGTGACAGAGAAAACAATAAAAGAAAACACAATAATTTTGAATCGCGAATGCTTTGATTAAAAGAGCAAGACTTATTGACCATGTACAGATTTTCATAATTATCTTTTACTCAGTAATATCGTTTAAAAAAGTATTGACCAATTTCTTCAAAGGAGCCTTATAATATTAGACTTCAGACATTTTTAGTTTAGCTTTTATCGATTTAATATGTACATTTAATATGTAATTTTTTGAGTAACACGAATAAACGCAGTGATTCAAGTTTTCTTCGTAATCCAAAAATTCAAAGAAGATGAGATTCACGAGTACGCAGAGCTATGGTTCGAAATGTAAGAACAATTTTATATTGACAGATATGTGAATTATCTAAAATGTCAATTATAATTCAACGAATGAAAAATTAAATTAATTTAATTAGTTTCCATTAAACGAAATTAAGATACTTTGTATTTGTTCTATTAAAGGTGATTAATATTCTTGAGAAGGTTTTCCAAGAACTTACAACTATTATTAATGTACTTTACCCATTATTTCCTAGTAAACAAAACGTTGAGCATTTACGATGACGACTCTCGGAACTTGCAGAAGGTGCAGCTTAATACTTATATGTATAATAGGACTACATGCTTAGTATATATAAGTTCACGTACTTTTGTTATATGAAATAAATTATGCAGTGTAATTCATGAAGTTAAATAGTGAAACACGAATTCTTTCTTTTTAAATAACGCACTAAATTGTGTATAATTATATTAAATATTTTATTTTACAATTATACTATAATTATACTTGCGAAATGAAGGATCTTTGAACACTTAATATCGATTTTCTATGAGACTTAAAACATTTGATGAATTTAAAAAAAATTTATGTGACGTAAGAAAATCTTTTTTTACACCAAAATGGTCAATTGACTTAAAAGGAACATGATAAAAGAGTATACATACAATGTTTAAATATACATATTTAATATTAATCATATAATTGTTATTAAAAATTTATAATTCTTTTTTTGAAAAAACACGGTACCTAGTTTTCTATAACAGTATAAAAAACGATTTTTTATTTTTTCATTTTTAGAAGTCTTATATTTACAATTGTTGTATCTAATTTAATGATTAAAAGGGCACTAATCTGCAATAATATAAGTGTGTACTTATTAATAACAATATGGCTACATATATAAATATTTTTTTGTATATATAATTTATTTCAGAATATTTTTTTACATATTAAAATATGTATAATATGTATATCATTATTTCTAGAAATTAATGTAAATAGTGGCGATACTCGATTATTCAAAGTATTCTATTGTATGTATAAATTTTCAACGGATCGTTCGGAAAATATACATTCTTTTTTTCTTAAAAAAATGCTAGTAAATGTAAAGTTTGGAGAAAACAACAAATATCCCAGAATATGTTAATGAATTCTTTTAAAATCGTCTTACCGATAACAAAAATTCCAATGTCGAAAATACAAAAAATGTTTAAAGTTCAACGCGACATTTGTATTATGCGGCTGAGGCAGACTCATTGATTATTCGCAAGAATAGAGAACAGCGAATCTAGGCGAGCGCTAAAAATATGGACGCAAATGTCGTGAGGTCAACAATCCCACCGGCGATATTGCGCCAAAGGTAAATATCGGATAGCCAAGCGAAGGCCTGGTGCCACGTCCCTCTTCCCTGTTCACCAAACAAACTATTTCCTGTGAATATTTCGTGGTGGGAGAAACTAAAGAAGTAGATGCACGATAAATTAAAGAGATTGAGTAGTAATACCACGCACTTCTGAAAATTCGATGTCAAGAGATGCATCGATCCTTACAATTCTAATTCCAAAATACATTTAGTTTGATAAAATCTTATGCTTATTCTTATTTACTCTTCGAGCAAGCAAAAATTGTGGTAGAATTGTGATCTTAAGTAATCTAAAACCTCTGATTTGCTTACCTCTTCTTCACAATTACAATTTTGCAACCAAATAAAAAGCATGAATTAAAGGAATACTTAGAAATTCATAACTATCCCTTCATATATTTTTAACTCGCTTCGATATTTTACCTATTAACTATTTTTTCTAGTCTGATAATGGCCATGTGTTATATAAAATTACATTGGTTAGATTATTATATATTGTACCATAAATTTTTTATAACAAACAATTATTCGATTAAAATTTGACACTCTTATAAAAACTAAATAATAAATATATTTGTGAGTATGAAAAAGTTTAAGATAAATAATAATGTTAATTTACTATTGTATTTATATCGATTTGATATACTGCGTTTAAATTCTAAGGAACAGAATATTTCTATGAAAACACAATCTTCTATAACCAAAAATTGAAAAGCTACCTTTCTTTTAAAAAAATTAAATATATGCTAACTACATTTTTTATAAATATATATTTATATACATTCGCAGAGTAAGAAAGATAGAGGGTACAACAAAAAGATAATACTTTGGATTTTTCATCAATCACTAATATAATTTAAAATATTTTTTCTAGTATATTCTGACTTGAATATTATTTATTTATATAATAATGTATAAAGAAGTTTTATTACATACTTACAAGGTGTATTGAAATTTTTTGTCAACTATTCCAAGATTCTAAACCATCATGTATGGTTCCTTACATTGCAAAGAAATGAATAAAGTGATTTTGGCCATCTTTAGTAGAATTAAATTTTGGCCTTTCAAAGAATTTTATAATAACTTAAATACATAATAATCCAATTTTACCAACTTATTCTATATTATTATTTAGTGGCAAGTAAGGTTTATGTAAAATATAACACGATGAAATGTGTTGGAATATATATTTAATATATTCTAATTCTGGTTATTCTGATTTATAACAGTATCTAATTTATTATTTGCTGGTAATAATATAATAATATTAATCTTTTAATATAAATATGTGGATTAAATAAATTTATATTCTTTTAATTGTAAATATTTATTTCTTAAATTACTCAAAATAGTCCGTATTAAATTTCAACTTTTGAATAATTTTAAATATTTGATAATTTTTTTCAATGTCAAATGATAAAAATTTTTAAAATAGTTTCAACTGAAACATTAATTTCTGGATTAAATTTAAAGGATTTAAAATAATCATAAATAAATAAAACCAATTATTTTCAATTTTGTATTCATTTCCTGTATTATTATTAGTATTCAGATCGTAGAACATCTTTAAAATTAAAATTTGACCATGGTTAAAAAAATTGAAACAATTAAAATCACACTAAAATATTTAATTTACTAATTTAATTGCGTAATTTATGAATTAATAATAAGTTTGTAATATAAAATAAGTTTAGATATCGCTAGAACCGATTAATAACATCTATATTGAGAAACGTAATTAATTTCTGGATAACTTAATATAACCTTCATTTCCAAACATTCCCTAATCAATGAAAGTTTCTAATTATTGATAATTATTGTGCTTATAACCTACATCATTTATCAATGTCATATCAATAGATTACTATTATTATTACTTATTAGTTATTACTATAAAATTTCTATTCTTTTTGAGTTCGTACGTAAGCTTCTTAATTACAAGAGAAAAATTTCCGAAAAAAAGACAATATACTATGTTCATGATGTATACAAAACTTTCTTAATATCTGTATGTAAAAATATAACGTTATATGATTCATATAAAAATTATTGGTTTTTTGAAACTCATAGCTTTTACCACTTAACGTTTATTTTCTTTGTTTATTTAATTGTATAAATAGATTTCTAATATATTTTTTAACTCATGTATCATAAAATTGCTTAACTTACTTTAGTTTAAGTAATTAATATGTTTAATATTATATAATTTATATACAGTATGATTTATAATATTTTTATTTATAAAGAAATAAGATTAATTATTTAGTTACCCCTGAATTAATTTATTAAAGTTACTAATAAATTATCTTTAACATAAGTAAATATATCTTTTTATTTTCAATTCTATTCATATATTAAAGTAAATTAATTTTTAAGTTCAGCGAAATATAATTAATAAAATAAAGACAACCAAATTCAAATTATTTTAGCCACAAAATAAGCAATACCTTCAAAAATACTTAAATTTGATCATATAAATTCCTTTTATTGTAAAAGCATTATTTGCCCTGTATGATATATGAATTTTATAGTAATTTTATTAAAAAAAATGATCCTGTTCATTTATATAGATATACGAATTTGAGTATTACATAACAACTTAACTGGATCATATATTGTTGTCGGGAGACGTTGAATGACTCTGCAGACAGAGAAAAAGTGCTTAATTTCGTTAAAGAATTTTATTCAATTGATAGAATGAATTATAGAATAATAAATTCAATTAACATTTACATCATAAATAAAAATCCATTTAATGAAATTCTTAAGAATATGAATAATCCAAACGAATTGAAATATTATTATTTGAAGACTACAGTATTAAAAAAATGAAGAAATTAATTTTTGACTTATAATATATAAAATTAAATAATGAAATGAGGTATACATTTAATTCATGTTTTCAAAGCACCATTAACGATGAACATTCTCTCATAAGTATATTTAGAATATATTAAATAATGGTTTAAAAAATAATTTCTATCAAATAATTTAACGCTAGATGGTATCGATTTATATAAAATTTACACTATATTTATAAAGTAATCTTATATATCATTTAAAAAATAATTATAGACGCTTATTTTTAAATTATACAATGATTCTCTAAAATCATTTTTATGGATATAAATAAAAAATCGATCGGTAACATGATTTATTAATTCAATAAAATACGATAATATTACTAAGCACCATAATTTTATATTTTAATAAATTAAAAAAAGTTGAAACAACGGATTCTGTCAAAAAATACAAAGTGAGATTTTGTGAAGCGAGTATTCAAGGAAGCATATTCAACAATCGAAATTAGTTTGCTTATACGTATGAATTCGATAGAGAACTAGTAAAGTATCAATTTTCTCGTGTTTTTGCCCGTTGTGCTTTATAAGCATGTATCACGTCATTCGATAAAGCCATCAGCACTTGACATAAGAAGAAACTGTTTGAATTGCTAAATACTTAGAAGTTTATCAGGTCAAAGTAAAAAAACAATAATGTCCTGACACTTCATATTCTTATTTATGTTTTATATAGCTACATTATTAATGAAATCTCACACTATTAGCATTTTAATTTACTACAAACTATGCACTTGTGATATTTATCTGTATGAAAATGTTAAATATTGAAATTCGAATGGATTCTTAATAAATTTAACAACTTTCAAATATATACTTAGTGTAGTAAGATATTCTATATTTAAAATTTAGTTAAAAAAATGTAAATATATTAAATAAAAAAGTTTTTATTTTATTATGCGTATATTAAATTTATAAATTTATATAATAATTTAATTTAAAAACATTTTTAAATTTATTTCTCGTTTAATGTTTACATATTTTAATAAACGTTATCAATATGTTTTATATTAATCTAAATATTATTATTTATTTAATATAATATATTATTAAATTGTTTAAACATCAGTATATTTTATTTTAGATATATTATAAATCTAAATTTCACAAATTTGATGACTATAATTATTTCAGTATAAATCATTTTTTTGAATAATTTAAAAATT
Source organism: Dolichoris vasculosae (assembly GCA_018907195.1). NCBI lineage: Eukaryota > Metazoa > Arthropoda > Insecta > Hymenoptera > Agaonidae > Dolichoris > Dolichoris vasculosae. The sequence continues at coordinate 56,956 of JACCHY010000037.1, read as the reverse complement.
ATAATTCCATATGAAAATATTTCATTACCAATCTTCTATATAGTAATAATTATAAGTTATTCTTTTGAATTACACATATTCATTTTCCCATTGCTGTTATTTTAATGGTCCAAACTGATAACTCAATCATACGTCACTACTCGATATATACAACAATTTCTTTAGTTCTGTAAATTTGTCTTCTACAATTAAATAAAACATCATTTTAAACTATGAAATTGATCAATTTAAGGAAATTACACATTTATTATTTTATTAAACAGTTATAATTTTATATTTTGTATGTAATTTTTTGATGAAAAAAATTAAAAATTCAAATTATAGAAAATGTTAGAATTTGAATGAACTTTATAACTACATATTTATATGTCAGAAATAAGAATATACATTATAAATAGGCACATGTGATTCTACTAATTAAAAAGCTAACACATGAAAAAGCTAGTCCCCATAAAATTAATATAATATAGATGTTGATTACAAATGCTCAAATTTAATATTTGACAAAATTTTTAAATGGCCCGATCAAAGGATAAGCAATTATTTATCTGAAAGAATAAACATAAGTATCACGAGTTCAAGCCGTGTAAATGTAATTAAGGATTCGTATCAGCACTATTGTCGTGCGGCTAGATTAGATTTTCATTGGTTGAAAGTTAACGACCCGGTTGCGTAAGCGATACGGGACGTGCGCCGAAAGCTTCTTCCCACCTCTTGTGTGACTTTTGAAGCGTAACACTCAATAAAAGATGCGATCGGAGCAAAAGTAGTTCTGTTGAAAATATTGTTAGTCGCATGAACAATGCCGCCGAAATTCGCTCACGATGCCGACTCTGACTAAGATGACTTTTTAGCACAGCTACTTAGATTAAAGCGGTGATAAGGTTTTTCCTTTTATAATCTCTACTTTTTCTCGTTTTTCTTCTCACTGAACCTTTGTTCTATCTATTCCTCTGGGCTTTCGTTCTTCGTCAACTCTTTCTAGGGAACTTTTATTTGTTATCTATTAGGAAACATTATTAGCAAAGTGATAAGAGAGAAAAAATGAAAGAAATAAAAAAAATATATATAGAGAGAGAGAGAGACAGAGAGTAATACATTTATTTTTATTTACATCAAACAAGAAAACTACTATTTTAAAATTCATAAACTTATTGCACGTGAATTTCTTTTTTCATTCCTTTCATATTTATCAGAAGGTCAATTTATTTCATAACAGATATATGTCTAGTATTTGTTTAGTCAATTTATTGCATAAACATTTATTGAATCATTTTCATTAAGTATATTTATATATAATATAACTTAATATCTTTTTACATATAAATGAATATACGAATATTAATGCCATAAAAATACCGTGTTATGAAAGATTGTTTTAAAAATAATTTTTTTAATGCATTAATCCTATGCATAAATTATAGAAAAGTTTTAATAAAAATATTATAAATATAAAGTAACTTAAAATATTTAAATTAACTAATATAACGCTTAAATCGTATTAGAAAAATCAAACCGCATTTTATGAATTATTAAATAACTGAATAAATATGAAGTCATATGTGTGGGAACATGCAAATTTCTTGATATTCCATAAATTCATTAAAATTAAGTTAAATTATATTTATGTATAGTATACATAAAATTTTTGTGAATTATAATAAACAAATTCTAATATTTTGTACAATATTCTGTATAATATTCTGTACAAATTATAATTATTTTCAAATATTTTATTCTAACAAGTTTTACAAAAATTATATTACTTTTTTTTACAATCTTTTTAAACTTCACATTTAATATAATATATATTTTGTATATTTTAGTTAATTTATATATTTTATAAATAGTGCAAACAAATGCATACATATAATATAGATTATGGATTTCTCTATATATTCTTCAATCCCATACTGTTATTATTTTTAATTAATTGTTTGTGTTTCTTTCGATTTCAAAATCTTAAATTATAATTTGAAAGTATATTTTTATTTGATAAATTTGTCAAGTATTAAATTTATACCAAAGAAACTAAGTATTAATTTATCTTTGTTTACTTAAATTCTTTTATTTTGTAATTGTACAAAACAATTTAATTAAAAATTCTATATTTATTAGATTATGATATTACATTACCTTTTTAAAGTTATATTAATACCTTAATGTATCCAAAACAGTTTTTCTATAATAAATTTAATAAACTGTAACTTTAATAAAAAATTAAACTATCAATATTTTTCCATAGTTTAAGTTAAGAACATAATTTATTATGCAGACGTATTCATATATCTCACATTTTCCACCGAATATTTAATTTATAATTTTATATATATTTATGGTTTAGATAATGAAAATTAATAAATACTAAATATTAAAATATACAGAGTTCTTAAATAATTTATATATTAGCCAAGAAATCTTATTTTTGTCACTAAAATAAGCAGCAAACTTTTTAAGAATTCTTTACAAATATTTATCATTTAAAATATTTCTGTAAATTTTCTTCGACGGTTATGAGAAGTATTCGAGAAAAGAAGCTAGCATTAATCGAGTATCTTAAATTAATTTTCTTCAATTTAAAATTAAAACGAAGAAAAATAGATTATATTACTACAATAATAGCATTTAAGTGAAGCAAATACATGTCGCTGAATTATTAATATTGAAAATATAATAATAAAATTTAATAATTAATAAATAATTTAATAAAAAATATAATAATCAAAATTGAAATATAATAATTGCAACGAAAATTAAAATTAATTTAAGCTGATAATTTTATATCTTTTGAAACAAATATTTAAACTAACTGGTTCTCAGGTAAAATTTTAGTAAAAATCAGTGATTCGATGGAAGGAAAAAAAAGGTAGTAAAATATAGATAATAGGTAGTAGGATTTGATTACCGAAGAGGAACGAGAGAACGGAGAAATTTAAGAAATGAGGAAGGAGCGCAGCTCAACATTCGTGAACTGCACTGCGAATGCACAGGATCCTTGGTACCTCTACGGTATCGAGCCCGTGGATAAGATCGAGGATGGGTTCACCCTTCGAGACAAAGTGGTACGGGGCTTCCGAGGCATCGCGCAGTCGCGGAGGCGCATGGCGCCGGAAGGGGAAGATATCACCCGGTGCCGAGCCGCAATACTGGACAGAGCTAGTTTGTCCGTTTCGCGAGATTTGCGCGTTCCATCGCACATTCCAGGTAATCTTGACCTACGTCACGCACGAGGAAAGGCTGCCCTGGCAGTAGTGGTGGTAGTGGACGTCCGCAGAAAAGCCGGAGGGGAGTTCCGTCTACCTGTTGGCTCGAGATTGAGCAGGTGAGTGCGACGCTCTTCAGTGATCCTTCCTTCGAGTTTTCCGCGACTCCTATCTTCTATTCCGATGATCTGATATCAACACCCAAACCCTTGACCAACCCTTCTCTCTCAATTTATGGTCACTGCGATAAGCATGTTTGGCTTTTATTTATTTCGAACCAATGGCATTTATTCGAATGTGTTTTTGATGGAACAGATTCTCTGTTAAATTTTTTACTCTCTCTCATGCAAATTTATATACATAATAAACATTCAAAGCTTAAAATGCTTATATTTTATAACAAGGCCTTGTATTTGAACTACATTTACCTCTAATTTTACCTTGATAATTCATGAAAGAATAATATCTAAAAAATATCATTTACTTTCCTAGAATGCTAGATTTTTTTAACGTGATGAAATAATTTTAATAATGAAGAAGCAAATACACCGAAAAAAATTACTATTATATCAACGTATTTTTAAGGATTGACCTAGCTAAGCTTACCTATTCAGAGAATAATAAGTCAAAAATTAATTTTTTTGTCACACGAATTCAACAAACTTGCAGCGTCTATTACTATGATACATCGTAATTTCTCAAATGTTTTATACTACTTTTTTCTACGCTTCCTTTGTTAATTTTTATATATTTGAACGCTACTGCATAGTTTATTTCTGTACAAATTCATGAGTATATACCTATACATTTTTCAAGTAATTGAATCCGTGATAAAATAATAATTAATAATAATTAATAGTCCACGAAAACGTGTGTGAACCCTAAGTTCAATGCTAATCCTTCCATTTCGGAATCTCTTGTAAGAACTTTTGACCACTTATTATGAAATTTTAGTGATCCAAAATTTAGATAGTCTTTCGAATATCATTATTTATCTTCATAAATAAATGTTCAAATAAATGTTAAAAAATACTCAAAATAAAAGTATTAATAGTAATTTTAATTTATAATTTTATTCATATCGTTAAGTAATTATTTTTCTATATAATTTCTTTTCGATTTAAGTAAATCGTTATGGAGTGTCTTGAAGTAACTATGAATTTGCACCAAAAATATACAATGAAAATATAATTTTTTCTTTTATTATGATTTTTATATACCTGTCACAGACTGCAATAGTTCTCATTATATTTATCAATACCATATTGCACATTCTCAATAAATATTTTCTATGCCAAAAATTGTGAAATGCTTTTACGATTATTTTATTTTATTGAATAATTATATTTAATTCCTTAATTCTTTACTCTACACAATGAAAAATTCTCAAAAACAATACAACAGTACAATTGTAGAGATTTACTTTTTATTTTAATTATAAAGTATATGACAAAAACAATTTAAATACATTAAATCTGATCTCTTATATTATACGGATTTCTATAATTACAATTATAGAAATAGCGAACTTCTATACCAATGTGATATCTATATCTTATATTTATGAAAAAGTTTTTTTATATTTGCAAAGACTTGTAGGAATAAATTAAAGTTAATTTAAACTATTAACAAAACGTTATAATATAAAAATTAAAAAAATAAAATTTATAAAATTTAAAAATTTTTAATTTATATTGATTAGAATTTTTCGCAAAACATTATAAGAATTTATTAATGAAGATATTTTAATATATATACAATATATTAATATAAAGAGATGGATAAAATAGTTAAGAAAATTATATAATTTTAAAATTATTTCTAACTCATTACTAATGTAGAAAAAGACACTAACATAAAATTACTTCTTCAATTTCAAATAATAATTTGAGATACTTTAATTAATACATATATTTAAATGTATATTTATATTATATTCCAAAAATAATTTGTGATAATTTTTTAACGAAAAATCTTGTAATAATATTTTATCAAAAAAATTAAAATCCATTCCTTTTTTGCAGATAAAACTTAAACAATAATTTAATCAAAACATTTTTTATAATTTATAAGTTTTAAGTAACAATATGTACTGAATTTATTTGTAATTATTTATTTGTTTTTATAATTAAATATCCTATCTATGATTTTTAAATATTATGATTTTTAAACTATTTATATCCTACTAAATAGAAATACCGATATGATTTTTGTATACAATAATTAAATTAACTACTTTGTTGAAAAAGGTATAAAAAAATATTCAATTTCTAATTATTCGGTATAATCAAACCTAAATGGATATCAGAAATAGACATGCAATAGATTTAAATTACTTAATACGTTATATATAAAAATTACGCTAGCATTATTTAAGGAATAATTAAAAATATTCTTAAAGTATTTTTTAAAAAATTCGAATACAATATTGATTAATTTGTATTCATGGTTTGATATACATTTTTCATGATAGTTGTTGACTATTGAAATTGACTATTGAGACGATCGAAATTTTCTTTAAGATTTATTATATTATTTTTAATAAATTTTTATCTGCATTACATATAAATTTAAATAATAAGCTGATTTATTAAATAAAATAAATGTTAAAATAAAATAAATGTTAAAATAAAATAAATGTTAAAATAAAATTAATGTTAAATAAAATTAATAATAGCATATTGGCCTAATGAAGCTCTAAAAATATAAGAAAATCAAAAAAAGAATATATTTTATAAAAATAAACAATTACAGCTAAATATCAAAATAGTGACATACATCATGCTATCATAATATCAATACAATACAACTTGTTTTTAAATAATAGTTCAATAAAATGAATGCATTGATTAGTTATTTTTTATAGTTAAATATATTTTTATAAATTTTTATTAATAATAATTAATATTTTTAACAACTATATATATGTATTTTTTACAAACTTAGATTTATAGAACATATTAACTTGTGTATACAACATATATAAGTTTTATATAAGTGTCCCTTGTTACAAATATAAATAACTTTATTAATTATTAAAAACAAATAACATATGGTTGTGCAAAACGTTGTAAACTCTTTCTGTGTTTATCTATGTAAAAGAATTAACATTAAAATTACCAATAGTAATATTAACAGTAATTTATTAACGTCATCAGACATTTATAATAATAATATGAAAAATTTACTAAAAATTACTATTGATTTATAATTAAAATATTTTATTAAAAATTTATATACTTAAATTTCATAAATTTCATAAGTAAACAATATAAATATTTAATATAAAATAATGTGTAATTTAAATTTAAATTTAATGATTCAATAAATAAAATCAACATAAATAAAGTTAAATAATTAATGTTTACTTCATATTAAATATCAAGTCTGATTATTTTGAGATATATTTTGGGCTTTCTAGAAAGAATACAATAAAATCTATTTGCATTAAATATTATTATTGATCTGAGTTCACTTTTGGTTTTAAAATAGCATTCTATTTATATTTGGATTTCATTTATGTGTAACAAAAAGTTCAAAAATATTTTTTATGAAACATAAAAATTTTTTATCACTTAATTTTATGAATTGCTTGTAAATTATCATTTTAATTATACGTATAAAGTATAAAAAATATAATATTTTTTGAAACACTTTCAGATGACTAATAAATATTCATTATATCTTCTACTATATGAAACTTTAAATATTTTTTAAGAAATAAATTTTCCAATATTAAATGTCGTAATACATATTTCTAAAGATTTATTAAAAAATTTAAAATATATAGATAAAAATAATTTTTTTTGAGCAAGGACATACAAATAATACTTTATTTGTATGTTATATTATAAAAAATATTTTTTCTTTCATCAAATTGATTAAAATATATATTGAAAAATTTTTAATTACTGATTAGAAATACATAAATTAAAATTCTATTAAAAATTATAAATACTGTTAAATACTAAATAATGCTAAAAATATTAAAATAATATCTGGAAAACAATAGTTTTGTTATTATTTAATTATTTTGTCAATATTTCTGTATTTAAAACTTAAAACTCGTTACAATTGCGGTAGTAGATTGCCTACTTAACAGTTCTCCTGTCATTGTGCATAAGCCGATGTGTTTAGTGCTATATTAGGCGAACGAAAACACTTATATTATCCCTTGTTTTCATAGTATTGAATCGAGTCGTACTATAAATCATCCTCAAATAACTTTAGCACTTTCAAATAATTCCATTTCGGTCTTCATAATAGCCAAATAAACTAACATAAAAAAATATTTTTAATTATTAAATTATTGTAAAATAATTTATGGAATATTTCTACTTTATTAATGTTTTTATAACTGTAATTTGAACATAGAATATAAAGAATATAAATAAAATAATTGATTATTATATCAAAAACAATCCTAAATTTTTTCTATTGAATAATAAATTTTAGATAATTAAATTAGATACATTATATTTATATAATACAACCAAAAATTATGGTTAAAAATTTAAACCGAATCATTACTAAGATAAAAAAATATATTGTCTTAAATAGTTTAATTACTATGCTTGATAAACATAATAAATAATTTTTGTATTTATTAACTTTCATTACATACTATATAATGTAAGACTTTAAATGCAATCATATATTGATAAATATAATATGTTTAACTTATGTTATTTCAAAATATTTATTTATTTAATAATAGTATTTTTATACTAATATTAATTTATATACAAACTTAATCTGCTTAATGTTAGTAAAATCTTGTTACAAAATTAATTATCTACTTCTCCAAATATAGTTTCAACATTGACCACTGAAAATATTGAACTTTATTAGAGTGATTTAAAATTTTAATATATCTCCAAAATACATTCTCTCTTCTAAATTTATAAAAATTTATTCAAAATTTTTTATTCGTGAATATAAATTGAAAATATTTTAAATATATTGATGAGTCAATATGTCTACTTCAATCATATTCATAATTAGATAAGTAATTTCATTTATAAGTATTAGTTTCTTATAATATTGTTTTTAATATATTAAATATAAGAAGTTGCATACTTGTTTTAAGATTATGAATATTGATTAAAGCATTGAATAAATATTTGATATTTATATAATTTAACAAATATTCAATTACTGTTAAGTATTTTATCAAATATTTTTATATGTAACAGAAAAATTTCATAAACTTTTTTTCACTTTTTTCCATGTATTATTATTGATAAAAATGCATGTATCATCAAAGTAACATATTTTATTATACAAAATAAAATATCATAACTCTTTAATGGAATCTAAAATAAAATTTTATAATTAATTAAGCGTAAATATTCTAATTTCAAACATTTGCTTTATTTTAACAAATATTTGTCAATAATAATATTTTGACAGTATTCGATTATAGTATTGAATATAAATTAATGCTCTTAGATTATATAAAAAAATCCATGACTAACTTTACACAAGAAAATTTTTTTTAAATTTTTAATTTAATTTTTTTAATACCCATTTACATGAAAACTATAATTACTTTTTATGTAACTTAAATCATATTATTCCCTTTGAATAATAAAAAGGTTCAAATACTGAAAATTATTTATTAAAATAATATCCATGTATTCAAATCTACAGTTTACAATATGTGAGATATAATAAAACATATTGATCATCAATAAAAATATAAAAGTATCATATATTCTATTCATACTGATAGTCATACTCATAGTGATAATAAAATTCTATTTCTATTCACCCTTCGAAGATTATTTTGTATTCACTGTTATGTATTTTACATATAATATAAATGTTTGGTCTTTTTAAATAATATATATGTCAATACAGATAACATCAATAATGATACATACAAAAATTTTTATAAAAATGTTTTTTTAACTTATAGGATATATTTTTCGTACACAAAAAATTATCTGAAAATAAAGTTTCATTATATTTAAAAGAACGTATCTTGATAGATATGAGATTTTTAATTAATAGTCGATTCAAAACTTTATATTAAGTTAGAATTATAACAATTAAATAAATTCATACGTATTTTTTGATTCATAAATAATGAAAGAAATTATAAATTAAATTTTTATAGCTTTATATTTTGTTTATTTTTTTTAAATACTAAAGATATTCTCTGACTTTTTAACATATATTTTAACACATTATGTATTTAAAAATTTGAAAGATAAATTATCGAAGCTTTTATAGTTACTGTTAATTTCTAATATATCTAAAACCAAAATAAACTATAAAAAATTGTGTTCAAAGATTAAAATATATAAAAGTTATTATTTTTAACATTTTTAAAATATGATAATACCAATGAACTGTCATAGACTCACAACTTATAAAATTTTCGATTTTCGTATGGTTTAAGTTTCTAATTTTTTTATATTATTATATAACATAATCTTTATATATTTTTAATTCATATAAATTTAAAAATATAATTTAAAATTTTAAATAAGTTTTCTAATATTTTAATTTCATTTTGAAATCTTGTGAAAAAAGCATGAAATTAAATTGTACTTTTTAATTTCAAGAAAAAATATTTTATTTTCTATGAAACTCTAACTTTTCTAATAATAAAAAATTAAAAATTTAAATTTAAAATACTAGTTCAAAAATATTTAATATTAGTATTATTAAAAATATAAATATATTTTATCGATTATGATTTAAATTCTTTGAAAAATTTAATTAATTATTATATAATAATATTTTATAACTAATCTGCTGGATTAACAATTAAACTGGTTCAAACAATTTTAAAGTTTGTTTCTACTTTTACAACTTTTCAAAAATACATGTTAAATAAAAAATTTGGTAATTTGTTTATAATATATTGAAATTATACTTACTTTATATTGATTTAGGTACGCTAAATTTAATATATTGAGTTTACGATCGAATGTTACGATGAGGGTTATATGAATAATTTTCCTACTAAAAACGTACGTTATAAATTCCAAATGAAACAATATATTTAATTCTGCAAAAATTATAAATTATTTATATATTATATATATAAATATAATTAATATTTTTATTTAAGCCTGTTGTAATAAAAAAAATATTTTTACAATTAAAATTTTGAAAGATTATTTGGTCACTAATTTTACTCTCCAATTTATATTTATCTAAAAAGATATTTAAAAAATATATTTTTTTAAAGTTTTATATAAATATGTTTTACAATTAAATTAAGATAATTTCATTCTCTATTAATAATATCTTATTAATTCATAAATATTTTAGTAGACATTACAACATAACTTATTACTCTTTAATTTGCATGTCAAGAATTTTAATAATAAATAATAATTACAAAACGATAAAAAGAAAAATGTTTAAATTACATAAAAAAAATATAATTTTAAACTAAACATATAAAATAATTTAAATATACTCGATATTTTTTTAAATATTCTACTTATTTTCACAGCTTACTGTATTTGCTTATTTTATACATTTTTTATTGCGTATTTTTATAAGTTTATTTAATATTTTAATAACGCTTAATTATTTTAAAGATTATGTTTTTTTCTTTATATTTATTATCAATTGCAAATTTCTAGGTTTGCATAGTTCATAGAACTATTACTCGAAATCAATTCACTTAATAATTATACATTTAGCAATTCAGGTATTATCAATAGAATTAAATAACATGCTAATGTAATTGCAATTTATCGCCGAAAAATATTTAAATATAAACAGCATGTTTTATCTTAAATTACTCGATTCATGAGTGATTATAACTAAATTAAAAGCTACATATTTATCACAATTACAAGCTATATATATTGACGTAAGAAATAAATAAAAGCAAATTATTTTACAATAGACAACTTCGTCATTATTTATTTTTAAAGAAGTGTTTAACATTCATCAGTACTCTAGGTCACGCTCAGTATTCACATAAATTGGATTGGTCGTGTTTGAATCCTGTTGTAAATGTATAAGTATACAAGGTATTATTTAAGTATATATACTAAATATATATATTAAAATTCGATGTTCATAAACTTAATATGCATAGATATTACATACATCCACATTTAAGAAAATATCAAAAATTATCAACTAATGCAAATTTTGAATTTGAATTTTTAATGAATTTTCTAATCAATAATTTTATTATACTTGTTTAGAATATTTAAAATTATACATAAGAGTATAATAAAATTTAATTCGTTGTAAAATTCTATTAAAAATAATAAATGATGTAATTTAAAAAATTAAAGATTGTTGATAGACTTAATTACATACTTTTAAGCATAATAATGTGATTGTATCGTATACATGTAAATTATTATGAAAAAGTAAATTTCGAGGCATGCTTTAATGCTTAATCTACTTGATCACTTTGTAGATAGATTTACTTACCTATTGTACACTACCAAACTGCTTCACATAACCAATAATACTTTTTAATATCTACAGTATTATAATTTCATCTCAACTTTTCTTTGATTCTGAATTTATTAGAAATAGCAATAAAATTAAATATATTAAATTAAAGTATATTTTTTTATTCACATGCTGCATTTATTCAACCTTAAAACGTTTTAAAGTTAACCATAAACTTTATCTTTATCAATTTTTAATTTAAATTTTAATTTTAATACAAGTAAGTGAATATTCATATATATATTTATATCTGGTCAAGCCTATCTTTTATTGTTCTTATATAGTATTTAAAATATTTTCGTACGTAAAGCCATACTGCTATCTTTCCATAAGTACACCATTACGTTCAGCGTCTTTTCATAATGACGGTATTCCTCTTTTCATATATCCTCGACCTTTTTGCTTTAACTAATCTATTGTTCTAATTATTTTATTGAATTTCTATACTTTTACATGCCATGAATATTAGAAAATCTGTAACTGTATTGATCAGTTGCTTATTTATGATAATACTAATAATAATGGTCAAAAATACAACCCAGATTGTTAAATCAAATTAATATCTCGAATAGTCCACGTTCTTAATTTTATCGACATATTTAATACTAAAATTTATATATTAACGGTATTTTAGCTTTTTATAAACATCTTTCTTTCTTTCTTAGACGATAATCTGGGTCAGAATATGAACTATTCATACATTTTAATTATTATTTTAAGCAAAAACATCTTATAATTAATTGCAAGTATATCTGATCAACTCTGTTAAAAATGTAAGAGAAATGTAAAGAAAAATGCGGGCTCTAATGGAACTCATCCGAATGTGCCTAAGTCTAATTTATTTTATTTAGCTACAAAATTCGGGTAACTATCGTTTATTAGTCAATTCATTTTTCTTGTATACTATATTTAATTTTGAAAATATATTTGATTTTTTTAGTAACAATTTTATTATTATTCATATCATAGTAACACTCATTCAATATTCATGATATTGCTAAAAATGTATTAATTTTTATGTGTATAAATATTTTTTATATAGAGCCATTTTTTATTTTATTATAATCACTAATCAGTAACACTGATAATATTCTAATTATAGTTTTGCCATTATTTTTAGTATTTTTATAAGACATGTTTCTCTTAAATTTATATCCAAAAGTGATTTTATTTTAATAATAATGCAAACCTATGTTGTATTTCATTGAAAATTTAATCAATAATTTTGTTATATAAAATTTAAAAATAGATTTTTTATTAATAACTATTAATTATTCATTAGTCATTATTCCTCACATACATGTATATAGCATTTTTATTATTTAATTAAATGATTCATTATATGATTTAAAAACTCAAAATAATTTTAAAGCCAAATATAAATATTTAGCTTATCAAATAATTAATTATTAATTAATAATAATACATCATTTTGATAATTTTGATAGTTTAACATATAAAGCCACTTCAATTTATAATCGATTTTAGGTTTTATTCTTATTTAAAACTGTAAATTATAAAATGTTTTTAAAATTTTAAATAACTTTATTTATTTCTAAAATATTAATAAATGTAATAAATTTTAATAAATATAATGTAAACTTGTATTATTCTATTGACATAGTTTTCTCCTTAATTGATGTTACAGATAAATTACCAAAGTAATCATTATTGAATGAAGCACTTTTTAAGTAAGTAAATATAATTTTGAATAATTTTTAGCTATACTTTAAAAATTAATATATTGTTCTTATGTATGTACATTTGTAATAATATGCATTATTTTTTATTCGTTTAACATAATAAGCATTCTATGCTCAATATTTTAAGATAAATATTTAATATACCTTCTATAATACATGATAATAAAATTCATTTGATCAATTTAATAATCAATTTATATTAATAATTAATTAATATTATTATTATTGATTAAATTGCCAAATATTTATACATTACACTTTTTTATTAAAATTTGTTACTATTACATACTGTTTTATTTCAAAATTACAATTTTTGCACAATTTTTATTAGTTACAAATAATGAATAAATCAAAGTCTATTTAATATTGTTAAAAAATATTTTTCTTATTTATTTTCATAATCAAGTTGTTCAATGTCATTTACAAATAACTATATGACTAATTATGTGTCAAATTAGTCTGATTGAATTTCTTTTAGATAAAAATTATAAAAATTTTAAACTAAAATTAATTAAAGGTTATTTAATTTAAGTTTTTTATCATAAACTATTTTTATTATAAAAACACTGATTTTTTTTTATGAAATGTCAAGATAATTATTTTTTCCATAATATTTAATCAAAAACAATTCATGAGATTTACTTGATATTGTTTAAAAATAATGTGCATGTATAGTGAAAGGTAAATTTTATCAACGTAAAAAAGTACTTAGTTTAAGATTTTTCATAGACAATTTTAACTAAAAGTTTAAAGCTTTACAAGGCTAGAACCTTATAACAAAACTTCATCTACAATTATAACTTCTAGAATTTATCAAATAAAACGAATACTTAATGTATAGATTAGATAGTAATTAGATTAAATGTATTGATTATTATTTATTGCAGCGTTGAATTATTGTATAATATGAAATGAATTATGATCAGATTCAGTTATATAGTAACCAGTTTAATAATTTAAAAATCTTGAGTTAAACTTTCATTTTGAATTATAAATATGCTGCAAACATAAAAACATGATACATTAAACTATAATGCTGTAATGAATGAAACGTACAAAATATGTATAAAAAAATATATATAAAGTTTGTAACGGAATTATATTCTAAAATTATAAATATAAATTTTTAGAACGTGGAACCGATTTAAAAAATGAAATATGTTTGCAAATTTTTACGTTGAATAAATATAATATAGTAACATACGCTTTAATTAGATTAATATTCATTAGCATTTCAGTGAAATAATTTTTTATTAGTGTAATTATTTTATTTCATCATTTTATAGAAAAATTACTTTAAACAATGTAAAATAATATATTTACATATATTTATACTTTAATAAATTAAGGAAGTCGAAGTTATTTATTCATATCACAAAATATATACTGTATAGTGACGTGAATAATCTATAAGATGGTCATTTCTATAAAGTGAAAAAACGTGTTATATAATTTGAAGATGCAAAATAGTTCGTTTCTCCTTTAATAATAATACTATTTGCATTATTATAGTAAATTAATAATTATATTTTGTTATTGATGTACTTAATAAAAAAATATATATAATAATCAAATCTTTTAGATATATTAAATACAAACTGTCAAAATATTAAATATGAATAATCTTAAAATACAAATATCACATGTGTTTATATTAAATTCAATACTATTATATAAATTATAGAATAAAGTAATTAAAAATAAAAAATATATAATATAATATATATAATATATATAATAATTATAAAAAATAAAAGTGGTAGCATCTCTTCTTTATTTTACTATTAAAGTACATCTATTGAATACTTTAAGAATTATTAAATCATAAAACATACAATTTACACATTGAATAAAATTTTTTAAATAAAATGAATTAAGTGAATAACTAATATTTTGACAGTACTAAAATAAAAGATAATATTTATTCTAATGAAAAAATTTTTATTATAAATTTAAAATTACTTTTATTACTTATAAACTTTTATTACTTTACTTTTATTATTTATAAAAGTATATTATTTAAAAAATATTCAAAACTTTTACTTATTAATAACATATTTATATTATATATTTAATTTAAATTATTTTTTACATAATTAATCTATTATACACTTTATTTAAGACAAATACTTTATCTACTATAAGTCATTTAGGTTTTTAATCTTTGAATAAAAATAAATTTTCATAATAATAAGAATAACGAATAAAATTGTATTGAAATATCAAAAAAATCAAAAATTTTGATTTGATATTATATAAAATATGAGAATTTGATTTAAATATTATACAAAACTTTTCACATAGGACACGATACAACAGAATTTCTAAATTTATATTAAACAGAAACTTGCTAAAAAATTTTAATTTAAGCAATTAAAAATTTTAATAACTTATGCGATATAAATAATTTTTATATGAAATTAAATTGTTTAAAATTTTTTAAAAATAGTAAATAATCAATTAAAAGTATTAACAGTAGTACTCAGAACATTTAAAACAGGAAATCGATTCAATAAACCTCATAAATTATATAGTAGCATTAAAACTAGACAGGCGATAAAAGTAATTAATCAATAAGAAAAATATGTATTTTTACATTAAGAGACTTCACTGTTATTTTTCGAGCATAATTCGAGGACAATCATACACATAATTAACTGAATTATTAACTCGCATAATAACTAAAATGTAAAATTAAAAGTATTTTAAGAAATTGATAATGATATTATCTAATTGACAAATATTTAAATTAATTAAAATATAATATAATAAAATCGATGAGTGAGCTATTAAATATTATAGATAAGAAACCATAAGAAAATTTATTTCTGAATAATTTTTAATTATTTGTATATGATTCAAAATTATTAAAAAAAAAGTAGTTTATTAATTTAGAGATACATTGATATAAATGTTCAATTTCATTTTAGTCAAAACTTAGTTTGCAAAATTTATTAAATATAAATTTCAAATAGATAAAATAAATATTTTATTCATTTTTTTTAATATCCAATAGTTTTTTAAATTAATAGTAAAATATTTATTTGTCTACTGCAAGTCTGTTACTGATTATGGAAGATTTTTTATTCAAAGCTATTAATTTATATAGTACAATACATCGGTTCCGTTGAATATTTTTTAAAAATTAATAATATACCTATTATTAAATATAATATAAATATAAATATTATTATATATTAAATTATTTTTAAAATATAAAAAAAGTATACTAAAAAATGTATTAAAAAATTAATATCACAAAGTAATCAAAAATGATGATCGAATTTTAATTAAAATATATATTTACTATTTCATCAACTATATTCTGATCTATATTAACTTCCTCAGGTCATTCAATACATATTAAATATTTTTATATGGTACCATAATATAGTAAAAATCTCAGTTTTATAAGATTTGTATATTTTCCAAAAAACAATTAAAATAAAATAAGTTATCTCATCCTATTTGCACAAAAAATACAATTTAAGAAAGAACGAAAGAGAATAAAATTAATTTTAGATGTAAATTAATAATATTATTTTAATATATTAATAATTAATAAATAACAATGATAAATAAGATATTAAATTTATTTAATATGTAAAAAATATAAATTTCTTCAAACTTCACATATTAATTCATCGAACACAAAAAGATTGGAAATAATACAGTGTTTGTTCTTAAAACACAAATTTATATCTCAAAATGAATAATTATGCTAAATTTAAATTCTATACATGAATAAACTTTGTAGAAATATGAATTTTAAAGCATAAGAACAAAGTAAAAAATGAAAAATTTAATTATATCAAAAAATTAATGTTATAATAGTTAAAAATTTTACATATATAAAAATATACTGCTTAGGCTTTAATATAATAAAGTATTATCAAATGTTATTCTCGAATTTTTTATAGTAATTTAATATATATATATATATATATATATATAATTTCTCAAAAAAACTGAATTTTAAAACTTATAGGGGAACCATTTCATATTCTTTTATTAAACAATAATTAAATTTTTTATATTATAAACTAATTTAATATCGTAAAAAGTTCTAAAATAAAATTTAAGGATACTGAATTGTATTATTTTATAAAAAAATACTTTTTATATATTTAATAATTGGTTTCTTTCTATAATATTAAATATTTATAAGTTATTTTTTACTAAATTATAGAAATTACGAGCAAAATTTTCTTGTTACTTGAATTTATTATTGTAGAAATTTTTCTAATGTTTATTCATTTAAAAACATAACTATTTTTCATTAAAGTTAAATGATGTACTTATTTTCAAATTTTGAAAGCCAAATGATATTTAAATAAATTATTTTTATAAATAAGAAATTATTACTATCATTACTTATTATTAATAAACTTAATATATTATTATAAATTAGTAAATTAAGAAGTGTTTACATATAAAAATTATTATAAAAATGTATAATTCAATAAAAAGAACGTAAAATTATTTCTAAAAATTATAAAATAAAATAATAATTCTTACTAAAATAAATTTTTATATTTACATATAAAAAATACTATATGAATATTTTCAAATTAAAATATTTAAAATTATAGAAATTGTTGTTTTATACTCATTCAACAATCTATACGTAATTTTAAAAGCATCAATTACAGACAAATAAAAATTTATTATTAAAAAAATATGTATTTAATATTTTTTAACAATACATAGTTTTGTTTAAATACATATTTAATATTTATGTTCAATAAAATGTGAATTTTTTATTAATTATCGCGAGAAGCCAAAATAATAAGATATTTAAAAATGATTTCTTTTTTTTATTATATTAAGTTGTACTATATAATATTAATGAAATCTCTACTTACATCTTAGAAATAAGGTATATGAAAGAAACAAATTTACATCTCAAATAATAATCCGTTATGAATATAAAAATAAAAGATCCACAATGCACAATAATTTTTTATATATTGCCCTCGCAATCTCTTAATACTGCGTTCTATCTGTCATCCTATTTTACGTGATACTGCCTATATACATGAGCTGTATCGATACTAAAAAATAAACAAAAAAATATGTTAGGAAAAACAAATCTGTATTTGAAAGGAACATTTTCTAACGAAAATAACGTCTATATAAAATATATAATTTTGTATCAAATAATTTTAATCATTAAAGTTTTTCATAGAGTTATATGGAAGCAATAGCATAAATAATAAATTTTCCAAGTAACTTGTATCAATGTTTAATATACGTATAGTATATTCTTATAATGTAAAAAACTTTTCTACAGAAATATTATTTTATTTATTAAAAATATAAGATTTATAATATACTAAAAACAATTCATAAGTAATAAAAGAACTAGAAAAATCTAGATAAAAGTTACTGTAGAACAGATAATGTGTTTTGTATTTGTATAAGATATTAGAAAGTTAAATTCTTGAAAAAAAATAATTCACAAAGATAAAATCAAAAGAAGATGAATCAAAAAATATAAAATGATGTTAAGGTAAAATAAATATCACTTATTTATGAAGCGGAAAAAAATTATACTATTCAAGATTATACTATTCAGTACTAATACTACTTCTTAATAATCGACGAAAAATGTTAAACACTACCTTGCAGAAAAACTCAATCGCTGGAAATTGTTGTCGATTATACATTGCTGATGAAACAATACGAAGACATAATACTAAATCTACATCTACTAATATTTAATATTTTAGCAATATTAAATAATTAATAGATTCAATTATTTATAATCCTGTATATAATATATAGATTATATATTTAAATTAATATTTACATTATATTTATGTACAGATGAGTTATAAATTAAAGATCTTTCAAAATATATACTTAAAAAATATTATAATAAAGAATATACATTTTCATTTAGAAATATAGAAATTGAAGTCATTACTTATCAAAAATTATATATAATTATAAATTTTATTAAATATATGTGCCCTTTGCTTTCCTAAATATAAAATCTTTATTCTTAAATATTTATCATGTTTTATAAATATTTTAGAAAAACTTCAATAAAATTAAATCTTTCTTATTTTATTCGTTTATACTCAATATATTTATGTTTTTGATGTATGTATGATTTACAAGATATTATAACTTAAGACGTGAGTAAAAAATATTTAGTTTTTTTATTATATATATTCGTTCATTTTTTAAATTGTCATAAATATCTTATCCAAAAATTTCTAAGAACTATATCTTAAGATATTTTAATGTCTCGAAAGGTATTTAAAAAATTACCAGACATAAAATGCATACATTTTGACGGATTCAGGGTCATTGGGAATTTATTACATTGTGAATACACTCACAAATCAGATCAGCTCGACTAAACTTAACTTTTTTTTTAAAAATAAGAATTAACCATTAAATATTATAATAGAGTTGAAATTTTAATCAAGGTCAATCTTAAATTTCATTTAGAATACTGTTAAGTATATGGTTACAAACAGCAGGAATATTTATATTTGCCGAAAAGTAATACTAAAAAACCAATATTTTGACCGTGCAAAGATAATAAATTTCATATTTTTTACACTTGAAATAAAAAATATATTAATGTAAACTGAGTTCAATAGAATAGCAAATATTTTCGCTCTAGCTCAGCGCCACTCCTACGTATAATATACAAGAATGGGAGGACCGCGATCATATTAAAGTTATCACGCAGGATACTGTGCCCGTACTCACGTGTAAACATACACCCATATCTAGACTGCTATGTAGACTTTATTTTTCGGGCATGTGCGTTAAGTAAATACAAGTGTTCGCATCTGGTTAAAATAAAATACATATTTATGTATATTTATACTCTATAATCGGTGAAATAATTAACGGCGAAAATCAGAATACCCATAAACTATAATCTCTCAAGTCGAATTATGTGCTTTAGAATTATATATTTTTTAACATAGCGTAATTTAAGCGAATACATCAGAAATGATCTAGGAGAAAATTCGATTTTGTACGCGTAAATTACGCACCAATTTTCTGAAGAGGTACCCATAGTTTATAATTTACTGTTTTTGTAATCAATTTTGCCCGTGAAAAATGAGTTTGTATGAGTTAATTTTAAGGTATGATAAATTCTAATGGATATCTACAACTATCGACAATACATCGAAAATTGTACAAGCTCGAATTTAAGGGCATTAATTATTAGATAAAGATAATAAATTTTATATAGATACTATTTAAAATAAGTTAATTTGTTTATATTTAATTTGTTTGTATTACTAAAAACAATAACTCAAATAGAAATTAATTTTGCAGTCAGCAAAGCATAGATGCGAGACTATGTAGCTAAACAATTGAAAATTCAGTATCTACATAATATAAGCATATAATATGAATATCATATATGCATTAAAATTTTACATTAAAAGAAATATTTTCATTAAAAATATTCAAATTATAACATCTATTTTTACAATAAATCACTTATTTCAAAGAAATATTTACATGAGTATTTTAAATATCGTTCATATAAAATAACAATGAAATTTAGTTGAGAATTCATTTATAATAAGATAATTATATTTATATATATATAGACATTAATAGTAATACGATAATAATTATAATATTTAAATTTTAAAAAATTAAAATACTAAAATATTTTAATCGCTGAAAAAACTGTTGAAGTATAGATTAATCTTGAATTAATTTAATTGAAATACACTGGTAGAGTTTAACAAAATATGTGTTTAATATTCTAAATTATTATATTATTTTTATATTAACTTTTAGTAAATATAATGGTAAAATTAATTGAAATATAATCTTACTTAATTTCATAATATATATAGAAACATTAATATTAATAAATATTTTAAGAGAAACTCAAATAAAACGCCATTTAACGTTATTTATTCAAGATTCAAAAACATTTTTCATTTGTCAAATTTTCGAAGTTATTTTATCTGTTTTGACTTCTTTTATATCCACAACTTAATTATATTGTAAAATTTAATAATTTATTTTTTCATTTAAAATTATAAAAGAAATATTTAATACCTTTTTGCTTCAATATCTCCATTTCATCTATAATTATAGTAAATAATTATAATTTAAAGTTGAAATTTGATTAAAAAATTAGTGTAATTTTGACTTCATGGTTTATATAATATTAAAGTAATCTTAACATTTTTTAATCTAAACTGTATAGAATTTTAAATCTTCGTGTGATACAAGTAGCTTTAAAAAAAGCTAAATTGAATTTCAATTTATAGTAATAAAATATAATAGTTTTCAAAAATACAACAATAATTTAAATAGAAATACGAAATGGACAGTAATTAATAATTCATTATAATAAACATTTTTATAGCAATTTAATTCACATAAATAATATCAATAGTAGTGTGTGTAAAAAACTTATTGATACAGTAATATTGTCATTTATTATCAAAGTATGATATCATCAATTTAATTTAATTTTGTTGTGCATTCCATAAAAGTTACCTTTGATTTAAATTTTCTTTGCAAAACTCAATTAAAAAATAGTATAAATCGAATTCATTAATAAATACGATATCTAATATTTACTTATTATTTTCCAAAAGTATTTTCTATAAAATTGATAAAAGTAAAAACTTGATTAAAAGTATGATTAATTTAATATAAATAAATGTAATATCTATTTAATATATAATTCAATATCTAAGTAATATTTACAAATTAATTTTGTTAAATTATAATGTTCAAGAAATGATGTTTCATGTTATAGTGACGAATAGAACACTAATTTGTCATTTGTTAAAAAAAACTTAGCTTCCAGAGAAAACTAAATAAAAAATAATATAATATAAAAAATAAAAAAAATAATAAAAAATATAAAAAACTTCTTTTATTCTCATTTTCAAACTTTGTAAAGATAAAGAAACAAAGAAACAGATAAGTGATATCTATTTTTTAATATCTATGTTCTCACCGCCTGCAGTATTACTTGGTAATCTATAAATTTAAATAATTAATCTCTGCATCAAAACTAAATACTCAGAGAATTCATGAATATGTCTTCATCTATCTAAATTCTAATTTAAATAATAGGCATTAGCAAGTATAGATGTTAACGTATCCAAGAGGTAATATAAATTTGAATAAGACATCTGGTCAGTAACAAAATAAAATACAAGTAAGTGAGAAACAAAAAAAGTTTTGCATAGCCTTTATTCAACTTAGTTGATGAATACATTTTTCAACTTTTTTTTAGAATTTTGTTGCTATTTATACTCTTATATTCTTTCACCTAAATGCTGTATATTTTTTAATATTTGTATTAAAAATACTGAAAAAATTAGAACATTTTCGAATAGGAAAAATCAAGATTTTACTTGCGTTTTAATTCCTATACTTTTGAGTTCAATAATAAAATAAAGCATAAATTTCAATCATAAGTAGTTTTGTTGAATATTAATATATATTTTGCATAATTATCTTATACAAATGTATTTTATTGTTAACTTATTGTAGTTAAAATTCACTTGATATAATTAAATTATCATAAATAATAGACTAATTACCTTGTTTTAATTCTTCTAAACATTGACAAATGATACTTATTTTGAATCTACTGATTTCTACCATATTAAAATAAATAACATTAATTACATGATTCAATTGAACCTTAGTGAACTTTAATTAAGTCATATTTATTATATCTATCTCAACATATAAAATTAGATAGAAATAAAATTTTTCTTTTAGAATTTTAATTACATAATAATAAATATTTAAAAATAAGTGACAATTATATTGAATGGAAAAATTGATTTTTCGTGTATATCATATCATATATATCATAGTATCGTCGGATTGAAATATATTATCAATATATATTTTTTAACGATAAACAATATTATATATATATCTATAAATTTATTATTTATGAAGTTAATGTAAATTTTTGATTTATGACTATTTATTTTAAAATAAATTTAACTTGATTTATCAATGAAATTCAAAGTAAAATAATATTTTATAATACTAAGGTATTTTTCATTAGAGAATTCATAAAACCTTAAAAATAAATATTTATACATTGATTTATTCGATCATTCGAATCATATAAAACGGCATAAAAACTTAAATTTATGTTTGAAATTATATATTTGTGATACAAAACTAAATTGGGCTTAGGTTAATTCGTTTATTAATATTCCATAACTGTATGATCTTCTAATTAATATAGAATTTATAATAAAGTTAATATATAATAAGTTGCATATAATATGCATAAGCGTTTCTGCTCTTATAATGATTATAATATCACAAAAATTTTAAGTATAGAAATTTAAACCTAAGAATCGACTTATCAAAACATAAATGTTCAACTTTAACATATCGTTAAATCATTATTTCATAAAATTTAATATTTAAGGATTTCAAAAAAAAATTATAAAAATTTATTAATCTATTCTTTAATTTATTTATAATTTAATCTATAATTTATTAAGTAAATCTAATCTTTCAAAACTTAATAATTCAGTAGATAAAATATTTCTTTCGTGATAATCACATTCAAAGTTTTTTGTCAGCTTGAAAGAGCTTTCGAATAAACACAATTTTGATGAAAAGCGACAAAAGACGAATATAAACTTATTTAAAACGTTTTGTTACAAAATATCTTAGTAGAAAATATAATATTTGAAAATAATACATATTAGTTAACAACTTTAATAATAAAGTAATATAAAATCTCAACAAAAAAAATATGCTTAAAAAATTATCCAACAAATAATAATGATCGCATAATATAACATTTTTTAAATTTTTCAATGAAAATCATTCATCATTTATTTAGCATGAAAATAAAATTTTACGATAAGATTACATCACAAAAAATAAAAAACCAAAATCAGCTCGAGATAAATCTCGCTTATATGGACTCAAGGAAATACAACAATTATCGATACCTTTAAAGAAATATTAAATAACGATTTGATTTTATATCTAAAAGAAAAGAGAAAATTTTGTTATCGACTATAAATCTCGTAGCAAAGTTATTAAAGGATTTGAGACTATGGGTAGCCGTGTTCAGCGATTAGTCCAGATAATTGAGAACGTGACACTATGCCTTCGATATTTCATATTCGATCCTATTCTGATCATCTCGAAAATCTACCCACACACTACCTACACATAGATAAGAGACCACGAACTCTAATATCTTTCTGATCCATATGCACTAAAAATTGTACAACTCAGCTTGATAAGTATCACCGTCGCGATGGAAAAAGCCTGTATAAAATGAATAATTAATTAAATCTAACAAAAGACGTTCTTAGGAAAGATAGGAACTAATTAAAAAATGCTTCATCATTGTTTAGGCGAGCTGCTGATCCTTGGAATTTCAATGTCCGTCTTCTACGCCGCATATTAAGTCTCCATTAATAAAATTTTTATTTATAATTTTAAAAGTTTTCACTAACCTATTGTTAGAAACTGATGCATTACATATATTAAAAAATTTTTTTCTATTTTTACGTATTAGGAAAACTAATATTGCATTAATTCGCATTCAGAATATATCTATCAAAAGTTAGCATGCATCGTGTTGTCAATATATTTAAACGATTCAATTAAATTAAATATAATTTAATCAGATAATCACATTATTTATTAAATTTATACATCAATTCAATGCAATTTAATACTTAAATTCTTGTTAATACAATTTTATGCTATATAAGGCATAATTTGTGTATTTTAATTCTATTATTTTGAATTTTTTAATATTTAGACAATTCAACCTTTTTATAAAGAACGATACAAAATATATGTTCTCTATTTAAATCTATTTACACATAAAAGTTCCTTATTCGTATTTAATCAATATTTACACGGTTAATGACTAAATATTAAAGAATTGAATATATTGAATTGTAAAATAATTTTAACACCCAATAAAATGTTTTTATGGTAGATCCATATTTATATTCTTAAAAAATATACATGTTGTAATTAAAAAACTTATAAAAAGTTTTATAAGAAGAATAAAACATTTCTTATTTACATTAATTATTACTAAATATATAAATTTATAAGAAGAATAATACAATAATTTGATAGAATTTTTATCGATAACATTAATAAAAATAATAAAATTTTACAAATTTTGCTTAAAATTTCTAAATTTTTCATTAAGAACACTAAAAAAATTATTTATTAAATTTAAAATTGAAGTAAAGTTAAAATATTATTTCATAGAATTAGATAATATCAAGTATCATTCACTCAGAAAATGAGAATATTTATTATGTGTCTGTAGAAAAAGAAAAATCCTCTGACAAAGGAAAATATTTATATTACTAGTCATCAAGCTATAAAACTTAACCTTTTATCATTTATATAAAACGAATCTTTTTTTATTACATATATTTAAACCAATGTAATTTTTAATTCATAACACATTAACATAATACTGTTATACCATGAAAAATTGAATTTAATATACACGCATACACGCGTCCACACACATTATTTACACAATATAATTTATCAAATTCTACGCTTTCTATTGATGGCATGAGGTTTAAAATTTTAATAATTTCACTATTGCTGTGCATCTACTTAAATATAAGTTACGCTTAAACTTTATGTGCAGTTCACATATAATAATGCAATATATTAACTTGCAAAAACCACAATTTATTAGAATAAGGAACAATAAAAAAGTCCAAATATAATTTTCACTTATGTCTTTTACAAATAATCCTTGGAATATCAGGAATATCGTAAGTTATTTTGAAATTTCACTTTCTTTTCCCTTTCGGTAAAGAAGAAAAAAACCACTTTCACGAACAATAAACTATGTTAGAACATTAAAAAATACATTAAATCTCTTTCAATATCGTCAATAATAAGATAACCAACTTTGCTATTCGAATGAAAATTCAAAATTATAATACTACAGATTATTTTTCAAGTTATAAACTTACCATTTTTTTCACAAGAACTTTTTTTACCTAACAAACAAAATAAAAAAATTATGATCAATTTCATGTTTTATTAATTTTTTTTAAAACGTTTTTTTAAGTTAAATAAACATATTTATTTAACAAAATTATTTTTAAATTTTGGAAATATTTTTACCCTAACTTATATTTCGATTTTAAAAAGAGTAATTACGAGTTAAACAATTTAACTCTCGTAAATAACATATTTTGGTACTATTATCATAATTTAACTTAGATTATTATAATATATATATACACATATAGCATATAAAGAACTAAATTAAAAAAGATTATAAATAATTTTATAAAAGTAACGTTTTTGATACAATTTTAATATTACTTAAAGTTATCATCTAGGATGAATTCCGAGATATATGCTCAGTGTTAAACGCAGGATAAAATATTAATAATATTAAACAAGTATGTTTTCAATAAAGATTTATTAAAATTCGTGGCAATAAAAAACAAACCAGCAAAAGAGACCCTCGGGTCAATATCTATGGTCTCCACGGCTACTAATGCATTTAACTCATCTCCAAACATTTTATAAGAAAGTGAAATTTACAACAGTTGAAGATCAAACGATTTAAGATTCAATATATTATCGCAATGTTGTATCGTCAAATGATCTTGCTCATATTTTAATCCAGACCAAACAAGTATATTTACAAAAATTTCGTTATATTGAAAACAAAAATTTATTGAATTAGCTAATCGCTTCTCTTCTTCAATGATTCATCTTTTTGTTAAGCATTGTTGAGCATATGTTTTGTTATATCTCTTAACAGACACACTTAATCAAATTTAAACTTTTAAGTTCATATGCAGACTTTTAAATGATGATTTTTTAAAAAAAATTTCTCTTTTTAATTATTTACTATGTAATAATACAACTCTTCATATAATAAATATATAAAGAATGTTACTTTATCGAAAGCATTTATTTAAATTCGATAAAAATTATGATCATTTTTGTAAAAAAAAATGCGAATAATATATATATATATAGTCGAATATGCGTGCGCAACAATAAATTCGATAGAAATTGATTTTAAATGAAACTTTTTCGATGTCTTAACATTCTCTTTACATTTATTTTATGAAGAATTGTATTATTACACAATAAATAATTAAAAGGATAAATTTTTTTTAAAAAATCATCATTTAAAAGTCTTTGCATATGAACTTAAAAGTTTAAATTTGACTAAGTATATCTATTAAGAGATATAACAAAAAATATGGTTTTAACAAAAAATGAATCGTTGAAGAGGAGTAGAGATTAGCAGAAAATCTCCTTGCAGAACGAAGAGAAAATTAAGATATTTTAAAACATCCGTAAAGTCGTGAAATCGTATTAAGCTTTGACTATAAATATCGTATTACAAACTTGAGCTCAGGTCTGATTAGACTTGAGTAGATCCATTAAAGACAGAAACGAGTAATGTATAAAAAATGTGTCCTATATAGTTCGAGTACATGTAAAAGACAAAGCTAGTGACCACGGCGAAATCCAGTGTCGCATCGGGCTATTGGTTTTTAGATCTATCACCTGCAATAAATTACGAGCTTAAAGCGTTGATCTGAGGAAACAAAAGGAGGGTCGTGCCTGAATCTTTATCGAAAGATTTGATTGCGCAGTAACTCCACCAGAAATGTAAATGAGATTGGCTAGTCGGCCATGGAAATATCCATTAACTCCTCAGACGGTCGATCGAACTAGATGCGCGCGCCTTCTCATATTTGCGTACACGAATGGGAAGGACGAAGAGGCTGCGAGGCCAAAAATAGATTCAATGAACGTTCGTTAGTGTCACAAACGCTTACAAATTGCACCTGAAGAAATTGCACTGAAAATAAACTTTACCGCTTACATATTTTTACATTTCCTACGGGAGCGAAGAATTTTTATTATCTTTTAATTATCTAAGATTTTCTCTTCTTTTATCTTCCTGTTTAATTTCGATTTCTAGTGTTACTCAAGGACAACTCATGTGAAAATTTACATTTTATCGTAGTATTTCGATATTTTGTTTCATTAAAATGTCTATATAAAATTATAAAATTCAGCATTAAAGCTAATACATTAAAATATTTCGGCTGATAAAATTTATGTTATTCAAAATTTGATTTTAATATTATTTGACTTAAAATAATAATGATAATCGATAGTCTAATAAATTTTTTTAAAACGTTTGCTGCCTTCTTTAAATAATAACTTATCAATAATAATAATAATAATATCAGAAATATATTTTACGCTTTCGCGTCAACGTTATTCTTGCAGATTTAATCCATTATACACAAATTAATACTATTGATATAAGTCAATCTAGTTATTTAGATTGACAAATTACAAAATTTTCAATCACAACAATAAAACAATCTATTTTTTATAAAATCTAAAAAAATATTACAAGTGTAACGATTACATTTTTAAATTTTAAATTAAAAATACTTCAATAGTTTAGAAAAACATATTTGACCTACGATAATTGTATTGTTTTTAATTAAAAGTAAATTTTAAATATCCTCAAAACTTTTTATGTTTTAGAAAGAATGTGCATATTATTTGTTTAGTGTAATAAAAACTTCTATTTTATATTTAAGAATGTACGTAAATAGTAATTTATATTGCTATTAAAATAATCAGGTTTTAAATAAATAATACTACATATCTATAACATAAAATTATAGCTTAAAAAATATTATTGACACATTCTGAAAAACATTTAAGTATCTTGTTACTTATTTTTCGTACTGGTTAAAAATTGAAACCTGTAATTCTATTTTAAGTAAACAGTTTTCTATTAGTTTGTACAAAGATAGCTTTGTACTAGCGTTCAAATAAGTACATTAAAAAATATATAAAATTGTATAAATCTTTGAAATTAAATCATTATATTATAAAAAAATGATTTTTTCATCTATATATTTTTTAAAAATAATATAAATTTAATTTAAATAGTTTTGATACTATAAAAAAATATTACCTTTCATATCTGTAACTAAAATAATGAATTTACTATTATTATTATGTATAAATTATAAACATAAAATTTTAAAAAACATAAACTACTATTTTAACGTAAAAACCAAAAATTACTAATAAAACAAGCGAATACAAATTAGTATTTAATCTATACAATAATTTATTAATACTATCTGCGTATAACTATTTTTTAAGAATACGAATAATATAATTTACTTTAATAATGCTTTTTTACGCATTCCTAAATCTTAGTGGTTCCATTGTTACATCTTATTAAAAAGACATTGTTAGAGGAAGCTTTATGATTTATAATTTATATCTTTCCATCTCATATGTGA
Source organism: Dolichoris vasculosae (assembly GCA_018907195.1). Lineage (NCBI taxonomy): Eukaryota > Metazoa > Arthropoda > Insecta > Hymenoptera > Agaonidae > Dolichoris > Dolichoris vasculosae. The sequence goes on along the minus strand of JACCHY010000037.1, from coordinate 27,283 downwards.
ATAATTAATTAATAACTAACTCTTTTTTACTACAAAATTTTATGATACATCACTTTCAATTTTATTTCATTAATATATCAATAAAATCAAACGCAAAATACAAATGAATGTTAGTTCGATACTTTTTCACTGTAAATTTATTACGGTTATATCAAAAATTATCTTTTTCGTAATTATAACGTGTTATTTTAGACATTGTTCTATTACTTTGTATTCTATCACATTTTACATTTAATCTATTTCTATTGTATATTTTTATTAGAATATTACAAAAAATATTACAATTATGTACTACACTCTTAAATTTATAAAAATTTAATTAAAAGACAGTTATTTTAGTTACAAATGAAAACTTAAAAATTAAAGTTTTATAACAGAAAATACAAATATATTTGCATTGTATTAACTACTTATAAGCGTAACAGCTATAATTTTTTTATTATTAAGAATAAAATTATTTCTAAACTTAATTTTATCTATTATTTTAATTCATAATTTTTTAAATTCTTCATAGCTAAATTTTTAGAGCTATAAAGAACTATTTTAATAATAACTAAAATACCGGATAACTTTCTTATTATTCATTACACATAATGAATAATTTCTAGCTAATGTTTTGTAGTAAAATTAAATGCTTAATAAAAAAATAAATATAGAGAAAAAAGCTTGTTAATTAATGGATTAACTAATAGTCATAATATGATGTAAAATGAATTATTATTCTTATTTATAATATATTTTATTATTAATTGAAAAGATAAATTATAAAAATAGATAATAAATTCATTAATGAACATTAATAAACGATGAGAAAGTGGAACTTGAAGAGCAAGTTATCTCTTTATAGATATAGAATATCTATTAGATAGTTTGGACTGTATACTTGGAAATCATTTGAATAATAGCGTAAAGTTCTAAAAATCCAATTTTGAATATTATACTTTTCAATTAATTAGATCTAAAATAAATTTTCTTATCAAGTAAAACATGACAATATCTTAAATATATTTGTATATCTTCCACAACAAAAATGTCACGAATTTTATTAAATGAACAATTATTTTATGTAAATAGATAAATTTTTTATCTTCTCAGTATTATTATTTGCATATATAAATGTAGATTAATTAAGAAAAAGAAGCGTTAGTTAATTTGTTTTTATAAATTATACATATCATAAATTAAATTAAAAATAATATTATAGGCTAAATCAAACGAGATTATTTGTATAAATTAAAAACTCTTTAATTTATCTTTAACTGCAATACTATATAATAGTATCATATTTAAAAAAAAGAATAATTGTATACTAGTATTAATATATATATATTTAAAAAGGGTTTGAAATATATCTGCATATATCGCTTTTAAAAAGAATTCATTTGCCTTTACTCTAAAATTCAATACCATTTTATCAATATAAAAAATAACAGTGATAACTTTAATAATTTTATAAATACAAACCGTTACTTAAAATAACAATAAACTTTTGCAGTTAAAATAAAAGATTAACTATATTAATAAAATGTCTGTTATTTTCTTACTGTATAAATAATAGCTCCAGTTATTATAACCCTATTGTTAAAAAAATATTTTACAAAATTTTTAGGTTTTATATCATTAAGTAATATTGATTAACTACGTATAATGATTTAATTATATAAGAAGATAAATGATATACTAATCGTTAGATTGAGATAGAAAGAGACTCGCATGCACCCATGTATACACACGCACACCTAAACATAGTTCTTATGACTGTGATCTAAAATAAACAACATTTGTTTTCAATATAGAAAATTAAAAATTATGTGTAAAGATTTAAGATTTTAGTATAATTTAAAAATTGCTCATTTCGTGAATTTTTTATTCATCATATACAGCAAATTTGAATTATCTTGTTCATTACAAGAAAAAAGAAATATAGTTAATGAATTATTTAATCATTGAAAACTATGATCTTAAAAAAAAGATACTTTTATTATTAGAAGAAACAGAGAACTCCGCAGCAATATATTATTCAACTAAAAGTTTATTAGAAACTTTGTTCATAGAATGTCTAGGATTGGCAAAGTTCACATTGTAATATACAATAATGATAATAAACAATAAAAAAATGAACTCTATCCAATATATCTGGACGTGAGTCGTATTACTAAAAGCACAGTTTATATCCCAAGATCATTTATCGACTTATTCATAAATCGAGGTTATATATCCAAAGATCCAATTTAAAAAAAAGACAAAAATAAAAAATAATGGCTTGTAAAATGATATAATACTCAATTATTTTTATATTATAAAGATCTTTACATGTATAACAATTTTATATGGTAATTCAGTAAAATTTATACATAATTTTGTTTTAAATATTACCTACATAAATAATACAATTACAGTTTTCAATATTCTGTAACATAATCCAAATATTTAAGATTGTTATTTTAAAATTTAAATCTAAAAAGAGGCACTTTATGTAAGATTACATTATCATATAATAATAGTCTATTTATAATAAAATCTAAAAACATAAATATCACAATTTAATAAAATTCAACTCTAGAAAAAATAATTGAGTAAAAAAATATAAATACGGGATTTTATTTAAATTTTATTAAATGATCAATTTTATAATTAAAAAATTATGAAATTCCTTAATTAGTTACAAAAATTAATTAAAAATTTCATTTTTCATTTAATAACGAAATTCTAAAAATTTTTATTTATATAAAGATTAGAATATGAAAAATAAAACTAAAATTCTTAACTTATATTTAATATTTTACTCTATATTTTATTCTTAAATAAAAAATATTATTAATATACATGATAACTCTCAAAATTAAAAAATATTAATTTATACCAATTTTAATTATTATAGATTGCAATTATTTAAGCATGAATAGTTCAGCATTTTATTGTAACTAAAAAATATTTTCTTCTCTAATTTTTATTATGAATAATATAAGATCATCAATAAAGCAATTTTAAAGTTTTTAAATGATAATTATAAAATGTTTATAAGATTATTATTAATAAATGATTTAAAAAGAATACCTTACAAATGTACAAATAAATCAATAATATAATATAATATATTTATTACAAATTTTTTTTAATCACCTATTATGTAAGCATAAAATTTGTAATGAATTTCAATAAATATCGAATATACTTTTATGAAAATTTTAAGAATAAAACTTATTTTTCAGTAATATAATAAAATATAATAAAATGCAAAATCTATACAATCTTAATTCAAACTCTTGAAAACTGCGAAGTAGTTAGTTGAATTTAGCTACTTTTTCATGTAGAATCTATACATAATTTGATAATTAGCAGAATCACAATTCAAAGTATACAGATATATGCAAAATATCTCTGAAAAATCATGAAATTTTAGATATATTCTCCATACTGTATTATACTTGAAATTCATGTAGTACCAACAAGAAGAATGTAATAGAGACAATGAACAGAGAATATACTGGAAAACTGTGTACATTTTATTATTCCTTTATTTCTTATTTGAATTAATGTAAAAAATGACATAATATATAGCTCATTATCGTAATAAAAAGAAAAATTCTTTTGATTAAAAATCTCTTTATTAGCATAATTAAATTTGTATCAATTTAGTTTTAAGGTCATCTGTTATATTATTTCAGACTAGATATTCATCAATTTTTAAATAACAATGAAATTATGACACAATTAACAAATATCTCTAGATTTCCTTGTATTTAATACGAATGTATTAAATGTATTTTGTAATTAATACGAATAGAATCAGTAAAATAGAAGACTCGTAATAACGAAGTATTAATAATAGGTATGGACTGAAATACTATATAGTAGATTAGTATACGAAAATACATACTCCATTAATGAATATATATGAAACTAGAAATCTCAGTTAAAATCTTAACTTCAACTTGAGAAAAAAATTTGCTCTTTCTAAATTAAAGCTTCATATTTCCAGTTTCTATATTATCAAAAGGTATTATTATTATTTAGATAGCATTAATAAGATAGTGGTTATGAATAATCTTATCGACAGTTCAAAAATTTAATGTAGTACTATAAACTTTTGAAATTAGAACTCAAGTAAAAAAAAAATCAAAATGTTCAAATTAAAGTTATTCCTAAAAATTACACTAATAAATGAATAAAGATTTATAATTATAATATATAATTATATGTTATAATATTAATCCATAAAGATATAAGTTTATAATTAAATTAAAATCAAATTATTACTATTATGATTAATTAACTTATGATCTAATTTTTTAATATAAAATATGATTATTTTTATAAAATAATTGAAATCAACGGTTGAAAATAAATTTACGAATTTAACCAAAAAAATAAATGTTATTACACTTCATATTCTTTTACATAACTGTTTAAATCAAGGTGTTCATATTCATATAAATACATATTCATTCCAGAAATTTAAATAAAAATCTGTAAGTTATATTTTTATATTAAAATTTATTAAAAAAAAACTCAATCTAAAGTCAAATAGGTCAAGATTTATAATAATCTGGATTATTTTGATAAGAGTGTGGATAGATCTTTTTTCTTTTCATTCAATCGAAAGTTTTATGAAAACTAAAATAAACTTGATTTTTAAATAAAGTAAGTAGATATATAATTCAAACTACAATATTACTCTCTAATTCAATATACTTATTCGCTAACTTTATGTAAAAGGTTTATATTCAATCCTCAAATATTTGGTGTTATATTCAAAGAATTATAATATTATAATGTAATTTTATATATTAATAAATATAATTTTAAAAATTGTATAAAATAATTTAAGATTGATTATATACATCTTTTTTCTTAGAGTGCAATTATTTGTAAAAATAATAGAATCTTAAAATGATTAAAAATTGATTTATCAATACTTTTACTCGATTATCATCATAGAATTTTTTGTCTTTTTAATTCTGATTACTAAAAATTATTCGACATTTTGAATAATAATCCATAAAATTTGACAATATTATTACTGACAATACTTGGAATAATCGTACTGATACTGTTATCTATATGAATTATTTTTACATGAACATATACTTGTAAAATACATCTAAATTACTTTCATTTTTGAAAATATTATAATTTTATGTCATGAAATTTGTTCTTTTTAGGTATATTAGCTGATTTTTCGACGTATTCTTAATTTCCTGTTCACTTCAGCATTCTAATTAGGTAAAATAATAAAATTTTTACATTTTATATTTTTAGGTAATAAATTTTATGTCAATTAATTCTTCATACATTGTTTGTATTTGAATTCTTTATAATGAAAAAAAATTATATTAAAAATAACGTCTTGATAATATATATTTACAAATATTATATAAAATCTTTTTTATTTTTATTTTTTATATTATTTATTTTTATTTAAGAATAATTCTTATTAAATAAATGTATTAACTTTAGTAATAAAATTATCCCAAAAATTGAAATATATAAAACCATATTATAGAATTTAATTGTGGAAGACATATGCTTTTCTTTTAATCGATATTTCATGAAATTATTTTAACTCTACATATAAAAAAATCCACAGTCATTAAATAGATTTTTCATTGTCCTATCAACGGTTTCCAAAAATTATATTTTTATAAAAATGCATATAATTGTATTATCAATTGTCATTTTTCCAAATAAATTTTGTAAATTAATACTCATTAATATTATCATTAAAAGGTTTTAAAATACAATATTTCTCAATATTTTAAAATATTTATTTTAAACATAGGCAGTATAAATGTTATAGATATTTTATATTTCAATAATTTATATAAATATTATTTTAACGTTATTTACATACAAATTAATATTTCTTTTATGCTATACTAATATAATCAGTTAGAATTTAATGAACTCGAAAAAATTTTCATTGTATGCATTATAAGATAAAATATTTAAAAATTTCTCGACTTCTTATCTTGAATGTACATATTTGTATTTGTATTTAAAAATTTAATTAAATATATGTGCTAAATTTTATATAAAACTAATTTTTATAAAAATTTATTTTTATAAAACTATTTTTGCGTAAAAAAACCAAATATAAATTTATGAATTTTAATTAATATATTACATTTGCTTTTATGAAGATGCGTAATCAATAAATATCAGATTATATACAAAAAATATGTAGAAAAATAATTTAGATAATAATTTGAGCGAAGTCATTATACAAAATATTTTTGAAAATATTCAGTGTCAGTCTGACTGCGGGTCATCGTTCTACTTAAGTCGAACGTACTCTTTTCATTTACTGTAAAATCGACTCTCGACTCTTTGATGCAACGCATATATAAAATTCATACCTTCAAGGAATTATGATAATTTTTGTGAATATTTTTAACTCGATTTTCATTTACAATCGCATTTACCGTATATTTCTTAATTCGTGAAAATACAGGTCACACGCATTTGTAATGTAAAGATTCTCGCTCTAAAAACTTTTATAAATTTATAAATTTTCAAAATTATCTAATATTAATTATATTAATATAATTTGTATATATTAAAAAAAAATTTTTTTTATTATTTATAGATGTAAATATTTATTTTATTGAACTATATATGTATAGATATTTGAATTAATAAATATATTTATTTTTATAAAAAATATTTTAAAAGTTATGTAAATATAAATTTACATTATTATTAAAAAATTATTTTATTGTGAATACTCACATTTCAATTTTCAATAAAAACATAAATCAAATGAATAATGTTCATTATCCATGCCTGATGAAAATATATTTTCATTTGAACGAATACCACTCTTCATAAAATTTACATTTATATATAAATTTTCATCGACAGATAGATACTCAGTATTTACGCACTTGTACTCATAAGTTACTGTCCTTGTAATGTGTTCGCATACACCACATTATAGCAATTCCGTTTTATACAAATCAAACGTTCCAAATATTCTAAAATCGAACTTCTTCTTTAATTCTAAATTAAGTAAAAGAAATCACTTGCTCGTCGTCTCAAAAAATCAGTACTTGCCAATAATAAAATATTACGAGAAACTTTATTGATCTTAACTTCGTGACTTTGCAGTTGAAAACATCTCCATCTATTTGGAGTGTTACCAGAAATTCAAACGTTTGTTCGACATTTGTTGTCTTTGTGATCTACGTTTTCATCCTATATTTTTTCTTATTTATCTGCTCTTTGTTTTCACTATACTTATTACTCTTCTTATATTCAGATTACTAATAGATCATCAGATCATAATTTACTAGTATATTTTCTAGATAATAAAAATTACTATAATCTGAATATGAACAAGATTGATAAAACACCGAAAATTTCTGCAACTTTTACTCTCAAAATATTTTTATTTTATACAAAATATAGTTACGAAAAACTATATTAATATTTATTGATTTATTCAATTATTTATATTATATGAATTAATAAAAAACTCATAGATGATAAATTTTTTAATTAATTTTTCCTTCTATACAACTCTAAATATTATTTATAAATTTATTAGTAAAATTCGATGTAAAAAATATAATACAGTATAATCGTATAATGATGGTCCTGCTGATGATAATAGAAAAAATATATATTGATATTGAATAAATTTTTTAAATGGTTCCATAAATATTATATAAAATGTAGAGTCTATCTACACAACATACTGCTTTCTTGATAAATCTATAAACAAATTATTAGTTATTCGTTACATTCTAAATATTCGAAAACTAAAACTGTTTTATGTATTCATGAAGTTCGAATAGTGAATGAATATAGATTTACCTTTTATTATTATATAATTAAAAATAAAAAAATTCATTATATATTTATGTTTAAGATCTAAATTTTTCATGCTTCAAATACATAAAATACATTATAAGACTTTTTTATTTCATTTCTTTAATTAACAATTATTTTGTTTATTAAGAAATAAAATTTAATATATAATTTTTTAAATATTATTGTAAATTAAATTAATTAAATCTTTCATTATTAAAATCATAAAAGTATCTCTAAAACTAATATATTAAGAATATGATTTTTATAATGATTTTATAATGTTAATCTTATACCTGTCTTCTTATTAATTATTCTTTATATAATATTTTAAATTAATATATCAACTATTCACTTCATCAAATTAGAAATTCTAAATTTCAACTTTTTGCCTCTATTTTATTTTTAATTTCTAATATTTTTGGATAACCCACGTACGTAGCAGGATATCCAAAAATTTTTCAAATCACACAGTATAATTCTTTGTTATCAATATTTACTTCTTTATTTATTTTACATTCTCCTGGATTGTGTTGGTGAATGCCTTTAACACATTTGTATTGCATATTGCAATTTTGTAACGTTTGATCCAGAAGTTGGTAGATGTAGTATTGTATATTTTTTTAAACTTTGTTTCGCAATTTATTTTGTAATAGTGTAAATATTTTATTCTTTGTAATTTATTTAAGTTACTATTTGTTGAAATTTGATGTATAAAAATAGGTAGTAATATACTATTTTTTGTTGAATTATGTGTTTTAAATTTTACTTTAATGAATTGAATTTCTTGTATTTGCAAGTTATTTAATTCATAAAAAAATTTCCATTTCATTGTAATTTTTATTTAAACCTTTCATTAAGTAAGTATGTTTTTTTCCGATTCTGGAGTGAATATGTAGTAGCTTTTTTTGTGTTTTTTAATATTTTTATGGTGTTATTAATGTCATCGATTGATTTAAGATATAATATGTGTTTGTTGCTATGTATGTGTTTTATGTAGTAATCGTTTTTATTTGTATTAGATTGTAAATGTTTTAATATTTCCTTAGATTTTTGGAAAATTATTTTTATGGTTGGAGGCTTGTTATTGTTTAGCTTATCGTTTTTCCACTCGCACGTGTCGACCGTTATTGGCGTGTCCGCCTCCATTCCCTTGAATGGTGCTCTCTTGTTCCTCTGCTTGCTCATATTACTGGCTTTGACAGTCCTTTTTATTTTCTTCTATTTTACTTCTTCTATTATTGTATCATTTGTTTCAGTGTCAATTTGTAAATTTTCTAATCTAAGATTGCATATTTGTTTTTTATAGTTATATTATGTTATTGATCTCTATTATTGTAAATATTGATCGCCATAATTGTAGAATTCACTTTTTTTTGCAATAATTTTTTATATTATGTTCCATTTTATTTTTTGTGGCGGTTTGTATTTCATTATTATTTTTTTGTATTATTTATTTTCATTAGATTTTTTTAATGATTTATTATTAATTTCTATCACTGTCGCACTGATAATTTAGATTGTTTTTTATTTATTTATAAATTCTTGTTATTTTTATTATGCATTATTTTAGATAAAAATTATTTATTAATATACGATTTACTTTTTCACTTATGTTAATTTTTAATGTTATTATTACATTTATTTTATACTGTTTAATATTCTTTATTTCTTATGGAGGCATATAGAGAATTAGTTGAACTATCAGCGTACTGATGTTTATGATTCAAAATCAGTAAATGACTGTTAAGCTTAGTGATACATCTATATACACAAATGATCAAAAAATGGAGCTATGATCTATCTCTTGGTTTTATTCTTTTAACTAGCAGTAATAATTAAATATTAAAACAATATATTTTTTATTTAACCTTATTTTAATGAAAACTACGATGTTTAAATAAACGTTCCCATTATTTCAAATTCAGAATATTAAAATTTTAAATTATTAAAAATATATTTTCATATAATATATATTATATAATTTTATCTTATTCAATATATATCTAAAATCTATAATTAAATTTATATAAAATCTATAAATAAAATCTAAAATTTATTGATGAGCCACATAGGTATTTTCATCTAATATAGTACATTATTGTAAGTCATTTCTTAATATATAAGATTAAACTTATTTGTGTATATCAGACAATGCTACTTCATATAATTAAAAGTTTTATAACATATAAACTTTGAGACATTATTAAAAACTTGCCGTAACCAAGTATCGTATTAATATAATATAACAATATAACATAACATTAAGTTTATATTACCAACAAGCTCTGTGCATTAATTGATAGTATTATTATAATTCTTGAAGTGAATCAAGCTTATCTCATTATCAGTAGGTATTTATCAATTATCTCGATTCAATAACAAAAGTTCTTGAAAAATAGTGGTTTGGTTATTTAGAAAAATCTAAGAAACATATTCAATATTAATACATTAATATAATGAAAATTTAATTAATCTTAAAATTTTATAAAAATTATTAAATGTTATATTAAAAATCAGTTGTTTTTATAGCATTGGTTTATAAAATAATCAATAAAAATTTTTTTTAAAACTTTTAAAAGCCACTCAAGTTTATTAAACAGCACTAAGTGTAAAAATTTAAACATATTATAACGTCTACTTTTGTTGGGGATAAAATACACATTCTTTCTTTCTTTTAATGAATTTATTTGTTTCAAAATTTGTTTAATACCCCAAACGTGTACATAAGTTGTTTTTTATCGCGTCTCGATTTCTTTACAAGCGTTCTCATAGTTCCCGGTTGTACGTCAAAGTATCATTCGCTTCGGCAGATAGTGGACTTAGAATCCTCTCGCTTCCTCTTTTCTCGCCTATTTATGCCTTTTTACCTCGTACCATCTGAACTTTCCTTGTATTGTTTTTTTAACCGTAAAAATAGACTTTTCCCGATCACCCGATAATTACCATTAGACGACTCTCGTAAACAAATCCAGTGACACGTGTACACTAGATTCACCTTGTGACCCGATCCGGACCGTATTACCCTCCCGAAGGTCATCGCGCCATGACAATAAATTTATTACTTTCCGCAACTAAAACCCCGGACCTTTTAAATCTCTCTCACTGTCTAGCGGCGCGATTCCTCCCTAGGCCCGTAAGACAGTTTCTCTTTCTTTAAATGTTCTCATGGCCTCCTCTTTTCACCAAAAGATGAGTCTACCACCAAACATCTTTACGTCTTCCTGGGCTCGCGACTTCTTGGTTCTTTTCAATGGAATAGTCTGCCACACGACAGCTCGACGTCTTCCTGAACTGTCAACTTCTCTCTTTTCTGGCAAAAGAGGCCGTCCAGCAGCCCATTGGTGATGTTTTTCGCCTATTCGCAACCTAGCTCTTACGTCGCCTGGCAGTACTTTATCTCGTTCCCGGTGAAAGTCCACCTCATACGTAGCCTCATCGGAACCCGTTTCGTATAATACTAAGTTACTCGCATCGTCTCATCTTTCACGAGTCTACGAACTGCGCCTCCTCGCGATACATTTCATCTTTACCTCTCTTATGGAGTTTATGCTTACTCCTTGAAAAATTCCCCCACAGTGATGCGCACAAGGCTAGCATTGCGCATCATCTCGAGAGGAACCTCGCAAGTGTCTTTCCATTTCACCTTGCTTCCCCCAGCTCCGAGAAGCAAATTTGTTCGTACGATCTTATACAGACTACGGGCGTCTCCGTGATGTGCGTTTGTGGACACATAGCAAGCTACCTGATGATTCGAAGATCGGTTTAATCACGCTTTTAAATCATTACCTTATTCCTCTTTGTTAAAGTCCGACATTTCTTTCACGAGCCTTTTCTTACTTAGCGCTTCCGAACGCAACATCTTTCTACATTTTAAATATTACTAATTCAATAAATTGAATGAAATTGATGTTTACAATGTTATAGTTTTTCTTTATTTACAATATCGGCACTATAAATTATGTACATACGCCATTAAATTTTTTTGTAATTATAATTAAATAAATAATAAAATAATGTACAAAATATAAATTAATCAATTTAAATAATATTATTGTATGAAGCGACAAGAAGATTTAATTATATAAAATAGATCTATTCATAATATATCGTTAAATAAAAATGGTTTAAGACAATATAAATATATCATATATTTTATTTTATAGAACTTTAAAAACTTTATAATTTTCTTTAACTTTTTTGTTAGTTGACCTAATTTAATAAATAATAATTTAATTAATTAATTAATTAATTAATTTAATAATTTAATTTAATAATAATTTAATAAAATATTCAATTATATTTCATTTTATTGTATCACACAGAAATTCTGATAATATTTTCCCAAATTTTTTTGTTGATATCATTTACTGACTTAAAATATCAACGATATAAACTTTTATTCATAGAATTTTATTTAAACTATTTAAAATCATTAAAAAAAAATCCAAATACAAATTTGATTGATTATTTTTCATAATATTTCTTCATAGACTCAAAACAAAATACATCAGCCCACGTGATGACAATTTTTTATTACTTTTTCTTGTAACTTTTGTACTTTCACATTATTGATATCACAATAATTAATATCTTAAAAGAAAAAAATAAAAGGAATAAATAAATGCAAATATAAGTATTCAAGATATTGTAAATTAACTAGTAGTAATATTCATGCAATCAATTAAAAATATTATTTAATTAAAATATTATTTGAGATATTCAATTGTTTCTTTATTCGATATCACAAGCTTATCTGAACTTACTCATTATCAGATACTAGAAAAAGAGCCATGTTATTAATTCCCTAATTTATTTATCTTTAGATTTATCTATTTTATTTTCATCCGAAAAATTTTTTTATTGAGTATTCATTTTTCATGAATAAAAAAATTTAATTTTAAAATATGAAGTAATTTATATATTATGATTAGGTAATCCAATATTCATAATATTAAAAACTACCTTTTTTCTTAATGCAATAGTTTTTCATAAACATTATTTATAGTTAGTAAGTATTTTTTGTATTTAGTTAATTTAATATTTTTTAACATTACTTTGAATAATATTTATTTTAATGATAATACCAACAACTCAAATAATATATCAGTATTCATACATTCAATAGTCGTAGATAATTACTAATCATCTTATAATATAAATTTTTATGTATTTAATAAAATTTAATTATTGATTTATTTTAATTTAAGTAAATGTTATGTCTCTATATATATGTACATAAATTAAAGTAACATTTAATTTAAACTATAAATAATTTCCATGTAATTTTTCAGTATTTTTTTTTTCAAGTAAATTCAATATTTTTTGTAAGAAGAAACTGCAGATTTATTATTATAAAATATTCTTGTATGATATAGCTTATTTAATTTATGTATATATTTTTAATTAAACGATAATGAAAAATGTTAAAAAAATAATTAAATAATTATGAATAAAGTAGATGCATATCTGTGCTAGATAAATAGCATTCATAAGAGTTTTCTATACGATATAATATTATAAGCTCTCTATAAAAACTGTATTAATTACTATTAAATATTTGTTAAAATTACTATGAATTTTTATAAATATTTATTTTAATAATTGCACTACTTTTATAATATGCAAATATATATTCTATGTGATAATGATTAGTTATATAAGTTAAATATAATCATTTGTATAGTAAAATCCAAATATTAATAGTATATATTATATTAATAGTTTGAAGTTTTTTTACACAACTAGTAAATCAATTGTTATTTTGGTATAGTATAATAATTAAACTAATCTATTTTTAAGTTTCATTTGATCTTATTATTGGAATATTAAACAAAAATACTAAATGATAAAATTTATAAACTAATTTATCTGTAAATAATATTGAGATAATATTTATATTCTTTATTTATTTTTTATTTATTGTTATAATTAGCTCATAGCTAATTATTAATAATAATTTGTAGCGTTAAGTAGTTACATAGCTATAAAAGAAATAGACACTGAAAAGAAAATACAAAACTTCTATAGCTATTTTCACAGCGCCATATAGTTTCTGAATAATAGCTCCTTACCTAATTCAACTATTTCCTATCGTTAATCCATTTTATTCTACGTCACCAGATTTACATTTAATGTATCAATCTTGGCCCTTAGATATCTATGTAGGTCTTAATATATTAATATTAATATCTTAATAATTTATAAAATAAATTAATAATTAAATATTAATAATTAACTATTAATAAATTATATAAATTATGAAGGGGTTATTTATATAGTGTAAAATATATTAAAAATAATAATTAAATAAATTTTTAAATAAACATTATAAATAATAAAATCAGATAATATTGAAAAATCGACTATAAAGTCATTGGGTTCATGCCCCAAAAATATTTCATTGAAATTATTAAATTTTTCTTTAAAGGTAGATTAAATTTAAATTATTAGACTCATAATCTAATGATAGACTATTGACTTCTTTAAAAAAATTTTAGTTTAAAAAAAATATTTTTTTTACAAAAAAAAGTTAATAATAATTTATAATATTAAATTTTAAAGGAATTTTAATTTAGTTTAAAAATTAATTAGAAAATTTTTAATATATATAATTTTTAGAGGAATATTAAATTTAAATAATTTAATATATTTATGAAAATAAATAATATAATGTAATATGTAAGATTTTATTATTGTAAGAAATTACTAATAAGAAATTTTTATAGTATAGATTAAATTTGTGCCAGCAATAGCGGTTAAACAGATTATACAAATTAATAATAATTATTGACTTATAATAATTAGTTAGATATATAATAAATAAAAAAATATTTTATGGGTGAAATCTAAGAAATATTTGTAATTTATTATTATAAAATAATTTTTAATATATAAAGATTTAATAAGAGACTAGGATTATATACCCTATTTTTTAAATAATGAACTTAGAAATTTAAGAATTATGGCGTTATATTAACTATATAGAGGAATTTGTCTCGTAATTGATAATCCACGAAAGGAGAAACTTAAATTTATGCTTATGTATGTTCATATTAAGAATATTCTTTAAAGAAATAAATATTTTCAATGTTTTTATATTGTATGTATATATTTATACATATATAAATTATTTATTAAATTAATATTAAAAATCTAATTTAGATCAATATGTAGCAATATTTAAGAGTAAGATGAATTACATTTTTTTATCGAATAATTAATTTTAATATTAATTTGAAGTAGAATTTATTAGTAAATTTTTATAAATTATTAAAATTAAATAATGATTTTAATATATGTACAAATCGCCCGTCAAATCTATATAAATTGTAGAATAAGTCGTAACAAAGTAAATGTACTGGAAAGTGCATTTAAAAAGAAATATAGTTTAATAAAAATATTGATATTGCATATGAATGATGAAAATTTTTTTTCTATTTTTATATATTAGTGTTTAAGACATAAAAAATTTTGAATTTTTTAAAAATAATTAAATTTTATTATATATTTTAAATAATTTAATTTTTATTAAATTAAATAATAATGATATATTTAAGTAAATATTAATTTAATTAATTTGGGAATATGTGAATATATATATATATAATTTTTTTTATTTGTTTTATATAAAATAATAATAAAATTTATTAATTTAGTATTAATTTAAAAAAAATAAAGTTATTTGATAGTTAAAAAGTATTGTAAAAGAAAATATTTATTAAATTTATTTATATAAAGTAAAAAATAATATTTGTTACCTTTTGTATCAGGGTTTATTAAAATTAATAAATAAATTTATTTAATTCTCGAAAAAAATTGTACTAAATAATTATGAGTTTTAATGTGAAAATATTATTGAAAATAATTAATTAGAGGTGATATGTTAGTCAAAATTTTTATATCTAGTTATTTTATAAATAAATTTAATTTAGATAAAATTTTTAATTAATATTATTTATAAAAATATTAATTTAAATTTTATTAAAAATTTAAGAGATAAACTTTAAATTTATTTTAATATATTAAATAAATTTTGTCTTATTATTATTAATTAATTATATTTAATATTAATAAATATAAATTTTTAATTTTAAATAAAGAAATAATCTAATTTATTATAATATTTAATTAATTATAAAATTAAAAATTTAAATTATATAAATTTTGAAATAATTTATAAAATTAGTAAATAATTATATTATATTAAATTTATATATATATATATATATATATTGATAGATTAAATTAAGGAATTCAGCAAAAATTTTATTCGCCTGTTTAATAAAAACATGTTTTATTGATAATAATTTTAAGTCTAATCTGCTCAATGATAATTTTTAAATAGCTGCAGTATCTTAACTGTAGAAAGGTAGCATAATCATTTGGCTTTTTATTGAAGTCTGGAATGAAAGATTGAACGAAATAAAATCTGTCTCAATTTAATTAAAATTAAAATTTTGTTTTAAGTAAAAATTCTTAAATAATTTTAAAAGACGAGAAGACCCTATAGAATTTTATTATATTAATAATTTTTATTTTAATAAATTATTTATTAATTATTAATATTATTTAATTGAGGCTAATTAAAAAATTTAATAAATTTTTTAAAATCAATAAATTTATATAATATTTAATTAAATATTATTATATTATTCATTGATAAATGAATTTATATTAAATTAAAATCCATTTTTAACATTTTTGGAACGTAAAGTTTTAGGGTACGTTTAGTTACGAAAAGGGTCCAATAAAGTTGAAGTATTTGGATTATTATAACCTTTTAAAGATGGAATAAAATTATTTTTAAAAGAATCTTTAATTATTTTAAAGACAAATTATTTTTTTTATATTATTAGTCCAATATTAAGAATATTAATTATGTTAATATTATGAATATCTTTACCTTATTATGTAGATTTTATAAATTCTAATATTAATTTATTAACTATTTTTTGTATTTTAAGATTAGGGATATACCCATTAATATTATCTGGATGATCATCTACTTCTTGTTTTGCAATGTTAGGAAGTTTACGTAGTGTAGCTCAAACTATTTCATATGAAGTTTCTATAATTTTTATTTTTTTTAGAGTTTTATTATTAATAGAAAGATATAATTTAATTGAAATAATAGAATATCAATATTATAGATGATTTATTTTAATATTATTCCCTGTAGGAATAATAATATTTATTAGAATATTAGTAGAATTAAATCGAACTCCTTTTGATTTATCAGAAGTTAGTTTCTGGGTTTAATGTTGAGTATATAAGATATAAGAAGATTTGCAATATTTTTTATTGCAGAATATGGAATAATTTTGTTTATAATATATTTATTTAGAATTATTTTTTTAGGTGGAAATATTTATAATATTGAATTTTATTTTATATTTATAATAATAGTAATTTTAGTAATTTGAATTCGTGGAACTTATCCACGATATCGTTATGATACTGTAATACAATTAGTTTGAAAAGATTTTTTACCAACTATTTTAGCTATATTAATAATTATTAGATTTTTTTAAGATATTATTAATTGTATATTTATATTAAATTATTAGAAGATTTTACTTCTAGAATTGTAATTTCAAGTTACACGCTATTATATCTTAATAATTATAAAAATGGATAAATTTATATCTTTTTTTAGGTCAAAACTAAAATTAATCACATTTTTAAATTTTAATTAGTTTTATTATTAAACTTGTTAATATTGGCGAAATAAAATAATATATAAAATATATAATAGAGGTAATTTGACTAATAATTACATAAGGTTCTTCAATTGGTTTTGAACCTACTCATGTTAATACAATAAAAATTGCTAGAAAATTTCAAAATAAAATTTTATTTTAAATTTGAAATTTAAATCCTTTAATTTTATAATTAGAAATAAATGGAATAAATAATAAAATTATAATTGATATTAATAATGCAATTACCTCTCCTAATTTATTAGGAATTGTACGTAAAATAGCATAAGCAAATAAAAAATATCATTCAGGTTGAATATGAATAAGAGTAACCATTGAATTAGCTTTGTTAAAATTTTCGGCATCGGAATGAATATAGGGATCAAGAAAAATAATTAATAATAAAATTGTAATTAAAATTAAAAATCCAATAATATCTTTAATAGTAAAATAAGGGTGAAAAGGAATTTTAAAATAATTTCCATTTAATCCTATAGGATTAGATGATCCTACTTCATGAAGTAATACTAAATGAATAATTACTATAAATAAAATAATAAATGGTATTAAAGAATGAAACGAATAAAATCGATTTAATGTAGCATTACTTACTGAAAACCCCCCTCATAATCATAAAACTATATTTTCTCCTATATATGGAATTGCAGATACTAAGTTTGTAATAACTGTAGCTCCTCATAATGATATTTGACCTCAAGGTAAAACATACCCTATGAAAGCAGTTATTATTGTTACTAAGAAAATTAAAACTCTTATTGTTCATGATTTATAAGACTTAAAAGTATTATAATATAAATTTCGACCAATATGTATATATATATATATATATATACATATAAAAATATTGATGCCCCATTTATATGGATTATTCGTAATAGTCACCCATAATTTACATCTTGTATAATATGTATTACTCTATTAAAAGCTATATTTACATTTGGAGTATAGTGTATTGATAAAAATAATCCTCTTGCTATTTGTATAAATAAACATAATCCTAATAATGAGCCAAAATTTCATCAGATAGAAATATTTAAAGGAGTAGGTAAATTAATTAATGAATTGTTAATAGTTTTTAATAATACAATAGTTTTTATTATAGACTATTTCATTTATATATTTGATTTATTACAAATCATATACTTAATTTGTTTACATAATAATTTTAATATTTAAAATATTAAAATACTAAATAAATAATTTTTAAAAGTTAATTCGTATTATTAAGATTCTTTAGATTTACGACAATTTTTCTTTTTCTTTATAATTTTTTTTTACAATTGTAATTATACAAATCACTAAAAAAAATAATATAAAAAGTAAAATATATTTTTTATCTTCTAAATATAAATAAAGATAATTAATATTATTATCAATTATTTTGATATTTTTTAATATGTCTAATGTAATTACATCTATAGAATTTGAAATAAATAAAAATTCTTTATTTATTGTGTCTATTAAAAGAAAAATAATAACAGAAATTTTTAATAAATTTCTAATAATTATTATACGTCATAAATACTAATATAAGCTATTGGGTTATTAACAAACTTAATAAAATAATAAAATAATACTATTAAACCCCCAATTAAAATTAAAAAAATTATTACAATTAATAAATTATTATAAGCTTAAACTGTTAACGGGATTATTACACAAGCTAAAGTTATAAATAAAACTAAACCTAAAAATAATGGATTAATATCTTTTGTTGAATTGATTAATAAGTATGACAAAACCACACAAAATGGTGCTAATTTGATTATTCAGATTAATAATGAATCTATTGCCATATATTTAGATATATCTATATATATCTTTCAAAAAATAATTTAATTAAAATATTAGTTTTGGAGACTAAAAATATAAACTATATGTTTATTTTTTTGAATTAGTTATATTTTTTTTTATTATTATATTTATTTAATAATATTTTTATTATCTATAATATTAGTTTCTTATATTTATAATCAAATATTATTAACTTTAATAATATTAGAATTTGTAATAGTGAGAGTATTAATATGTTTAGTTTTAATTTTAATTAAAACTATAAACATTTATTTATTATTTTATTATTTAGTAATTGTAGTTTGCGAAGCTGTTATAGGTTTAACATTATTAGTATTATTGATACAATCTAGGGGTAATGATAATGTTAGAGTTAATGTTTTATTAATATGTTAAAAGTTATAATATCTTTAATAATAATAATAATAATTAAAAATTTTCATAAAAATTTATTAATAAATTTTTATGCAAATATTTTATTTTTATTAAGTTTTTTAATACTATTAAATTATGGATTTAATAATTATTGAAGAATAAGTTATTATTGAATAAGAGTAGATAATATTAGTTTTACTTTATTAATTTTAAGGTTATGAATTACAGGATTAATAATTTTAGTTAAAAAAATAAATAATTTAAATTTTTATATTTTATTATTATAAATATTATTATTTTGCTTATTTATAAGCTTTACTAGAATGAGTTATTTTATTTTTTATTTATTTTTTGAAATTACTATAATTCCAACTTTTATTTTAATTATAGGGTGAGGTTATCAACCTGATCGAATTATAACAAGAATATATATATTAATTTATTGTTTATTCGCTTCATTACCTTTATCATTAATTATTTATTATTTGTATAATATTTTTAATTCATTAATTTTTGAAATAAGTTTTTGATCAAATTTTAACAATAATTTTATTTATTTTTTTATTTTACCAATATTTATATTTCACTCATGATTACCGAAAGCTCACGTCGAAGCACCAATTTCTGGATCAATAATTTTAGCTGGAGTATTATTAAAATTAGGAGGGTATGGATTATGCCGATCTAT
This sequence comes from Dolichoris vasculosae, assembly GCA_018907195.1. Classification (NCBI taxonomy): domain Eukaryota; kingdom Metazoa; phylum Arthropoda; class Insecta; order Hymenoptera; family Agaonidae; genus Dolichoris; species Dolichoris vasculosae. The sequence goes on along the minus strand of JACCHY010000037.1, from coordinate 6,892 downwards.
AATAATTATAATAAAAAGTACTGTTAATATAAATTATTTTTATATTACAATTAGTTTATTTGGAATAATATATTTAAGATTAGTATGTTTACAGCAATTAAATATAAAAATTTTAGTAGCATATTCTTCAGTAGTTCATGTAGCAGTAATATTAATAAGTATTATATCAATAACTTATTGAGGATTTTTAAGAGGATTATTAATAATAATTGGTCATGGATTATGTTCTTCAGCAATATTTATTATTGTAAATTATCTATATGAACGTACAGCAAGTCGAAACATTATAATTAATAAAGGAATAATTTATTTTATTTCTTCAATATGTTTATGATGGTTTATTTTTTGCTCTATTAATATATCAGCTCTAATTTCTTTAAATTCATTAAGTGAAATTATTACAGTATGAGTATTATTGAATTGATCTTATAGTATTATAATTTTATTAATATTGAGAATATTTATTAGAGCAATTTATAGGTTATATTTATTTTCTTATAGATTTCATGGAAAAATAATAAGTTTATTAATTAAAATTTATCCTAATAATATCAATAATTATATTGTAATAATTTTATATTGAATTCCTTTAAACTTTTTAATTTTAAAAATAGAAATATTTATTTAATTTAAATAATATAATAAAAAATATTAATTTGTGGAATTAAAAATGTATAGTAATACTTTAAATGTATATATAATATTATTTTATATTATTTAAGAAAAATAATTTTTATATGAATTAGATTTATTATATTTATTATAAGTATATTATTTATATTAATTAAATATTCAATTTATTTAGAGTGAAATGTAATTTCATTATCTAGTAGATCTATCGATATATATATATATATATATATATATATATATATATATATATTGATTGATTGAATAACTTTAATATTTATATTTATTGTTTTATTAATTTCTTCAATAATTTTAATATATTATAATGAATATATGTCTTATGATAAAAATTCTTTCCGATGTTTTTTATTTAATTTTTTTTTATTATATCTATATTATTAATTATTATTAGCCCAAATATAATTAGTATTATTATTGGGTGAGATGGATTAGGATTAATTTCATATTTATTAGTAATTTTTTATAATAGATATTCTAGTTATAATTCTGGGATACTTACAATTTTAATAAATCGAGTTGGGGTCGTATTTATTTTAATATCAATTGGAATAATATTAATGAAATTGATAATTGAAATTTTATAAATTTTATTAATATAAATTATTTTATTTAAATTATAGTAATAATTGCAACTTTTACTAAAAGAGCACAATTTCCTTTTTAGCATGACTTCCTGCTGCAATAGCAGCTCCTAAGGAAATAAGATTATCAATAATAATAATATTGAATTAATAGTTCCTGGGTCCTTTTTAGGAAATGAATATATTTATTATACTTTAGTAACATCTCATGCATTAACTATAATTTTCTTTTTTATTATACCTACTGTAGTTGGAGGATTTGGAAATTATTTAATTCCAGTAATGTGTGGGGCACCAGATATAGCTTTTCCACGACTTAATAATTTAAGATTTTGATTATTACCTCCTGCTTTTATATGTATATTATATTCTATAAGATTAGGAGGTTCCGGAACAGGATGAACAATATATCCTCCTTTATCTTCAAGATTATTTCATACAACTTTTTCAGTAGATTTTACTATTTTTAGATTTAGTTGGAATTTCTTCTATTTTAGGGGAAATTAATTTTATTGTGACAATTTTAAACATAAATGTAGGAAATTTATATGCTAGACCAATTTTTGTGTGATCAATTTTAACAACTTCATTTTTAATTATAATATCTTTACCTGTTTTAGCAGGAGCAATTACAATATTATTATTTGATCGAAATTTAAATACTTCATTTTTTGATCCTTCTGGGGGAGGAGACCCCGTTTTATTTCAACATTTATTTTGATTCTTTGGGCATCCTGAAGTTTATATTTTAATTTTACCTGGATTTGGTTTAATCTCTCATATTGTATATAATGAAGCAGGAAAAAAAGAAGTATTTGGTCATTTATCTGTAACTTATGCATTAAAAGGAATTGCTATTTTAGGGTTTTTGTATGAGGTCACGATATATTTACTGTAGGGATAGACGTAGATACTCGTTCTTATTTTTCTGAAATAATTTTAGTTGTAGCAATTCCTACTGGAGTTAAAATATTTAGATGATTAGCTACAATAATTGGTATAAAAATAAAATTAAATGTTGCAATTACATGAGTATTTGGCTTTATTTTTTTATTTACTGTAGGGGGATTATCAGGAATTGTATTAGCTAGATCAGCTTTAGATGTATTATTACATGATACTTATTATGTAGTTGCTCATTTTCATTATGTTTTATCTATAGAGGCAGTATTTGCTATTGCAGGTGGAATTGTATATTGATACCCTGCAATTACTGGTTTAGCAATAAATCATAAATGATTAAAAGCTCAATTTATTACAATATTTATTGGGGTAAATGTAACTCTTTTCCCTCAACATTTTTTAGGGTTGAGAGGTATACCTCGTCGAATTAGTAATTATCCTGATGTATATCATGGATGAAATTTAATTTCATCTTTAGGGATATTTATATCATATAGAAGAGCGATATTTTTTATATTTATTATAATAGAATCAATATGAACACAAAAATTAGTAATTTTTTATGTTAAACCTAATACATCATTAGAAGTAATTATAGAATATCCTTTATCTACTCATAGTATTCATGAAATTCCAAAAATTTTTAAACCTGCATTTGTTGATCCAAAATATACTAAATATGCTAAAGAAATTGAACAATGAAATAAAGATAATAAACCTTATGATTGATATACCCCTTTATCTCATTTTGATGGTCGATATCAAGAATTTCCAAATATTCGAGAAATATATAAATAATACATTCTAATATGGCAGAATAGTGTAATAAATTTAAGCTTTATATATGTGATATAAATATATATTACTGTTAGAAATAGCATTTTGAGATCAATTATCACTACAAAATCCTGCAACTCCTTCACACAACAAATAGATTTATTTCATGATTTAAATATAACAGTATGTTTATTAATTTTTGCTTCAGTAGTATATTTTGCAATTTATGTAGTTAGTCTGTAAGTGTGGGGGGGTAGGTGGGGAGTTCGATAGGGAGGTGGGGGGGTGGATGTGACGTGGGTTAGGCGAGGGGAGCTAGATGTTGAGGGGTGAGGAGGATGGGGAGGGAGGTAGGCAAGTAGTGGAAAGTTTAGGTATAGAGAGGGGGGGCAAGGGGGGTTCTGAGTGAGTGGGTATATGATACCAGTAGGGAGGGGGTAGGCAAGGGGGGGGGGGATGGGTGAAAGGGCGAGTAGGTTTAACTGAGGTGGAAGTTGGGGGGGCTGGGCGGGTATCTTAGGTAATGTAAGGGAAGGTAAAATGTAAAAGTGGAGTGGCGATATAGGAAAGATACGAAGAACGGAAAAACGGGGGGGGGCCCTTGCGAGATTGGGGATAGCGGTGGTAGGAGTGCGCGGGGGCAATTGTGGGCGGCGCGGGAGAGGGGGGGTGAGGGTACTGCAGGGCGATGGGGGGGGGGGTAAAGTAGGATGTAGAGCGAGGTGAACAGGGGAGCATAACTACAGGAAGGTGGGGTGGAGGAAGTGTAAATGGAAGAGTCAAGGTAAGTCGCAGTAAAAATAGGGGGGGAGTAGGACAAATAGTACGATAAGAGGAGAGGAAAAAAAAACGAGCAGAAAGGAGAAAGAAAAAAGCCGAGAGATAAGAAACGCTCAAAAAAATAAAGAGAGAGAAGAAAAGAGACGGAATTATCTAAAGGATAATTGAGTGACATGCGGATGTTGGATGGTATTACGGCGGAGGGTAAGAAGAGCGGGAGGGTTCGGCGAGCGTACCATAAACCATCTCGCGGAGGTGGAAGTGTGTCGCGTGTGCCCTTTGGCTACCGGCTTTCATGTGTCAGCAAGGAGTAGTGTATGGGCAAGGGTGTTGGGCAGCTGGAGCTTGGGGGGTGCTAGTGCCATGGGGGGGGGGGTGGCGAGGCGTGGCGTGTGTGGTGGCGATTTGTCGCGACTCGGTGGGGGCTTCGGTGTGGGTGTGTCCATTGCTGCTGTGTTGTGGTTGTGTGAAGGGGCCGCGTGCTGGTTTGATGATGCCGGTAGTGGTGTCGTTGAAGGGTGTAGTTCAATAAAAGCACTTTTGTACGGGAGTTGTATTCATAAAATTAAAAACGAGTGTAAGGTGTTGCCGGTATAGTGTGCGGAGGTTTAAGTTGGGCAAGGTTACGAGTTCACAGTAAGCAGACGGAGTGAAAGCTAAAGTTCATATTGAGATAGGGTGGGAGATTAGCGTGGCGTGTTGTGAAGTGTTGAATGTTGAGGGGTAATGAGAACTCAGCATTTTGGGGGTTTTGTGCAAGAGGTGTTATGGGGGTTTGGTGTGAAACAGTGATTAGGAAAAGGATGTTTGCAAAACAAGGTGACAAAAGGTGTACGTTTGGGAGAGGTGTCGAGAAGGATATAAGGGGGTATACCAGTAAGGGGTTGTCACAGAAGTTAAAGCACGTGACTATATTGAATCAATACAAAGGAAGTGAGGAGGTATAGTGGGAATGTGGTGAAAGGTGCGTGGTGGGGTGTGGGGGGGGTGTAAGATGTGCAGGCTAAAAAGGTGGGGGGGGGGGGATGAAGAGTAAGGTGCAGGAGGAGAAAGAATAGTGACTGAAAGTTGGGTAGTAGGGGGGAGGTTAAGTAATGGAGGGTAGTCGGGGAAGAGATCTAAGGTTAAACAAGGTTCGCGGTGAAGATGGAATTCAACGGGACACCCAAAAAGAAAACGTCGACGACAGGTAGGTTGAATACAATGTAGACCAATAGAGAAAAAATAATCCTAAACATAAGTAATGTCAGACATAAGCATAATACTAGAATGCAAAATAATAACATACAGTACATTAAACACACAATCGTGGATCAAAATATATGAAAAATGGACAATGAGATAAAGTAAGCAGACGAGGACATACACATGTCAGACCAAAAAGCACAACAAGTTGGAGTAAAGTAGAAGAAGTTGGGCCTGCATGAAGATAGGAGATATACCGAGATATAGATGAATGACAACAACATGCACAGAGACGTAGCTGTCAGGAAGTGGCAGAGTTAGGAAAAAGAGGAAAGAAAGATAAAGCGCGGCGATGAAAACATGACTGTGGAGAGTCTGGCGCGGCACTAGGAAAACTGACGTATGAGGTTCAATAGCAATAGAGTTTTAAAGGAAAAAAAAAAACATGCGCGTAAACACACAAAACTGTAGGGTGTGGGAAAGAAATACCCAGGAGGGGAACAAAAAAAAAAAAAAGAGGAGAGAGAAAAAAGGGTAAAAGGAGGAGGGGGGGGATAGGGAAATGAAAAGAGGGGGGAGGAAAAAAGGGGAGGGAGAAAAGGAAAAAGGGAAGGGGGGGCGCGTCTGGCGTTAAAACAGGAAGATAATGAGCGGTAAGCCAGAAGTCGAAAATAGGTGTATAATAAGGAGATTATAAGAAAAAATTTAAAACTCTACGAAGAAATCAAATCAAATTTAAGAAGGAAAGAGTAAGATAGAACCCCGCCAGCAAAGAAATCTAAAAAAATATTCTTTCAGAAAATAATAAAATGTCATGGGGGTATTTCAATTTGAGCGCTGGTGGAAACGAGAGGCGGGGGGAGGGAAAAAGTAAAGAGAAAGGGAAGAAAGAAAGTGAAAAGCGGAAGACCGGGCGAGTAGGGGGTAGGAAGAAGGGGTGACGACAGAGGAGGGGAAAAGAAGGAAGAAAAAGGAAGGGAAAAAAAAAAGGAAAAAGAAAGGGAAAAAAAAAAGAAAGGAGAACGGGGAGGAAAAAAAAAGAATGATCAGAAGTAAATGAAAGGAGAGAAAGTAAAAAAAAAGGACTCGAAGAGAGAGGAAAATAAGAGAAGAGGGGGGGGGGAAGAAAAAAAAAGAGGAAAAGGAAAAAAGATGAAATAGAAAAAGGGGAGGAGAAGAGGGAGAGAAAAGAACAGAAAAAAGAGAGGAGAAAAAAGGGGGAAAAGAACAGGGCAGAAGAAGAGCAAAAAAAAGGGTGGGAGGGAGAAAGGGAGGAAGAGAAGGCGAAGAGAGAAAAATGAGTGAAGGGAAAAAAGAGGAAAGGCGGGGAAAAAAGGTGGAGAAGGGGGAAGGGGAAGGAGAAGTGGGAAGGAAGAAGGGGGTGGAAAGGGGGAGAAAGGGGGGGGGCCGGGGGGGGGGGGAGGAAAAAAGAAGAAAGAGAGACGGGGGAAAAAAGAAAAAAAAAAAGAGAGAGAGAAAGGGGAGGAAAAAGGAGGGGGGGGCGGGGGGGGGAAAGGGAGAAAAAGGGGGAGGGGGGAGCAAGAGGAGGTGCGGGGAACAGAAGAGGAAGGGTGGGCAAAAGGAGAAGAGAGGGTTGTCGTGTGTGTGTGGAGGAGGATGCGTCGAATTATGTCTCATTATCATTGAATAGATACTAGTGTAACTATACCCCCTAATATATAATTTCAATCCCTATATTTAAATAATATATAAATTCCTAGGAATTCTAAAGCTATTCTAATTGCTATAAATAAAGGTCAAGGCCTTTCTCTTACTATGTGATAATGTTGGAACTGATCAAATATATATTTACCTTTTATTAAGGAATTTCTCTAGTATATATAATTAATAACATAGTAAATACATATGCTTGAATAAAAGAAACTAATAACTCTAAAATAATAAATAAAATTTGAATCAATCCTGCAAAAATTGTTAAAGAACATCTAAATTGTATTAATGTAGAAATTAATATAAGTACTACATGTCCTGCAATTATATTTGCACATAATCGG